>CM024691.1:25289879-25889879 GCA_014182735.1 Corymbia maculata
TCCGCCTTTAGTGGTGGGTCATCTAACTCTAACGGATTCAATGCGCATCCAATAATTTCCTAATTTAATTCTAATTTATTTGGTGGGTCAAACTGCAATATATATATTCGATCTCGTGTTCTTGTAGAAGGGGAAGAAAAAAAAAAAAATAGCGAGACTCCCCAAACCTTCGTATGATATTCCTAATTACAGCATTTGACCAAGATGAAGGACAATATGATGATTTACATTCTGTTGTTACATGGAGAACTTAATTAAATTTAATTACGATTTTGTTGTCGCTTGGTGTTATGTGATTGATGAACATGTGTCTTTCGTTTTGTCACGTAATGCGAGATCTGAGACAGATATTGCCCGTTGATTGAGGGCAGTAGTGGTGCGCCACACACATTCCCTTCAGTCACATTTCATGAAAATTTTGTCGGTTTTACAAAAACTTAGGGATGGACCGACCTTAAATTTTTACTGTTTATGAGGAATTTATTCAAAAAAAAATATATGGGAATTTCTCTCGTGTCGGCCTTCCTAAATTCTCCTTGATTCTATTTCTTTATTTGTTCATATTAAGTAGTAAATTATTAAATTGGAAGGGCCGGCTGAATTTGTCAAAGATTATGCTGTCTAATTTCTGACTAAAATGACCCAAAAAAAGTTCTGACTAATCCCATTTTCCCAATATTTCATTTTTTTATTTACTTAATTTCATCTCGAGGGAAGGAAATTCTGACAAACTCCAGGAGCATTTAGAGTATGAGACAAGCCGAAACAAAATCTTTGTTTAATCAGTCAAATTCGGGTACCGAGGTAACATAACATGGTGCAGCCACAATGTCAGAACGGAACGGGCACTGTTCTGTGAAAAAAAGGAGGAGAAGAGGGGGCCGGAGATGGAAAAGTTGAGTAAAAGGAGGGGCGAAAAGAGAAAAAAGGGAAAAAAGCTAAAGTCATGCAGAAAAGGAAGAGGAGTGCCATCCCACCTACATCTCCTCTGGCACCGACGTTGACTCTCGGCACTACCCACCGAACAGCGCTTTTCCACGCCGGCCTCGTTAGATCTAACTCGGGGTATATTCTCTTTCTGGGTCGGTCAGAGATCTAACTCCTTTGCTCGAGCCGGTCGTTCCGGAGGCGTCGTTGATGGCACAGAGAGAGAGAGAGAGAGTGGGTAAGGTGACGAGCGCGAATCGAAAGACTGTTCTTTTATGGTGATTTTGGAAGTGGGGAATTTTAGTTCAGAGGGAAACGAGCATGGACGTGAAGACAATGAATGGGGTTCGAGCTTAGAATGTGAACAAAAGGGTTGGGTCCTGATATACGTACAGGAGTCTCGTGACTCGCTCCCCCGTAGCCATGGATTGGACACAGCTTGCAGGAGTTTGAAAAACAGGGGAATTCATTTCGCCCCTGCAGTTGTTTTGGACCGTGCTCCTTCTCTCAGTAAAAAACGTCAGCTCGGTCTACAAAGATCTTTACTGTTGTTGTCCCTGCCATAAATTTTCGATTTTTAATATTCTTTTTTTCGTATAATTAAAGTGAGTAAGACGTAAAGCGTACAAGATCCCTGTGAAAGCTACGCGTCTGCTGGACTCTTCCTTTTTTATCTTTTGTCGATGGATTTCACTTGCTTTTCTTTCGTGGGTTAACAAGAAAGGAAACGAAATCCGCCTCTTAGATAATGTACGTGTGTCCATACACGCACGCATTAACGCTCGCCCACGAAAGCTCGCGCCTTTCCTTTTCTGTATTTTTAGTTTTTTTACCTCGAGGAAGTCAGAAAGCGTTTTAATAAATAGTTGAGGAGGGAATTAGGAAAACCTGGTGGAAATAAGTTATTAAGGACTTTCTTTTTCTGTGGCTTTGGATTCTTCTGGCAATTCGTGCCTGCCAGCTTTTTTCTTGGCACGGCTGAACGGGTATAAAATCTATAATTATATACATACATGTATGTATCACGAAAGAAAAAAGATTAATAAGAAAAGGGCTGATTGATAATGCCTTTTTGGTTCTTTTGGGTCAGTTGTTTTGGGGAGAGAGAGAGAGAGACAGTGGTTTTGGGGAGAGAGGGAGAGAGAGAGAGAGAGAGAGGGGGGGAGGGTCATCGAGAACGCTTGAGGGGAGTGATGGAGAGTGTAAGGAGGAGGAAGAAGATGATGTCGGTGTTCTTGATAATGCTTGAAATCTGCATTCTGGGCTCTACATTCACGTCCATTAATGCTGATACAGATCCATCTGACGGTGAGCCATTAACCCCATCTTCTTTCTTTCTTTCTTTCTTTTTTTTCTTTTGCAGCTGAAAGCCCCTCTCATGTCTCCCTGCTCTGGAATCTGCAACATTATCTTTCATTCCATACGCTTCCTTTTTATAAAAAAAGAAACTTCTTTCTGGGTCACTGGATCTTGCTTCTGGGTTGAAAAATATGCTTAATTCATCACTCACTGAGCTTTTTGCTTCTCCTTATCCCTGGATTTGTATGTTGTACGCTGCTTTGGAGGGCAGATCAGATCGAAGGATTTTTAGAGCCAGCTCATAGTGAAGGAAAGCTGGTTCTTTTGGGAGTTCAGATAGATTTCTTAATACTGAGCACTGTTATGAGTGCAGGCTCGGTGTAAATGTCAAAGACTAGCTCATATTACATAATCTGCCTATAATTCATATCAAACTCGCTGAGTTTCAGACTCAGGTGGGAGTTTGCTTTGGAGATGCTTAAATGGAGCTTGTGGCCAGTGTCAGACCACTCCGTCTATAGAATTTGGTTATTCTTTAAGAATAGGGAGTGACGATATGAAAATATAGGTTTTGAGGCCATTCAGAATTTGTATTGAGTCCTGCTAGTGGCGTTGGCTAAGACTGGCAGTTTGTGCCGAGAGGTTCAACATTGCACATCATCTTTTACGGTTTGATGAGTTTTGATGTTGATTGAGACTGTTGTCGCAGTGTAATAAACAGTAGGTGAAGTAAATAAGTGGATTAGCAAAGAATTTTCCATTCTTTGGTCTGATTGCCATCTCAAATGTTTTTGGAATATGGAAGTGAAATAGAGTAGAAGTGCAATAGGCGATTTGTCATACACTGTCTTGTTACCTTCAGAAATGCTGTTTTACCTGTGGAATGATTTTGACTATGTTTCCTAGAGTTCATAATTTTTATTGACAGCAGGTCAGACATTATGATTGACTTTGCATTGCTAAATCAAAGCATGTGTGAGGAATTCCCTGTTTGACAGCATATAATTTACTAACCAATTCATTTCTTATTCTGGTTCAATCTCACCCAATTAATTTTTCTTCTTGTGTTTTGTCCGATGCACAGCTGCTGCTTTACAGGAAATGTATAGCTTTCTAAACCAACCTTCTCAACTGACTCAATGGAGTACAAGTGGTGGAGATCCATGTGGACAGTCATGGAAAGGAATTATTTGCTCGGGCTCCAAAGTCACTGAAATGTGATATTCTAACATTGACTTTGGTTCATCTTTAGCTATCTCTATACATTTTCTGATCTCTAATTTGTGCTCTGCTGTCGCCTTTTCTCAGTAAATTACCGGGGCTTAGCCTCAGTGGGTCATCAGTTGGTTACAAGCTTCAAAACATGATATCAGTGACAAATCTGTAAGATAGATGGTCTAATTTACTCTGCCTAAATTGGTTATTCAACAAAATGTTTCATAACGTGTTGTTCTTTCACAGAGATCTCAGCAATAATAATCTTGGAGGACAGCTACCTTATCAATTTCCTCCAAATGTGCAAAGACTGTATGTTAAACGTGCCTTTCATTTTCTGTCTTCTCATTTTCTTTTTCTTTTTTAAAAGCTTTTTGTACCTGCCATTTTTATCTTTCCAACCTCAAGTGGTTGCGTCAATATTTTCTTTTTTGTGCAGAAACCTTGCTAATAATAACTTTAATGGGCAAATCCCGTGGTCTATTTCTCAACTGACCTCTCTTAAGTACCTGTAAGTGGACTCGATCCTGTTATCTGCGGTCAGTACTGTTGGAATTCATGACTTAGGATCTCTTTTTGTTGAACTGTAGAAACCTTGGCCACAATCAGCTTCAAGGCGCATTGATCGATGCATTTGCACAGCTTTCTTCCCTCAGTACCCTGTGAGATCGCTTTCTTACCTACACTTATTTTGGTGGACTGTAGAAAATTACTTCGGCTTGACTGAGGATGTTCATCCTCCTTTTATTAATTATTCATTGGCATTCTTTTTTTCTTTGTTTTGAACATCATTTACAAAGTGTGCAGTACCTCCTCAGTTAGTTGATATAACTATTTACCTCGGTGATATTCTGTGATGTTTCAGGGATCTCTCTTTTAATCAGCTAACTGGTACTCTGCCTCAAAGTATTAGTTCCCTCTCAAGCATGACAACCATGTAAGTGCTGGCCACTGATATACCTGTAAAGCTTGGTCCATTGTGATGATGCCTTCCTTACCATACTCATTCATCCTTGTGAAGGTACTTGCAAAACAATCAGTTTACCGGGGATATAAATGTCCTTGCCAATCTTCCCCTCGAAAATCTGTGAGTAACAGTATTGCTATTGCAAGTTTTCTGTGCACTGATTCTGGCTCCTTAATGACCAGATTTTGTACTTCTGTGTATTTTAGGAATGTCGCAAACGACCAATTTACAGGATGGATACCAGCGCAGCTGAAAAATATCAATCTCCAGTGAGCATCTAAATTTAAGTCAATTCAGTATTTTCCTTTTAAATGGCAACTTCTTTGCATTACGGGCCTGGATCTTCTTGACAGGAAAGATGGTAACAACTGGAGCTCAGGCCCTGCACCCCCTCCTCCACCTGGTACACCTCCACCCACCAAACCGAACCACAATAAGAACTCTGGCTCTGGAAACAGCCCATCAGATGGTTCCAGCAGTGGAAGCAAGAAATCAGGAATAGGCGGAGGCGGTGTAGCCGGAATCGTCATATCAATTCTTCTTGTTGGGGCAGTCGTGGCATTCTTTGTTGTGAAGAGAAGATCTCGAAGAAGGCCAGCCTCAGATGTGGAAAAGCTTGATAATCAACCCTTTGCACCCCTTACTTCCAGTGAAGTGGCAGGTGATTATTAATCTGCACCCAACTCTTAATTAATGCTACCTAATGGGAATTACCACTTGTTCAGTCTCTCTTCCTCTCTCTCTCTCTCTCTCTCTCTTGTTTCTACCATAACCCTGGCAGAAATGGCTGATGATCTTGTCCTGAGATCAAGTAGCCAAGTTAACTGCCAGAGAAGTAAATGATGGTACTGGTCATTTTCTCTCATAGATAATTGAGGATTATCTCTCATTTCAAAATTGAAAGTATAGAGGCTTCCTGTTTTGCAGTAGCTCAGTTAATACCCCAGTCATTAAATATATGGGATTTTGACTTAATACCCCAGCTATTAAATATCAAATCTGCTGATCACTAAGAGTTCTATTACTGGTAGTGAACTCTTTATATAAGTTTTGCTTTGTCACTAACATCAACAGCTATGGAGCTGAAGATGGTATTTTTTTGGCATTGCCTTCTTAAGGACGTATTGGAGCCCAGCCTTCCAAATCTAGTAAAAACGAGCATTCCATAATTTTCTGAAATATTGTCAGCTATATAGATTTCTCCTTCAAGTGGTTTGCAGCCCATTGCAAGTGCAACTCATTCTCCCTATCCTTAACCTGCTTGTGAACATTTTCAAGCTTCGACACCATGTCACCAGCTGTTTTTTCCATTTATAAAACTGGGAAGAATCCATATAAATTGTACTTTTGACATTGTCTGAATAACCAGTAGGGATCATTGTTATTTAGTGAATTTAGCCAAAGTTGATCTCTGGGTGTCTTTGAAGGAGCATCCTGTCTATTTCCTCTATCTTTCTAACTGCCTTTAATGTGATAATCATTGTCCCTACTGTGTATTGATTTTCTCCAGTATCATATGATGAATAGCAAATGTTTCCCAATTACTTAGCTTGTTCTCTTTGTGCTTTTGTTGCTGCATATTTCTCAGAAATGAAGTCCTTTCAGACAACCTCCATAATGAGCACAAAATTCGATCCGCCACCACCAGCCTCGATAAATCTCAAGCCACCGCCCATTGATCGTCACAAGTCATTTGATGAAGAGGATTTCGTAAAGAAGCCTATTCCTGTCAAAAAGGCTATTAAACTTCCTACAAACTTAACTTCATATTCAATAGCAGACTTGCAGATGGCTACAGGTAGCTTCAGTGTTGATAACCTTCTTGGTGAGGGGTTGTTTGGGCGTGTTTATCGGGCTCAATTTGATGATGGGAAGGTAGGCCACTTGCTTACTTTTCTCCTGGTGTTTTTTTTTTTTCTTTTTTAAATTTCCTTACCAGCTTTATCATTGATGTTTACGTTTTCTCCATAACCATAGTACACAAATAAATTGTAAGGCCAATACAACGTGCACTGCAGGAAGAGGCAAAGAAGAATAGTTAGAAATGAATTGCATGTTCTTAGCAGCCCTGGCAGGCTGACCACACACACCGTACCCTCATACATGCCTCTGTGCATGCACACACACGCCCACATGCAAAGAAGAAATTTTAGAATTTGCTACCACAATAATACATGCTGCCAGTGTAATTGAGTGCCTACATGCTTTGATGTGGATCTTGAACTTTGCTCATCAGTTCTTTTCCTCACTATGATAGGTTCTTGCTGTGAAGAAACTAGATTCAACTGCCCTTCCCAATGAACTATCTGAAGAATTCCTGGAGATAGTTTCAAACATCTCCCAAATGCATCACCCGAATGTGACAGATTTAGTGGGTTACTGCGCGGAGCTTGGGCAACATCTTTTGATATATGAGTTCCATAAAAGTGGGTCATTGCATGAGTTCTTGCATTTATCAGAAGAAGATAGCAAGCCATTGACATGGAATACTCGCGTCAAGATTGCTTTGGGAACAGCACGTGCATTAGAGTAAGACTTTGTAGTATGGGCAAGTGATACACCATGCTCCATAACATACAGTCAACTGAAAATCCAGCTACCTAAAGTTATGGGCCTTTGTTTTTCTCTGATGCGGATGACTGTATGTTTCAGGTACCTGCATGAGGTTTGCTCTCCTTCCATAGTTCATAAGAACATCAAGTCCGCGAACATCCTGTTGGATGCAGAGCTCAATCCCCATCTCTCGGATTGCGGATTAGCAAGCTTCCTCACTAACGCAGAACAGGCGAGTTTTCAGCTTCCAGCATAAATGATTTGTTCTAATTTGTGTCCTTGGGCGTGATATCTTAATCTACTCTTAACTGGGAATCGTACAATTTGGATAAACTAGTATCAGAAGTACTATAAGAATTCCCAGGATGTATTTTTGGGTAACTTGGCTGGACACATGCTTTTTCTGCAAACTTTGGTGACACTGAAGAGCCTGCTTATTTTCTCTCACATTAGTATCAAAAAAGCCCTCAGCATATCCCTGGAATAACATTCTCTGCTGGACTCCAAGTTCTGTACAATTTCTGTGGTGTGTGTCCAAATAATAGTAGATTCTTAAGATAATTTTGAAAACTCAGATTTCCTTTCCCATGCAGATATTGAACCAAAATGTGGGGTCAGGATACAGTGCCCCAGAGGTTGCAATGTCTGGTCAATATACTCTAAAGAGTGATGTCTATGGTTTTGGAGTAGTCATGTTGGAACTCCTTACTGGACGTCAACCATTTGATAGGTGAGATTCACTTTATAGACTTGTAAAGCTCTTATTTGCACTCGAAATTACACTCTTTACTGTTACATCATTAGTTTAAAGAATGCCGTGAGCAGAAAAATGGCCTCTTATCTTACAGTTAGAATGTTAAAATTTCTATCGACAGCTCGAGGGGAAGATCTGAACAATCCTTAGTTCGATGGGCTACGCCTCAGCTCCACGACATTGATGCTTTGGCTAAAATGGTTGATCCAGCCCTCAAGGGGCTTTACCCAGTGAAATCCCTCTCCAGATTTGCAGATGTCATCGCTCTTTGCGTGCAGGTAATTTATCTTACTTGTGAAAGGAAGCTGGAATTTCCTGATAAAGGTTTAGGAGTCCCGTTTTTGTGCACTACGATATTGATCGTTGTGTCAATGAATTGGCACAGGCAGAGCCAGAGTTCCGACCACCGATGTCTGAGGTGGTGCAAGCATTGGTTCGATTAGTTCAACGGGCGAACATGAGCAAGAGAACTTTCGGGAACGAGCACAGGGCATCCCAGAAGTTCGATGATGCAGATGCCTACGAGAACACATCCTAGAAGACCGGTCGGATCCATTCGGCAATGATTGTGACTGTCTATGCTCCAAGTGTTCCATGTTCAAACCCTTCTCTTCCAGAGGGATCTCTTTTACACTGCTCATTTTTTTTTTCCAGTTAACTACTGTGGACGTACGGTTTGAAACGAGAAATAGCTTGGTACATGTAGCTTGTTAATATCCATCCCATGGTCGAGCTAGTTCTTTTTCTGTTGTTTTTGTTAGTTGGCCTGTGCCAATAATGGGTATTCAAGATTTGGGTTGAACATTGATTTTTTGCCCCTGCAATTTCCTAATATTTATCATCTTCAAAGATATTACGCCAGAAAGATTTAATACTATCAGTCTACTTTTGATTTCTTCAGCCTTTCAAAAGAGGAAAAGAAAATGTCGCCAACAGGTTCAGGCGGTTGGGTTTATAGAAAAGTTATTTTGCTTGCTAAAAGAAGTTGGAAGTCGGATTGGGTTGTGTCTCATCTCCCTTCTTCCACGGAAGAGAGATTGAAAAGATTCAAAATAAGGATCTGCATGATCCACTTTTAAAAGTTTATGTTCGGGCATGCAAAGGAATTGAGTACCATCTTGAAATTAGACTGATATATATATATATATATATATATATCTATCTATTAAAACCTTAATTTCCTACCTCCTCCCTCTCTCTCTCTCTCCCTCTTGGTCGCCTCTGGTCTCCGCGCTCCCTCCCTGACTCTCGAGCCTTCCGTGACCTTGCTTGCAGTTGCTGCATCTACTTGTGTTCCCATGACCTTGTTCGTGACGTTTTACTCCCCCTGCTCTTGAAGATGATTCCACGTATGGCAGCGGCATTTTTAAGATGCAAAGCAAACCTCCTTTGTTCTAAAGTGTAATCTTTTGTGATTTTTGTTTTTAGCAATTTCATTATCGGTAGGCATTGTTGATTAGTGGTCATCAATATCGAAGGTGACTTGAAACTTACAAATATGTGCATAGAAGATGGTGATACCACTTTTTCACATGACATGAAGAAAATGAAAAATAATTTCCTCGTTCCTCGACACCATTGTAGATAATCGTGCTGAACTCATTCACCCTCCTTCATCTATCGATCTTCATTCACCTTTGCCATCTAAAGATTGCCTAAATTGTGAAGGAGTAGTCATGTCATATAATAAAATGCAAACAACTCTTAATTTTTCACAAGCAATTTGATTGAAAATTGGAAGTTCCCTATTATAATACTCTACGATCATGAGTACATCATTCTCAATACGAGAACTAGTTGCACAAGTTAGTGTTCAATTTGAAGGAATCTGAACTTATGCTTCAAATTTTCCTACTTTCAGATAATAGAGCCCTAAAGAGGAAATGGTGGATTTGCAAGTTATGTCAATCTTGTCAAGAAATCGCTCTCTCGAAACCGAACCCAATCGCAGGAAAAGCCATGACAATGGAGATGGCGGTTCTTTGGAAGAACAGTGTTTCAGCTTATTGGCATTTCCTGTCATTTATTTCTTGATGAGCAGTGTTGGTTGGACTGATGGCCTTCTACAAAAGCAATTTTCCTTTTTCAACTTCTGCATGGTTTTCTTGCAGCTTCGCTCATTCTTTCCTCTCTTTTTTTTTTTTGCTAATTGTGTACAGAATTATAAGTTAAGAGTGGATGAAAGTTAAATATGCTCTCCTCTCGCAAAAGATCGAGAGTTCGAATCCCAGCTTCGTCATAGAGTGACTTAATTGGTTTCACGTCTGTGGTGGCTAGCACGTATGGCCCCCAAGGTTTACTCTCCCGGCTGTCAGCGGGATGCGGGGTTCCCTGGGTCATAAAAAAGAAAAGAAAAAAAAAGACAGTTAAATATGCTCAATGTAATGGCATTCTCGTTTCAAGCAGCTTGGTACGTGTAGAGAGAGATTGTTTGGTACTGTGGATGTCCGTCCCATGTACCATTAGCTTGGTACTTTTAAAAGAGAGAACACGGACTAGGAAATTACGGGGAAGATATTTTTTCCAAGTAAACTACTGTGGACGTACCGTTTGAAACGAGAAATAGCTTCGTAACATGTACCTTGTTAATATCCATATGAAGGTCGAGCAAGTTCTTGCTCCTATGTTTTCGATGGTTGGCCTTTGCTAATAATTGGTATCAAGATTTGGGTTGAACCTTGAATTTCGTTTTCCTGTAATTTCCTAATATTTCATATCTTTAAGATTTCGCTCATTTCACGGAAAATATAGCGTTTCTAAAAAATATTTTTCAAGAAGTTATTTTTTAAGAAAATGACAATATTTTCCGATATTCGGCTAAAATCTAAAATGGAAGTGGAAAATATTTTTGCCATTCGATATCTTATTTGATTTTTCTTTATATGCTTCTTTTGATCATTTTTATACTTTTACTTTTATTTTATTTTTCTGTTCTTTTATATTATTATTTTATTTAAAATTTTGAATTTTTAACTATTTTTATTTTCTTCTTTTCTTCTTTTCTTTCTATTGTTTTTTTCTTCTTTTTCTTTTTCATTTTTTTAATTCTTTGGCCGGTTGCTGCCACAATAACAACCGGCAAGCACCACCATTTGGAGACACTCAGATCGATAAGGCCTGAGCGTTGCTAGATTGGCAAACTCAGCTCACACGTGGCAAGCGACCGGCCAAAATAGAAGAGCAAAAAAAAAAAAAAAAAAATAATAATAATAAATCGATTTTATTAAAAAATTCAAATTTTAAAAAAGATAAAAAGTTTTCAATTTAAAAATATTAGAAAGAAGGAAGTGAAAACTAGTAAGAGGTATGAGATAAGAGAATGAATATAAAAAATATTTTCCCTAATTTGAAAAGTAGAAAATATTTTTTCCAAGGAAAATATTTTCCCCATCAAAATATTTTCTATGTAACGAATACCTAAAAATCCAAAAATATTTTCCTGTAAGTTATTTATTGTAAACAATATATTAATGAGCAAGATTTACTACCATTAATCTCCTTTTCGATTCAAAGATGTCCAAATGGCTGAACGACCTCATGACACTAGATGTGGGGGCACGTGTCCTAATCCAAACCTACTCCACCCATCCAAACAATGACGGAACAGTCGTACCATCAATTGCGAATGTCAACCCTCGTTATGCATGATGTGATAATAGGATTGAAGTTGACACCGAACTATCATCATATTGGCGTCAAGTAATTGAGCATGGAGACACTATCATGTATTAATCGACACATCCAAGCAGCTCAGGTCATGAATGGGTACTTTCAACTTAAAAGGAAATCTGTAGGTTCATAATAGGAAAAGATTTACATGAAATAACGAAAAGGAAGATGAGTCCACCATCATAATGACCGTCATAGATATGAAAACGAAGAGGTGGAAGTAGATTCAGCCCCGATTTTGGCCAAAAGAACAATGTTTATAGCCCGGTCAGGCATCTCTTAACACCAGCGTATTAGTCCCAGACAAACCAAAAGACCCGTTCACCCACCCGATGACAATGCAACTTCTGGTTTGCTTAAGTGTGCTCCTTTTCCATTTCACCTCATCTCTTCAGACAGACTGAAGGAGCAATCAGTTATAAACCATATATTTGGGCGTCGCACTGAACTTCTGGTACCCTTTAATGACTTTGTTCACTGCATCTAGGAAATCTTTCTCTGTCACAGTCTTCCTCCGAGCTCGGATGGCGTACATTCCTGCTTCCGTGCAGACACTCCTTATGTCAGCTCCTGCAATTAGAGAACTGTTTCAGAGAACCAAACACAGCAAATATCTGGTGTATAGACCATAAAGATTGCCAAGAACAAGTTGACATTCACTTTTACTGTCAACAAATTGCAGGCAACAGTAGCAATGACCTATTTGGCTAAAACCATTAGAGAAGAGCAGGAAAAACCTCAACAAAATAGTTCTTGCATTTAAAGGAAGTAGAGACTAAAGACTAGCATATATCTACAAATTGTGAAGGAAAGAATTTTACCAGTGGAATTTGGACAGAGCCTCGCTAAAAGTTCAAAGCGGATATCCCTCTCACAATTCATTGTTCTTGTATGAATCTTGAATATCTGTGTCCTGCTCTCCAAGTCAGGAAGACCAAATTCAACCTTGCGATCCAGTCGTCCTGGACGTAAAAGTGCTGGATCCAAAGTATCAGGCCTGAATGACATGTAGACAAAAACATTAGCAGAATATACCTCTTAGAAAGACAGTCAAGTGTCTAAAAGCCACTGCCAATTTTTGAAAACCCAGCCGCACATATTCATTGCTTACTCCTCCATAGGGTAAAGGGTAGGACAATCACACATTTCAATTACCAAGAGCCAAGGTGAGGTCAGTTATACCGATTAGTAGCCATAAGGACTTTGATATTTCCACGAGCATCAAAGCCATCAAGCTGGTTCACAATCTCAAGCATTGTACGCTGGACTTCATTGTCTCCACCCACTCCATCATCAAAACGAGCACCCCCAATTGCATCAACTTCGTCAAAGAACACAATACAGGCCTTTTTGGACCTAGCCATCTGAAACAAGTTTTTTATAGCTAGTTACAAATAGAGTATAAAGCACAGACAATAGTCACTAGTGCAAGACAAACTTTGAAGGCAACATAGTGTGTGGATCAACCTGAAACAATTCCCGAACCATCCGAGCTCCTTCACCAACATATTTTTGAACAAGTTCACTCCCAATTACTCGAATGAAACAGGCATCAGTTCTGTTAGCTACAGCTCTTGCCAAAAGCGTTTTACCAGTTCCAGGAGGACCATAGCAGAGAACACCCTTGGGAGGATCAATTCCAAGCTTGACAAATTTTTCAGGATGAAGCATAGGCAACTCAACAACCTGAAGAATGAACAAATTCAACCAGAGTAAGCATTATGGTTAGTACTCATGCACCTTTAGGATCCTTTCCTCCCTCTGTCTCACATGGATGTGTGCCACTGAAAAGGAAAAGATGAATAAAGCACCTCACGCATCTTCTCAATCTGCTCTTTACATCCACCAACATCATTGTATGTGACATCTGGCTTTTCTTCCACTGTCATCATTGTCACACTTGGATCGATCTTGGGAGGCAAGGGGATCTGAATTTGATATTTGTTCCGGTCTACCCTGCAATACATGAGTAAGAATGAAATTATGTTGAATGGAAAATATACAGCAAAGCCAAAAAATATGACGACTGAATCCCAAAACAAATAAACTAACACTAATAAATGAATGGTGAGCCAAGAAATGTGATATTAAAGAATTGTCGAAAGAACAATCACAAGAAGCTTAGGACCATGTCCTGATTGAGGTGGAGAGTTAACATACCCAACACGCATGCCTTCTTCGATATCAGTGGGGGAAACTTTGTCACCAAGTCCAACGACGAACTACAGTGCAGAAAGAGACCCATTAAGACCCAAAACTTGATGTAGAACTACTTTTAGGTATAAGAAAGCTGTTCTAATGCTTTTACAACAATAAAAAGTGGGAAGTTGGCAACCCTTCTCAGGGAAAGAACTGCATCACTAAGCCTGGAAGAGAAAAATTCTCAATAGCCTACAAAAACAGATGCAATTTAAACTAGAAATTACCTTTGCAATTTGCTTCACATTTATGACATACTTGGCATCTTCTGTGTTTGGGTTTATGATCTTTGTGCATCTTGCAACCTAATTGACATAGCTGGTCATCAGTTTGGGTAGAGAACATGATAGGAAAGCCAATTAATTTTCGCAATTGTACAAATAATACCTGAAGGGGCTGCTCCTCCTGCATCATTTGTTTATCAGAAACCAGATCCCACTGACTAGGAGCAGCCAAGCCGGTGTCAGACTCTTTGATACCTACAATACATGAAATCAAGGACTACCAATTAGAGGAACCTATAGTAACACAATGACAGGAAGATATGCCAACAAGATCATAATACAGCTCAAATTGAAAAGGAGATTCTAAGTCACTGCCAATGCAATGATATAAATCAAATAACCAACCAATACCAAAATAAGCAACTTGACAATCAAAGATCTTACTGATGACTATTTGTAGACCATCTAGAAAATTTAACGGAGTATCCATCAGAACAGCTCTATCATAAGACTTCTTTAGATAGCTATTTCATATGCACTAGCATCCCTGACATTCCATTTCCAAATAAACAGGTCCCCATGTTGCACCAACCACAAAGTTGCCAATTTTTAGATCTCATGAGACAATATGCTAGACCATCAACCCACAAACTTTAGCATGATTTTGGAGAATAGACATGATAATCAATCAACACCATCTATAGGAAATTAATGGGACCACCCTTGACATTTTCTTTTCTTCTTTGGAGTTAGTGGTATGATGTTTCAAGAAGTGGCAGAAAAATCAGAGCTCATAATCACAGAAAGCATACAACACAACAACAAAGCAAAATTGTGTAATCTTTATAGGCTTTCTTATTGTCTTCTGCTCTCTCAACATAAGAAAGGCAGATTGAAGCAAACAAAGCTCATGCGCCTAGTGAAAAAATTGTCTCGATATGCCACTCAACCTATCTAAATGACCCCACTTAATTTGCTTCTGAACCTAAGAAACTTCACAAAACTAATTACAACAATCATCTCAGGACATATAGACAGAGTTGGCAGAGTGACTGGTCAGACATGATTACAATTGCCATGTTCGACAAGATGAAGCCCCAAGGGCATGGTAATTAGAAGAAGTTTTCTGGTCTGGCTAAAGGATCACGTCATGTCATCCACCAACCAATCCCATACAGAATATTGAGTCAACAGCAATTTTCATGTGGAAGAGAACGAAGTGACAAGCCTTTATTACTCTACCATCAATTGGTTGCGAGGAAGGGGTGCTCCTCACCAAGCACCTAAAAGTGTCTCAGTAAATAGGAGTTAGTGACCCATGTAAATTTATCGCACTGGGACAGTAGTGTGCTTGGCTTTATGGGTTCTCTACCTATGCTTGCTTGTTATCAATTTTTAGCAAAAAATGATGATAGAGCAACTACTGATGGCTGACTTCCAACTTCTAAACAGCCAAACCATTGTTTCTATTCCATCATAAAGTTAGATACATGCTACGAAAGGGAAACTCAGCTTCTTGATTTCTAGGAAGCATAAGTCCTTGAGCGTCATTGATCCACTCCACTTTCATTCAGTTTTTGGCAGTTGGATAGGACTCATATGCAAAGGGATAAAACCAAAGAACAACCAAATCGATAATTGCACAAACTTGCACCCTCCGAGCTTTCCTCAAATCACGAATAAATAAATAAATAAATAAAACCTTTCCAGAAGAACGTACCACAGAGATCGTTAATCTTCTTGGCCATGTCCTTAATTTCCTTTTCCGCCCTCTTAATGCTCGTAGAATAAGGCCCTAAACCCTGTCGGAACAATCAAAACGAAATTACAGAGAGCGGAGCTATAGAACTCGGACAGCGGCAAAACAAGAGGCGGAAAACCCGACGACGACAACAACAACCAATGCAGGAACTGAAAGCCACTAAATCGAGGGAACAATTTCCAGCCAAAAATCGAAGCCGAAGCAGGTCTGGAAACCGAATCCAACGGATCGGCCGAGACCATCAAAGCTCTACTACACAAGCGCGATTCCAAGCCAGTACAACCAGCAAGCAGCTCAAGACGGCGATTCAGAAGCAAACGAAGGTGGATCGGGAGCTTCAGAGAGAGAGAGAGAGAGAGAGAGAGAGAGTTACATAGGTCTTGAGGAGAGCGATGTCGTCTTCGTCGAGAGGGCGAGGGTTCTTCTCGTCCTTGATCTCGTCCTCGTGTTCGATCGCCATTTCTCCACCTCCTTCCTCGTTCCTCCTCCTTGCGACTGGTGTGATTCTCGCTGCGAGCTGCGAAGCTTGCTTGTGTAGGAGAGCAGAGCCGTCGTCTTCTTCTTCTTCGTCCTCGACTTGCGATTTCTTGGGCAGGAAGACGGAGTGCCTATCACGTGACGAGCGCGTGCGTGCAAGACGACCACCACCTCGATCGAGGCCCGGTTAGGCTGGCCCGGCCCAAAAGCTTTTTGCAGCTATCGGGCGGGCCTCCGCCTGTCCACTACATCGATAGCAAAAAGATTTCGATTAACATAAATGAATTATGACATAAACAGTTCCTAAACTTTTGGCCCAATGTGTAACTTGATTTATGAACTTTCAATTTACTTAATGTGATCTCTAAGCTTTAACCTAATATGCAATGCAATTTACAAACTTTTAATTTGTTTAATATAATTATTGAACTTTTGGTACGTATTGAATATAGTTTCTGAACTGTACGAAGATATTCAATATAGTCCTTGATCTTAAATTAATGGAAATGGACTATATTGAATATTTTTATACAATTTAGAGACTATATTAAACATGTAGCAAAAATTCAAAAACTACATTAAACAAAGTTCAGTGGGACCGTTTGTGTCATTTTCCTGATTTATATGTGTGATTTGATAATTATATGTGTGTGTATATACATATGTTTTTTTTCTTGCCTTTTTTCAGGTTTTACTTTGTCTTTTTAGTTCTTTGTGAGAGACATTTGTAGGAATTGAAAAGATAAGTAACTCGAAAGAAGGTGACGTTGGGAATCTTGGGATTGGGTTATGACATTTTTGTTAAGGCATTCCTTGCGATGTTCACAAACGAGGGCAAGCCAAATAATCCGCAGCACAAATAAGGCATTCCTTGAGATATAGCCGACTTTCAAAAACAAAAGAAAAGAAAGTGAGAGAGATATCAAGTTGGTCGAGCTCGAGATTGCTTAGTTTTAAAATCTCTTCTTTAAATTGTAAAATTTAATATAAGTTATGAAAGGCATAGTATGGCATAATCATATAAAAGGATAAAAGTGAAGTTTCAATATATTTGTTGTATAAATATGGATCAGGCATTTACTACCCTTTTGATTATTTGAAATGACATAGCAAAAAACTTCTTTGTAAATAGTCGGAAATTGATTAATTGCGAAATGTTTCGAAAAATGTTTATGAAAGAAACTAAACAAGGCTATGCATTCTAATTGTGAATATGATTATACAAAGTAACATGTTGCGAAAGGTTATTTGTTTTGGTTTGTAAAATTGAATTATGATACAGATTCTGACTTTGTTTTGTGGATTTCAGAATGATGATCCGCTAACACAGAAAAGCTGTGCAGAAAGTAACACAGAGAAGCAGCCCCCGGGACGCGAACTTTAGCAATACGAGTTACATGGGGAGAGGGATGCAGTGCTAATCTAGCAGAACAACCTTTGAATAATGAGAATGCTTTCTTCTTTTTGCCCTTTTTCCCCATTCAGGGAGACCAGGTTCAAAAGTGAAGCAGGAATCAGTTCACATTGAATCTCTGTACTTCAAAACATCGTTCGTGTTCAACTTATAAGTTTCGCAGATGCTTGTGATCACGGATTTGGTCAGGCCATCCTGCTCTTTGCCACAGCTCGTTAGTTCTTCGAGCTGCTTGGATGGCAGCAACACCTGCGACAACAGGGAAAGAAACGAATGGCTTGTGATGACTCTGCATGTATTATTGCTCTAACAAGTCTTCCACACACTGCAAGTATCACCATCTTGAAGGAAAGAAAAAAAGCACCATCTTTTACATCAGGCTAAAACTCATTCGGAGTGAAATGAAGGGGGAAAAAAAAGGCACCCCCTTACACAGGAAGAAGACATGAGTACCAACAATTAAACATAAGTCCACCCATCAGGTGCTTATCTGAGGAATCATGTACAGTCAACGAGTATTTGAACTTACCCATGGAGATCCTATGCGATTGCGCACTTCATCCTTGGACTCACAACCCTCCTGGTCTTTACCACTGGCATTTGTGGGAGGTGAAGTCTGAGCAACCGAGGAATTTGACACTAGCTCTAGGAGTTTCTCACTTCCCTGTTTTTAATCAACAGACGAAGTGGAAGAACACATCAATATAACAAGGAAACGGGACATTGACATCTACATACTAAGACCTATAATTCACCACAGTTGAATCGATCCCAAGAATGAAAGCGTGGTCATCTAACAACCACTAAGCAAATCATAAGCAAGATATGAGAGCGATTGACTTATTCCACATCAGAAAAACTACAACCGTGCTTCATAAACAAAAATGAGTTGCATTAGCGACAATTTAATTCCAAAGTAGCTTCATCTGGGATAGTATGTGGCAAGTGACAACCAATTAGGAAATTACTGCATAAGAAGCTGAAGAAGATTAAAGAATGGAAGAACAAAGGAATCTTGACGTAATGTGATATTTATTGTGAACAACAAGGACTATCAATCCTGTAATGCTTGTAGATAGGATCTAAAAACCGTCAAATCCCAAAAGAGAAAATCATATTATTAATTAGCACGGACACCGACATGCGGCACGACACGCGGACACATTGTTTCTAAAAAAATAGAAAATTCGGACATGTTGGGACACGTTTATATCAAATGTATATTTTTATCTATACATGATAGATTATAATTTTTTATTTTAATCAAATTAATTTGATTCAAATTCACAAATAAATAATTAATAAAGAAAGAACCTAAAATGAATCTACACTAAAAACATTAATCCACCATTTGTTAATATCATTATTGTTTCAATTTCACAAATTCAACTCCATTTCAATAATCTATAAAACATGGAAGAAAACAAATAAGCAATTCACATTTTGGACTTGCGCGTTAGAGCATGTCGGAAGAGGAGAAAAGAACAAACTTGGGGGGTAAATTGTGTATCATGGGAAATGAGTTAGAAAAAAAGAAAGAATAGGTTTTTCTTTTTTCCCCATTTATTATTATTTTTAATTTTTTTACATATTTACATTTTAACCTCTTATTTATTGAAAATTCTTAATATCGATGTTGTAGTGTCAAAATTACATGTCGGAATTCCAAACACGCGGGTCGGAATTTTGGACTCTAGTGTTAGAAAGTGTCGGGAGAGTTAACCCAGTGTCAGATTTTCTGACCCGTGTTGACCGAGTGTCGGTGAGTGTCGAAGAGTATTAAAGAGTGTAAGACACATGTCAAAGTGTCCGACACGACATTAAGACTCTTGAAGAGTGTCGGTGCTTCCTAAAATCACATACTTATTGTTTAATTAATCCTACAGAAGTACATACTTTGGTGAACTAAATATGTAAAAGAATTGCAACAAGCCTATACCTGGAGAGCTCGCCAATGTGAGTAAGTGCGAAACAGAAGCCAAAAGAAAGGGATGTTAGGCAGAGGTAAGACCTACAAGTAAGAAGAAATGTGAGAACTCAGAATAAATTGCCTTTCGACAGAAAAAGATAATGGAAATAACAGAGTGAATATACTCAGTCAACACCACAATTTTTTGAGCCCAAATAAATGCCAACGAAGATGATATGCCACAACTTAATACTTACAGAAAAAGCAGTCGTTATAGGCAGCAAAGAAGCAGAGCCATAAAAGTACTTTTTGTGGATAATGGATCCCCTGTTCATGGAAAAGAACTCAGATGATTTTCCATAAACATGAGCAAGTAGAATATACGCAATATCGATGCATTCAGGTTCCTGAGAAAGGAAAAAAATAAATTCCAGTAATGAAAGTTCTTGCCATCTTATCTCGGCAAGAGAGAAGTAGAGTGAAACATGTCCATGGTAAACATGCGAGTTTAGAAGTAGACACAACCTGCTAGGAATCTTAGGACCAAGTAATGCAAATGATGCATCATGTTATGTGTAACAAACCAATAAAACATCAATTGAGATGCAAATATATCACATTCCACAAATGATGTTCTCACACCGAAATAACTTTTCCTACACCTAATCTAAACTAGCAGGTACACCAGTATGCTTTCAGGCAATTACCTTCTTACATCCATCTCTACAAATGGATCACTACTGGAAGGTACACTATTATGCATTCAGATTTTAACAACATCATTGTGCCATCAAGGCAACAAACACTGCTCCAACTAAATGCACACATCATTAGCCTATTGGAATATGAAATGCCTTCAAGAAAAACATAAAAATGTCTCCATGATAATATGGGCTATCAAGTTTCAATTTTTCTGTCTTAAACATCAATTGACCTTGTTTTAAAATGAATGAGAAACATTGCCATTGGCAAAAGATATGGTTTATCAATCTTAAAAGCCTCCACTTCACATATATCCGGTGCTACTAACCAGAAGAAATTAATGATAACTCAAATCTAGAATTTAGAAGGCAATATAAAAGAAGCTTTCTCACAGAAACTAAACATCCAAACCCACAAGAATGCATGAGCTCTGGCTAGAAACGGAAAAAAAATGTGCACAAATATGGTACCGTCAACTGAGGCAAAAAATCTGTAGTTATCAGCCAGTAATTTGATCAAATAGGCTTATAATGAATATATAAGGATATCATCGTACAAATGAGAAAAGTGGGAAGGAGAAACTATTACCGCTTGGCAATATGTCGCAACCTTCTGCGCACAAGACGTGTATTTAAACTGCAGCAAGACAAATTCTATAAGTATTAAGTCCACTGAGAAAATAAGCAGCATACAGTACCTCATCAATTGTTTCTTTCTAGAACTTATAAACAGCAACAGAAGTAATACACAGCTACACGCCACAAAGACATCTATTGACATCAAACATGAAAATGAACGGTAAGTGATGTAGACTGATTTCGAGGGGAAGAGAGAAAAAAGGCCAACCTTGAAGGGAAGATGACTTCGACAGAAGAAACCTCCTTCGAAATGGATTTAAGGAACATTTCCGAGGGCTTTACCCCCGCCAATAGCTTCAATCCTAACCTACATTAGCATCCAGACGACTTCACCCAACAAAGTAGCAACTTCCCAAAATTTCACAAGCTCACAGTAACAAAAATAAAATAAAATAAAATGATGAACTCCTCTTCCGTGCGACCTACCCGTGCATTTTACTCTTGAAGGACCCCTCAGGCGCCATCTCCAAACCCATCCACGCTCTATTCATCTGCACAAACCAAGGAAAACCCAAGAACGAATCACGAACGCGCCCTCACAATCAATCATCAATCTAGAAACTTCTGTAGAGCAAACGCGATAAGAAAACCTTGTCGGAGACGTAATCGATGCACAGCTCGAGTTTTGACGCGTTCCCATTGGCGGACATCTTGCTGTAGAGCTCCCTGAGGGTGGACGGCGTCCGCGACAAGGCAGGGTCGAAAGCAGAGCCATCGAGCGATCTGCCGAAGCACCAGTTCCTACCTTTGACCGGGAACACGACCAACCTCGCCCTCATGGCTCGGATTCCTCCAATCTCCCGCGACACCCACCAACCAAAACCGACCCGAAGCGCCGCACGAATGCGAGAACCGAAGGGAGGAACCCGAAAAAGGATGTGTATCTTAAACCGGAGCAGAACCCATTTGGAAAGTGGGGAACTTTCGGGCGTATCTGGGTCGCTGTAGAAGTTCGGCAGGAGGAAAATCGAACGGGGGGTTTCTTGTCAGCGGAACTGAGTCGAGCGAGCGAGGGAGGGAGGGATGGGGTGAGTGAGTGGGCGAGCGAGTGAGTGCGGCGCGAGATTTGAAGCTCCGCTTGCCTACGCTACGCTTTATATACTGCCCTGAAAAGGCGAAGGCTGTATAGAGAGGGAGAGATGGTGGGGGCAATGCACAAGGTAACTTCCTGGTGCCTACGTACGAAGCCTCGTCTCCTTAAAAAATAAGAAGGCTGTTTCGACTCGTCTTATGCAATGTGGAGAGAGATATTTTGAGTTTTGGATAATGCATGAGGTAACTTCCGGGCGCCTAACATAAAGTTTGGGAAAGATTCTCCATTAAAAAGGTGAATGATCTTGGAAAATAATTTTTCAAAAAATGGAGATTTGTATGGCTCATAAAAATCTTTTTCGTCAATTTAAAAATATTTTTTATCTAAAAAGAGATAGTTTATGCATTTACAAAGATGAATGAATGAAAGATATTACCACCCGCCGCGGTGGTGGATAAGGCCCCCATGACCCTTGCGCTTCAAGGGGAGGAGTTCGAATATTCGTGGAGGCGCTGGTGACTGACCTGGTGCACGTGTGTGGTGGCTAGCACATGTGCCCCCAGGATTTACTCCCCCCAGGATTTACTCCCCCGGCGGGGTGCAGGGTTCCCTGGGTAAAAAAAAAAAAAAAATGAATGAAAGATATTTTTATTATTCATGAAATTGTTTAAAAATAAATTTTTATCAATAATGAAATTATTTTTTATTGGTTGATTATTTCGAGCGATTCGAACGATTATTTTTAAGAAAATGATATCTAAAATTATTTATTTTTTATGAAATAAAAAAAATCTAAATTTGAAATATTATTTTAATATTTACAAAAGGAAGCACTATCCATTCACAGAAAGTGGCTTAGAAGGGCAAACAATCCCCGCTTTTTATCAGATATGGTATTTTACTTATTCATTGCAATCCCAACTACAGTCGCTCTCTTTCTTTCCTATTTTGGACCTTAGCTCCACGGAATAATATATTACTCCTAAAACACAAAAGTATTGAATTCTTAAAAAAAAAAATTATATAAACCTAGTTATCTAAATTAATATGTCATGAAAATTTCATAAACTCAAAAACATAAAAGTCAAATGTGGCCATTGTAAAACATAAATTAAATAAAAATATAAGATAAAAATTCATCAAGCGGCTTCCTTTATTTCGTAAGAAATTGAATAATCTGCAAAATCTATTCTCAAAAACTAATCGCTTAAAATAATTAATAAATAAATATCATTTTAGACATTTTCGTTGACAATAAACAGACTATTTTTTGGGATAGTTTTTTTTAAAATCATCAATTTCCCGTGAGACAAATCTCCTAAATTCATCTCGAGTCACCCTCAAGTTACATGTCATCTGCAATTGCCCTTTTTTCATAATTTTTATTTTTCACTACATTCACATATTTACTTAATGAGATTATCAATCACTTACAAGTCACAACAATGGCCGATTTTTTTCTCTTTCATTAGATTAGTGTGGATGAGTCCATATCGGGGGGAACTTGGAGATTTAAAGGGAAAGTCGAATGGAGACGGACCAGAGTCAAATGACCCAAAGTCAAATGTGTGACAAGTGAAAATGCACTCTCAATCCTCGATCCCAGCGAAGAAACTACAGCGAAGTTCCATGCTGACAAAAAAGATTAGCGTGATCAGCTCTCCTGAGATCTCAGCCCATCACCACCGGTCCAAACTACTATGAGCTACATGCGTTTTATTCTTAAGAAGGGAGGAACGGCTTCAGAGGGAGGGTTACATTCAGGAGAAAAGAATGATCAGAGAGGCCGAGCGAGGAGAGAATCATACAAATCGAAAATTCTATGCACATATACAAAGATGCTATAGTACATAAAGGTGTGTCACCCCTCTGTCGACAGGTGAGGTGCTCCGTTTCATTCATTGCCCGCTATGAAGTTCGGCTCTTCACCTTGGCATAGGTACTCGTCGCAGATAGAGGCCGATGCCCAGTCCTTCCGGAGCCGCAAAATGTCCTCTGTAAATGTCGATCCAGAAGCTCCGATGAACACGCTCGACATTGCACAAATCGTCTTGTCCAGCATAGCTTCCACCTTCAGTAAAAGACGTGATGAGTAAGTTTTGGCCAAGAGCTGATATGGTTCGGACAAGCAAATGATGACAAATATCAGATGCTCTCATGTATTAACTGCCTGAACAACTCAACCTTGCCCGGTTTCTTCTCATATTACAATCAACAGGGTAAATAGGTGAGGCGCTCATTCAATCGAGGCACAAAAAGCATCATCACAACATTTAGGCTTTAGAGGAAGTAATGGCTGCCTATGCACCAACAGGAACTACAAGACATCCACATAGATGGACCACATCCTTTGAGCTTCCATTAGATAGCTACCCCTATATCAAAATCTAACGGGTGAAAAACATGAAAATGCCAATGTAAACTTCACCAGTTGAAAATCATGATGCTCTTTAGAGACCATCATGCAGTAAAATAAGGCCCTAAGGGTTTCTTTGCCAAATGACTTACCATCGTTCTTTAAAACTGTTAGTGAAATTACAAGAGAATAAGATTGACAAATTACAGACATCCAGATTCTATCAAGGCTCGGATCATTGTGGCATGGGAAGCCCAAACTACAACATAAATGGCCTATAACATGCAACACCAAGATCATGCAACACTGAGAGGTTGACAGCAAATTCCTCATTTTATGTACAAATTCTAAAGGTGAATAATTGACAGGTTTCGTGATATTACAGCTCAATCCCACAAATGCTTGATGTGATAGTCTCTTATGCAGGGGTGTCAAAAAGCAAGTGAAAGGAGAAAAACAAAAAGAGAAGAAACCACCAGCTAACCTGCAAGTCACCCTGGAGGCCATGCCTATTCAGCAGAGCATCCCATTTCTCCACCGAATT
Source organism: Corymbia maculata (assembly GCA_014182735.1). Classification (NCBI taxonomy): domain Eukaryota; kingdom Viridiplantae; phylum Streptophyta; class Magnoliopsida; order Myrtales; family Myrtaceae; genus Corymbia; species Corymbia maculata. Next base: position 25,314,522 of record CM024691.1, read on the forward strand.
ACTAGCTGGGCGCTTAACAAGGGGAACAACTTTCCCATTCACCACAATTAGTGACTGCAGCAGGCCAGTTTCACTCTCTGCTGCATCTGTGGAAAGATAAATTACAGGTGCATTGGCTCTTTCAACCACCCGACTGATGCAATCAGCAGCTTGAGGAATAGGGTAAAAGCAACTTGGCTTCTTAACATTGCTACCAGGAAAAGCAGAGATCAATTAGAGCTTCAGTGACAAGAATTACTAGTGGACTAGTAGAAACATTTTGCCAGAAAAACAAATGGCAGCGGCACCAATGAAATGAAATGGAACTAAAGTTTTGACACAATCATCCAGAACAACAATCTAAAATTGAAATTGACCAATAAAGCTGGTAATTTTTCTGAAGTTTACGTCATTCAAGCTAGAACTTATTCCATCAGGCTTAACATTCTTATTTACAATTTAAATTTGAAAAAGGGAAAGAAAAGGCCTCCTCTGACAGCTAGAGCATACGGTTTAAGTAGGAAGAAACATTCTTCAAAATATCTCCTCAAACATTTTTGTTTACAATTTGTATTGGCAATCAAAATATCCCCAAGTCACAACATCGTCTGAATTTAACATTACTGTTATTTCTATAATGGAATCTTCCACTATGCAGAGTTTATGAGTGACCATATCCACATACTCTATAAAATTAACCTACTTGAAGAAACTGAAAGGTGCACTTTAAAACTTGTATTACTTCAATATTAAGACTTGGCTTTCAAATGAAGAGACCTATAATGAACTGGACATTTAGACATATGTCATCCTACTTGAAAGCCGTGTAGAATTATATAAGAAAAGGCCTCCTCCGACAGCTAGAGGATAGGTTTAAATACGAAGAAAAATTCATCCATTTTTGTTTACAATTTTTATCAGCAATCAAAATATCCCCAAGTCACATCATCATTCTGATTTAATATTACTGTTATTTCTATAATAGAATCTTCTAGTATGCAGAGTTTTTGAGTGACCATATGCACATTCTCTGTAAGATTAACCTACTTGATGAAACTGAGAGGTCCACTTTAAAACTTGAATTACTTCAATCTTAAAATTTGGCTTTCAAATGAAGAGACCAATAATGAACCGGACATTTGGACATATGTCATCCTTCTTGAAGGCTGTATAGAATTTAGATGAAAAAAATCCATCAAAAAAGATCCAGATAGCAGATGAAGAAGTTTAACATTCGAATTACTTCAATGTATTTGAATTACTTCAGTGTTACTGAATTTGAGAGAGATTTAAAGAACTCCTTATTAATCCAAGATGTACATGCTGCCAGCATTCTTTATGTAACAGTACATGCAAGTGACTAAAAGCCATTGCGCCTGGATATAGACCATACTTAAACTACACTAAAGAGAGTTGCAAGCAAACCAACAGCAAGCCTAGTCCTATGACTAAGTCATTCATGTCATAACAATAATTGCAACTTCTTCCTGAACAAATCTATAACCGCATTCTATCTGCATCTAACAACTATGTAGGATATACTAGATGGAATAAGCAACTCACCAAAACTTCAAAAAACCATGTCGCCGAAAATGAAGGGCAATATAGTCCTTTCCCAAGAATGTCTGGATAAAACGTTCCGCTGTAAGCATAATCAGCCGACTTGGTTCAATCAAAGTCTTGCATTTATGAGCAAGCGGACCGCCAGGTTGCATCACCCATTCCTGCTCCACATCTGCAAAAAAAACATCTCCAATTGCAATGACGTCGTCATTGGATGCAAACTTTGCCTGGATGTCTTGGACAGTCCTCTTATTTGGCCTCTTCACATCTTCCACCCAGGGGGACTCAAGCTTGCTCATTGATAGCCCCAGATTCTTCAACTTCTTTACATGTTCATCATCAACATAACAATGTTGTGGCGAAGAGAAATAACAAATGAACCTATCAATGTGCAAGTGGTTCTTTCTAATCTCTGAAAACTCCTCAAACGAAATAACAACCTTCCGACCCAAGCATTGATTTATATGATCAACATCCAGCACCCTATGGTACCGATAATCGACTCTAGAGCTTGGAATAACCAAAACCCGATTAAGTACCGCAGCGAAGAACATGTGCTTCTCTAAGCAAATCAAATGGTTTGACATTTGACCCGATAGACAAATCGCAAGCAGAAATTTATTGGATTTTGGATTCCACTCAATCGTCCTCCTCTCTGAAAACCTCTGGTCAACCTTTTTACACTGGTCAAAACCATATCCACCAGCACCTTCCACGGACAAGTTACCAGATTGATGCGGCAATAATAATACATCCTGAATCTCTTTATTCAACCAAATTTGCTTTAGCACAGCGGACTTGAAATCATCAAAGGACGCGGATGACGACACCAAAGACTGATACCCCTTATTAATCTCACTCGAATTCGAGCCACTCAGACTACTATTCTGGTCAGCTCCTAAATCCCGGAAAGTCTGATTCCACAAAGTCTGAAGCACCATCTGTTGCTGCTTCAGCAAATACAGAGCTCGCAACTCGGACTCCCTCATGCGATCACCGAACGAATCGGACTTAATCGACGAAACATCATACGAGAACAAGCTGCGGAGGTCGGCGGTGAAGTACACGACGACGATGAAGATGGGGAGGAAGACGGCGACGAGGTACCTCTTGTTGAGCGCGAGCTTCGCCAGCTTCGACCGGTGGCGCCTGCAGCCACCGATGCGAGACTCGTAGTCCTCGACATCGAAGGCGGCCGCTCGATGCTCCGCGGGCGACGCCGGAGGCGGCGGCGGCGGCGGCTTGGTGTCGTTCTGGTGGATTAGGTTCTGCTGCTCGTCGTCCTCCTCGTCGGAGGAGAAGGAGGCGGCGTCCCGCGCCATCTGGCGCAAACCTCCCTGGCCTCCAAAAGAGAGTCAGCGAAGGCGACGGCGATTGCGGGGGCAAGGTTTCGCCGCCGATTCCAATTGGCCGCCGGACGCGGAGCTCGGCGGCGGCGGCGATGAATGTAGCGCCGGTTGGTACAATGCCGCGTCGAGCTCGATATCAGATCTGGAGAAGAGATTCTTCGGAGAGAAGAGTGACGATTTCTGGTGAAGGAAGAAGGAAGAAGGTGTCGGTGGTCGAAAGGGACTACGGAACGGCCCGTGACGAGGAAGGAAGGACCAAAACGAGAATAAGACTTATTACATGGGCCTTAGTCAACTTTAATCAAATATATATTATCGTTTATGGACTTTTGATTCATTCGATATAATCTTCGAATTATTATTAAATATTTGACTTAATCCATAAAGTATATAAAATTATTCAATGATGCCCATCCGTTAATTTATGTTAATGGAATCCATTGATCGTGTCCTCCAATCCATTAATTATGCGTGAAACATCCACGTAAAATATTTATTTCAAATGTGAATATAGTGATAAACAAGTTAACGCTCTTTTCTTTATCCTTTTTTAATATACAATTGAGGTCCAGAGATCATTGTGTCATTTTCTCCCAAAATTACATGAAAAATAAAAAAAAAAGAATATAGTTATTTTTTAGAAGTTCAATTCAATCTTGGAAAATCGTTCTACCGATCTAAGCAATTTGGGGATGAGGGACAATCTTTCACTTGAACTTCATCATCTGACTAAATAAAGACGTATTCAGTTCTATAAAAAAAGTGATAATCAACAAAATAGAATTCAAATTTCTTGATTTCATTTCAAATTTCTTGATTCCATACTTAATAGCTAAAATTTCCTTAAAAATAAAATGGTAGTACATTCCAGCATTTGTAAATCTTCCACTTTTGAATCAACAAATTCGTTATTTGCCGTCAATTTCTTCAAAGAGGATTGATGCCCAATATTTTTCACTTGTATTAGTCTAAAGGATCATTTTGACATTTGAAGGACTTTGCAACAGGGGCAAATTCTAAAAAAATTTCTTGAGTTTTTTTCACTGTAGTTGTTTGAGATGTTCCCCAAAGGAGGGGTTGCTTCTGTAACATTTTCCATAGGGGTGCATGAATTTTGAGATCTTTAACACAAAGCCCATTGTACTTGTTTATGAGAAAGATTCTCATTGGGTAACTTCAACGATTCTTTTGCAATGTGGTCATCAGGATAGTGAGGACCATCCTCGAGATGCATTCCTAAGAATTCAATTTCAATCTAGGCTAGGCTATCACCATCTTCTTCTAGGACAGCATGATTCTATATTACTCGATAATATTGACAAACTATGTCGGTAATGTCACGACCCGAATCTCGAGTCCGCGACAACCCCTGTTCTCTTACGATCATTTGATTTGCGACTCTCCAGGATCCGTCGCCGACCATTATTTTTATCTTTCAATTAAACGCATGCGGAAGCGAAACACAATCCCCTGGTCAATTACAAAAGTAGGGATAGCAGGAAAACTCAATAAGAACCCATTCCAAAGTGCAGCTTTATTTATCTACTGATTAACCCTGGGAAGTTTACAAGTACAAGCCCTTATCACGGGCATCTTCCTATCGAGCCAAAGAAACCAACAAGCCGGAGTTAATCTACTCCATTCAAAAATGGCAACGAGCCGTAACGCGCGTCGATCCTCCATCCTATGGACCTGACAATGGTTATTCAATAACCAGTGAGATAAATCTCAAAGAAGTCAAAATCCTAAGCCTCGGTTAGGAAACCTACTCGCCTCGAGTGCGCCCGACGTGCAATGTCTCTATCGCTCACAACTCAACAATAGAATAACATCCAATCAACCATTGACAAACGCACGATCGACCAATGCTCATATACAATTATTAACAGCTTAACAATCGCAATCACGGGCATCCTTACCTCGCTTTTGCCACACGCAACCTGCATGATACAGTTTATCATATGCTCACCTCGATGCAAAGAATTATAATAAACAATCGAACACCTTTCAAATCGTCTCATGTACCATGCACTTTCTCGTTTTCCATTTATTAACACCTTTGGGGGAATTTCCTTCCAACACACAAGTTGGTAGTCAACCGCATAACCGGGCATCGTCCCACCGCATTGGGCACGGCAACATCTCGGCACCCGCAGACGGCATTCACAAAGAGCATAGGTCCGGCCTCTACCGCGACCCGCATCCGGACCCCGCCCGGGCATTCCGATAATACGGACTTCGTCAACCACGATCCCCCACTGGGTGACGGGCTCTTACGTGACCACGCAAGCACACCAATTAATCATGCTCATTTCATTATCTTGTAATGCAGCCAATGCAGATACGATTCGTGCTTGTACACATTAATTCATCGCAAACTCTACATGTAATGCGATAATATTTCACACGTGGTCACACGAATACAAATGCATTTCACACGTAGTCACATGAATATGCTGAATATACTCAACCCTAATTCACAATCGCAATCCGTGAATTTACTCCATCAAGTATATATTAAACAATATCATCAAAGGCAGCATATATACATGTATTCAACATATAATTCACATGAGGAAAGTACAACTAGTAATCCACCGATATATAATCCACGTGAGAAAAGTACAAACAATAATCCATCAAAATTAATCGATACTAGCACAATTAATAAATAATGTACTTTCCAAAAATAATACTTTACTCCAAAAATATTCAATTAATAATTATTCAACAATAAATATTCAACACCCAAGAATAATATTATCCAACAATCAATATTCAACATCCAAGAATAATTAATCATCCACCACTAATTAATTAATTATTCTCCAAAAACAATTAATTAATTATTACCCAAGTATAATAACAACCAATTTCGAAATTAATAACAAATTAATTAATTCCGAAAATAATAAATAATAATTCCGAATTTAATAAATAATTATTATTTTATTCCAAAAATAATAATAATATTCAAATAATATTTATTAATATTAACCATGGTTATTAATCTAACCCAACTACGGTTAATTAACCCGACCACAATTAATTAACCCAACCAATGTTACTTTAATCTAACCACGATTACTTTATTCTAACCATGATTAACACTAAGCAAGCTTAATCAATAATAATAAAACACTAATCATCCATCATCCAAAAACACTAATTAAACTTAATATTAAACTAATCACCCCTAATGGAGTTTAGCACCCTAAGCAAGGTTTAGAAAATCAACTCACGGTTTACGCGTTCCAAGGGTACCGGGACGATCGCGGCAACGAGAACGACGAACGGCCCGCTCGAAATCGACAACGGACAACGGGGAACAAACTATCTTGTCAAAACAGCCCCGGTGTGGCTGTTTGGACACTGAGCAGCAGGAAAACAAAGCCGACAACGGCTGGACAGCAGCTAGCCGTGTCCTGGACAGCAATAGGAGCGACCAGCAACGACACTCGGTGAATACAGCAACTACCGGGGACCAAAACAGCAGAAAACAGCAGAAAACAGCAGCTAAACATGCAGAAACAGCAGCAGAAAAACTCAGAGACAGCAAAACCGAACCTCTACAGCAGCAAGCACACGTTGTCCCAGCTGTAGGAGCAAGCTGGAACCGCCCCAGCAACAGCAAGACCTCAAGACAGCAAAACCAGAGGAAGAAAACAAGGGAAACAGGTGCAGAAAAAAAAAACAGAGGAGCCAAGAGGGAAAGAAGAAAAAGAGAGAGAGAAGAAGAAGAAGGAAACTTGTGCGGCTGGGAGAGAGAGAGGGAGTGCGCGGCTGGGAGAGAAAGAGAGATTGTGCGGCTGGGAAAGAAAGCAAAAAGAGAAGAGAGAGAGGAAGTCAAACTTGAAGAGCAAGACATGCTAACTTTGACCAAAAATATCTACCAAGATAAAAAAAAAAGGCTTCTAGCTTCTAGAAGACAAGGGCAAAGTGGGAACTTCACCCATCCAATGGGCCCTCGCGGACCAGCCCTTGTGGCGGAAAATTCTAATTTAGGCCCGTTTCTCGCGGCACACTTTTCTCGGTCCGATATCCCTTTTTCCGACTTTTTTCGATTTTACCGTAAAAATTTGAGGATCAATGAGGCGGCGTCAAATAATTATTCGTGAGGTCCTTATAATTTCGATACCCGAAATCGGATTGAAAATCGAGATTAAAATCCGTCGATTACGACTCTAGCACGACCTAAACTACCGAACGGCTTTTAGGATTTTCACGCGAAATTGACTCGTGGTCGAATAAATTCAATCCACGTTCGGTTCCTTAAATCCCGGGCCACCCTCGGTTGTCATGTAATCTCGAGGAATAAATTTATCATCCCACGTACAAAGTCAAGAAGGAAATCGGTTTATCGTCGGTTATCGTGAGTATCGAGGTCGTGCGGAATCACCCTCAATCCGGCCTCGTACTCCTCTATAATCGATTTATTTCCGTTCACTAATTGCTTTGTAAGGGCATGGTATTGTCCCTCTTCGATCCTTATGGTCGAGAGGTAAATCCCGGTTCAATTTCCCTAGTCTTACGCGTATCAATCCCTAATTACCCTTCCGAATAGGTTAGTTGCCAATGAGTGATCAATTCAAGGCAGTCGCAGCTAACAGTGCATCACGAATTAACTCTTTTTATTAATTCCAAAATGGGTAGAAATTTCGGGATGTTACAGGTAACTTACAACGAGATTACTCATTAGAACTCAATAAGGGGATATCATCAATGTAAATTTGAGACCTGGCATTGATTGGCTGGAAAAAAATGGGTATTGCCTTTTCGAATAAAAGAATGGCCTTGCTTCAGTAGGTGGGCTTTTGCGTAATCAATCAAGTTATCGGCCTACTGGATTTCCTCATACTATGGGAGTGTGCTCTTCACTCAAAACAGAATTGTGAGGTATCTTTTGGGTCTTAAAATAGTAATTTCTATGGGCATCCCCAAACTTTTCATGGAAATGGACTCACAAACTGCTATTTCATTTCTCCAAAAATCAACTCCTACTTTTAACTACAGTGACACGCTCATTTCTCATATTTAGAAACTTTCAATGTGTTTCCAGCATGTTAGAATTCTGCATAATTTTAAGGATGAAAACTCATGTGCTAACTGGTTAGCAAATTGGGCCATTCACTCTTGTAATATGAAAAACGCCTTAAATTGGATAGGCCACAAAAAGGTTTGGCTTCTTTATTGATGGAAGATCAGGTTGGATCTAGTTTCGTTAGGTGTGTTCTTATGTAATTTTTGGACTTTGCCCCTGTTATTACCCCAAAAAAAGAAAAAGTAATGGGCAATTTGGGACCAAAAGGAAGTACCGTACACTAGTAATGCCTATTTGCAATACGACATCCTAATTTGTGGCAATCTTCTTAATGGATTTGAAGTCGCCAAGATTCTACTTTAAGATCAAACTTTCAAGTAGATGTTCGCATTTATAAACCCCGAAAGCAGGGTGCTTCTACTTGGCAAGGGGAATTTGTCATCCTAAAGGAAATAATGAAAGGTTGATAATCGATTATCAATCTTTTCTATTCTCTATTTTGGTTAGTTCTAGAGATAAATAAACTAGAAATCTTAAAAATTTATGATGAGAATACAATTAAATCCTAAACTTTGAAAATGTGTAATTAAATTCTAAAATTTATCACGAAAATATAATCAAATCCTAAAATTTTCAAAAAGTGCTATTAACAAAATGACTTAATTTGATGATGTTTTAAAATTTTAGTACTCGATTACACTTTCATAACAAATTTTAGAATTTAATTATACTTTTTAAAAAATTTAGAATTAAATTACACTTTATTAATAAATTTTAGAATTTTTAATTCACTTATCTTTACACTCTAAGACATTCTTGGAGAGTTGGGACATAGTAGCATAAGACGCGGCCATACACGGTGTAGGGCAGGGGATAGAGAACTCTCGAAGCGTGGAGCATTTTCGAGCACTTCAAGTTCAGCACGTAGCTTCCATGCGGAGCCTCACCGTTGGCTTCATCACCCGTTTTATTTAGATTCCTACTCTTGGTAAAAATCCTCAATCCAGAGCCTAGAGAGAAATAGAGAGCAGCTATGCAGGCAAGGAGGCTCATCGGAAAGCCATGGACATGGGCATCCCCCAAGCCGCCTCTCCCCGTGCCGAGCTGCCTCGACCGCCGGCGGCTCATGGTGATCAAGCCGCCGACTCGGGCGGCAGTCCACGGAGTCCGGCTCCCGGTCCCTGACGTTCTCGACGTATATTTCGCATCCTCCCTATGCATGTTTATGTTCATGTTCGTTTTCGTCCCGCAAAAGTTCTACAATTGATCAGCTTTCTCCTTCAACATCAATATGTGAATTGGACCTGTATTGATCAAGTGGCACCGTGATATGGCCTCTCTCTCTCTCTCTCTCTCTCTCTCTCTCTCTCTCTCAATTCCCGTGTTGTCGACTTTCATGCCTTAAAAAGTTGAATTTAGTGACTGACGGTTCATTGAATTGCAGAAGGAGGAAGCTGAGAAGGAGATAGAGAAAGGGAAGAGAGAGAAGGAAGAGAAGAGGAAACAACTGGAGGAGGCCGTGGACTCCAAAATCAAAGGTTCCGAAGAGCCTCTCTCTCTGGTTAAATGACTCTTGACAAATATTGTAATCCACAAGAAAATGGAATGAGACATGAGAGACTCTTAGTAGACTGTGTAATGACAGGAAAATAGTCCAGACAACATGTGTAATCAGACATTCTAGGCTGGTCTGAAGAATGCTGTCTTTCGGCTTCTGGTTTATCTGGGTTCTTTTCAGTTTGAATGTGTTTGGATGTCCCTGTAAAAACGACCCCAAGAAAAGAAAGAACTATCACGTGCCCATTTGTTCATATCCAGATCCTGTGTGGCCCTCATATTTGACGTTCTGGCACTTCCAAGAATGATCAAGTCTGTTAACTGTAGATTCTCAATACAACATAGGAGATGGCAAATGTATAGATAGCAGATACAACTCAATCTAAGACACCTTTCTTGGTCATCAACTCAATCTAAGATTGCTCCTAATAATCTCGAACGAGAGGCCCTTGTACAATCGTATCTCAAACGGTACATTGATCTCTAGTTCTTCACTGCTGCGGCCTATTGATTCATTTATAGTCCCGAATTCAAGAACCGGCCTCTAGCTCACCTCATAGTTATGATCAACTTCGAATGGTACATGTAACTCCGTTCACTTTATCAGCAGGTTTTACTCTATTAGAGACCAAAAAATCAGTCAGCCACTTCCACCAGCCTACCACGTACCCATTTCTTCGTCACAGCGATGGGCTTAGAGCATGTTTCGCTTCCCATTGATTGAACATCGGTTTTGGTTCCGTTTGGTAAAGATCTGCTTTCACCTTCTGCAAGGCCATTTGGTTCTGGCATGTCATCCCGCTCTCCTGAATGGTCCCTTCGAGCTTCTGAATCGAAGGGAATGCCCAGATCGATGGTGTTAAAATCACCTTCTTCATCCGGCAGCACATCCGGCAAGCTGAATCCTCCGAAATCCAAGTCCCCATCACTGTCCTCCCATGTCTTCGCTTGGTTTCCATTGACTTTTCTCCAGTTCTGTCGATTGCCGGAGACTGTAGTTGTTTCGTCCTCAATATGATTGATCAGATCCAGTAGGGCGGCTGAAGGGTATGAACCATTGTCAGGGTATTCCATAGATCCTGTTTCTATCGATTCAATTGATTGAATGGCTTCAGCTATAAGCTTTCTGGTTTCTGCAAGGGAAGCTCTAGCAATGGGACTTTTCATTGCAGCAACCTCCAATGCTTTGGCTGCCCTTTCAGCTTCAGCGATCAGCAGCCTGTGGTACATTTCACCAAAGAAGATTCAAAACATGAAAACAGACGGTCTGAAATTTTTGGAGAAGCTTTAGAACGAGAATGGTGGACCCAAATGTGCGTATTTTGTTTGAGATATGATGCTTTAGAATATTCTTGCTACTGCATTAGCTATGCGTTGGCCATGAAATACTTAAACGAAGAAGGATAACTCTTCTAAAGTCCATTTCTAGAAGCCTGACATCAATGAGCTCTAGAATGATTGAGTCATCAAATAAAGCAAAGCATTAAATAAGATTCTCTCACGTGTCCAGAGGGCTCCAAGGTTCTGCTTATAAGTAATTCAGCATAAACAAGTGAACAAACCTTGCTCGTTCTATGGCTTCAGTCTTGTTTGTTTCTTGAGCCACTCTGCGTGCCCTGATACTCTTGATCATCTCCAACTTAGAACTTGCCAAAGGATCCTTAAAGAGAGGAGTTTTCCTTCTCTTTAGCCTCAGTTTTTGGATTTGGCTCTGAGGATCTCGTCTGGGAGCGTTGTCCACGTCACTGGATTTTCTCTGATATTGGCTACTTTTCCTTGGTCGTGTACTGCCAGGGTCAGCTGGCCTTCTCCTCGGCTTTCTTTCAACTCCAACTGGTGTTCCATGATACTTAGCCAAGCCAGAACAGACTCGTTCGCGGTATTCCTGTAAGCAAAAGTTAAACAATTCTCAGGAAAAAAGAAGAAGTGGAAACTCATAGTGCGCATAAATGCCAATGTTATACCTAGAACAGACATTTGAAATATAGCAACTTTTATTACAGTGATGAGAAAGTTTAATATAAGGAAAGGGAGAAAAGCAATCTATTCTATCGCATTCAACTCCAAGAAGCCGAGGTTTGCACAATTTCTGGGCCACCTAAGGAAACAAACATAATCAGCTTTTAGCCAAACACATCGCACAAATAACATGAGAACACGGAGCTGCATGACAATTAACCCATAAGTGAATTGGTGGACTAACTGAGAAACTGCAATTAAACTCAGGTCAAGACCATGATAAAAATCAGAACCCAATGATCTAGCTGGGATCTTCGATGGACCAAATCGGTTTTGTAATGCATTCGCTCTTTGAGATTAGCATCAAGGAAGTACAAGGGTAGAAAGACAGGAGCTTCAGCTCAGACACAGAAGGTCAAATATGCATGATACTCCACAATTGGATTATGGCAGAATATTTATTAAGATTACATATATCGATAAATGGTGGGCAACACTGTATTAAAATATGTTCCATAATAACATGATATATCCAAAGCTCCTACTCATTCATTTCAATCTATTCTTGGACAAGCAGATCTATGTCAATCAAAATATAGTCAGCAGACCTGTTTCTCAACCAGATTAGACGATGATAATTCTCCCTCATACTCAAGATTATTGGTCTTTCCTTCTATTCACCATTTCATGAACCTTGATTCTTTATCTTAGAAAGTGATCTTTTCTATTCATTTGCTAATAATATACGATTAAGAAGGTGAACTTGTAGATAGAAGACATGTGGACCTATCCATAAAAGTGAAGTTTGCTCATCCATCTATTAACAGAATCAAATCGATCAACCGATATGGACAAATTATAATTTTCAATATTCATTCCATGACATTTTATTAAAGCCCTTACAGGATCTGCCCATTTTGCTGCAATTGCTTCTGCAATTTTTCTTCTTTGCTCTGGCGACTTAGGAGCTCTCTTGCTACCTTTTGGCCTAGACATCATTTTCCGCTGCTCAATGCTCTCTAACCACTCACGCTCAAGCTGTTCATCCAATATGTCATACGAATGCCACTGCAACTCCTCCTCACCCACATAACCTTTTCTAGATGCTTCTGCAATCAAGTTCTGCCATTGATGATAGCACGTCTCCTGCACCATCAACCTTTCGCGGCGCCTTTGCCACCCCATTCGAACTCCAACACCAATTTTCAGTCTCGTCTTCTCACTGGAATTTCATTTCAGAGAAAGATGGAAAAATTTGCTGAGCATTTGAAGGCAAAGATGCTAATATAAATTTGGAAGCATAAAAATACCAAGATTTTGTCACCATTGGTACAAAACCAGAAGAAAGCATGCATTACCAACCTCTGTGCATGTCCAAGATTAATCAACTTCATCTTAACCTGCAAAACCAATTTTTGTATATGAGACCTCCTGAATTTTGAAAAATTGAAACCAAGTATTCCATCATGGGAGATAATATTTTCACAAGGCAGCCAAAGTTGCTTCCTTCCAAATGTTATTATCCAAGACTTTGTTTCCTCTTTAACATCCCAAGCTGGAATGCTTAACAATCTAGATTCATCCATAACGTATGGCCACATTTCAACAAAGAAACATATATATATGTTCTTACATGACATCACCTTAGGATTCTGCATTGCTAGTCTTGTTCTCTCTCTGATTAGTTGAAGGGTTTCTGCACAAGAATTATGGCACCTTCACTGAGGGTGATGATCAAGGATAACACATACATTAGTCACTGGGATTCAGAGTTGAAGTTACCAGCACTGTGCTTCCTGCCTTTATTCCATGGAGTGTTCCCCTTATTTGCCTTTGAAATTCTCATCCGCCTCAGCTTTTCTCTTTCATCCAATTCTATTTCATCTTCCTCAGAAGGCCCCAGTAGGGCACCTGATGAACTTGAACCTGTAGCCACCTGTGAGCTTTCGTGAGATAAGCTCACGTCTTCATTCAGAACCAAGCGCTCACACTCTAGAGTAGCAACTGCCTTAACCACCAACTTAGGCGGATGCTGCTTGACGTGAATCTTTTTAGGTGCGTTAGACAGTTTCCATGAGGCAAGCTTTTTATCATTCCCAAAAGCAAACAAACTAGAGAACAATCTACCGTGAACAAAGGCTTGAGCCCCAAGTGCACCCAGATGATTATGGAAGTTAGGCTGTGCAGTGGCAATTTCTGTACACAAAACACAAATTCAAAGGCATTAATCATATGTCATCATTAGAAGAAAGGAGAATCCATAATGCGCGAGCACAAATTCAGGAATGCATTCTGCCTACAGGAGGCTCGCTGATTTTCTCCAGTAACAATTATTCAAGTCCAGCCAATTAAAAATGTCGGGCATTTTTGGGGAGCAAAAAGGAAGTAACTTCTTGAAGTCACAGCCATCATCTGCAGCCTAGTTCGGCGATGTGATGTCTAAATGCTAATTACATCATATACTAGATTGCAATCTGTAAAACCCCGCTCACCAAAAGAAAGAACACGGAATGCAGTAAGGCATTCAAGGCAAAGCGATGAACCAAACAGTGCTCTGCACCTAAGGAAGAAAACTAAAGACAACCCACGAAAGTAGAGCACGGAGGGTACCTAATAAAGGCATGGATGGGCGCTCATTCAGCCAAAAGCCACAGCTCCGAGCAAGTTTCCGACCTTCCAAACAGAGCGGAAGGCGCGCCTTCTAATTCTTCCACCTTATTTTTATTGCAGAACGCGAAGATTACTCGTTCACCGGTCGAGAAACGAAAGCGCAAGACGCGGAGAAGATGCGCCAGCGGAGGCAGAGACTGGAGGGAGGAGGTGGAGAAGAAGAGGGGGTGGAGATGGCGGTGAGAATGGTCGGAGAGACTTTGACAGCCACACAGCGAAAGCTGATAATACGGTCTTGGAGGCTTTTTTGTTTTTTATCTTCTTCTTCTTTTTTTCTGGGTGAGAGAGAGAGAGAGACTCCGTCGGACTGGCCCGGTCACGCAATGCCCGAGCCCAATGGAGTTGCTGAGTTATGGCCCAAGTCGGCCCAGGCGAGAGAAAAACGAAGCTCAATCTCATGAAAAACCATAAACTGATTCTGTGACAAATTTAATTCAAAATTATTATAAACTGGCATGCCTGTGATAAATATATTACATGTTAGTTTCCGTTAAATTTAATATCAAATTGTTGAGTTAGACGACACATAACATATAACGAATATATCATTTTAGGATTTTTCATTCTGTTTATCACAAGTATACCAATTTGTATTTTTGTGATATTAATTCAATTTAATAAACTTAATAAAAATTAAATTTGTTATAAATGTATCATTTTTGGGTTTTTTATGGTTAAAAAATTAATTTTGAATAAATTTATCACAAATACAAGAGTTTTTCATAGTATTAATCCTAATAAAAATTTAGCTTAGTAAATACACCTCTTTGTTCCTACTCTCTTAGGCATGAGTGATTTTATCAAATGAGAGAGAGAGAGAGAGAGAGAGAGAGAGAGAGAGAGAGAGAGAGAGAGAGAGTGAGTAATCAAAGACCCTTCAACGTCACTTCAAGGATACATTTATTTCATGGGAAACTAATGGTGCGAAAAAGATTTTCCAAAAAAATAATCACTCATATTGCTTAAAGAAATTAGTCAATAAAAAATATTTTCATCGCCGACATCAATTTATATTTAAAAAATTTAATGTATAATGAAAATAATCTTTATTTATTTATTTTCGTAAACGATATAAATAATTATTTTTCGAAAAATATTTTTTATGATATAAATGAACCCGAGTCACGGTCATTTTTTGAGTTTTTAACGAAAAAGGAAGCAAAACAAAAGTCGAACACGGGATCTACATGATGCTCGCCTACCGCGCTTCACCAACCCTCGTTTGCAAGAATCCGGTTAGGGCATTGATCCTGGTTCAAGGTTGTCATTTTTCCCGTTTTCTAAAAGGATATGCCCTTTTCAATAGTCAACGTGTCAAACATTGATCCCCAATTTGGAAATAGGAGTACTAGATTTCTGGCCTCAATTGAATAATCCTTACGTATGGGGCCGAACATCATAAAAATCAAAGTCATCTTAATTTGTTATTACAATTATAATATTGGCATTACATTTGTGCTGCCGGGAATTAGTATTATTAAAAAGTATAAAAAAAAGGGTATTCGGTAGTTTTAGAAACTAATGTAACATGAAAATTTTCTTCGATTCTATTTATGTCGACAGTTCGAGAAAAGCTTGTTTTCACTATCACTCAATTATCAATTCTTTTTAGTTCACAATTGGATTTCGATCGACCGAGAGATAAAGTGCCGCTTATTAAAGAATAAAGCCCTGTTTAGGAAATCAATATTTATTCTCAAGTGTGACATCGGATAACTTTTCATTATATTTATGATGCAGTTTGATTCAATTTGTAGGTATTTTCAGTCCTAACCTTGGAAAAAATTTCAACCTATACCTAGACAAAATCGAGAAAGACAAAAAAGAAAAAACACAGACCAAATCAATAATTTTGTTCTATTATCAATTTGGTCCGGTTTCCAACCGTTACCACCAAACCTATTTACAAGTAAGAAAATTTAGCACGTGGTTTGACTATCTAACTTCAACGTCCAATCCGACCAAAAATAACCATTATAAAAATTAACAAAAAAATTATTTTCTATACACTTATTGAAAAAAGGAATACTATCACAATATCGCCACATCAATTATAGACAGTATTGAGAAATTTAATTTTGATTAAATGCAAGTACACCGGAATCGATACAAAACTCTTATGTAGGTATTATTATCATCCGAGATTTATAATCAATCAACATGGTGAGAAGTAGAAATCTTTAAATAAAATAGAGCAATATTGAATAAAAACAACCTTGCTTTGTTAATCCACACCTGAATTTCACAACTTAAGCTAAAATCACAATTATATATCAGGCTTATCATTTTCATATGAATTTAATTTGTTGTTTAAACTTAAAAATCAAAAAATCAATCAAACGGATCAATATTGAATTAGATTAGATTGATAAACCGATAGATTGAATCAATCAATCGAGATGGGAACATACATGTACCGCTAGACACATTAAAAAATATTACCAAATATCTAACTCTTTCAATTTTTGCGTCGTTACTAAATTAATAAATTCACGTACTAATAAAAAGAATCAGAAAATATTTATGCGTGACAAATAATTAAAAGATCAGACAGGTATGAACAACGCTGATGGTCGGACTGATTCCCCATGAAAGATTCTCTCCCGCGTTGTCAACTCCTACTCTTCGATCCGGTCAAAACTTCCGACGTCAGACCACGTGCTTGTAGCTCGATCCCTCCGATGGCGCTGCCCGTATAAAATCCACGCTTTCCCGGAGGAAAATCCCCGACCCTCGAAGAAGATCAAGATTTTCCCGAGAAAAACTCCGCCATGTTCGCCGGCTCGGTCCACGAAGCTGCTCGCCGCGCGTCGCTCTCCGTCTCCGACGCCCTTCTCCTAATCGCCGCCTCCGTCGCCGCCGCGCTCGCGTCCTTCTGCTGCTCGCTCGAGCAGTTGGCCGCGTGGACGATTCGCTGCGGCCGGGGCGGCGAGGAGAGCGCCGCCTGCGCCGCCGGCGAGATCTGCACGGTCTGCCTCGGGGAGGTATCCTCGGAGGGGAAGGTACGGAAGCTTACGGAATGCGGCCACTGCTTCCACGAGGAGTGCATCGAGACGTGGCTGGGGTATCGCCGGACGTGCCCTCTCTGCCGGACCACCGTGAGGCCGTGCTGCGGCGGGAAATTCCGCGCCGGCGCGGGTTGGCTGCTGCGGGTTATGATGGCGAGCGCGTGCAAATGGATGGACAAGCACTTCGATTCCAACCTCGCATCGGCGTTCTGCCATGATTCCGAAACTCTCCTCTCTTGAGGGTTGGGTTGAATCTGGTTCGTGGAGGATGACAGACAGCCTTCGTTTGTAATCAGAAAGTATAGTATGGATAGTCATTTTGTATAGGAAGATAGGTATAAACATTCTTTGTACCCGAAACAATGCCGATTCAAATCATACTGCTTCATTGCTTTTTACAACAACTTGAACAGCGTGACATGATAATTACAAACACTTTTCCTGTATTGGTTGAGGACACGTGGTGCCTGCTGCCCTTTTTCGGGAGAAGGAGGAGTAGAGAAACTATCCCGAGGCAATGTTCGAGTATCACCACTACGACGTTAAAGCAACCCGTGCCATACTTTCGAATAAAGCTTGAACGATATTCACCGAAAGGGTATCCGACCAGATACCGATGCAAGTGGGTAAGTAGAAAATACCCACTTGTACCTTATACGGAGACAACACGGCATAATAGCCGTGTAATTTCGGGAAAAGAGATTGCTCCTCACAAAATGATAAAACCTAATCCGGATTAGGCCGCGCATGATCCGGTCAGTAGGCAACTTGCCTGCTCAGAATAGTCATACTTTTAAGCCATTATGGTTGAACTTCGGAACCAAATGAAGAAGACAAACCTCATCAACTCACTTCCCTGGAGAAAGTCCCCGGCAGATCAGACGAGGAGAGGGCAAATGCAGGTCGAGCCTTGTTCACGTTTTCAGAGAACCGGATCACGGGCTGTCTCGGGCCGGCCTGGCCCGGCCCAATTACTATCGGGTTGCCCCCATCGGATCCGGCTAGACAAAAGGGTCATCAGCCATGCCACGTCATCGCCCTCATGATTCGTGCTTTGACCACTAAAGCATATGATAACGCCCTTAAAAATCATTTCTTGATCCATCATTTTGTCCGAGCATTTCCTGTCCTAAGCCGCGAACAGCCGTATAAGCCCGGCAAAAGCCCCAAATCGAGGCTAACAATGTGGGACGAGATTGATGCTCCGAGTCTTGTATTTTGGACACATCTTTACGCGGAAGTCTTCCGTGGGCATTCTTTATGTTGGATTCGGATTGAAAAAGAGGTTGGCTAATTCAAAAGCTACGACAATAACCAGCACTGACGTCGACCTCAGAAAACCGAGTTAGGTTTTCCTTCGACCATGCATGAGACATACGACATAAAAAAATCAATTAACAAAATGGAGCGATCCCTCCAACTCTCACCTTCCCCAATCGCAAAAAAAGTAATATTTGACCCCATTTGGTTGGTCCCCAATGTCATGAAAATGGCGGGCCTCAGGTCCGGTCACCTTCCTTTCTTATAATATAGATTCACACATTTCTCTTTCCAATGTTATGATATTATAACAAGTAGATGGATTGTAGCTCATCCTTTTGGTTGCACTAGGAGATATTTGCACAGATTTTCAGTCCTTAGAAAATTGAGCATGTCTCGGATAACATGGGTTTGATATCTTGTATCTTCTTGGGAGTCCATTGTCACGTGAGATGGTCCTTGCCCTTGATTTAATCATGCATTGACATTACTCATAATTGGAAATCTTGCACATAATTAACATTGGAAGATAATGTGAGGGATATCTTTAAACTATTTCGTCTTAATTTTAAACACGTAAAAGGCTATCGTCATATAGGGTTGTATAATAATGACCTACGTTTGGAGTGAGACGGTGGAGCTCAAAAGGGTTCCTATTAAGTCGACGTGCTTCACATGGAGTCTTGTGATCAATTGTCAATCTAGTACTCTCGCGGTTACAGGAATTCGAGGACGCAGAGGAAAAAGAACAACCGGGATGGGCAGATGAAAGCAGAGCAGCACCTCGTACAGACAAAGTCAACATTTTTCTTGACTCGCCAGTGTCAAAAAGCAGGTGGTGATTAGCGACTTTTTCGGATCTGTGAATCTCCCTCAAAACCTGCGTTTGGCCCTCAAGATTGCGTGAATCGCTTCGAAGATTAGAGCCCCCATGTGACGGTCCTGAATCACAGACCCCACACGCCTTGTTGGCTCTTTTTCTTCTTCTTTTTTCCATTTAATGGCTTGGAACGCATTATATATCTCGAAAATATGGTTATTGTAGCGTCTGCTCTGAGGACAATTTGGAAACAGTTAGTCCCGGCCTTTTGCGTGCAGCTCCTGTCTCCTGTCTTTTTCTTTTTTGGGGGCGAATCTGTGATAATGCTGACTAAACTTGTCAATTAAGTGATCCTGCTGAATTTGCTGTCAAAATTTAATGTCTCTTTATGTGCAGAACGGGTATAGTGAGGAAGAAATGGAGCCTTAGGGTGTTATGTGGGGGAGGAGATATCTTAGGCGAATTTGGCCATGAAGTGAAAGTCAAGGAGCTAGCAATCTCAAGGGAACAGGTGATGATGGTAGATGGTTCTTGCCCTGGAAATAAGAGTTCTCCATTGACCCATCAACATGAAATGCTACGGATCATTTTAGCTTAAAGAAGTGTAAAACAAAGGTGTGGATTGACTAGGAAATCAAGATGTAATACAATTCACTTTTGAGGATCTGTCAGAGGTGAGAGAAGGGGAAAAAATGTCTCATTGAGCAGCACAACAACAGTGTGCAAAGGAATCAACCCATCATCATAACATGTGGGGAGATTTGATTGCAGAATTGATATGTCACGCATGGATAGGGTTTCAATCTTTCTTATTATGGTCAATAAAAAATTCCAGAAGAAAAAAGAAAAAAGAAAACCCTTGATTAGATTAACGTGTTAACGAGGCGTATGAGGCCAATTCAGAAGCATATCATACACCACCACTTCTTGGGTAGTTCAAGCTCAAGGTTTGAATTGAGATTCTTGATTTCAAATGTTAATAATGGACATGACAGAAGTCAAAGACGCAGAGCACGCATGAGTTAAACGGAGGTGTCAAACTGTTTAGGAAGAGAAATGCGTGTTTCGGCCTAAAAAACAACAAAACTAAGACAAATTATTTTATTTAGCAGCTCACTCAAAAAATTTTAAAATTTAGTATAATAATAAATGACAATCATGGTCCCAGGTATTGTCATCTTCTTCCTCCTTCTCCCCGCTCTCCCCATCTAATAAAGAAAAGAAAAGCTCTGGCTCCCTCCATAGTTCTCCTCAGTGGAGAAGGGATGGAGTCTTGAGCTTTCCTCGTTTGTCCTCCCTCGCACACGAATCTTCCTTTAAGACGCTCCGTTCTCATTGCAAACTGCAAGTTCAGCACTCTCTCTCTTCTTCTCCACTCGAACGTCTCTCTTTTTTCTTCCAACCCACATTCCTATTCTGAGCCCTTCACTGAATCTTGATTCATTTTCCCAAATCTCGTATTTATATTTCAAGATCCACCGGATCTACATAAACCCTTTTTGTAGGTTTTGCAGCTTTGCTCAGCTTTCACACAAGTTCGCATCTTTATCTTTGGTCCATCTTGTGGGTCGAGCTTGAACTGCGGAAAGGTTCTCTCTTTCTGTCACCGATTAGGAAATTAAGTTCTTTTGGTTTGGATAAGTAAATCTCGATTACTGTTGGTGGAAAATGGGAGACTCTGACATCACAAAACTGGATGACGCTGAAGCAGTTGCGTTAACGGGCAAGATCATGTTGATTGCGGTGATACTTCTCTTCATAGTAGTCCTCTTTGTTCTCCTCCTCCATTTATACGCCAAATGGTTCTGGGGGCGCATCGAAGAAGCCTCCTCGGCTGCCGCCGCTCCGCCCCCGCGCCGCCGCCGCAGTCGACGGTTCGTCTTCGCCCCCGGCCAGGATCCCACGGTGGCTGTCCGTACCGGGCTCGATCCGAAGGTCCTGCTCTCTCTGCCGGTGGTGGTCTTCAATCCCCAGGAGTTCAAGGAGGGTCTTGAATGTGCCGTTTGCCTCTCTGAGCTGGTTGAGGGAGAGAGAGCTAGGATCTTGACCAAATGCAATCACGGCTTTCATGTGGATTGCATTGACATGTGGTTCCAATCGCATTCAACCTGCCCTCTTTGTAGGAAATGGGTTGGTCACAGTTCAGATTGTACGAAGACCATCGACATTGATGATGATTTGGAAGAAGAAAATGGTGACAGTCAACCCGTGGAAGAGAATTTATCTGGTGGGATGCACCCCACTGAATCACCAAACTTTCCTACAAATGTGTTGTTCTGGGGTAATGAAATGCAGGTTAGCTCTGGGAGCGCTTGTTTAGAAGAAGGTGGTTCTTCTTCTTCTTCTTCTGCTACTTCTCAGTCATCATCATCTTCTGCTGCACTTGCTATTGCTAGGCCTGCGATGGTCGTCATTGACATGCCAAGGCAGGTAAGTGAGAATCCCTCGGCTTCTTCTTCTTCAGCGAATCGGGTTGCTGAGGATGATCTGAAGTCCCCAGTGCCTACGAGACTGAGGTCATTGAAGAGGCTCTTGAGTAGGGAGCGAAGAGTTGCTCCTTGTAATGCAAATTCTCTTGATGTTGAATAGGGAGAGAGAATTGTCTTCTTGATACACTCACCATGATGCGCACCAGCTGTTTCAATCATAGCTAAAAACTTCAGCTGTTTTAGAGATATCTCTCGTTCTTCCATTGTCCAAACAGCAGTTTGTTGATGGAGATGAAGATGGAGAAAGTGGGGATAAGTAGTATTCAATTAAGTGCTTGGCAGGTTTTTAAGGACTCAATTGGATATCCAGAAACCAGATTTATGTTTCATACACAATGTTTGTTCTTGCAATGTTGTTCCGAATCAAGTGTTCCAACTTTTTTCTTAGGATGAGAGAGAGAGAGAGAGAGAGAGAGACAGTATAGTAAGAAGAAAGAGTTTTGCTTCTCTGTCTCAGAGGGTGGAAAATCCTTCTAGTTACAGAAGATGTAGTTTGTAATTTTTACTCTTGTAAATGTATTGGTTAAATTTGCATCTCCTGAACGGTTGATCACAAAGGTCGGTTCTCTTCCAGTGGATGTAATTTGATTCGCCCAGAGTTCTCTTTGAGGCTATTCTCATTTTCAGGATGCAGTAAGACTTTGATGCAAAATGCAATCTGTGACAATCATGAAAGTCACTTTCTTATATCAGTATATAATTTCCTACTTATATTACATGATGGGAGGAGCTTGTCACTGGTTCGTTGCTCTAATCTGGCAGTATAAAAACAGTTGCAGCAGCTGGTGTTTTCTTTTCATCGATCCAGGGCAGATAAACCATGTAAGAACCAGAAACTTCTAAGGAAACAGCATGATGATAATGATCATTAGTATTATCAGAACTCGAGAGAATGCATAAAGTGTATATTACGGTGAGATCAAAGTAATAATTTTGGCTTTGAAGAGTTAGTCAAACTTCATTACAGAATGGAGCTCCTGACATGCATCATTATTACAAAAACCTGCCCTTAATGTAGCCTTGAATCTATTGACGTTAATCTGAAGCGAGCGTGACTCACAGCAAATTGTTGTTGACTCAGAGGAAATAGCAGAAGAAACGGTAAGGATTGCCACCAAACACAATCAATGGCTATTTTTGAGCTCTTTTCATGAAATTAACGCTATGCAATCAATGACTGCTACATTAGTGCTAAACACTCAGGACATTCGTCTCTAAACAATCTTCATACTCCAGCAAGTCAACATCATCTTTGTTGCAGAAACTGAGGGCCCACTGTTCCAATGTCCCTAGGGTTTTCATATGCTAAGTTACCAAGTAAACAGGTCCGTAGTTCTTAACGCCCTGAGGCTTGTCCAACTCTTCTAGAGACATGTATCGCATTTCGTTCTCTGCTCTTTTTGTGGAATTGAAAAGATTGGAGAACGACCCTGAATTCAGACGCCAGAGCCTAGCATCAGATTCCTTACTTGCCCCAAAGATTGGACCAGAAACAATTTTTCCTGGTTTATGGTTGTGATGATGACTTGCAGGCGCTGCTTGGGGCTTGCTCTTCTTCTCTGTTCTCAACCATGACAGCAGGGAGCTCTTCCATGACTTCCTCCTCTTTTTATCTTCGCCCGGGTTTCTCTTTGCCACCATTTCTGCAGAATTTTGGGCAGAGGCTCTTACATTTGGTTCGCAGATGTGCTGTCTGGCTTCATCTAAGAACTGAACAAAGCAAAGGCAGATTAATTAGTCAGGTAGAACTACTCAGGTAGAACCGGTTGCCAAACCTTGAAGACTTGGAACAATAAGAAAAGTTGTTGTAATACAAAGTAAGCAAAGGAAGAACTTCCTTCCTTGAAACATGATTCGCCTAACCAACTCAGTTTTTATACATGAAGAGATGGCCGGATAACTCTAGTCAAAAAGAAATAGGAAGACGGAAAAGAACAGAAATGAAAATGAACTTGATCATAGTATTAGAATTACCTGAAGAAAGTCCATTTGCGGATCAAATTCAGTAGCACCATAATCGCTTGCCTCACATTTAGGGTATACTGGAGATTTCCTCATCTTGGCAGGCTGCTGCTAAACCAAATTCTGCAAATTTCAGGACCACACAGTCACAAAACCATCGACAGAAATAATATGCAGGTGGCTTCCCCACTACATGGCTATAAAATAGAATAGTGTTGAGGCCTTTGAACTTTAATGTGTTATGAAATGATCCTTTCTTGCTTCTGATAGTTATTGCTAAAAATGTCTATTTTTTTCCTGTGTCAATAAGGAGATTAATTGCTAACTGTAACAGGGAAAGCCTGACCTATCTTGTAGGCTGTGTGGACAAGGGAAGATTTTTTACAAGAAGGAAGAAGATGATGATGAACCCGAAGGTGTAATACTACAATCAAAAACTATATCATGAAGAAAAGCCACATAACAGATGCGAAAGAACAATTACAGATTCCAAATTACAATGACATCGATGTTAAATTCTACTTCTGAATGGGACTCACCTGCACAACAAAGGAGAGAGGAAAAAAAAAGGAAGAAAACCTCCAGCACAATAGCCTTTCAAAGCCACTTTAATAGGCGTGCAGACTGATGAATATAGAAAGCAGTGGCTGTTGAAATGGCAGCGTCAACTCTGTAGCCTTTCGGTTACAATTTCAGCCACTTTGGAGGGCCACTGACGTGCGTACGAAGGTGAATCAATTGATGGGTGCTGTTCATCTTCCGCGTACCT
Source organism: Corymbia maculata (assembly GCA_014182735.1). Taxonomy (NCBI): domain Eukaryota; kingdom Viridiplantae; phylum Streptophyta; class Magnoliopsida; order Myrtales; family Myrtaceae; genus Corymbia; species Corymbia maculata. The sequence goes on from CM024691.1 coordinate 25,338,948, forward strand.
AAAGGTGACGACCAACCACTAATCACCAGCAAACGAAGAAGCATAGAGAAGAAAAGCAAAAAAGAATTCAAGAGAAAAGTAGAAAGCCATCGATGGGATGCACTAAATCAAAATGGGTAAATCATGATTATACTCGAGACGTGCTTAGAAAGCCAAAAAGGTGGAGACTTTATCGAGCAAGTCAAGCATTATCGACCAATTTTCACCCCCACTTTGGAGCTAACTTGCCCCCTGTCTAGCGTGAGCAGCAAAGCCAAGATAGGAGGGAAAAGGCGAGGCAAAAGCACTTCTCATGTATAGTCTAGCTAGAAATTTTGAAATTGAAAAGCCAAATAAGAGAGAGAGAAAAGATGGGAGGAATAATGACACACATAATCATCGTTGATTCATGAGCTTTTGATTTGTTTAATACAATTTCTAAACTTTTGATATATGTTCAATTCAGTTTCTGGACTGTATGAAAATATTCAATATAGCCTATAATCTTGAATAATTATAAAATGACTACGTTGAACAGTTTATATAATTTAGGAATTAGATAAAACATGTATTAAAAGTTTAAGAATTATATTGAATAAACTAAAAGTTCAGGGATCATATTGTATATTAGGTTAAAATTCAAGAATTATATTAAACAAATCAAAATCAAATTATACATTAAATTAAAATTTAAAGACCGTTTGTGTCAATTTGCCCAATGAGAAATGATATAACCAGTTGAGGAAACATGGGAATCGGCTAGTGTATACAACGGTAGAAAATATCGATTTCTAGTCTGGTTAAAAGATTCACTCAAAAAGATTCTTTTGACGTTTGGTTTGGGCATGAATGGGGGAGCGTGATTCGCGGCTGGAGATACGGAATCTCTCGGTCTCCTTTTCCTTAGGCTTTGGATCAGTTACTTTAGACCATGGAGAACACGTACAAGCAAAGGAAGAAAAAGATAAGCCGCGTTCGTTAGTTATACCAACTCTTGCACTTGGAGTCGTCGCTTCTTGCATGAATATGAAAGGGGTCGTAATCATTCACGAGTGAGACGTTGCATAATCTAGAATGCCTAAAGATCATTTCATTCCTTTTCGGATTTATACTGCGAAAAACTCCAAATTAGTACATCGATGATAAATTTATTCCAAATGATCATAAAAAAAAATCTCAAATTAATACATTTATGATAAATCTACCTTAAACAAATTTTTTGACTAAAAAACTCTAAATTGATATATTTATGACAAACATACCATCTATTAAATTTGATTTATATCACAAAAAATCACAAAATTTGTATAATTATAACAAACAAAGTAAAATCCTAAACTAGTATACCAGTCAACTATCATGTGTCATTCAACTCAAAAATTTAATAAAAAAATTTAACAAAAACTCATGAAGGGTAAATTTGTCATAAATGTAAATTTATCAAAGATGTACCAATTTGGGATTATTAATGATAAAAAATTAATTTGGGATAAATTTATTATAAATATATCATTTTGAGTTTTTTCATAATGTTAATTTTTTTTCCGGAAAGAACTTCTTGATTTTGATTTTTTTCCCCACTGTACATCTGGGGAATAAAGATGGCATGCGTATAGATTTCGGCGGTGCGGTGAGCGAGCCACCCTTTTTTGCCGTTTTCTTTTTTTGAGTCAGGCTGGCGATATCGAGAAAGTTTTACAGATCGACTTGAATTGACTTGGCAAGTCTACAAAAGATAAATTGCGAACTTCAGAATTTCAGAAATTCATGGAGGTCTAGAAAGTGCAAAACTATTTCTTCACGCGTTTTCTTCATTGGATTTTGCAGATGATCTTTTTTTTTCTTTTTCTTTTTGTCCAACCAAGCAGTGATAGGCAGACAACATCATTAGTTAATGGAAAAGGCTTCCCCATGGGGAACTCTTTGTAGTGCCTCCCAGCCCATATGTAATGATCATTGCTAAAGTAATAAAGTATTATCCAACAGAAGAGAACTTACTAGGGTCCTCTTGCACATCTTTTGGTTAGAAATTCACGCTAAATCACGCTTAGATCCAAAATATAAATGATTAAGATATCGGCCATACTTTCGCTTAATGTGTTGTACTAAGGGTGTGTTAGGTGTCCCCGAGAATAATTTATGCTTAGGAACAATTTTTGAGCATTTAAATGCATTTCATAATTACATCAAATTTATATTTTCGGAATAAAAATATTTTAGTATGACCTTTAAATTTTTTTGTGACTTAGAATTTCTTTTAGTTTAAATAATTTTATTACATTTTCCTCTCTTTTTTTTCTTGTTCTTTTTCTTTCTTGTCATCATTGACCAACCAAATAAAAGCCAATGAGGTTACCAGCTTCAAGGGAGCCTCACCATGGCTAGGCAAGGCTTGGCCTCGCCATGGCTAGGTGAGGCCAACCTAGCCTAGCCTAGTGAGGCCAACCTCGTTTGGCCAGTTGTCAACCATGACCTGTAACAAGCTAGGGGAAGAGAAAAAAGAAATATTAAAAAAAAAGATTTGGGTTTGATTCTAGAGTTATTTCCAATAACAAATAATCAACTTTTTAATACTTATTAATTTTATTCCAAATCTATTTCTGGGAATAAAAGAGTTACCAAACGAATTTTTGTTCTTTTTTAGTTCCGAGAAATAAAATAAATAAAAAATTTGTACTGTTTAACACGTTATCAAATATACCCTATAATTGCCATAATTGCACGTGCAATGTGGATGTTGTTGGTGATTTTTTCTATTATATACTCTCGAGAGTACTTGATTAGTAATAGCACGATGGTATGTTACGCTGTAAGGTACAGACATTGATAGACTTCTTGAGGTGGGGTGGGGGCGCCTTTTCTTTCTTCTTTCCAACCACGAAAAGCACGAGAAATAGGGTGGTCCCCCCTGCCATCAAAGCTTTTTGTTGCTCCACGGTCATCATTCAAGCAAAAAGCTAACACCCACATGAGAAAAGTCCATCCTCCTTTCCAGTTGTGCGAAGTATCTCAATTCATATGGAGGAAGTCAAAGCATTGACTCTGGTCATCATGAGACAATGGTTGTGATACATAGGGAGATGTAAGTAACCCTTGCTTGAAATCAGTTTCATTAGCCATGAACACAATCTTGCCTCCTAGAGCAGACCTTATTTTGGACTTCAATAAGATTCAACAACTCTGGCGGCTATCAAAGACGGCGGTGATCATGACGATCCTACCACGGAAAGTTGCATCCTAGTTCAGCTTTCCTATGCCGGGTTCATCTTCGATCCATGAACAATGACAACCCGCCACCTATGATAATCAATAACCTGAAAAGACCGATGGCTTTTCTATGCCATGTTTGTCTTCGATCCGTGAACTATTGACAACCCGCCACCTATGAAGCTCAATAACATTTAAAAATAAATAAATAAAAACGACTGCATGACTCCATATACAAGGGAAGCTCCAACTCATCTCAAATCACATAACATAAAATGTATTGTCTCACAAGATCGACTTATGTGAAAGAGATACAAGGCAAAAGCATCATTTAAGCAACCAAACCCTTTTCAGAATAGAGAACCCTATACAATACGCAGGTTAGGCTTAGCTACACGACAAAACTAAAGAAGCAGCTGTCCCTTTCTAGGTCTGATTATACCAAAGACCACCGATAGGCAGATCAGAGTTGAAGTAAGGGCAGCGCCATTACTAGACCAAAAATGGAAATCAGCAACAACATCATCCAAGTGGGGAATGATTGCTTCCCGTTTCTCCTCATGTCCTTCGGGGTATTCAAGTTCTTCAATTGTGCTCCCGCAGTGTTGCCATCTCTATCTGCACCGGTATTGTCATCTTTAGGGTGCTCAGGTGCGACCGACTCTGAGATATTTTGCTCAGAGAGCTGCTGTTGGTTATATTTCTCGACGTATTCAGGGAAAATCTTCCTGAAGGTTTGGCTGTCAAAAGGAAAATAAACATAAAATGTCATTCGACAGTTTGCCCAACAAAACTTTAGTGTAACAAATGTTCCATCAAGTAGAAATATACTGCAAATTGACACAGACTCTTATTCCACCAATCACCACTGAATAGGTAAAGCCTCTAGAAAATGCATCTTACAAAGCCAAAATAATAGATCCAAAAAGGCAAATTGCATAGTCTCCTCAATGAGCATTTTTTACTCAAATCAATCATATCTGAATACTGAACTAAGAAACATGAATGCACTGCTGGAAGAGATAACAAGAAAACAACAAGACAATTCTTCCACTTGTTTCCTTTTCTGCCCTAACATGTGTACTACTGGATGCAGACATTCATGCACATTATTTTCTTCATTCTCCTCTTGAAGGGGGTTTGTTGGGCATAGGCACTTACTTCTTACAATTGAAAGCAAGAGATGATTTTGCCAGACGTTGCTTCTCTTCAGCTGTGGTGTTCACACTGCCAGTTGTAGGACTATTGTCCATCTGCAATGTAAAGTCGATGGCCAAAAGTGAGGCATGTTAAGATACTATTTGTGAAAACCAGAATGCCTTTCAAAAAAGTAAGGACATGTTTTATTTTGCTCAGCCAAGTATTTGAACATAATGAATAAACAAATGACAAACAAATAGGTAGTAGCTTGCCCCAAAGTAATATAGGTAGCCATGGAGCTAATGAACTCACCATAAATGAAAGAAGCCCAGTGAGTATGCTGGAGGGAATAATAGACAAAATTAGAAACATGCTCAAGAGTTTTTCTTTCTAGATAAAAGAAAGAATCATACTATTTCATCTACAGAGTCAGGCAAATAAAAGCATATGAAGATGAGAACAAGAACAAGGAAGCCATATGTAATAGATTAGCATCTGCAGTACCTTGAAACTGACCACATTGGGTTCCAACTTTCAGGATGAACTGCAAAGTGGGAAAACCAAACCTGAGCAAGAATTCATCTTACAGAAATGACTGACAGACTTATACTATTCAAGACATTAGATTCTTACAATCACTCATTGATAGACATATTTTCTTTTGAGTCATAAAACGCCCATTGGGAGTGATCATGCTGCAAGAAGGGCAAACAAACTCATATAAGATATATATTATTTCAAAATGATGCAGCTATTAAACTGCATTGAAAGAAAAGACAAAGCTATTTGACATATAATTACGTGATCCCCGGAGGCTTATACGGGTACTCTGGAGGGAATTTGATTTTGCCATAATAATATCCACCTGGTCACAATGATAACAACAATTTCAAACAGAATTTTACCATATGACCTCCAAATTCAAAATGAGCACCAATGGGAAAAGAAAAAGAAATCTACAGTACCTGCAAAGGGGGTTCCTGAGCTTCCCTCCAACACGTAATCTAGAAAACCAAAATTGAAGAATGACAAGTCAAAGTACAATAATAGTTACCATTATGACAACAAATGCAGAAGACAGCAAGTAAAAGCAGAATGAAAGATGTCAAACAGTTTTCAACAGGTCAACACTTCATACTAATTCAACTGTTCAGAATCTTAAAGGAAGATAAAAACATAGAGAATGTTCTTGAAACTAGCCAACTCATGGAAGTTCTTAACAGGATTCATTAGCCAAAAACTCCGAACAGAAGATCAATAAACTAAATCCACTACATTTAGCCTTAATTTTGCTAGTGAGAAGGTACTGTGACTTATGCACCAAAAAATTGCAAAGACTGCTAGACTATATTTCATCTGAATGAGGACTTACGCCATTCAAGAATATCATTTGGGGAAGGACGTGCTACAACATTGGAAACAGGCTCCTGCAAATTCAAAAACAGAAAGGCTTTGTAAGTCTAAATATACAAAAGAACGACAGGAGACTCGATGCAGCAACAATCCTTTTATACTATAATCAATATGGTCAATGAAGGCATCTCAACCAATATTTTAACGACTTGCCAGAGAAAACTCAACAGAGTATCAAAATGTTAGATATAAGCCATTGGATCAGATCATGACAACAAGGGAACAGCTAACATGCCTACTCAACCTGCTTCTTAAACACTGAAAACACATTATTCTAAAAAAAAACAGTTTTTGTTTGTTCCACTTATCCAAAAAATGTGTAGGGCAATTTCATCAAACACACACCACAGATAAAGATATCAACATGGATATAGGCGGAAATAGAAGTCAAGACACTGAAAATGAGAATGAGAATAGAGAACAAGATGATGACATACTTTACAGAGTGCTCTATATTCCTTCTGAAGACGCTTAATACATGCCTTCTCTGCCATCTCAGAGCTTCAATGCCGATAAGTACACAAATTGATGATTCCTTTCTCTGTTTGATGGGGAAAATACTACAGGCTGTGTAGAATGAGATGATATTTAATAAGATGACGAGACATACAGCAAGTACAACAAAATATAGTGAAAGGAATTGGTCGACAGAGAATTGGGGGAAGATGCTACCCAAATCAACATAACTCAAAGTTACTAAGTTGCACAACACTAGGAGCCACCCGGATCAATACCCATACAATGAGGCTGAACTGACTACAAAAATGGGCAAACAGACAGACATACAGCTGTGGAGATCATCAAGAGCATAAGGGAACCATTTTATTTTATTTTTTTGGTCTTGTTACTTGTCAGCACTACTCACTCTCCCTTTTGCCTTCTGCAGGGATTGAACACCTGCCCCTCACTCACATATCCGCACCCCCCGAGATCCTTTGCCACCAAGCGGATTGCCTCAGCGGTAACATATGGGAACCACTGACAAGACTATGCCCTACACAATCCATTCTCTTTCGCATGCAATTCAAAACAATCAGCCTATTATAATCACAAACAAACTGATATACATCTAAACCAACTCATTTAAACTGCCAATATCCCAGTAAATTTCTCCAGAAAGTTACATCCATGTGAAATAATGAAATGGGGAATAATTAAGTTGAAGTACCATTCAGAACCCACTCAGACCCCTGTTCCTATAGGACTCTCGAAGCAAACCACGAATCTCACTGATTCCTACAAAACTGCCATGCCACCTCCTCAACAGAACAAATATGCTATTCCCTGTATCCAAAAATACCCTAACAAAACCGCTTCGAATGGCCTTAACGCGGCTCCACCGAGCAGCTCGAGCGCTCTCGAATTCCGCCGAAACGAATCGCGGCAAAAACCAACGAAAAATCACCCGACCCAATTCAATCATCAAGAGCACAAAAGTCCCGGGACGCCCCCGCCAACCACTCTCGCTAATCAAAGTCAAAACTCCAAATTCAGATCAGCCCATGACTCCGTCAAGGTACAAACCTCGAAAGACCGGCAAAACAGATCGATCTACACAGGCAGCAACAACCAGACAACCCGGCGCACCAACTGAAAAAATAAATAAAAAAAGAACGAGACAGGGGAATCGACACCGACAACGAGAGGAAGAACCGCCGTCGGCCGGCGGAGGAGGAGACTTTTCCTTACCGGGAACGGCGGCGGGAATCGATTTCAGGCGAGAAAATCTCGGGGGGCGGATTCTTCAGTCTTCGCGGAAACTTACAGGGTCGCCATGGCCGAGCAGGGGAAAACGCGATCCCTTAGGGAAGTGAGTGAATGAATTTTGGCGAAAAGAGGAGCGAAAGTGCGTCGCTATTTCCGACGGGCCTCGGTTCTCGGGTGGCCCACCGGTTTCTAAAAAGGAAAAAAAGAAAAAAAAAAGAAATTCTTAATATTTTTGTTAAATTTTTAATAATATCTAATATGGTCTTTAAGCTCTCAATAAGACATTGGTTTGATAGATTGTTGTCTATTACTTTTCCAATTTGACTAAGGTCGTGATGTAACATGGGCCAGGCAACGTTCTCTAGGGAACCAGATAGAGGCCGAGGACATTCATTATACAAATAAAAAATATATCTTTTCGTGATAAGTGAATTAATCAAAAATACTAATTTTTTCTCATAATATGTTGCTTGTGTTTTCTGACTGTATTTCAAGACCTCATCAAAAAGCCGATCTAGATCTTTACGAGCTAAGTCGAGTCTAAAATACAAATTCAAATCCATCAACCAATCCGGTATAGGTCAACATTATGCTAGTGGCAAATTGATTTAATGTTGGTGAGTGCTGTGTCAATGTACGTGTTTATTGCCATTATGTTAATAAGGTCGGTCCTCGTGAAATGATTTGTTTGACATTCGGACATTAAAGAAAAGTTGACTAATGTGGGATTTACAATTCAAAGCTAAGTGAATCATATTAAAGGTTCTCACACATGTTCTTGTTTTTCAACTGTATTTCAAGACCTCATCCAAAAGTCGAATTGAATCTTCATGGGTTGAGTTGAGTCCAAAATCTCATTTCAAATCAGTCGATATCTTTGGAAAATAGGGCATACATAAAAGGCACACCGATACTTGACTGATCAACCAATCCAAAAAGATCAACATTATAATGATGGCGGATAGACTTAATATTGGTGATTGTTATGTCAAGGTACGTGTTTTTACCATTACGTTAGTAAGGTTGGTCCTCTTGACATGATTTGTTTGACTTTTAGATATTTAAAAAAAAAGTTAGACTAATGTGATATTTACAATTCAAAGCTATAAGAATCATTTTGAAGGTGAATCTCTCTATCTTTGAGTGAGACTCCTGCTTCTCAACCATATGGAAGAGGCAATTGAAGAGAGTCGTCCTATCATCATCAGCGACCCTATGTCTTTCCTAACAATGTCCAGTTATATCCCAACTCCCACCAACTCCATAAAAAGGGCAACAAATAATAATAATAATAATAATAATGAATTTCACTGGAGGGAGGGACAAGTGCTCATCAGCTGGTTCCATGCTTCCTTGATTGAGTTATTAATTATTATAATGAATGTCCTCACTATGTGATTCAGATGTCACTTCATCCAATTTTGGGATAGTCATGAAAGATAATTCCAATATCCTCCTCTTTTGGTTGGACTTTCGGAAAAAAAATCTTTAGCAAAATGCAAAATACTTTAAATTAAGGAAATTCTTTGAAATGCAAATTATATTTGTTAAATTATAATTGAAAAAGTTCATTGCAAAGCAATTTTGAGCATAATTGGATTTTGAAAAATAATTATTGTAAAGGACTTTTCTGATTAATTATTTTTTATTTAGAAAAAAGAAAAAAGATCAAATTGCTAGCGAGCTGGTGGCCGCCATCTGAGCTCACACACCCTTAGGTGGCTCTCGGTGATGGTCATGAGACCCAAATAGCCCTTACTGAGGTTATGCAATCTTAGGTGACCGTCGCCTAGGTAATCACTCCAATCTCTTGTAGCCAAATATGGCCTCAATGATTATCCTTATACAAAGAAGATGAATAGTTATAACGAGAGGCAAAATTGAAAAATCCAACAAATTGACGAGAGTAGTCCTGAAAAAAAAAAAAATTACTAACCGTAGAGCTTGCATGCTAAGAAATCGAAAAGCCCAAGGCAGTAGACCCATTTTTTTGAACTTTTTTCCATAGATAAGTATGTGGGTCCATATTGAGCTATTAATGAATTATAAATGGATCTATCTTTAATCTATTCATGACCCATCTTTTTAATTGGACTTTATCGTAATAAACCTATTCCCATCCCATATTAAACTTCAAATAATCCAGTATCTAGGCCATTAAATGTGACTATGACCGTAGGAATCCTTGTCAGAAATTGTTTTACTGCATTGACCGAGACTGTGAGCTCGTTGTGTCTCTGACCAGGTCCATTGCCCAAAAAGACCCGTACAGGCCATCAGAATCCGAGGTAAAGTGAACCAATTCCTGCCGATATCCCAGTTGTAATTGTTGAATTCGGACAGAACAGACGGGTCGTTAAAAAGGAACAACTGACTTACAGCTCCTTTCCCCACATGAGGCTTTACGGATCCGATGTTCACTGAACCCTGCGAAACCCAAATTAACAATGCAAGCCAGCATCGACCCCATTTGCACGCAGCCCCACAATCAGGATAAATAAAAATAATCACGTGACTCGTCACGTGGCTTCTGATGTGGGGAGGGTTTTAAATCTAAGCCCCACCCCCTCCCTCCCACCCTCCTTCCAGCCGAATCTTGAAAGTCAGAGCTGATGCAACAGGCGGTATTAACAGTCAAACGTGATCACATGATCCCACAGGCGCCAGATCGCGTGAAATCTCTACAATGACCTAATTTGGAGAAATGGCGGATGATGGGTATATAAATCCAAGAGATTAAACAGACGCACCCATCATTACTTCAGAAAAACACATCCTCAACTTTGACAAGAAGCAGATACATAGGTTCTCGTGTTGTTTACTGAGGGCATTTCCTTGGAACCATGAGGAGACTCAAATCCATAGAAGCTGCTGCACTTACCTTACTGCTCCTGGTTCTTTCTTCTTTCCTGCACGAGCTTCACGTCGAGGGGCGAGTTTTGACGCAAAGAAGCTCTTCAGAATCCGGCGAGGACTCGGCGGCTTCTCAGGAAATGCCGACGGACGGGAAGAGTCCTTACAAGAAAGTCGGCTCGAGCTTTCGGCACATACCTCCGAGCTCATCCAACCCTATACAAAACAAGTAATCATTCTTGTCACCTACCTCGGTGTTTCCCGTAAAGGTCCTGCTTCCTCCAGGAGATGGCTAAAAGACACAGAAGCTGAAGGATCAAGGTCAATCACATAGATTTCCCTGCACTTCCTTTTTTATTCAGTAGAAACCTATTCAGTTTTGTAGACTCACAGTAGATTTCAACTCTAGGCCACTTGTACCGATATTTATAGTGAAAGAATACGATTTCTTTTGTCTGGGGAACTCTCAAAATGCCATCTTTGACGAATGTAAATACATGGTTTTCTTCTATGAAATCTGACTCTCTCTGCTCATAGTGCCGCTACACAATGATATGTGAATATCAACTACTTGTAAGCACCAGAGTCTCAGACTCTCAGCTTAGCAGACTCGAAAACTGAAATGTTACAATAAAGATGCAAAAAGTGGAGAAGATGTAAGAACTTAACAATATTCAGCTTAAAGGCAGATGTTACAACGTCTGCCAAAAGGAATGCCAAGTGATATCATTTCTTTGGTTTCTTTTTAGAAACCTTTGAAGGGTCATCCATTCTGTGCCGTTTCTTATCTGACTTGTCAACAGAGTTGAAGGGTCTCTTATTCTTGGCTTCCTTCTCGGTAGCTTTACCGGCAACATGGGCACTGCTGACTTCACCAGGATCCTTTCTCTTCTTTGAGTCGTTTCCTTTGTAACTATGACGTCCAGCTATTTCTTCGTGTTGCTTAAAACCTGACTTCACCAAGGACGATGCAGCAGAACTCATGCGAAGATCAATTTCTTTTCTAAGTTGCTTTATATTTGCTCTGTGTGATGCTCTTTTGGAAGTGTTAGTGTCTGTAGGAAAGCTGTCATCTCCAGAAGATTTGGCTCCACTTGAGCCAAATATGGCATGAAATTCATTATAAGTCGTCTGTTTTGATACTTGCCTTGACCTCCATTGATCCGGGTGTGATGCGTATCTGTTGCAATAAAGCAAACACGTTAAGGTGCAGTTTTTCACATCTGTGAAGGTGATCACCAAAATGTAAATCGAGATTGTAACTAGATACAAGATCAAGAGATGTGGGTAAAATTTCTCAAGATACAACTAAACATCGTTACGAAGACACAAGACCAAATTTTGTTTCGCCACCTTGATATAAGCAGCCTACAACTAATTCAATCTCCATATCTTAAAGAGGATATTCTAACTCACCCATGAATATCAAGTTTTCTCAAGAGGTGAGACCCATGTTTTGTCCTGGAGAGTTCATTCCGCACAACTAACAACTCGGATAATATAGTCTCTCTGAGTGAGACATTACTGGCAGTGAAGCACTTTTCAAGAGTAAAATAACCACTTGAGTGCATTGAAAGCTCTCCATAATGTCCCTGTAACCTTCATAAAAAACCCAGGCAAATTGTAATTCCTTATGGGAAAGCCACACCAGAGGTTCAATCGAGCAGAAATATAGGAAGACAGAAGATTCAAATCTCAAGAAATACTGCATATTGCATGCATGTGAATTTGTTGTGACCATGGAAGAGGAGAGACCACATACTTCAGAATCAGTTTGCGCTTATGTTTTCCAGAAGCACTTGAGTCAAGAAAAGCTTCAATGACATGTGCACCAGCAGAATCTTTAGCTGCTTCCACCAGATGGTCCACTTCCATCAACGTAATGCTAGTGACAAAAGGCTGTATGTATTCCTGCCCAACAGGTATTCCAAAATAATTATTTGAATAACGCACAGGAGAATATCAAACAATAATCATTTTGTTGGGAGAATAACATGAGTTTTGATGGATGAAAAACTAGGTGGATTTCTAGTGCGAGACAGCTAAAAGATGCTAGACTGTCAGCAACAAGCAAACTTTACTATAAGACACAAAAGTAACCGCAGTTATATGTATAAAACCCAGCTGGTTGGGGAGATTGATGCCAGGAAAAAGCACCTGAGAATGCAAGAAATAGAACATACATTGCGACATCTGAAAACTGCCTGCAGAATCAGAGAACCCATCACATGCATTTTCCCACCAGCTGGCCATTTCCAACTGGATCGATCTTGGCAGCAGAAGTAACTATCAAGAAACAATATCCGAGGAACAATACATGCTGGGGAGTCATCTGCCGAACAAACTGCAGTAGCGGTAGCCTGACAACACTGTCAAACAAGAACAGGAAATCAAAAACCGATATACACAAAAGAAGAATAATTCTCACTTGTGAGAATGGAAATCAAGGTACTTAATGAGCAAGATATATCAATTAAGCTAAACCCAAAGAGGCATACAATAGAAAAGCATGTGCTTTGATAATGGCTACTGGACAAGGCTCCCTTGGCTATCTTGTTAAGCAGGAATGCGCAAAAACTGCCTTGAACGTAACAAACCTTATGTTCATGGGTGTGAAGCCGGTGACTTGCAGCAATTAGGGAAGCAATAACTCCGGACCTTCCCATCTCGAGAAGATCCTTGAACTTTGTTCCAAGTTCCTCCCAGATCAACTCCATCTGATGGACAAGACGGAGAGAAAACTTACATAACTAAAAGAAAATTCACACTGACAAGGATGTAGTAGGTGCAGTACAATATAGCTGAAGAAGAAGGAAAAGAAAAAACAGTTGATGAAAAGGAAGCATGCAATAAATAAGTCTTCTAAGTAAAGATATTCGTGGAAATGGTTAGCCAAGCTTGAAAATTTAAAAATATAAAATGGCCAATGGCATCTAAGGAGGCATAATTGGATTAGAAAGAGTAAACATATATGTAAGTAGAAAATATTCACACTAAAAAAGATGTAAAAGGTGCAGAATAATATAGCTGAAGAAAAAGGAAAAGAAAAAACAGTTCATCAAAATGAACCAAGCAATAAAATAAGTCTTCTAAATAAAAAAAAGCAACAAAAAATATATTAGCCAAGGTGGAAAATGAAAAGCATAAAGTGGCCAGTAGCATCTAGGGAGGCATACTTGCTCTTGATGCCTCGCCTTGGAAATTAGCGCTTGAATGACAAAGCTGCCACATTGATGAGAAGACATCTCAAACAAGGAATTCCTAAATATCTTGTTGAACATTTCATCGTACAAGTATTCAGGAGCCACTTCCAGAATGACCTGTGAGTTATGCAGGGAAAAAAGGAATGGTTCAGTAAATAGTACTAAAAGAGGCTACTGCCAAAGCTGAAGGTACGTGTGAAAGCATGTCTGGGACGTTATAGTGAGCATGTTGGTTGACCTTTCTATCATTAGGCCACTAGCCTGTTAAAAAGAAGTGGACATTAATGATCAGCGAAATTACACTACTGGCTGCAGTGGAACATGACAAGTGACTGTATATTGTCTAGCCATGTAGAAAACTGCTGTTTATACATTTTTAGGCAGCACTGCACTTGCCTATATAAAAGTCAACAATGAGCGAATTACATGATAAAGACAAACTGACTTGAACAATGAATTAGTAGTCACCAAAGCAAAGGCTCGGAAGAAGATATAAGATGACAGTAATGAAGAAAATTTTAGGCATCTTACCTCCAATAAATGACTGTATGAAGTTTCGAAAACAAAATTTTTAACTTCATGCCCCACAGTCATTTCAATGACATTCCCTTCCGCAATATTTTCTTTGTTGCATCCAAGAAGAATAGGTATTATCTGCCCCAGCTCTTCATCATCCCCCGCTAGTAGCTTCAAAACTGTCTGCCATGATAATACCAGACAATACTCAGGATGACCTTGTCGTGATAATAACAAACAGATAAAAAGAAATCAACTAAATCATCCATCCAAATGAAGCCACTCCCTCCCTCCCTCCCTCCATCCCTCCGCACACATGCTGCACGTAGATGCATGCACGTTCTTTCAATGGATTGGGAGCTATTAGTACATATCCCGAAGGCAACATGGAGCCATTATCGATGCTACACCAGCTTTAAATGAAAAACAGAGAAACATTAGGAGGGTGTACCAGAGACATGCCTGGAGGACCAAACTGCCGAACTGATCAACTAGCAAGGTCTTATCATCTGCAGTGCAATTAAGCATCCCTGTGATAAGATCTTTCAATAAACCCGGAAATCCAGGGCCAAGATTCTGCTGGGCATGCTCATTAGGGCGAGATGTCTTAAGATTCAAGCGCTCTGCCACATTTGTTGAGGACTTAGTTCTCTGAAATTCTGCAGAATCTAATGATACTCCTTTGCAAAGACAAAGAAGTCTTCGAAGAACATGTGAGCCGTAGCAGTTATACATCAAGTCAGCAGGGTTCTCAACAATCACCTGACAGGCACGAGAGATTATTTTCCATGAATGATTGCACTTAGTTCATCTAATCAATCATAGTCAGGAGAATGCACAATCTTGCGATATGATTTGCTGACAAAGAATTTCTGCAGAACATATATAGTTCCAGGTGCTAGCTCATTCATCCAAACAGAAAGGAAAAAACTAAACTGTACCTTGCATATCATTGTTAAGGTCTCCAAAATAGCAGAATAGGTTTCTTCATCTTGAAGATGCATAGCTATAGACCTTAGAGCTGTTTCAAAAACATGAGAACCAGATCTATCCATTGCAATGAGAGGAAAGACCCTCGAACAACTTCGAAGAAAGCCACAAAGATGGTCCACATCACAGCCCTCAAGGAGATTTTGCAAAAAGTGGCTTATGATGTAATCAGTTGCCAGTTCATATTCTTTGCCTCTAGTTTCTTCCAGAGCATTATTACATATTACAGATCTTTCCTCTAATTCGACTTCATTACTTTCAAAAAGATTCGCAATATCTGAGAAGTATTTTGTCGTCATAGGGTCAACTTGTTTCCTGCAAGGAAGTCAGTCATGCAATTATCGTCCATAACCATAGAACCTAGAAGTTCATGTTAACAAATCACTAGAGCATGAATGGTTTAATAAGAGCCTAACATTCACAAGTACACAAATGCATCACATCAACCATCAATTAACTCCAAAGACCAATCACCTTATTATTGGGGATTTCGGAGTCTTAGTATCCTGTCCTTTCAAGAACTTTGTGTATTGGCCAGAGCTGTGTGAAGATTTCCCAAAACCATCTCCACCGGATCCAAAATCGCCTTCTTTTGCTCTCCTGTTCATGCCTTTTTTCCTTCTCGCTGACTTATGTGACCTATTCTCCTCGTCCATGGGTCTATCTTCCACAAAACTATGAACTTTGTGCCTTCTCGACTGTAAAACTTTTGAACCAACAGAAACCATGCGCCCCTCAATAGCAGCAGCCTCTATTGTAGACAGCATCATAATTGCCAATAAATAAGGTAAATTAAGATTGCTGAAACTCAAATAGGAGAGACAGAGTGTGTGTGTGCACGCACGTGCCAATCTACAGGGCATGTTATGCACGAATACACTTGCATGAGTGATTGACATGAGTAACAAAAGCATAAAATCTCTATAAGATATAAATGTAATCTGAATTCGGTGCCGCATAGACAGCCAAGCATAGATGAAACTAACGTTTGAATACTCCAGAGAAAAAAAAAAAAAAAAAAAGCTTCTCCCGTCAATCAACATATCGAACCGAAAACCAGGCAATCAATAAGGATGCGTGTATGATTACATTACACTACAGAGACGAGAACACCTCGCTGTCCAACTAACAACGCTTGAAAACTAGGAACTCCTCGCAGACAAGCAGGCCCTGTAGGTCAGCTATTACAACCCAACTCAAACCGACAGTAAGCAAGCGCGGACACGGTACAAACTCCCGAAACCGACGAAACCGCGATTACACGAGAACGGAGATCACGCAGCATCAACTCGGCAGGCAACTGAATCCGAAAGAACGGACGAAACGAAGCTACGCAGACGGAAAACGACGCCGACAACAACGGCAGGTCGCCGGACGGGGAGCAAGGATTTACCTCCGAGAACTCGAAGCTTGCTTCGGCGACAGAAGCCTTAAACCGCAACTGCAGAAGCGAACCTCGCGATGGAACGGCGCGGTAATAAGCAAGGAACGAGAAGGAGACGGGAAGAAGCAGAAGATCGCTCGGACCTTTCCCTGTTTTGCTGGGCTCGAGACCGAGGGCGATAACGGGCCGTCCGGTCGGCCCGCTCTCGGCCTGGTCCGATAATGGGCCCAGCTTTATGTAAATGGATATAGGCCCATCCGTTTCATATTTCGGGCTTGGGCGGTCTACACGGGCCTCCCGGTCCTGATCGGGCCCGCGCCGAACCGTTCAGATAATCTATATTTAGATATTTTAAGTAGGAAAAAAAAATCAATGTTCAGATATACGCCACCAGCTAAGCTAATTTAAATAATTCATTTTCCGCGTTGAACAATTCAATTATCACTCTTTCTATGTTCGCGTCTGGTGGGTCTCATATCATTTAAACTGGATATTAAAAATAAATAAATAGATATAAAAGTAAATTAAAAATGTATGAGCTGAATGAAATAAGGCTAACACGGCAAATTGGGCACAATCATTGCCAGCGAGCTTTTCACACTGTCACGTGGTTTTGATCAAATCCAATGCGCGTCGGTCCAACTCATAAGAACTACTATGCATTCAATAATGCAAATGTGCTTGATTTACATTATCTATAGGTTATAATATATTTTTTCTCTTTCAAATTTGAAAATCTTAATTATGGGTATGACACACTAAGAGCCTGTTTGGTAACTTCGAATGGGTGTCAAAAATTAACACATCAGCAATGAATGAAATTCAACGTGTTTGACTTTGACTCGAGATATTCGGTTAAGTGAAAAAGAAATCACTTACATCGCTAAATGTGATTGGGGTTACTTAGCTCATTCGATTAAGTAGACAATCTAAAAGTGAATTAAAATATTGGCTATTTATCTGATCATCCGTCGAAGACAAAGATGCGGAGCATAAATGTAATCAATTGAGAACAAGCAGCATGCGAAGGCATAAAGTTGACCTTTCTCTAACCGGTGATTTTTCTATTGAAGGGATTTTGCATGACCAAGCGTGATGATGCACTTGGCTGCCCAATTTTCTGATCTCTATATCTCTCTCTCGTTTCGATGGATTAACTAGAAGAAGAAATTTCCATGTGAAATTTAGGTGTTTCTTCCTATTGAAACGGTAGTAAAATTTACATAGGATATAGGTTTTAAGAGTCCTTAGTGAAATCCGATTAAAAACTCAAGAGAGATAATCAAAACATGTGATTAATCGAATTCAATGCTATGTAGAATCAAAACCTGCGGTTGTACACCTTATTTGCTTGATTTTGCCTCTTTTTTGGGCACTCACCACAAGGGTAATTCGAGATAGTTTTCAAGTAATTGGCGATCAATTGGGTATAACGAAAACCATGCTTTTCACAATATACATACTATGACTAGTAATGCGGTACAAATAATTCCCGATATCGACATCTGGAATAGAAACGAAACAAGCAAAAAGCTTTTCATAATTTTGAATCATATATAATTGTCAAAACAAAAATTGGATTCTTTTTACGAATTTGATATTGGAAATCCGCGAATCTAGAAATTCATTTCGGACAATTGAACCTTCTCAAACTGTTTCTTCTTAAGAACCAAAAATATTTGTGCCAAAATAACAGATGCCAAGAAGAACAAAAGGCCTTGGACACGGAATGGATCTTGAAGTACTATTTCCGCATCTCCTTGACCAAATCCACCCACATTAAAGCACATTTGCTGAATCTCAAGCTATTGTTTCCTGGCAGTTCGAGCGGGTATCAATCAACCGAAACTTCCAACATCTTTCCCAATCCAATTTTTGCCGTGTGTGAACGACAGACTTTATTCAGATGGCGAAGTTGAATCGATGCCGCGCGATGATCGGGAGAAATTGGGGGAGAACGGGGGTCGTCGCTCGTTTTGCTCAATTCGTGCCGTTGATGTGCGGTACGGAACCAGATTCAGACAAACGTTCTGATCGGGAATTGGTCCAGAAAACTGTTTAATGTCATGATGGGACATTTGGTGGTTTTCTTGTAGATCCGCGTGAGGACTGCCTGCCTGCTTCGCACATGGCTGGAAGCCAAGACAAGAGCGCGGGACGCCAATTGGACCTTTCGCAGGAGCAGCCCGTTTTGTCCCCACGGAAACACATCGTAATCTCGAAGTTGAATTTTTAAACAATTGTGGATACGTCGAGAGGGGTTCCTAAAGAAAGAAATGCCGTGCCACATATGATGTCGCAGACTTTCATCTCACGTTCAAGCATTTCAGGGGAGTATTGATTCAGGGTAAACCCTAGAATCCGATGGCGTCGACCCTACCTAGTTAATTCTGATTGAGTTACCAATTCGAAAATTTTGGAAGCTTGTGATTACCGACTCTTGATATGAAACCGAATGGAACCAAGACACTCTAATTCTTTTCTTTTAGTTTTACCTTACATCTTGTATTTTTTATTGTCGCAGCCTCTACCTTTTCTTGTTTACAAAGAGATATTTTACTAAAAGTTGTCTTTTTGAGGAATAAAAAAATTTACATGCTGTCGAGTAGACTTTGCAACCGAATCGAGCCGACAGAGCCAATTTCAAAGTCTACATAATATATTATAGATTTCAAAATTTGGGAATTAATCTCAATAGAATTTCAAATTTGGAAATTGCCCATCCTAGAGACCTAAAACCGTACATACCTAATTATTAGTAACTTTCCTAATAACAGTTTCAAGGGAATTGCCTCGTTTGAAAATCGATTTACTTCACATAACCCAAAGTTAGTTTTGCTTAAGACTCGGTATTCGAATAGCAATATTACCATGAAAGGGCTGTAAAGGACCTTAGGGAGAAAGGAAGTTATCATGGCTAAGCAAATTTTGTTAAAAAGAAGAAGAAGAAGAAGAAAGGAAAACAAAATTTAGAACTTAATGAAAAAGAAAAAAAAGGGACGATTAAGTGCAAGCGAAGGCTCGATTTCAGCAGCCTCTGGAAGCGACCTAACATCCTATTCCGTCATCATCGTTTTGCTGAATGCTGACTCACCCCTCAATTCATTTTAGAAAGTGTCCATTCGTTAAACTCCAAACATGCCCAATACACTCTCATGCAGATTTAGGCATTCAATAAACGACGTCCTAAGACGGTTTTCCAAATGGTCGGATCCACTTTCCCTGACCTAACTATACCTTCAATTTAAATGTCGGAAAGGAAAAAGGAAAAAAAAATCTTTTTTGGATGTATGTAGGACCCACGCGTGATTTGAAAGTGACCGACACATTTTGTATCGACCTTAATCAGATTTGACTTCACTGCGCTCGACTCAATAACCATAAAGAGAGAAATTAACGGTTATGCACACTTAAACAAAAGTGTTTCTGGTAGAATAATTACACATTGATCCATCCATTCATCCAACAAATTAGCTTTTAGAGCAATAGAACGTGATCTATGGTATTAGAATATGAGGTGTTGAGTTCAAATCTTTTCAAGTCTTATTTGCATGTTCAATTAAATATATCAACATTTAGTATCATATAAAAATAAAAGACTAAGAGTAAGGAATAGGGAGGATGTAATTAAATATTAAAGCGTACTTTTATGTAATATTTAATTTTTAAAAATAATTAGGAGTGATTTTATAAAATCTAAGTCACGTAACATCTCATCATATTCTTGATAAGATCTTGTCAGGGATTCGTGCTGTCCGGTGCTCCGAGCCCACCGGCTACGAAAGTCGGAGCACCTCGAACTCGACCCGATGCGCGGGAAAGGGGAGAATCGGAGGAGTGGAATTATTGCTAATTATAGATTAAGCAAGCGATTAGGCAAAGAGTTGGGCCGCCACGTGTCCTCTCCTCGGTCGCCACGTTGTCCATGCACGGACATCTTTCGCTCGAAAAGCGAAAAATACCTTAACAATGAAGCATCCACCCACCCCAAAAAAAGCATTCCAAAAAGAATATCTGCCCCCTCTAATTTTTCTTTTTTCTTGTTTTACTGTCCATCGCCATCATCATCTCCTTCTGTTGTAGAGAGAGAAAAAAAGCATATTCTCTCTCCTCCGTCCCTCTTTCTTTCTCTCTCTCTCTCTCTATAAAATGGCGGCACTTGGCCTGGGCAATCTTCCAAAAACCCACGGCATCTCTCTCCTTTCTCTCTCTAGCACTTGGCACTTCACGCGCTCTCACTCTCTCTCTCACTGCAACTACTGCCGAGGAGAACTCGAATCGGGTTCGGGATTCGGGTTCTCGGATCTGGTCGGAGTGTTCTCTACTCCGGTGAAGGATGGATACCATGAAGTCCTTCAAGGGCTACGGCAAGGTGGACGAGGCCGAGGAGCGCGCCTTCCGCCAGCGGACCCGCCGCCGCCTCCTCATCCTCGCCGTCTCCGCCGTCCTCCTCCTCGCCGTCGTCGCCGCCGCCGTCGCCGGGACCGTCATCTACCGTCGTAACAGGTCCGGCGGCGGCGACGGCCCCGCCGCCCCCTCCTCCGAGCTGACCCCGTCCGCCTCCCTCAAGGCCGTGTGCAGCGTCACCCAGTACCCGGACTCCTGCTTCTCCAGCATCTCCGCCGCCGAGACCGCTAACGCCACCGACCCCGAGCAGCTCTTCAAGCTCTCCCTCGCCGTCGCGATGGGGGAGCTGCAGAAGCTCCCGAGCTACGCGGCCCGGCTGGCGAGCAAGGTCAATGCCGGGGACGCCCGGGCCAAGGCGGCGCTCGACGTGTGCTCCGGCGTGTTCGAGGACGCGATCGACCGGCTCAACGACTCGATCTCTTCGCTGGCGGCCGGCGCCGGAGACAAGATTCTGTCCTCGTCGAAGATCAACGCCATGAAGACGTGGCTGAGCGCGGCGATCACGGACCAGGAGACTTGCCTGGACTCGCTGCAGGAGATCAACTCGACCCTAATCGACGACGTGAGGGCTGCCATGGAGAACTCGACAGAGTTCGTGAGCAACAGCCTGGCCATCGTGACCAGGATCATCAGCCTACTGGCCGATTTCAAGATCCCGATCCACCGGAAGCTGCTCGCATCATCGTCGTCGCCGTCGTCGGAGTTCCCGAGCTGGCTCGGGGCGGCTGAGAGGAGGCTGCTGCAGGAGGAGGGGTCGGAGGTTCTGCCGCACCTGACGGTGGCGCAGGACGGGAGTGGGGACTACAAGACGATCCAGGAGGCGGTGGACGCCGTCCCGAAGAAGAACGAGACGAGGTTCGTGATCAAAGTGAAGGCCGGGACTTACAACGAGACGGTGGTGCTGGACAAGAACAAGTGGAACGTGATGATGATAGGCGACGGGATGACGAAGACGATCCTCACCGGCAGCAAGAACTTCGTCGACGGGACTCCGACTTTCAGCACGGCGACCTTCGGTAAGTCCCATCGTTTCGTTTTTGTGTCTCGTCCGTTGATTCGGTCACTTCGCTTTCGTCTTCTTCCATCCAAATTCAATCCGACCCACAAGGAAAAACAATAAAAAATCTAACAAAGATTTTAGATTATGACTTGGGAGCTTTCAGCAGTAATTCCAGCTGAGTAGCCCAACAAATCTTAGACTAAACTCGCACCGTAAACACTGTCGTGGAAGCAATTGCACTTTTGGAAAGTGACGTCTCGATTTCGATCGAACCGGAACACTGACGCGAATGTCGTGGCCATTGTCATCGGGACGTGATTTGCTGGCAAGTTGGCGACTTGCGTGTTGGGATCATTGTTTTTTCTGTTTTCAGACATCATCCCGGATCGACGAACCACATGAAGACGATCGGGTGGTGGCGTTTAGTTCGAGGAGATCTTTTGATCTCGTGCGAGCCCTGCCCCCGCTCGCGTACGTGGCCCGCTGATGTGATTAGATGTGAGGATTGGTCCCGTCGGTCCGGTGTGTCTCTGCCCTCCCATGTGGATGCTCGGCATAAATGAACGTGAAACTCTGCAAAATGGCCGGTGTACTGTCCTACACTGTCCCCACCCACTACCCCCTTGATTCGTGCCTGGTCAATTCAATCACTTTGCCCGAGTCATGAGCGAGGCATGGGCGAGTGTGAGAAGATATGGGCCCATGCTAGCAATCAAAAAGCCTCATCTTTCTTTTTCTAAATCGCCGAAGCTTTACTTAAAAAAGACCTCACTTTTTAAAAACTATATATGCCCTGTTTTCCATTTACTGCTCTGCTTTTGATGCGAAAGAAAGTTGCCGAACAGGGCATGGAAACATGCTCCCGCTGTTTCGTGGGCCGTGGTCTCTTTTTGCCCGCAATCGCCGCGTCCGAACACGGGAACTCATTATCTTTCTTTTTTGTTAGAAAGATGTCGAGAATCACATGCAAGCTTCAGTGCTCGTTCCATTATTTTGTCTATGTTCTTGCGGGTTGTTACTGTGAGAATAATGCTGACTCATATGATGTGATGTTTTGCCAGCTGTTGCGGGGAAAGGCTTCATAGCGAGGGACATGACGTTCGTGAACTCAGCCGGTGCGGCGAAGCACCAGGCGGTGGCGTTCCGGTCCGGGTCCGACCTCTCGGTGATATACCGGTGTGCCTTCGAAGCGTACCAGGACACGCTCTACGCGCACTCGAACCGCCAGTTCTACCGCGACTGCGACGTCACGGGCACGATCGACTTCATCTTCGGGAACTCCGCGGTCGTCTTCCAGAACTGCAACATCCAGCCCAGGCAGCCGATGGACAACCAGTTCAACACCATCACGGCGCAGGGGAAGAAGGACCCTAACCAGAACACCGGCATCTCGATCCAGAAATGCAGCATCACAGCCAAAGCCAACGTGACGGCCCCGACGTATCTCGGCAGGCCCTGGAAAGACTACTCAACTACCGTGATCATGCAGTCGACCATCGACTCCTTGAACCCCAAGGGCTGGATCGAGTGGGTCAGCAACGTGGAGCCCCCGAGGACGATCTTCTACGGGGAGTACCAGAACCGCGGGACGGGGGCGAGCACGGACCAACGGGTCACGTGGGCCGGGTACAAGCCGGCTCTGACGGCGACGGAGGCCGGGAAGTTCACGGTGGGGTCGTTCATCCAAGGGAGCGACTGGTTGCCTCAAACCAGCGTGACATTTGACGCCGCCTTGTAATCCGGTAATGGTAATGACGTAGAGCTGCGACGTACCTATAGAGAACAGAAAACTATTTTCTATTTTCCCTTCTTCTTTTTTTGTCATTTGTCGACATCGAAATTTCTTTGTAGCATTTCGATTTTCTGATATATGCTGTACACTAGTTATGACAATGGTAAACAGGGAACCAATGGAAAAATGGTTCCACTTCCTAAGTTCTCTCTTCCATATGGTTCGCCGACGACGGATTCTCTAAAGTCTAAATGGGTCGTAATTCGCAACGTCTTCATAATTCCTGCACAGAATGTCGAAACACACGAAAATTTTCGAACTCCAAGATCAAACCCCAGTGACCGAATATCGTAATTCATTACTTCCTGAATAATTGCAGGAGCCAAAATCTACGAATAACATCCAATCTGTTTTGAGTTAACATAGACACTCCCCTGTACGCCCCGAACGTATGAACATCTGCTTTGAGTTCGTATGTCCTGAAAAGTTCAAGGGCCCATTTCTTGTACTTTTGCCCTTGTGGGTTCAGTTTTGCTTAAGCACGAAGAACCACTTCGCTTAGAAGAGAGAAGGATCTGCCCATGTGGTGCACTACAATTCTTGGACAATTATTACCTGTAACTGCAAATCTTTCCCAGTGCTGTAATGAGAAACTACCCAAGATGCACCCAAAACTTCGTCAAATTTACATGACTAGAAGTTCATGCGATACGAACCCTGACGCTTATGCACTTCAGCACCGGAGTAGCTATGTCAAGGAGCAACACAAGCATCTTCCTATCAGCGCGACAACAAATCAAAGGAAAAGATTTCATGGGCCATCCATAAAACTGCCTCCAGTTGAAAAGATACAAAAGGTAAAACAATTGTCTCTACACTGTATTCCATTCAAATTAGGGGCAGAAATTCTATAATCCACAACATTAGTCCTGGAATGATAACCCGGCCGAAAATAGGACGACAGTTCCAATTTCTGGCTTTGCAAAGTACAATTACTGGCAAGAATCCTTCAAAAGCACGCATGGGTGGGCACACGCCAAGAACATTACTTTAAACATGAAGTTCCATGTAGATCCCTCCTCATAGTCGATTAATGACCGCCTCCACCTCAGCAGGTGTGTAGAGATGGTATGTAGGAGCCACCTTTGCAATGTCCACATTGTTGCGTGTCACCTGATATTCATACCAAAATCCACTTTTACAAAGAGCACACAAGGAAGATGACAATTAACCAACACTGAAAAGTACACAGGCAATTCAGTTGATGCATTACTTTTTCCTCCATGACCTGCTTGAGGATGGAAAGAGCAATTGTCTCAGCTTCCTGAAGATTTAACTCCTGCAACCAATCTTAATTGCGTCACCAGCACTTCTCAAAAAGTAGCAGCAAATACAAAGGCTGATGTATTCACCCAGGTAAGATTGTGATCACCTAGTATGGAAACTTCAACTTTAATAACATCCATCAGGTGCAAGCACATACCTTATTATATTGCTCCTGCAATGAGCTATCTGCTCCTTCCGAACCTGACCCAATGGCTTTTGCATTGCACTCCCAAAATGTGCCAGAGGGATCTGTATAGTATCTGTCAAGCAAAAGGTCCTTTTCTGAGTAAATAACCCCAGGCCCTCATGGATGGCACATTGATAAGCACAGGGCAACAAGTGAAAAGACGTTCAGATTCTCAAAATAAATCTCAAGGATATAACAAATAGTATCATAGTTTCGATCCAAGCAGTCATTCCTCTGTTATTTTCTACTTCACCAATTGAGCATTAGAGCGTTTATAAATAAATATATGAAGCACTTATAGTTTACAAAAGCCTTGACATGGAGCACTTTGGCATACAAAGTTCATATAACCGACCTCACCTAATGATATAAGGCTCCATTTGTTGGGGTCGTTTAGAATTATGTGTGCAGTTTATGTTAAACAGGATTATCTGCAGTATTCAGTAAACATTACCAGTAGAACATGCAGCTATTTCAAGTTAAGTAATAATTTGAGGTAGTTCTCCAAAAGTTGATTGAGAGAAACCTGTTGTAATAATTACTGTACCATGACCGAAAGTCCAACACAGCTAAAAACTTATTCTTGTACTTTTTGTTATTTTGGATGGAATTATTCATGTAGTTCACAAAGAAATGCTAAAACATCAAGAAGAGAAAATATAGCTTACATAGGCTCACAGTTCACAAGTAGAGAATAAATGCTAAAACATCATAGAACCTAGTTTTATACAAGTTATGAATTTAAAAAAAAAATTGCTATTTAAACATAGTACTTGTGTAACAACAAACACTATACTCTTTGCTAGAAATGATAACTGCAGATCTTTCAAACATAAAGTCTAAAAGAGACCACCCAATAAAAACAGCAATTCTCGTGTGGTAATGAAAGCAAGAAAGTGCTAGTGGTTGTTCGCTTGATCATTTAGTTCAAGTCATATGACAACTGAAAAAACCTCCAAGGAAATCACAAGAAAGAATTTCAAACTCTATGCCAAATCAGATCCCATTAACTCCTCCACATTTAGCAATAAAAGATACTAAAGGCATGAGAAGAAAAGGACATCTTGCATCTTGCAAGCATTTGGACTGTGTTTAAACACATAAAAGATCAGGTCTACTTACAAGCTGGGTCCATTTTCATCATGTCCAGCAATGAGAAGAGAGACTCCGAAAGGACGGGACTGCACAACAGGATAATCACCAATGAGAAAGCATTTAATATACACATTGCACATACGCTCATGAAGACAGAAAAGCGATGTTCAATGCCCTCAAATTCAAACCCATATTTTGGCATCATGTAGCAGAATTGCAAAAAGAAACAACAGATGAACATGTCTAGTGTATCCTCGGACACAGACCCTGCTAGAGAAAGATGCCCTCAAAAGACTCCATAATCTCAAAAAACAAAAACGCTATGCATCCTATGTCTTGACAAATGGCTTCTGCCCAAATTACAAAACCTCCTAGGGGTGTGCAACGAGAACTGCCCGAACGATGACTAGACTGGACCGGTTGGTTCTGGGCGGTCCTAGGGGTGCCAGTCTGGTCCCCAGTTCTTATTTTTGGAACTGGTGACCAGTCGGTCCAGTCCTCAGTTCCAAAGTGGGAACTGGACCGACCAGACCGATAGAACCGGACAGACCATTCATGTATATTTTTTAAATTTTTGAACAACCATTCTATCATTAGGCCCATTACTTTCCCATTCTGCCCTTACTTTCCCAATTTGGAAGCCCACTTGGGACGTATATTTTTTTTTTTTCAATGTAATGACAACAAGTGATTTGGTCCATTGGAACCGAACCTGACCAGTCGATCCAGTTCCCGGTTCTTGGGTGGGACTGGACTGACCAGGAACCAATCACCCCCTAGAACCTCCAAGCTGCAAATAGCAAAGTTTTTCACCCTAGGAAAAAGACATCTCTTACACTCTTTTCTTTTGACATAGCAGGGTAAAGGAGAAACCCCAGGATCATTACCAGCAAGAAGAAAAAAGAAGCATATGAAGCAACCTACTAAAACTCTAAAACAATGTTGAACATCCACAAGTTATTTCTGAGAACAATGAGACAAAAGGGGAATTTAAAGGGCAAAGCAAGCACCGATCATATCGAAACTGATCTTCATATGCAAAACTCAATGATGGCTTTCAACACAAATGTTCAGCAGAAAATGGAAAAAGAATGCATGACTGTTAACGAAAATGTATTACCATTGTTTCTTCATCACCCTCACCAAATCGTAAAGCAAGATCACAAATGGCTTGGGTTGCGGATTCAACCGTCATGGGCTCACCATAAGAGAACCTATGATTCTGCAGACCATATCCAGCATAATAATAAGAATGAGGATAATCAGCTAAGGATAAGAAGGAGGACAAAAAATTAAGACAGCCCATACTTGAGTTTCCACCCGAGCATGTTCTACTAGAGTGCGGGCATCAGCAATCAAGCCACTCATGGCACATCCAATATGGTCATCGATTTCCATAATTTTCTCAACACTGCTCGGCTCCTGCCAGAGAGTGAAGAATTGTTCTAGTAAGAACTCAGTGTAAATTGTCCACAACTACCATATTGTGAAAACAATACTTAGTATTCAAAATAGAGAAATGTTGCTCATGCATTTATTGCACTGACTTGGGAAAAATTGATATAATTATACTCCAGGAAAAAACCGTTTAGCATCAAGCAAGGTCTGTACAATTTCATGTGCATATATCATGTCCAGTCTCACACGCAGTGTCAGGAAAATAAGTACAAGAGACTTTAAGGTCATTATAAGTAGTCATCTATCCTCTCATATCATCAACAGAGAAGTAGACACACATTCCACTCCCCATTATCATTACGTGGAAAGTCAGTCAACAATTTAAAATAAGACTAGAAAAACCAGCAAAGGCACTCAACAATCCGGAAAAAGCCCAACATCTCAAATGCACGCTTCACTTGAAATAAAAGAAAGAACTAAAAGAAAACAGACCAGCAGGAGCGAAGTAATGCGCTTCTCAACAGCAAGCACAACACCTTCCTTCGTCTTCAATCCAATCGCGGTCGAACCCAGCTGCAGCAATTCAAACACATCCACAAGTGTTCCACTCATCATCAACCAGCTCAATAAACAGTCCCACAACAACACCTTCGCTAGTTCATTTCCATGACATTAACCGAAAAAAAAGCAGCAGCAGGCGAATGAAGCCCGGTTTTACCTTGATGGCTTCAATGGCATATTCAACTTGAAACAATCTACCTTCCGGAGAGAAGGTGTTCACTCCTCTATCATACTCAGTCCTGCACAAACCGAACGCCAAAACCACTCAAGCTAAAAACTTTCAAAAGCTCCCCCTTTCCCCAACCAAAGCCCTAGAAGCCCCCCCGGCGAGCTCCCACAGAATCAAATGCAGCTCACCTCGTGAGAAACATCCCGGCGGCGAGCTCAACTCACGAACCTGCGACGGCGAAAACGAATCTCAGAATCCGGAATCGGATCACGACGGCGCGCAATTCCCGGACGGCACACCTCCGATCCGAGGATCGGATAACGAATCGCGACGCCGGAATGTCGAAGGAGAAGAAATCGATCGAATCACAGATTCCGCCGATCGAGAGAGAGCTTACCTTGGAAATTTGAGGGATTCTCGAGTGTCGTCTGGAGTGCTTTTCGTGCTTCCTGGTTCAGTGGCTCTTTTGTCTTTGGGAGCTCTTTTAGCGAAGAACCCTTCTTGGGAAGCAAGCCAAGGTGATGGTGGTGGTGGGAAGCAAAATGGGCCTGAGATGAGGGAGCACCAGCAGGCCCAGTGAAGCCATTCTTCGAGGCCCATTTTGGGTCGGCCCGTCCAGGCCCAAAAGGATCGGTGATTAGAAAATAGATGTGTTTCATTTATTTTTCGCCGGTGGGCATTCTGCCCGGCTAGTCACGGACCCCTAGGAGGCCGAGACGCTTCCTCGGATGCATCACGCGGCAGCGATTCGCGCAAAGCCAACGACCGTGTGAAAAAAATGGGGCCGTCAAGGGAGAAGGATGGGGTCGAACCTTGGCTCGAGAGAGAGAAGAGATTTGAGTTTTCATTAGTGGTGTGCAAAATGCACCAACCAAACCAAACTATTGGTTTTGATTTCTAGAATCGGTTCCCGATTCCTAAAGTGAAATTGATGTCCAAGTGGTATAATTCCTAGTTCCAAGGAAATCAGAAATATTACGTATATTTTTTTTTTCTTTAAAAAAAATAAAAGAAATAATTTTTTTTTTTTCTTCACAACATATAGCATTAAGTAATGGGAAAAAAAAGTGATCACTTCCTAGTTCTAGGACCAGCCGATCTAGTTTCCAATTCCACCTTGGAATAAGACCATATCGGAAATCAATCGCACCTAATTTTCATTTTATAGAAATATTGCCAAAAAGAGATGATGAAGAAGAAGAGTCATGTGCATAGGAGTTCCTCGAACTCATTTATCACATGCAACGTGCATAGGAATACTTAGGAATGCTTTTGGTTGATGAGTTGTGTTAACTTATGTCGAAGTAAGCCTGACTCAAATTTGGAGCATGTGGAAGCTTATCTCGTCGTGTTTGGAAGTCAAGACTTCTTCTTATGTACTATCTAATTACACTGATGGTCGTAAGTCATAACGTTAATGATAAAATTCGCTTCGGTATATCTGATCATCAGGTAGCAAGTTGCACGATTTCATCGCCAGTGACCTGGAATTTACAATTTATTACTCGACAGAACATCATCCTACCTAGGGAAAAGGAAATGTTAGAAACTTCCTTAGGTGCCGTTAGGTCATGAGGTGGACAATTACGAGGTGGGGAATCCATATAGGTCCAGGGAAGGAAAGTCATCAGTGAACGTTTTACAAGATAAGCTCCACGGACCCACCCCTCCAGCATAATACAAAACATGATGCATTATGACTAGACATGAACCATTTTTAAATATCAATGCCTCACTATTCACAAAGCAGGCATTGGCATCACACACCACGCAAACAATATTAATTTCTTGTTGCTCCAGTCTTCTCTCTTCGCTCTTCTCACTCGTTTGAGGCCAGAATCACAGTTCATCATCATCTCCCTTTTTTAGCAAACGCTTCATGAGATCAATGGCCGTGACATGTCCCATCTCCTCCCCTCGGATTATTCTATGGGACTCGAGTCCGATTACAAAGCCGGTCGGCTCGGTTGCCATGCTCTCGCGCAACCGGCTTCTGGTCAATAGAGCTACTGGGGTCCGAGCCCGATCGTCCTTGAAGAACCAGGTACACACGCGATAACTTGTGCTTCTTGGTGAATACTGATCATAGAAAACAGTTGATTCGCAGCAGAAACCCGACTTCATCCTCTTTTTGCACTTAGATTCCAGGTTTTTATCGCAGGTTTTTGTGGATCAATGCGAAGGTATCGTATGTTACAGAGATGAGAGCGGGGAGATAATCTGCGAAGGATACGACGAGGGGCCGAGATTCTGCAGAACGATTCCGAGAACTGCATACCGCTACGAAGCCAGGTGAATGAATTTTAAGCACGGTTCCTAATTTTCTTATAACCATCGACCAAAACAGATCGGCTTTATCTAAAACTATCTCGAATAATTTCCAGGGATGCTGAAATCATCGATCTTCTTCAACGAAATTGGCTTCAGATTGCAGAAGACGGAGCATTGTACAAAGTGGAGGTGGGAGATATTCTCCAAGAGGACTTGAGCTAGAGTAGCTTTTCTCAGCACTGTCTCTGAATTTTTCTTCGAATGGCTTTGTGAATGTGAAGTGTAATGTCAGAAAGGAAGGGAGTTTCTTCAGTTGCAGGATATGAATTATGAGCACAAGCTAATATTCTCCCATCAATACAACACTCTATGCCTAAAGAGCGAAGCACTTCCTTTTCCATCCCATTCCCCGGGATCGATCATTTCCGATAGATCACCGTTTTTCTAATCTCTGAAGGGTAAAACGGAATGGATGGGGGTTACGAGAAAAGAACAAGCGCTACTTTTAAAATCTGATGCATCGATCTTAACCTAATTCATTGAAAACATGCGAAAGCAGCCACGGCAATCTTGAGTTGCTAGTAAACTCATGCTTACTGCCGGAGCTTACTCAATGGAGAACCCACTACAGAATGAAGAAAGAAAAGCGAGGACAAGGAAATGAAGGATTGCATGTGGATTGTGTTAACCATCGTCAAAACTGATGGAAATCGACATTCGATTCAAGGCAAAACTTCACACGGATTCATATACACATTGCAATGCTTCATATATGCACCCATTACTTCTGTACAAAACATCCCCTATCAAGGCCATCTAATAATTTACCCCTGACAGGTTGCCGGGGCTTCAACAACCCCGTTCTGCAAATTTCTACGAGACAATGAAGATATATATGCTCTTCAGAAAGACACCATGAAGAACCCGGCAAGGGAAAAGAATGGGATACCAAAAAGTTAAAAAAGAGAAAATTGTGAGTGAAGAAACAGAGAGCTTATCCTAATCGTAGCTTCAAAATCTACATGCACAGATCGGAGCATCAGTTCACTGAAGGGCCATCTGTGTGTCATCCTCCTGTAAATCGGACTGTGATCTACTCGGGATGATAGTTGCAGGTGACCAATTATCTGGGACCATGAGAAAATAGGTAGTCATCGCTTTCCTGAATCTTGTCTTGTACTCCTTGGGCGAAATTACCGTTGGACGTTCATTCTTTGGCCCACCAAGAATGCCCGAAGCCTTGACCCATGTTTCAAGGTGCTTGTCCCAAGTATACTGACGCATGAAATCGATGATCCCAAGAACCAACTCATGCTTCTTTTCATCCACTCCGACCAGAAGTGAGTAATCCATCACATCCACCGACTGCAACAGAAGGCCATCACCGAGATTTATTAGCTTTACCAGTGCACACACATTCTTATGTGAGAGAGAGAGAGAGAGAGAGAGAGAGAGAGAGAGAGAGATTACCGCGAGGAAAGAAGTGTCGTTCCAGACAGCTCTCTCCAACAACCGTTTCGCCTTATTTCCCACAAAAATGGGCGAAGTTCGCATTGCTTCAATCAAGTTTTGATCCAGCAGAACTTTGTCGCTTCCACTGGAGTCGGGATTATAGCGTGATCGAGTAGATCCTTTTAAGTCATAGAGCCGTGTCACTTTCCTCCCATAGAGAAGATTCTCCATCACAAGGACATCCATCTTGGTTTCTTTACCTCCTTTGACATGCTTTGATGTTACCTACAAATAAAAAGTAGACCAATGATTAAACTAAGATGCAACGAAGCTGTCTAACATATGAGTGAACTGTGATATTGGTACTAGCTGCAACCAGTGAATATCAGAAATGATTTCTTCACTAAATCAACTTAAAGGGAAATCAGTTCTAACCAAATTCACATTGAATTTGACTGCTCAGTATGCTGTCGTATTTAACGGAAATAAAAGTACTAAGCTTAGGGCCAAAGTTTAACCTATTGTTATCAGATCATGGCACAACATGTGGCATGATATAGGCACGAAGATTGGACACAAAAATAACCAGAATTTCCCTTTGTAAGGATGGGCTTAGTGGTTCCCTAATTTGGGTAGCCTTATGCTTTGAAAAATTTGTTCAAGGCCAATATAACTATGGATGTGGGACAGATATAGCTTCTTCTAGTACTTCAAAATTACAGATAAAAAATTCACTGCAGTGTAATAAAACAAAGCAATAGCAAGTACTCATAGGCTAGCGGTACAATGAATTCAAAAACCAAATACTAGGTTAAAGATAATATAGTAATTTGTCTAGCTGTAAAATGAATTCAAAAGCCAAATATTAGGTTAGAGATTGTACAATAATTTGTCCCGTTAAATGTCTTGACCTTGTCAATTACGTAAGTGGTGGTCATTTGATCACCAAAGGTAGCAATCCAAGACGTGAAAGTACTCAAAACAGGATGACCTACAGGGATTGCAATTGGTTAGGTGGCACATCAAAACAATGACCCTGGTGCATCCTTTGGGCTGGGCATTGCCTAGACCCTTCTGGCTAAGGAGTAAGGACATAATGTCCACGATCACAAACTTGGAGATTGATAAAATATCACGTTGACACACATATCAATTGAGCACTTGAGATGTCCTTGTTCACATACCTGATAAATCCCAAGAATCTTTGCCAAGCATGTTGGACTCCCCGTGCCTATTGATTCAGAGAGATACTTGAAATATGCAGGAGCAAACTTGATAAATGACTCTAGCTCTGTCTTGGTGACTTGCTTGATGATAAACCGATCATCCAATGTCTTGGCAAAGAAGACATTGCTCTTCCCACCCTGTGCTCCCCACTTCTTACAACGACTAAGGGACCTTACAAAATCCATCTCAGATGGGCAACAAATCCTCCTCAAAGCTTCAAATCGTTTTGCAAAGTAGCAAGTTACAGAATATTTCACCTGTCCATCATCTGAAAACGAGATCTTCGCATGCAAGGCTTTAGTATATGATAGTGGGTCTAAGCCCTGGGAACTACGAGACCCAGACACCGATAGCATGCTATCATCGACAGAACCAAGACTTCTACTTTCAGAAGTTATATCATCAAATGACTGAAACGAATGAAAACTAACGGAATCCAAAGATGATAATGCAGCCACAGGCTCAGCATCCTTTACTTTTTCAGCCTCATCACATAATTGAGCACGATATTCCGATGATACCAATGCATAAGATATCATACTTGTGGGCTCATCATCGTACACATGAATAACAGTGTCATTGATTCCAACAGGCATATATAGATAGCCCTTGGGGTATGAAATATAGATAGGACGGTACTCTCCAAAAATATCGAGCTTTTGAGATCCTGCTAAGATATTCTTGTTAAAAGAGTGGTAAAAGCTTCTAGGCACTCCTAGCCAGCTAACTGAGTCAACCGCATCATCATAGTCCTTGGGGGACAATAAAGGAGGCAAAGAACTGGAAACCTTCAGTTTGGCTAAGTCCTCTGCGTAGCCATTTACACCCACCAACCCCTCGGCCAATGCTTCTCCCTTCAAAGAATCAATTATGGCTGAATCAGAAAGTGCAGAGGAGATCTCCTTTTTCACTACCATATTTGATTGATTTTTACCAGTCCATGCAGCATCCAGGGTCTCTGACAAATTGTCCGGTCTAGGAAACTGCCCCTCAGATAGGGTCCTGCGAACATTTGTCCTGCTTTCTAAAGGCTCAGATTGATCAGAGGCATTAGTGTCTTCAGAGACTTTTGCTTGCTTTTGTTCTCTGGAACTTGCATTTTCACCCATCTGATCATCTTGACCGACATCATCACCTTGCTCACTTTGGCATTCAGATCTTCCCTCCAGACTAGTATTTCTGTCATCCATACGGAAAGATTCGGAATTGCTAACAACTGTTTCTTCCTTGGGGGCCACATTCCCCTCAGAAGGTGTCTCGTCTTTATGAAAATAAGTCTCTTTTCCTTCTGAGCTCAAGCTTCTCGGACCATCCTCAACATTGCTACTCAAACTAGACATGTAAACCAGGCGATGATCCCAAATAAAATACTGGATAAGTAATTGTCTCCGCAAACGATTAATCTCCAGAATGTCAATCGCATGTTGGCCCTTCGTCACTTCCCCTTTCAAAGTCTTTTGAAGCGATTCCTGAGACATCACGCAGAGATTGTTCTTCACCATTAGCCAGCAGATAGACTGAGATTTCTACAATATATTATCGAAGTTTAATTGTGCATATTCCTAAGTTTCGATTAAGTATGATCGCAATCGATGAACAAGCCAAACAGGCAAATCATGTCTGCTTTTCATCAGAAAATCAGGTCATAGTGTGTCAATACAACTTACACCACTAATTATTCCCAGTGAATTTCAGAATAATACAGAAGAAAAATAACTTAATTTTATCACCGCATAACGCTAGCTATAGGAAAATATATTCAATATTTGAAGCTCAAAGAGCAGGAACAGGAGATATCTATACCTCAAATTCTGCCTTCTCCTGTTGTAACATAACCTCCAACTCTACAATTCGACGTCTTAATTCTGATGAACTCGGAACATGTCCCTCGATGTATCTTTTCTCTCCAAGTTGACCAAGAGTATTAAGTACTTCCGAAAAGAGAAGCTCTGCCTGGTCGACCACCTGCAGAAAGCAAACAAGACGATCAGGCGTATTCAAAAATAGAAAAGAAAAGGAAAGAAAGAAAGATAAAGGAAGACATCTGTCAGTAGTTGAGAATCATACTTCATCTGCTTCTTTTTGTATCCACTCTTGATTCTCACGGCTAAAATCCACTTTGGAAGGTGGAAGGTAAACAGAGTGAACGTTAATAGATGCATACCGGAAGCAAGCGATCATATTACCAAATCTGCACATTCACATACTGTAAGAGCTACAAACATTACTACCACCGGCATGACAATACAGGTAAGCAGTTAAGCAGTGGAAACTAAAAAATTTACTATGTGAATGCAGTCAGCAATTTCATATATCTTTTTTTCCAAGTTCTAACTCCTATCAACTTGCCGCCCAGCAAGTGAAATATGTCCATTTGATAGTGTCAAAGTGAAACTTCATTTTCTGCTCAGATCTGCTGTTTTTTTCTGTCATATGGCTGCACATTTTGCTCAATAAACTCCTTTCTTTTAGACATCCACTAAAAAGAAATATGAAAGATTACCCATAAAAACGAAGACAATCTCTATGAAGAGAGTGACCACAGCTTGCTACCCTACTAGCAGCTGCATGATTAGAAAAGCTGAGCTCCAAGAACTTCCCAAAAGATAAACCCCAAGCAGCATCTGACATCACCACTCTTCGAGTAGCTGGAGGGAAACCGTTAGACTGTGGACATTGCAGACAGCGGTGCCACATCCAGATCTTTCCATCCCTTTCACCAGGTAATAGTTTATTTAGCTTCTTAACAGATATAGTGAGGGTGCCCTGTCGATGAGTGTAGCATTGAATATGTGCTTCTGATGGCATCTCGCATTGATTGCATCGATAATTCTGAGCACGGAACGATATGTTAGCTTAAGGATGAAGAAAAAGAAACACAGAGAACTTTCAATGAAGATGAATAGTACCTGATCAAATAAATGATCTCGTAAAAATCGACCCAAAGGTTTATCAAAGTTGCCATAGTATTTGATTCTGAAGAGATGTGATCTTTCACATACAGTACCCTTCCATACACACCGTGATGACAAGGAGACCAGAATGCTCTGATGGTCAGAAGGTGATGGAGGAAACTCGTTCTTCGAAGTACCAGATTCTGCCGCAAGGTTTCTATTTTCCTGTTGTGGCAATGCACTTTCCATATGACATAGTGGCGGTGCATCTGTTGCAAAATTGTCTGTATGGGCATTGTTTGACATAGTAACATTTACCACCGTATCTAAAGGCCGAAAATTGTCAGGAGTGAGGTGATCACCCTTGACAGGATGATCCATGTTGGAAGCATTGGTTTCATTGGAGATTGTTTGCTCAGGTATCCCAGATAAACCATAAAAGGTAAACAGGCTGTCATGACTATTAGAATCAAATTTCCTCCAGGAAGGAGCAAGCTTAAGTGAAGCAATGGAGTTGATGAGATTTGCATTGCCAGAACCATCAGTAAAACGAGTTGACAACGACATCTCCAGATTTTGAACAATGCTATCACTTGTCAATGTCGACAAATTAGAGGAAGGGGCACTGTTAGATCGGTGAGGTTCAGCGTCAGCTTCAGAACCTTGAGGCTTCTCACTTGAAGGAACCATGAAACCAGGTATTGTTGATATTGACCTCTCTATGCTTAATGACTTATCAGGAAGTGCTACAGTAATTGGGGATTTCAGTGGAAGTTCAGGTAGGGAAGCTCTCTCATCAGCAAGAAAGGATGTCTCCAATGCCAAATGATAAGCAGCAAAAACCCCATATTGGACCACATGCTTAACTTTCTTCAGCTCATGTCCATCAGCACCTCTCAGTAAAATCTAAATCCAATGCAGAAGGGAAATTAATTGCAAGTTCACTAAATGGCCTTCCAAGTTTCAGCTAACTCCCCAGAGGGCACAAACATTTTTAAGATCACTACCTATCAGTGTTGCTTAAGTAATTTTACCAATTTCTACCTGATACTTCTTCAGAATCAGAATTACTGTACATTCAAGATAGTAAGCATAAGGAGACAAAATCAAGGTGAAAAGAAGGAACTAGAAGCATCTGAAAACTTTCAATAAATTAACTCACATTTCTACCCTATTTCTTGAAACTTAATGTTTTTACTCCATCCTTTACGTTCTACAACACCCTCGTAGACATGCACTGTGTTAGAGAACTTACGGTGAAACCCAGTGGCTTTGGACAGCCTTCAAAGTACATGAGGGTCTTTGTCAGTTTTTTCCCTCCTGGTCCTGCAGTACCATGCTCTTCCAAGAACCTCTCCACATGAAATTTATCACAATGGCCCAACTTCTGTGCTGACAAACTATCAATAGAAGGAACTATCTGA
Organism: Corymbia maculata; assembly: GCA_014182735.1. Taxonomy (NCBI): domain Eukaryota; kingdom Viridiplantae; phylum Streptophyta; class Magnoliopsida; order Myrtales; family Myrtaceae; genus Corymbia; species Corymbia maculata. The sequence goes on from CM024691.1 coordinate 25,376,483, forward strand.
GCACCAATGCAGCGGGCTATGCGTTCTAACAGTGGTCTCTTGATATTAAGAACGAGAGATATGTCTTTTGCAAGCAAGTACTCCAGCGCATACCGAGAAACAGAGTTCTCAACCAAAAGAACATCAGGGTGTTGTGCATCTATCTTTGTAACTGCCATCTTTAGATATTCCATTTCCTACAATGATGAAAAGGTGAAACTTATAAAAAATCAACTCAGAACAAATGTTTCATATCCATGCACTAATAAATGAGCATAACCATTCATGTACTCTGGAAATGGTATGTATTCTTCTTCTTCTTTTTCATTATGAAACTTAGATATCCAAAGAAATTAAAAGACCAAGCAAAACTGTGTAGGATTGAGTGTTATAACTCCCCGCTTTAACAAAATGATTATTTTCCAGACTAAAGCAAGAAAAGGACAAGCAAGTAGAACCTGTCGCAGCAGAGTATCGAAACTTGACAAGTGGTTAGAGACTCGTTGATACTCGAGGGCTCCTCCAAGAATCAAAATGCGTGGTTTTTCAATTTTTGAGGTCATCCTTCGATGGGCAACATTTTTCTTACATACAACTCCTTTCACCACCATACTACACAAAGGGAATAGAACAATTCATCAGGATGATAAAATGAACACTGCAGCCATATGTTGGTAATCAACATACATCTCTGAGTGAAACAGGAGACATTGCACACAGCTTGTATCATTGAGAACCATATGATATAAAGCTGGTGATTAGACACCATGCACAGATTTAGAAGAGTACATTCCGGGCAGCAGATATAGTTATTCAAGAAGGTATTACTTCTACATAAGATCCAATTGATATGTAAAGATAGAGGCACCACTTCTCCTTTCATGGGTCGAAACAATGAAGCAGAAGTACTTCGGATCTCCAGAAAACACCTTGGGTAGGGTAGAAAACGGTTTGGACAAAGTATTACATAATGGGAGCCACCTCCTCAACCTACGAAGGCCACCTTGGATGTCCTAACTCCCTGGTTTGTTTCACACGTTACGGACCACCACAATAATGAGGAAGTCAGTGCTTTTAGTACGGAGCTTGCAACACCTTGACTTTCATATCGAATAGGACAAAGCTTGTGAAATGATTCATAAGTACAAAACCACCCCCAAATGGTTCCCATACCAAATACTCCTTTCAGGGGCTTGGCTCACTTGTAATAGGATCAGATCCTTAGATAGGAGATTTTGGAAGCACCCAGTCGATTTCCTTGTTATTTCTCACAACTCCATTTTCTGTTGTTAAAACGATAAATCAAGTCCATGATATCCCGCTCTAATAACCCCAGCTTGACGTCTGTCCTTCCTTTGTTAACTTACTTAACACAGAGAGAGAGAGAGAGAGAGAGAGAGAGAGAGAGAGGGAGGATGATCTATCTGGAGAAACCTTTGCATAATAAAACCGGTTCATCAGATTCAAGTTTAACTCCCGCAGTTCCAGTTAGCACGTGTTTATGCATGTCAAGGGATCATCTAAAAGAGGTGCAATATTATATATTTCCCAATAACAATTTACAGCATAAGATGCTCTTTAGTTTCTGACTTGAATACGGTAGACTATTAGAGGGAAATACGAATTATAAAAGAGATAAATGAAAAACTGCAGTTTTACCTCTCACGGGGATGTCCAGATGCTATGCATTTTACTTTCACATATCCCCCAGGGTCCATTCCTCCTGTTTTGCTCATATCAGGCTTTAACAGTGTCGCGGCCTCCCATGACAGAGATGAAATTATCTCCAACCAACCGTCTTCACTGTTTTCCTCGTCCGTAGGAAGGTTCTCTACCCGCAGTAGCTGAGCTATCAAAGCTCTAAAATGCCCATAAACCACGTCCTTCATGATTTTCGTGTGCTCCTCACCCGATCGATCTTTAACGCGATACTCACCGCTTCCAAAACTGCCAGAGGTACGTAGATATCCCCACTCTCCTACGGCATCCCCCTCATCATCATCGTCGTAGAGAAGACCTTCCTTCTCATCTTCTTCATCTTCTGGTTCAGGAGGAAGCCAAAGAAGGCCATTGTTCTCAAAATCCACAGGCTTGGAAGTGACATCTTCCACAGGATATAAGGACTCTACCTCACCTTCATCACTAACTAAATGCTCATCATCCTTTTTATTGAGCTGTGGGACTTCATTTGATCCCTGTGAATCAAAACTTTCATGCAGAGGGGAGACACTTGAACCTTCTGTTTCAACTTGCTCTCGATGAAGATCCTCCTCATATGAATCCACAGTATTGCTTATCCCATGGAAATTAACTTGACTGTCACCGTGATTCTCCAGTGGTGAGTGCCTTGTCTCAGAGTCAGATTGGTATATATCATACTGAACTTCATCATCATCACTCCTGATGCCAAAATAAACACAAACAATAAAGAATATTAGGTGCACACGTTCAGTCCAAAGCCTAACAGAAACATGCAAAGGCCTGACAGGTATCTACATAGTACAAGATAATGATACTTGTGCACAGAGATCGCATCTTGCAGGCATGGCTTCGCTACAATGGTATAGATAAACAACAAAGTAACTTCACAAACTATAATCTTCTCTAAAATGCAACCCATCAGAATCATCCAGATGGAATTAACATATCCTTTTACAAACATGGACACAAATAAGCAAAATAAGTACCTGTTCAGTGAGAATCCATAATGGTTTGGATATGGAGCCCTGTGATTTGCAACATCTACTACATCATAGTTGCATTGTCCTGATGTCACCACACCTTGCCTATCTGCACACTCTCCCACCAAAGATAGCTGGTTTGAGCTCAGATCAGAACTCTGCCGAGCAAAACGATAATGCTCAAGAGATTGTGACATTGAGCCAAGAGTAATACTTCCACTATTGGTAGTGTTAATAGATTTGCTGCTAACAAAACTTGTTGCTGATGGTGAGGAACTAAAATCCTGGTCATGTAATTCATCCCCATTATTAGTGCTTTTTAGGTTTTGCTCCCATTGCTTGAAGCAATAGTTACACACTCGAATCCTCTCCCACTCTTCGCAGGACGCCTTGTAGTCAGTTGACGGGGCAGGAACTGAATTGGCTGTGCACTTGCCGCAGAAAACTTTGCCACAATGTCGACAATGGTGTCGGCGGTTGATAATGTTAAACGGGGATTCGCAATCGTAGCAAACCCTACAGCTTTGATCGGGCATCCAAAAGTCTCTGGACACGTTAGCCGAATCAGATCGCCAACGAATCCACGACTTGGCGACAGCAAGAAAATCAGAGAAGGTCTTGTGTGGAGCATCCATTTACAAGAAATTCTCTCAACTGAATCATCATGACGCACTCATTTGCCGATCTCCAGAACTAGGATACCCGATGGCGGACCTACAGAGTATTATGCAAGCAAAAGATAATTACAACCCCCTATGAGATATAGAGGAACAAAAATATCAGGAGACCAATCTGAGTAATCTCTTGTAACTTCAGTGCTATGGGCGATTATCCTGTGGGTACAGTCCCATAACATCAAGCGCTAGAGCAGTCAAAGCTATCAGTTCTTAGAGTCGCTGTGGTGCTAAAGAAAGTCAATATTTGCTTCCATAACCTATTTGACATGTAAAAAAACAAACAACTCAACACATATTCATTAGCTGACGAACTGCATGGAAGTCGAATCACATGACGAATCAGACCAGATAACACATATCGTCAGCAGAAAATTCAGAAGCCGCGCCCTTCAAATGGAACTGGCAGAGGAACAACAAACACAACACACCGCCAAATTAAATTTCGGGAAGCTGGAAATTGTCACAGAAATCGTCTCACCCGCTACGAACGAGATCAAAACACGCTGCTCTTGACCGACACGACTCACACCAAACTCCAGCACTTAAAACATCACATCAATCAACTAAGAAAGAGTACACGAATTGCACATCCTTCCGAGCATCAATAATTCCTCGGGAACCAGAAACACGAGACGAAGAAGAGGTTTTCAGTCTGATTGCGATCGGACTCACCTGGCAGATCCGATCTTCCACAAATAAAGAAAAGCGCGATGGCGAGCGGGTTCGCGCCACGTAGACAGGCGACCGTGAGCTCTGACACAGAGGGAGAGGGAGGGAGAGAGGGAGAGAGGGAGAGAGAGGTAGGTGCAGCGCAAAGGATGAGGAATCAACCACCGCGACGCGGAAACCGACCGATTCTCCGCCGACGGCTCCCCTCTCGCCGATTCGCGAACTCAACCCCGGAGGAAGGACGGACGGAGACAATCGGGAAATGAAGAGCGCCTGAGCAACGATCGGCGATCAGAGTGAGTAAGCCGTCGCCGTCGCCGCCGCCGCCGCGAGCCGACCGATCGTCAATTGGCGAACCGCGGGGATGAATGACGCCGCTCGACGCTGCTCTCCAAGCCTTCGAATGGCGTTGGCCTTTGCTGCTGTTGAATCGCTTCTTCCTTCTTCCTTTGTCTTTATGGTTTCTTTACGACGCGACCTTGCTCTCCTCTCTGCAACCCGGGGAAGACATGTATGTGTAATGGCATCATCACCGTCTCGTCGATTTATTATTATTTTTACTCATTTTTTTTATTTTTTATTTCCCGGTGACTTGACCATAAATAAATAAATAAATGGGATTTATAATTTTCATTCGTTTTTCATTTTCCTTTTTTCCCCGCTTTTTCTAATCGAGCCGTTTCTCCGTCAGCCAGAAGGAAGCGGGGAGAGCGGAGGCGACGTCGTTTCTTGGCAGAAGCGGGCAACGGTCCGTTCACATTATCCCCAAAATGCCCTTGCTTGCGCGTGCAAGTTGCGGCTCCAGGATAATGACCGGAAAAACATTTTAAAAAAGAAAATTAGAAAAATAAAATGTACGCACTAAAATAGTAATTTCGTACACGAAATTGCTGTAAAATTAATTAATTGCGGAAGAAGCATTGCTCGCGGACAGAGGACTTTTTTCCTTTCCCGTATTATATTACCCAATAAGTGAAAACACGCGGGTCATCCGCTTTTTAATTCCGGCTATCAAGTGTGATCCTGATCAGCTCTATCGTGTGTCTCGACAAGTCCACCTGGAGGACGCGCTCCCCAACATATCAGAATTCTTCCAACAAGACTCAACTCGATATTACAAATAAAACGAGCGATATCTTTATGGTCTCGTGGAATTGTGTTGGATTTCCCGACAGTTTACCTTTGGGGATTACTTGCTCCTCTCTTTACAAACTCGTCACATCATCCTGCTCGCCCATATAACTCATCTGCAGTATTTAGTTTCACTTGTGATGGGATTTTCACCTCAAAGAGTCTTGACTTGATTGTATTTTTCCAATGCCAATTAATTCTTTTCTTGAATCTATTCAAATCACTCGAGTTTTAAGCACGTCTTTTTGATAATAATCCATGATTTCAAGTCGCATCATGTTAGCAATAAGCGTCGCAACAAACTCAAATTAATGTCTCGATGTACTCGTTTATTATTTTGCCCATGAGTCTGGGGATTGCCTTTCAACGTGGAAAAGTCCCGTGGGGCAACATTCCACCAATTGACCCCACCTTCGCGAGTCGAGAAGCATGCCGGTCAATCTCATAATATAAAGTTCGAGCCAAAAACATCCCAAATCGAAATTTGTGACGTGGACAGAACTTAAATTCTGCTATTAAAAAAAATAAAAGAGGAGCGGACGATTTTCTTCTGATTATTTTTTGATTTTATTCTTTCTTTTTTGGCAAGATATTTTATTATTCATTTATTTCGATTTAATTTTTTTTTTTTTTTTTTTTTTTTTTTTTGGGTGTTTGGTTTTTGTGGTGGGGGACAGGTACTTGTCTGTTGCGCGTACGTTTGACTTTCGTGCAAGCTGTCCGGAGGGGAAGGAGGAGTGGATAACCCCCCCGCCCTCTCCTTTTCCGCTCTTTTCTTTGTCTTGCGGTCCAAGCCGCCGCCACCGTTAGATCGACCTTCGGATTTTTCGGAGGAAAAAAATCGGAATTCCAAGAGAGAGAGAGAGAGATCAATCATTTGCTGGCTGATTACTGGATAACCGCGTCCGCACGGACAACGATACGCTGTCCCTTTGCATGTTTTGAGGACCGCGTCGTAATTTCCTAATTTGACGGTTTTCTCCTCCTCCTATTATTATTATTTTTTTCTTGAAAATAAAAAGGATCTCATACGTTGTAAAAACTACTTTTAAACTCTATTAAACGTGAAATGTCTGATTAAGGTTGAAAAGACCAGAGAACAAAATAATTATTTTTAAACTTTATTAAACCAGCTCCAAATTCAATCCAATTGGTGTAATTACCAAATGATTCTTCACTAAAAATCAAAATCGGACTAGTTCACATCATTTTTAGAACTACAAAGTTAGGAATCGAACCAATTCCAACAAAAACCTAGAATTGGACTAGTCTTCAATGTGGTCCTATTCAACTCCTAGACAGAACCAGTCTAATTGCACAGGCTTATCAATAATTTGCTTGTTTCTCTTTTTTGCACATTACTCTTGTTTCTTCCTATCCTCCTATTAAATAAATGTCGTACCTTTTTAAAAACGTCGCCCCAACCTCATCTCAACACGCTCAAATTAGAAATGTCATAAATGATTTGAATCTTAGATGAAAATGGAAAGAGAAGGGCTTCAGTGGCTAAGAAAATAGAATAAGGTGCTACATGCCGACAACTACACCAATTAAAATATGATTTTGGACCCAAGCGTAGTGACGTATTAGAGGACCAGATCTTTCCATCGAAACATGCAAGTTGGGGGAATCTAGTCCATTAAAAAAATTAATTGGGTGATGGAAAATATTCTTTAAAAAAAGAAAAGGAAAATTAAATTAAAGTCCATAATGGCAAATGGAAATCATGCAATGTGGGGATATCAATAATAATTCAAAAGTTGATGTGGTCCATGCCAATATAAATTGTCAATGCAACATCTACACACCAGTTGATGTTGTCCTGTTGGACTCACATTGGAGGAAGGCGTGATAATTAGCTAGAGAACAATGTTTAAACTAGTAAGATTAGCATGTAGACTTAATTAGGAACAAGATGTTTCATTTCACTCGGGTTATTATCGATGTCCATTAAAAATTTTTACTAGGTGATGGAAAATATTCTTCTTGTCCAATGTTTGAATTCATTTCACTCGTTTAAAATGCTCGTTTACATTTTGTGACTCCATGTCCATTAAAAAAATTTACTAGGTGATGGAAAATATTCTTTAAAAAAAAGAAAAGGAAAATTAAATTAAAGCCCATAATGGCAAATGGAAATCATGCAATGTGGGGATATGAATAATAATTCAAAAGTTGATGTGGTCCATGCCAATATAAATTGTCAATGCAACATCTACACACCAGTTGATGTTGTCCTGTTGGACTCACATTGGAGGAAGGCGTGATAATTAGCTAGAGAACAATGTTTAAACTAGTAAGATTAGCATGTAGACTCAATTAGAAACAAGATGTTTTGGGTTATTATCGAATTCTTGTTCAATGTTTGAATTCATTTCACTCGTTTAAAATGCTCTTTTACATTTTGTGACTCCATGTCCAATTTTGTATGCGGTTCTTAGGGTTCCTAGCATTTTTGGGTCGAGTGGCTCTGGGCTAGACTTGAAAAACGAATAAGTAATCTCTAGTTTTGGAAAAAAAAAAATTAGATCAAGAACCGGATTGACTAGTTTAACAAAGTGCCAGTTCTCAAATTGTGCGCTTCCAATTTCTACTAGGAAATCATCAAATTTGTTTCAATAATTCTTCCTAGGATAAATATGCCGAGAGTCATAAAACTTATCGGGTTGGTACAATTAAATCATTTCATTAATTTCGTCAAATTTAATTAACAGAAAATATTGATCGACCGAGGTGCTGGCTGATGTTTAAAATTGTTTCTTTTCTCGTGCTCCTTTCGCGTAGCCAAACGTCGGTTTGTATCTTGGTAGACTTTTGGAAAAGGTGGGAGTGGGTGCTGCTGCTGCAATAGTGTTTTTGGAGTTGCATAAAGACTTAGTGTTGATAGGTTGACAAATTTTCAAGTAGCTAGGTTCCCCGAGCTCGCAGCCCTTAACTCCTCGATTAAAACCCCTTCCCCTCCATCACCGAGGCCTCGACCGAAGCAGCCTCTTAAGTGGCACCGACTATTGGAAAAATCCCTTGTGATATTTTGAAGATAATAAAATAATTTGAAAATTACTAATGTGTTTGATAGTTGAGTATACCGATTGCAAGATGTATTGGTCAATATGCAGATGATGTCCTAATAGGATCGTCTAAAGATGAAGATTGCACCGCTCTATCTATGGTGAATTGGACAATGAGTGTAGAAGGGTCTACAAGCTAGAGATACCTGAGAAAAAGGTGAGCAAGCTTAGAATGGAAGGTTTGGTAAAGCATGGAGGTACCACGATAGGTGAATAGCTAAGTAGAGTCATGATTGCCAATATACTTGGAAGAACTAGAAGGTAAAAACTCGAGCAAAGTTGATTCATATTGCCAGTAGTAAAGGTGTCCAAAGTATAAAGTGAAAGATTGATGATGACTGGATGGAGCTTTTGTGGAGTTGAACAAGTCACGAAGAAGGAAAACTCTGTGGGGACTTTTAGATATCGGACAAGGTGAACGATTTATATTTTCTTTGGTCACTAAGATACTAAGGAAGGCCGATAGATGATAGTTCGTAAGTTGAATGGTATCAACTATGAAGAAAATGTTTAAGTAGACTCAAATATTTCTTTGATTGAATTTGCAGGTGAAGAGATTTAATAGTTAGTCACAGGTTTGGAAATCCAAAAAATTACAACATGAATAATCCAATCAATTATCAATCATTTAGTTAAAATGATTATAACATAATATAAACAATTATATTAGTGGAATTAACAAGATTAATGGAAGAGTTTTTTTGGTCGGAATGGAAGAATTGATTATATTGACAACCATACGTTTAAGGGTTTGATCGCCTTATTTTCAATAGTTAAATTGATCCTCTTGAAGATTATCCGGTGGGTAGTTTAGAGATTGGAAGCTATATAAAAAGATCAATCAACATTGAATGAGATAACTACGAAATAGAGAAACTATATATTTTGATACATATTGTACGGATTATAGAAAGCGCTTATCACTAATTTTAATCTCTTTAAAGTGGGGTAAGTATACTATTGATGCAAAAACTTTCATACGACATTTACTTTTGTACCAAAATCATTTTTTCGCTCACTTTAATGCCGTAAATTTAAAAAAGTAATCACTTGAATGCCACAAATTTGAAAAACCGATTACTTGAATCTCACTTATAATGTGGCCATTGATCGTTCAACATAAGCATTGATTCACATCAGCTTTTTCGATGGCCACATCAACTTTTTTAGTGGTTTTGTCAAAGTGTCATTCAAATTATCGATTTTTTAAATTTATAACACTTAAGTGAGTAAAAAAAAAAAAAGGTCTTAGCATCAAAGTGAGCATCATATGAATATTTTTACACCACTAGTATCCCAACCTCCTTTGAAGTGTACAAGTGTCATAGTAATGCTTAAAATTTAGTGTGATTTATTCGTTTCTGAGTAGAAGAGCACGGGTTACCCTTGTATTCACTCAAGGATTACTAGTGAAGTCCAACTTATAAGTGGAAGTTAATTTAGAAGAGTTGATGTAGGTCTCCTCTAAATTTTACCGCTATAAAGATTTACGTGCATTTCTTTCTCTCTATTTATTTCCATATATGTCGGATAGAGAAGTAATGTACTCGATAAATCCAGTTCATTCTTACTTATATCAAACTATTCCAGCATATATCAACTTGATTTTATTTCTTCTGCGAAAATTTATTGGGTTTTATTATATTACATGTTCACCTTACTCTTAAGTTATATCTCTAGCCATAACAGGGATCGGTCCGAGGCCACGGGCTTCTTGGCATGGTGGGCTTGATTCTGGGCTAGGCTTTAGCAAATGGTCTCCAAGTTCATGTCAGCCCGTGAGCTTCATACTTTTTCTTTTCCTTTTAATTTCTTAATTTCTTTTTTCCCGACGTGGCACCGCACATGCCACCCAAAAGTAATAAAAAATCATGTCAACATTTTCCATCAACCAAATGAACAAAAATTAATGAGGGATTTGATTGTATCAATTTGGTAAAGTTTAATACTTGATCGTATTTTTTTAAAAAAATCGATTCCACATTAATGGCAAGTTTTAGAAATTTCAATATACTTATCCCATTGTCCCAATAGGAATAATAGAATTTACATCAATTGCATCTTGAAAAAGCAAGAGCTACTCTTAATCAAACGGTCATGTGGTTTGAGCTTATACAACCGAGTTCTAGATAGGTGCAAATTTCTATAATTTTCCATATTCGTTGGAAAAGATAAGAAATGAACAAATTTAATCGCGAGTTTTATTGATAACCTTCTCTAAAAGGCCAAGAACTAATTATCAATTCAGCTTTAACTAGTCCGAAACCAAACCGACTAGACTGGCTTAGATCACCGGCTCAATCTGCAAAGCACTACTAGCATTATCTAGACAAGAACGGAATAGGACAAGATGAGAGGGGCACTGAAGCAGGATCATGAAAGCTAGTTATATAGATTTGAGTAAGTCCTTAAAAAGCTTAAGGAAAAAGAAACAAACGAGGCAAGAGATCTACCTTAAAATAAAAGACCCGCAACATCACCTCTCATATTCCCTAGTAAGTAGGATAGAAAAATGCACACCTACCAATAAGAAATGCGAGGCGTGCGGTGTGTTAAAATAAGGAACGTAACTTGACAGAATGCCTTATTTAGAATTACCATAGGCATCCTTACATATGAGCAACCTAGCATTATTCGGATAAGAACGGAATGGAACAAGATAAGTGGGACACTGAAGCGGGATCATGAAACCTAGTCATATGGTCTTCAAGGTCTTGTAGTGGAATTATATTATAGAATTAAACTCCTTCATAACCCGCAGCGCAGGTCCTCCGCCGAGTCCGTAATCCGTCCCGTAATCACCACCACCGTTTCAACCGGAATCTTTTCCTCCCAACGGGAACCGCCGCTTTTCCTTCCGCTTTCTCTCTACTACAAATTTTCTCTCGATAAACTTTTTTGTCTCGCCCCCATTCGCTCTATTAAATGTGGCGGAGATCGGCCTCCTTCATTCTCGACAAGGAGGACAACGCCGCGCAGCCGCCGCCGCCGCTGGCGGCGAAGCCCGACACCCTCACCCTCTCCCTCTCCTCCCCGCCGCCCCCGACGGCCACCACCATCGCCGCCACCATCAACCCGCCCTCCTCCTTCTCCTCCTCCATGGCGGACACCCTCCAAAACCCTAACCCTAAGATCTCCGCTTACTACCAGACCCGCGCCGCCCACCATGGCGTCGTCTCCAGCGATTGGCTCGCCCAGGCGCAGGCCGTGGCCGAGCCTCACTTGCCGGAGGGCTGGGCCCGGTCGGGATCCGCCGCGGAGCCGGGCGGCGGTGGCGGCGGGGGGAGGCCGTTCAGCGTGACCGACGAGTTCAACAACTGGAGGCAGCAGCCCGATTTGGCTGAGGCCGTGGCGGCGATTCGGGCGCTCGCGGCGGTGATAAGGGCCAGCGAGGCGACGACCATGATGGAGCTCGAGATTGAGCTCAAGAAGGCCTCTGATTCGCTAAAGGTGCCTGCTTTCATTTGCTGATGTATCATTTTTTTAAAGCTTTTTGGTTCTCTTCGATTCAATTGATGCGGGGTTAGATTTCTTTTGCACTCTTTCTGCAAGAAATGTCAAATGTGGGATTAATCATCGGTTCAACTTGTAAAGGTTCTCTTTTTCGTCTTGTATGCTTCATGTCGTTTGATTTTCACCGAGTAGAATGGTCACCGGTGACTAGTCATGGAGGGTTCTTTTCAGACGATACTTGCTTTGGTATCCTCTCAGAACTCGTGGAAGGCATTTGGATCAGTTTCTGCTTTGAAATGCTAATGACCGCCCACACGGTGCAACATTTTGTCTAAGCAGTTGACAATGCCAGTATAAGTTTTCCTCTTCGATACTCTGTTTCGATTCACAATCTGGATGGTTTGGGTTCTTGGAAAACTGCGGCACTTAGTATCTGTTAGAACTTCTCTTGTATTGAAGTCTATTCCACTTCCATTTTACATTTTACCTTTTCCTCAAAGGTATTTCTTTAGCTACATGCTTTGTGTTCTTATAATGTTCTGTAGGCCTTTTATGCACTGAATGGGCCAAAGATGCAAACTGATGTCTGTTCTCAGCCAATGTTTATGACAATGGGATAGTGGGAATAATTAACATCACAGTTTGTCATAGTCTTTGCCCACAACCTCAAAAGAGGAGGCGGGTTGGTTTTGGTTAAAGTGAAGAGAAAGGACCGAGGATCCATTAGATGAGTTTATGAATACAACCGTGTGAAACAATAGTCAACTACAAATTGTAGTTCTTTATCAAGGGGTAGGTGGCCAAAGTGCTTAGCTTAGTTGGGTCCTCATTTTTTTTCTGGGTTGACGATATCATGACAATTTGTGTTTTGCCTTAAATCATATGTATGAAGAGGCCAATTAACTAGCAGACTTTTTTACCTAAAAATAATATATAATGTAATTACTACCTGTACTGATCAGAAGAAAGGTTTGATCTAAATGGTCATCGGTGTCATGTGGAAGTTTAGTCTCAGGCATTTATATTATATCCTTATTCATATGAGGCTGATGTTTGTCAAATTAGATTATCGCAAATGTATATGCTCTGCATCCTTTACCTATTTTTGTTCTGCTTTTGGATTATTAACACTGTACCTTGCCAGAATTCGGACACAACCTCTATTTCTTTGACGGCGGGCTGTGATCTCTTCATGCGTTATGTGACCAGAACTTCAGCCTTGGAATATGAGGAATTTAACTCAGCCAAGTCACGATTGATTGAGCGTGCTGAAAAATTTGGGGAAATATCTCAGAAGGTTAGTTGAACTGATATGAGAAGAGAATACTGCTGTTTATCTAATGAGTTAATTTTTAAACCATGAACTATTACCCATGTATAAGCTGGAGATATCACTTCATATTGCAGGCACGGAGGATCATAGCAATGCTTAGTCAAGATTTTATTTTTGATGGTTGTACTATTTTGGTCCATGGTTTCTCCAGAGTGGTTTTAGAAGTTTTGAAGACAGCTGTACAAAACAAGAAAGTCTTCCGAGTATTCTGCACAGGTCATTTTTTAACTCTTTACTGCATCTTTTCCGACAATTGGTAGCTGAACAGTAATTTGGTGTCTGCTACCAATTAACCGTATTTTTTTATCCCCAAAAAATCTCCAGATTTTAAGTATCATGTTCTGTGCATGCAGAGGGAAGACCTGACAGGTCGGGGCTACGATTATCGAATGAGCTTGCCAAGCTCGATGTTTCTGTGAAGCTCTTGATTGATTCAGCCGTGGCATATACCATGGATGAAGTTGACATGGTCCTTGTGGGTGCTGACGGCGTTGTCGAAAGTGGTGGCATCATCAACTTGATGGGGACATACCAAATTGCTTTGGTGGCACACAGCATGAATAAACCTGTTTACGTGGCTGCTGAGAGTTACAAGGTATTCTTGATTTTATGCTTCTGTAATTGCACTGTGCTTAAGAGACTATCCTTATTATTTTGAACTTACAAAATGGGAACAAAGTGAGAATGGTCTTCTTCGGTGAAAAGTAGTCTCAGGTCACAACCTGCCAAAGACATTCTGCACTAAAAGAAACTGAACTTGTTCTGCCTTTTGTAAGGGATTTTGAAGTTTTTTATTCCTGAAAACATGTTTCCAAGAAGGAATTTGAATTTTTTAAATTATTTCTGCCTCACCTATCTTCATATTTTGGTGCATACACATCATGACTGATCGATTTCTTGCTACACAGTTTGCTCGCCTTTATCCTTTGGACCAGAAAGATATGGCCCCAGCTGAACGACCCATTGATTTTGGGGTGCCAATCCCAGCTAAAGTAGAGGTCGAAAAATCCGCCAGGGATTATACGCCGCCCCAATACCTGACGCTGCTTTTCACTGATCTGGGAGTTTTGACACCATCTGTGGTCAGCGACGAGCTCATTCAGCTATACTTGTAGCCATACTCAGAGCAAATTTTGTTCCTGTATGATATATTTCCTATTGCAGAAGGTGGTGACAATGAGCGATAACTGCCTCTTGGCAGTGTATGATTTAAACCTGCAATCAGTCAATAACTAGTGCACGAGTGCTTTTCTTGGTTGGAGAATCGGTTGATGAGTTTTTGGGGGACAGTGCATACTTGATCTGGGTTCATTTAGGAAGTTGCTCGCGAATAATTCTGTCTTGGATAAACAGCACTAACAGAGAGTGCGGTTTTGTTAAGAGGGTTTGTCATGAACTCAATTTCACCTCTTGAGATCATGGGTAAGATTTGGTCGAAGATGAAATGCGTCGGTCACAGAGTTAATCGAGTTAATTTGTCTTCCTAAATTGAGTGGTTCCTTCCTACAAATCATTAGACTAATCCGCAGCAGCATGCTTAACTCGGTTGAGGGCATTTATCGCGGAAATTGTATATCGACATTGAAACTCTTTATCTTGTTTCTTTCGATCTGACAGTTGAAAGTGTGCGCATCGCAGGATATAAATTAAGAAAAAGGCGAATGTCTATTCGGACCTGATCATAGGACGAGTAGAAATCGAATATTATTGAGAGTTGTCACTTGTTGCGGAGCAGTAAGTATCAATCCTTTTATCAAAGGGGGAACACAGAAGAGCTTTAACCGAAAAAAAACTTTTGATCCATCTCGGACGAGTCTCGAGCGGGCTAATAGAGTAGATGATAAGATAAGAGCGTCGAAATATTATATGCAGCGGAATCCTCATCCTCGGCAAAAGTCGAGACTCGGGGAGCACATGAGTACGATGTCTCCTCACGTTTCTCATGTCGGATTGGCCCGACGTAAAGGTCCCTTCCTCCGACCCGTGGGCCGAAGCAGGGGATAAAGGTCGACCGAGGTCCTTTCATTGTTATCCTCCACTGGACAGCCAACGCGCAGAAAAGGCAAACCAGCAAACGCCCGGAAGGAAATAGTGCGAAGCAAAGGCGAGAGAGGATCGTGAGAATGATTCGGACGTGCAGAATTGATATGTGGTATGTGGACGTGTGTGTCCTGTAGTCCTTGCGCATGGGAACGCGCGTGTTTCATGTCGGCTTCTCGCCGTCGAGGTCGGAAACTTAGTCCCCGGGTGACCGCGACGTGAATCTGTTGAGATAGGTCGATAGCTTGCTTGGGTCGAAGTCGGCATTTCTCTTTTCATCTGCTACGTATATATGATGGGTGTGGACGCAGAGTGTTCCTGATATCCATCTCTCTTTCTCTTGAAACAAGGGCATGATTTCAATGGCCGAAGTAGGTCTCAGAATAATCCTGACTCAGATAATTTCGAAGACCAACCCCTCCAACCGCATCCTCGTGAAGTCCGCGCTCATCTCGACTCAAACCAGCGGATCTTCATCGCCACCACCAACATCGAACACGACCCGTTGTCGTATCTGCGACACGGGCTGCTTCCTCAAATCCTGCCATCTATGCCGGAAGAGGTTAAGCCCCCACGAGGACATCTACATGTACAGGTGAGTCACTCGCGCAACCCTCCCGTGTCCTCGAATTCTTTCGCTCGTTTTCGCATCGCTCGATTTCAAGAACGTGCAAAGAACATACGTTATATGCAGGGGTGAGCAAGGTTTCTGCAGCGTGGAATGCAGGGAAAGGCAGATCGCGATTGACGAGATGACGGAAATGGAGACGACAGCGAGAGCTTCTTCTGCTTCTTCCACCAGCTGCGGCGACCCTCGTGATCACGATCGCGACGGTCGAGTTACAAGACTATCCGACTGATTTACAGATTTCTTTTCAAAAGAAAATGGTTTTCTTTAGCCTCCCCAATGCGTTTCTGCACATTCATGATAAAAGAAATCTACATAATCTCGCGCGCATCATCATATGACGAACTTCCATGGGTCATACAAGACGCAACCCGAAATCCGACAAGTTCGATACAGCATCTCTTTCACACGCGAGCGAGTTCCATCCTTACCAACCAACCAAGCCAATCTCTCTCCCTCGCACGTGCGCTCGATCGATCGATCGATCGATTGGAGATGGTTGAGATTTGAAAGCTGGCCATGAACTCGGAATGTAATTTGCCGATGGTGAGTAGATGAGGGTTGAGAACCTTTTTGGGGGTTAGTGGCCGTCTATGCAGAATGAGATGCGTCTCCCATTGATCTCCCTCCATGATCTGACGCGACGCTAGTGATCTTTATCGGTTTGCCGTGGAAAAATTTTGCTGGCGATTCGAAAGGCTCCTTTTCTCCTCTCCGCCCCCCGTAACCAGTCACATGCCCATCGGAAAACCTTGTGACCGAAACCTGCGTTAGCATGTGGATGGTCACGGCCTTCCCATGCTCGTCAACCTAATTCTCATCCGTCGCATGTATGGATATCAATTCGATCATAAACTTTTCGATTTACCCAATTTAGCTCTGAATTGTTGATGTAGTTTTCTGACCAGTGGAGACATGACTTGTCGATTATGCGTTTGTTAAGTGTGTTTTTCTCGACATAACTTATCTTAAACAAGTTGGTTAAGTCTCAATGGCAGACCATACCTCAAGTCGTGTTATCCACTCATGTGGACATTGCAACAATCAATGTAACAGATGTGACACGATTTCTTAGTTGATCTGAATCGATTAAATATTAAATATGATTTCTCATGATTGCAACCCAATAATATCTATAACCCTCGAACTAGTGTGATACTCTAGTTATAAACCCCGATATTCTCATTAAAAAAAGGGGTCGGTATCGCACAAACCACATTCACATGTAACTCATCTGATAGTAGTTGTGTCAAAAAAATTCTTTATATCAACAGTGGACTCCGTGAAAATTTGAAAAAAAAAAAACTACATTTACCACTTTGTTTATTGAAATTTATTAGAATCCAAAACGAGTGCACTTTTTTTTTTTGAGATCCCCGAGGTGGACAACGAACAAAACGTCTGGTTTTTCAAAACCGTCCATGGTTAGATCCAAAATCAAAGTCGTGACCCCCAAGACTTTTACATTTCAATCATCAAGAAACCATCGAAATCCGTACCATTTCAATCATAAATAATCTTTCTCATTCTAGCAAAACCTAGACCCAAAAGGAATTCTGTATTATCTGCCGATAGCTCCCTAGATTCCATGCTCCCTCGTCTCATTTTCTAACTCGCAAAAAACAAAACAAAAATCAATTGGAAAGAAAATAATTATTTGTTTTTCAATTGAGCTAAGCTGAGTCAATGATATTGTTGTCTACACCAAAACAAATAAACAAATATTATATGTTATTAACAATGTACTACTTTAATTCTTCATATCTCTCAAAATTATGCATGCATCCTCCGTAATTGTTCGGACCTAATTGATTGCATTTGATATTATAATATATTGTTATGTTAGTTAGCCATCCTGTAAAGTTTATACATATGTACAGATTTTTACAAGACACATAAAATTATACAATCCTCTTTTCGCTTATTTTATCTTGTTCTATGAAAAGTTTTCAAGTGTTATAGAAAATCAGTATATTTTTTTTTAATTTTATTTGCAAGTGCCAAACAAGCACAGTCAAAATATAATTGACTGGCTAAAATCTTGCAGGCACTTCTGGCCCAGAGAAGTCAAACCTCAGATCTGCATTAATTGAAGGAAAAAAAAAAAAAAGGATTCAAAACGAATTTTAATCTAAATATTTTTCAAGATGGTACGTGCAACAGAGTACAAGATTCAATAAAAGACAAAATCAATTTTTAAAAGAACCTCCCCCTGTTAAAGACAAGACTGAAGACAACATGCCTATCATCAAAAACCGAAAAACACATGCAAACATAAACACAGACACTGTCCGGAACCGAAGTCAGCTATGGCTGGCCTGACTGCCTCCTCCTTCAACCTCTCCCTCCATCTCCTCCTCCTCCTCCTCATCCTCGCGGCCTCCGATTGCCGCGCCAAACCCGGCCCTGCGGCCGCCCTCTTCGTCTTCGGCGACTCGTTCCTCGACGCCGGCAACAACAACTACATCAACACCACGGCCCTCGACCGGGCCGACTTCTGGCCCTATGGAGAGACCTACTTCAAGTTCCCGACCGGGCGGTTCTCCGACGGCCGCTTGGTGTCGGATTTCATCGGTAACGACAGTCACATTACTTACGAATCGTCTCCACGTGACGGATGCAAATCCTTCTTCTTTTCCTTTCTTTTCCTTCCCTGGTAGGGGCCTGCTTCTCCCATGTCCTTCCCTTTTGTCCAGACGCAATTTCTGGTTAACCAAACATATATTCCATCTACCTTTCGGCTTCATCTTCCTGTCTAATCCCGTACTGCGTATGCTTCGTTTAGTTTTACTTCTTCATATTAAAAATAAAAAAATAAAAATCGGATCTTTCGTTCGCAGCTGAGTACGCAGGGCTGCCATTGATCCCACCTTATCTTCAACCCGGGGCTCGCCGATGGAGACACGGAGCGAACTTCGCATCTGCAGGCGCCGGTGCTCTGGCGGAGACGTTCCGAGGGTCGGTACGTAAATGGGTCGAATTCTTGATTGTTCCCCACCGGAGTTCTGGGGGGGTCTGTCCCGACCCACAAGAAGATCAGAATCAAAGATTACTACCGGATTCACCTCGTCCACCTGCAACTTTTTCACCACCCGGAACCGATGTGGAATGCGTTTTGTCGGGACGCGTTTCGCTTCGGAAATTCGTCAGACGCGCATGTTGTCGTTTCGTTTCTTGCTTCTTTTTCGAAAGTATCCGGCTTTCATGGCTCCTGAGGGTTTTTCCTTGGTCTCGAATGTGAACCCCCACCCTCTCGCCGCTGCCTTTCTTGTGGTGACTGTCGATAAAACAAAAAGGGCGATTTCTGGCGCCATTTGCGATTTCTGGAATCTGTTGTTTTGACTTTAGCCTGCCTAATTAATTTTTTCGTTTTTTTTTTTGGCTCTGTGTTTATTTTTTTTTTTCTCTCTTCTTGTTTCGATGAAGGGTCGGGTCCACACGTTTGGACTTTTGATTGCTTTGATTTGTGAAGCCTTTCAAGGTCGAAGGACCTTTGTTATGTACATTGAAGGATTTAAGAAGTATTTAGGCAAAAGTAGGTTTTTTTTTCATGGCGCTCGTTAAGGAAATCGAATGAAAAAGTTTCGAGATTTTTCGTACCCCGTTTTTGTGATGCGTGTATGACGTGGTGTTCTAAAAAATCGAATCTTGTGATTAATTAAGTGTGCGGGGCACATATTAGTACGGCCCCTTTTTATTTTAACGCCCGCACTTTTTGATTAAGACTCAGTTTGGTACGAGCTTTCGATGAGTTCCTAGCATGTGGGTCCATGAAAATACGGGGCGGCCACTTCCTTCGAGGAAGAAAAGATCTACAAGCACTCACTTTCTCACTGCCTAAAATTCTACGTGGTTCCTGACCCAATTTCTCTTCTTTTTCTCAGGTGATTGATCTCAAAACGCAACTGAGTCACTTCAAGGAGGCGGAGAACCAATTGAGAAAGGAGCTGGGGGAAGCCAAAGCGGAGTTGACGATATCGAGAGGAGTTTACATGTTCAGCATAGGGAGCAATGATTACATGAGCCCTTTCTTGACTAATTCCACCATCCTGAGCTCTTACTCCAGATCAAAGTATGCGGGGATGGTGATGGGCAATTTGACAACAGTGATCAAAGTAAGGAGTGCAATTATTTTTGCTTTCTTTGGTAGCTAGCGCCTGGCCAGTTCTAGATCTCCTGTTGGCACCCTTTTTGGTAGTTGATAGCTAGGTTGGTGAGGTAGGCACTGATTGGCATTTTGAGAGGGACATTGTCCTTGGCATCAGTTTCACTTTGGTGGGGAGTACCATAGTACCTCCTTATTACAGAGGTAATATCAAGTCGCCCAGGAGCAACCAGGACCCACCGAAACTGATATTAACCGTCTATCGATGAAAGACCGAATGGTCGATTTGATCTTAGGAATTGGAAAGCAACTTAGCTTAAAATAGCTGGTTTTAGATTAACCAAACAATTCTGTTTTCCTGTAACATAAGGAATTTCAAAAATAGAACAGGTTCTGGGCAGATTTAAGTTGTTGAACTTTTGTAGTAGTAATGGAAGAAATGGTTCTTTTATCTTTTCTTTTTGTGTGTGAGTGATGAGACTGAGAGAGCAGTCCATGATGAAATTTGGCAGGAGATATATGGAATAGGGGGAAGGAAATTTGGGTTCATGAACCTACCTCCATTGGGGTGTCTTCCAGGAATGAGGATAATCAAAGCAGAGCAGAGGGGGAGGTGCTTGGAAGAAGCTTCGTCACTGGCAAAGTTGCACAATCATGCTCTCTCTAAACTCCTAGCGAAACTTGAGCATCAGCTCACAGGTTTCAAATATTCCCTCTATGACTTCAACGGCAACCTCAGACACAGAATGAATCACCCCCGCAGATACGGTGAGAATCACTGTACCCAGTGTTTGAATCCTACTTTGCTCATGGAGCACTTACATGCAACTAAAGTTAGTGCATATCGGAGCGTTTCGATTCAAATGGTCAAAGGTAGAATTAACTGAAGGATAGTCATAGTTCAAAGAATTTTCTTTTTCTTTAGAATGGAGTACTATAGTTCATAAATTTCCTTAAAGTGAAAATTTTCCATCTTGATGAAGGTTTCAAGGCAGGGAAAGTGGCATGTTGTGGAACAGGGAGATACAGAGGAGTCTACAGCTGTGGAGGGAAGCGGATAGTGAAGGAGTTTGAGCTGTGTGAGAGTCCCGGTGAGCATCTGTTTTGGGACTCTTTCCATCTAACTGAGAGAGCTTATGAGCAACTAGCACATCAGATGTGGAATGGAGATGGCATTCATTCTAGTTCGAACCTTCATAGTCTGAAATTTTTCTTTGAGGGCCTTTAGTTGAAGGTCTTTGACCTTAGGAGGGGAACCATTATTCCATTTTAGATCATTGAGGCCTCAATCTGGCTGCCCTCCAATTGCAAAGGTTCCATATCCGTGTCAGATAAAAGGGGGAAAATGTGGAGTGCATAGTAGAGAGGGGAAAATTACAGAAAAGGAAATTAATTTGTAGAACCAATCGGATACTTACTCTTGATGTGTTGAAGTGGGCCAATTATTTCTCTAACTGTTATAAATTGAGCAGTGAGGAATAGTTAAGTCATGGAATCTTGTATTGAACTGCTTCCACGATTTGTTTTAGATCACTTTGTTGGCGAAAGACAGCATGCGTACCGCAGTCTAGTGCACAAGTGCACCCTGTTCTGCTTCTTTAACGCCGAAACAGAAGATAAGTCGGTTCAGCGAGCAAAGAGAAAACCACATTTTCCACAGGCTGTTCCCCCCAGTTTAGTGTGTTTTCATGAAAACCACATAATCAGATTCTTATCAAGCAAGATAAAATTATGTGTTTATTTCCTAAGAATGCATAGCTACCAAAAGACAGCCATCCAAGAATCTGATTCAAACAGAGTGCAGAAGCATTGGTATAGAATAAAGTGTTCAGACATCTCTTGCTTCTTCAGCCTGGAATGATAATTACAACTATTTAAAGACTCAGACGGTGAAAAAGCACTAATTATAGATCCAGGAAATTTGGTAAATATCAAGGAAAGATCTAACTTTTCATTCTAACTGTTGAATTGCAGTCTAAACTCTTAACCCTTTGCATGCGAACTAGTGAACAACTACCATTCATCATCCTTCTCCATGGATCAAATTCAAACTTGAGCTTGTGTCAAGTTGATCCACCGAACAACGAATATACAATATAAGACAAAGAATAAAGCCAAGAAGACTTGTGCGTTCTTTTGTCTAAAGCAAGAGCTGAGCGGTTCACTCTAACAGACTTCTCCCCAAGTCAATGTGTGGTTCAGTTGATGATCACAAGAATGGCTTTTCTTTTGAGGTTTCTATATGATGTCAATCTGGGAGAACAGCTCTTCATTTTTCAAAACTTCATCCTTTGAGCAGGGCCTTGATCAATTATGGGATCAATGGGAGGTATTGATTCTGCTGCTTGCTGAGTCTCTGCACCTTTCTCCGCTTCTGTTGTTGCTGGAGCGTAGCCCTCGGGGAATTGTGGTGGCGGAGGGGCTGGTGGTAGCTGCATGTAACATTTAGAGAGGAAACAATCAGACACCAAATCTAAGAGACTTTTACAAGCTAGGTTATATTTTTGAAAGAGAAGCAAACCAAAACAACAAAACCTTATCCTGATGTGGTTCTCTCCAGAATTGACTGTTTAAACATAGATTCCAAGATGGTACTTATCTATTTTTCTTTTTATGACAACAGTGACAGATCTTAGAAAGACCTAACATACTGCAATACAAGAATTGGAGCATTCATAGTAGCTTTCTTTTCAGAACATTGTCCGAAGAAAGCCAATTGCCAGCATGCTAGAGAATCCCATGGTCATGTTGGTCTCTTGACCATCTTTACCATATTCTCGCTCTACAACAGAACCACAACAAGAGCATGGTCTGATCAAAGATATCTAGTGGTTGTCTTTTAATTACCACATTCTCACTAGTACATTCATTATTCACTTCACGAACTCCTCAATAGATATCAAGTGTATATAATATTACCCTGCGCTGTAGTGATGCAAGAATGTGATCTATCCGCTTAACTTCCTTGATGTCTATGGTCTCCCTGGTGACCTTTGAATCTGATGCTGAACTCTCATCTTCACCATCAACTGCATCAAGTATGACAGAAGAATTATTTTGTCAAAACTCATGTTAGAGAGATGAAGCTGCACAGATTGAAGCTAATCACACTTTTTATTCTTGCAATAACTCCAGATTCCAAATGAACAGAAATATATTTTATAAGTAATAAAACTAAGTACTACTTTTCCATCATCATACACGTAAAAGATTGAAGGGAACAAGTGTCAAGTACCATAACCAATCTTCTCCAACTTGGAGGCAGCTGTAGTAAAAGCCTTTGATATATAGTAAAGAGCCCTCCCCTGTAATGGGTGCAAACAAATTAAGGGATATTAGCATCACCGATCCAATTAACATCAAGAAGACACAGCAAGTACAGTGGAATTATGGCACGGATTGGCACCATCAGCAGACAGGAAACCAGTAGAAACAATGAAACAATTCAGGATCAATGGAGGCTTGCCTTTCTACACATTGCATCCAAATGGTAATATGAAAATTAGTTACCAATGTGATAATGGCACACGCTAACGTAAGGAGTTGGAATCGTAGGAGAAGAAAAGTTGTAACGACTTACTATCCGGGCAGAAAAGACACTAGATAACTGAGGTGCTTGGTATATCGAACCATCCAAGACATAATAAGTTAGCATATGTGTCACTTTATCAGGACCATCCCTCTTTTGCTTCCGGATAACAAAAAGGTTAGGTTCCAATACTTCACTCAGCGCATATTCAATGCCTGTCATTTTCCTGAAAGAAAAAAGTCAAACACTAATCTCAATTTCCAATCGCGAGAACATCTTGTATCATAATTGGTTCCAGCAACTTGCCAACCAGATGTATTCCGTATTAAAGCGCAAGATCTCAATCATCCTGACTTCAATGTCAACATACTGAGGCAAATGAATGCATTGATTTATAGCCGACAGTTATTCTGAGGACCCTAGAAGCAAAAAAGATGTGCACTGATCCAATGGCAATCATAATTATTTGGAAAATAACGAGGAAAAGGTCTGATATCACTTTGTGAGATAACAAAATGCAGTAGCACGTTCAGCTGTCAAATTATCTGTCAAAGCAAACCTAATCACACAGATGCAGGTACTTGGCACGCAGATGAATGGGATCAATCACCCGGATACGGTAGTAGAAACCATCGTAATTATTTCCAGACACTAAAAGAGAGGAATTGTACTCAAAACAGTA
The DNA here is from genome assembly GCA_014182735.1 of Corymbia maculata. NCBI lineage: Eukaryota > Viridiplantae > Streptophyta > Magnoliopsida > Myrtales > Myrtaceae > Corymbia > Corymbia maculata. The sequence continues at coordinate 25,400,458 of CM024691.1, forward strand.
GCGTCAATGTTAAGCAGAACAACGATGAACTAAAATTAAACTCAAAAAAGCAGGAATTTAGCACAATGATTTACGTGGTCTGGCCACTGGCCGCCAATCACAGGCAAGGGAGAAGCAGAAAATTACTTGAACCAAAACATGGAGCACACAGAAGAGAAGCTCTCGGACCCTAGCCCCCTACTCACCCTAATTTCTCATTCCTCAGAATGTGAAAAGGATAGTATTTATATCTAAACCCTCGAAAGGGATGGACAATAACCCGCTAGGCCTCCAACCTGGGCCTTCCACTCCACCACCTTGCAAAAAATTCTCAAACTGGTCGCAACGAAGTGTACCTAATTGGGTAAAAAAATCAGCAGACACCAAATTAACAGTTGACGAACACTATTCCCATTTCACCATAAAGCGCAGCACAATCCAATGAAGTTGCAGAAAGCACTTTTGCAGCTAAAGATACCTAATTCAATGCAACTTATCGGATCAAAAGGCTAAGGTAATTCAAACCATCTCAAGATCCTTTGCCATCTCAACCAGGAAATGACCCAGCACCAGGAGAGACCTCCCACCCGTTACAAGACCAATACAAAGTTCTCCATACAAGGAATTAGCCCCAGACACCGTCCTACATCGAGAATTAATAGGAATTTGGCAACACCAAACTCTTCTCTTACGCACAATTCCGCTCGGTCTTGATTTCACTAGTATAAGACCGACAAACAAACCATCAAATTCCATTTTCAAAGCCTCAATCAGCAGAGCAGCTTCAGCCGATCGCATCAACCAATCACATAACATCAAATTGACCCTTTCAGTTCGCAAACATCTACACGACAATAAGCGCCACCCGAACAATGGCGTTACCGACACGAACTCCTTCCGAAGGCTAAAGAAAAGGTCAGTTGGCATCGATTGTCTTACGAGAGGTGGGACATGTCGAGCGGGTGAATGGATCGCAACCGCAGCTGCTCGTTGTTGCAGGTGAAGTCGTAGAAAGGGGAGAGGGCGAAGTAGTCGAAGACGAGGTTGCGGTCGAGCGGGTACGAGTTCAGCCACAGCTGGTCGCGGAAGCATATGCCCGTCATGTCCGTCGCCGGCGGCTGCGGCGGCCCCGCCATCATCGGGTTCCCGTCGAACTGCATTGCGCCCAGTGGCGGGGTGGCCATCGAGGGACGGAGCGAGCTAGGTTGAAATTCTGGGAGACTGTAAAGAATCCTCCTTTTTTAATTTCCAAAAATGAGAAACTACGAACTTAAAAAAAAAATAGTGCCACGTGCTATAAATTTATTCCTTTTGCAAACAAAAAAGCAAGACAAAGTAGAGAAAATTTTTGCTTAATTTAAATTTCAAAAAAATTTAAAAAAATTGTACGTAAGTCCATATACTATGATTATTAGTATTTTGTACTAAATTAAGGTGTTTAGAATTTAGATCACACGAGTTAAAATTAAATAAAAAAAAGATTAGCATTTACTTCTGATTTGTAGTTGAAACAAATTTAAAAATGAAAAAAAAAATGTTTTCGATCCATAAAATTTAAAATAGTAATGTATAATCAATATTTATATATTTTGAAATATTTTAATTACTTCACGCAATCACTAATAACAAATTATGCCAGTCGCCAGATTTAAGTAAATGTAAATAAAAAATTGAATCCAGACGGTTATTTTCACATTAAAAGTTATAAGGTTCTCTCGTATTCATAAGTACTTTTAGGCCCATTTGGCCCATAAAGAATTCTTATTCATTGCCTTCCCTTATGACGGGCCACATTTGCAGGGTTGCAAGCTTCTTGGGCCTTGAATGGAGGGATTTCTTTTTTGGCAAAGTAATAACCCGAGGAAGGTTCAATGGCAAAAAAAGGGAAAAGTGACGTCAATCATCTCGACTCCTCTCTTCCTGAATTCTTCATCATATATATATTTTTTTATGTCTATATCGAGAAATTCCAACCAAAAAAAAAATCCCACCGAGCTATCACAAGCCGCTAGAGACCAGGCCTAGTTACGCATCACAAAGCAAAGAAAATCTAATAAATTCAATCTCAAGAGGATTATCCGATGCTTAAATCAGTGAATGAGAGATAAGAAAACGAAAACAACTTTACAAGAGAATTTCATCGGAGAAGTAAAACCCATGATGGGCTTTGTGTTTGACAAGAAGGGGACTCGGGCTGACCCATAGTCATTGCTAGTCAGCTCGACTACATCATCATTGAGCAAAAATAATCGGATATATCGGTAGCATTTTTCTTGATAACTTGATGCGAGATAAATGAAGCGGAGAGAATAAGGTGGACTCAAGCGATGGATGGTGATGAGGCGGGAATATAATTTCATAAATGATGCTACTTCTTTTGACTCATGAAGATTCTTTAATAAATGTACCGAAAAGGAATCTAATCTTACATTGCATTGGAAAGAGAACCTTCCGTCGCTTGAGAGTCAAACTGAGAGTAAAACTCGCATCTCTCTTTCTTCCCTTTTACTAAATGACCCGGATTCCCATTTGTCCCATCTAGCTCTCCCTTTTCCCTTCTTTTTTAAATAATTTTGCTAACTCATGACTAGTTTATTTGGTACTAATTAGCTCTTCACCCTTTCATATACTTTTTTTTACTCTGCTTTTTCTTTACATTACTTTCGCGTCACGAGCAAAGTCCAATCGCATGGAGCCGTGTAAGCCTAATTAGTCATAAAGTGATCGGATGCTTTGCCAGCAATGATAGATCTGGTAACTACATCAAAAACTAACGTGAACGTGAACCCAATGACGTTTCGAAAGAGACGTCAATTAGTTAACGGGATTTTTGGGCCCCCGAATAGAGACTTGTTGAAGCCGAATTACCAATGTGAACAAATCTTTCTCCAATCACGTGATGATGGAGAGAAATTTGAGATGAGTTTCTTTAGGGCACTCAACTCACTTTAAGGGCGATCGATTCTTGGTCTAGTCTAATGAAGCTAATCACTTTTTTTTTCCATTAAAGAATGATCGTGCATAATAAAAGAGAATGATAAATTTAAAATATTAATGAAAGTAATGATGAGTGAAGAGTTATTGCGTCGTAATTTATGACAATATAGTATTTAGTTAATATTTTACTAATTTTTTTGAAAAAATAATAATAAAATATATATATGTAATTGATTCCGATTTGATTCCATCTTAGAACCGAGAATTGGATTAACCAAATACCAATTCCTCTTTTAAGAATCGGAATCATTCCCATCATACCAACCAGTTCAGTTCAGTCCGGGGTTACTAGCTTGAGCAGTCCAATGCACACCCCTACTCACCATCACGTTGACCCAAAAAAGAACCATGAAGAAAAATGACGAGTGGAAGCAGCAATTTGGGATCTGACGTTAGCAATAAAAAAAGGCTCATGTGGCCGGTCCGCCTCTGACACCGATTGGGGTTTCGGTCTCCAGCAAAGTCCGGGACGAAAGCCAATCGCGGAAGCCGAAGCGCGACGAGTTAATGAGTGCACTCCTCCCCACGGGAGATGCACCGCAATCGCACGTAACTCGCAAGCAAATAAGAAGGACCTTTTCTCGCCTCCAATAATTGAGACGACTTCCTCCCCGACTTCGGACCAACCCCTGCCACGAATTTTAAAAAAGCCGCCATCGCCCACGGATCTCCGGATTTGAAAAATATGCGCATGAGTTATCGCATGTCGCGTCATCGGCCGGTTATCGATAAAGCGGTTGATGTTTTGGGGATTACGGAGGCGTGGAATTCCCGTCCCCGTAGCTAGCGATCGAACCGATTCTCGAAGGGCAACGCCGTGATTGGTTACATCATTGTATGCATTCGATTCCCCTAGCTTAGAATCGAAGCCTTTTCTTTTCCCTTTTCTATCTTATGTTAGCGGTTTCACATGGAAAATCAAGTCGAATCCCTTGACTTTTTACTCAAAGGACCGTATCAATTGTCCGGTCGATGAGGCCGTATCTTTTATACGGAAAATATACTGAAGTACACACCACACACGTGATTATAAAAAAGTTATCGCTTGTAATATTTTAAAGGTTTATATCACAAAAATGTCAAATTGATATACATGGTACACGTGTAATAAATTTATACCAAATTAATTTTTTTACCATGAAAACTCCAAATCGGTATACTTGTACAAAATTTACTCCGAATTTATTTTCCCAAACTTGTATATTTGTGATAAATCTACTCTTAATTAATTTCCGTTAAACTAGATTAATATCACAAAAAAACACAAATCAATACACTTGTGATAAATGAAGGATAAAACCTAAATCAATACATCCGTTTTATGTATTATTTAACTTAGTAATTTAATAGTAAAATTTAAGATAGATTAACTGATGGCAGTCCGTGATAAATTTATCACGAATGCACCGGTTTGGATTTTTTTTTCGTGGTTTAATCCTATAGTTTCCACAAATAGGGTGCCATGCCCAATCGCTCTTACAATTATTTTTCTTCATTCTTCCAATCTTCTTCATCAATCTCATTTTTTGGACAAACGACGTTGATTGTTCCTTGATCGGGTCGGACCCATCGCACATGGAGAATTCAAGATCCTTCCACCTCTCTTCTTCCCAACCACAGCCCCAACACGAAAGCTCAAACGACGTCGTCGTTTTGGATGGATTTGTGGTGGTGGTGATGGAGAGGAAGACTACCAGACAGATAAGGAACCTTCTTTTGACGATTTCCAACCTCCCCCCTTGCGCGATCTGCGTTCCCATCTCATTACCATTTTTGTTCCTTCGCCCTTTTCTTTTTCTTCCCTCCTCTTTTGACCCGGCCCTCGAGGATCGAAGCCCGGTCTACATGCTTCTAAAATAAGTTAAACATACCCATTTTCATAAAAAAAATAAAAAATTACTTCTCTCGTGATATAAAAAATTAGCAAAAAAGTCGAATATAGACTTTTAGTTTGGCTCGAAGCCAATATAGACGAGTGTCTAAATCAGAAAGAGAATCACGTTGCCTGAGATAACACGTTTCTTGATGGAACGAAATTTCCTCGATATCCCACGTCGAAAAGTTCGAATCAACACTTATTTCAATATCATGTGAAGTTTCATGTGGAATTACTGTCAACTATTTTAAAGTTTGAATTTATTGGTGGAAAAAGGAATTGAATGATGCGGGTTAATATCTCAACACCCAATCATAAACTCGCCCGACCCGCGTGGATAGCGGGAAACTTGTCGGATTAGGTGGCGCAATGTGAACCGCGTGGCAACGGCAAGTAGTGGACGCGGTATTTATCCCTTACCCCTCGTGCTACGAAGTTACATAAAAATAAAAATAAAAAAAGCAATATATTCGCGTTGACCGGCGCTTTTGTGGTCAAAACTCACGCTGGCTCCCCACGCGATTCTGCGGTTCCTTGTGGTGCTCGTTTACGTCGTGGAGAAAAACGAATTCACGTCCTCCACGCAAAGACGGCGGCTCTTCGGACAAATCGAATTTCTGTTCACCCAAATTCCGAAACTCCTCAAGTTTTCGTACGATGAGAGTTGCTAATAATCACGTCGGGATGAAAATACTATATCTATATGTTTTCGGTAATGTTTTGATATCTAAAAAGCATTATTTATTGAATATGCATCTCTTATTTTACACTTTCACCAAAAATATAAGGAAAATGACATTAAAAGTGTGAAAAGTGATGTGTAGCTCTCTCACTTTAATATCGATTTTTTTTCGAATCACTTAAATGTTAATTCCAATCTAAGTCACCGAAAATTCGACATAATCATATTTTATTAATTTCTCTGTCTTACGTGGATTGTTGACATGCCCAATCAATATATAACCCTTAAACGACATCATTTAAAAATTATAAATAGTGATTATTTGAGCATCAAATTTTATTCAAAGTAATCATTTCAATGCTATTCATTGTTAAAAAGTAATTACTCAATATTACTCAAGCTATGTGAAAATGCCACATGTATTGGAATATTTTAAATAATACATCAAGTCATATAAAAATTTTAATAATATAAGCTACGTATTATTTTTAGTCAAGATTTCTTGTTGTTGGGACTTAAATGATCTTTTTCTTTTTTTATCGATTTGGCATTTAAATGGTCAAGGGAAAACTTTTAGCATTGAAATAAGCGCCATCCATGATTTTTAGTACTTCTAATATCCTTCCGGCCAAAATGGGAGGTGCGTTTTGGATTCATTTGAATTAATTTATTTTTGCTCTGTTTTCCTTTTTATTTTTCGTTAAGAAAATGGCGTTTTTTGGGCACCCGACAAGGCCAAGAACAGAAAAGGGAGCGTGGGAAAGGAGAGCACGTGGGAAGGGGGGAGCGCGTGAGATCTGAGGGGGATGCTGATACTCTTCTCGTCGGGGGCAATTATTGGTTTGACCCGCGGAGGACAGGACACGTGGGAGTCGCCGTCGGCGCAAGGGAATGGAGATGGGGATGCCCCCCGCGTCCTTGCTCTGCCGCACCTTTCACGTGGTCGTCAGCGATCGGGACGTCTGGCCGCTCCACGTCGACCTCTCCAGCTGTCTCCAGCTGCGCTTCGCGTTCGGCCACGTCATACACCATCCAGAATGTCCAGGGCCCATACTTTTTCTTCTTTTTTTATCGTTTTTCTTTATATCTAGCAAGACGATAAATTAGTTGCACTCTTAATCTATATAAAATTTGTTCTGCGTAATAAATAAAAATACTGCATTATTTTTTCAAAAAAAAAATTGTCAAATTAATTTAGCCACGCCATGTCAACACATGATCCATGCCATTAAAGCACGAAACAAGATTCGAAGTGGGTCTGATGCCACTTTCTCAGAGACTCCAATGTAGACTTTTAATGAATCGGGAGTTTACGATTATAAGTAACTAATTTTATTTGCATGAGTGATTTTTTCTCTTTTGGTTGAACAATTTACACTAGTGAGAACATGATAATTTTTACACAATGTAGGGTCTCACGATGCCGAGTGTTTCATGCACCAAGTTACGTTCGAGGGGCAATCTAGGTCAAGCACCTTGCCCATTAAAGTGAACAAACGTATGGTGTCCACATTACAAATGTAATGACTTGATCTAATGAGTGCAAGGGGTGATTGCAAGGATTAGAGGGCTTTGATAATGTGTAGCTCTTAATAGACTTTTAGAATTGTGAAAAAGGCATGTATGAACCACTTGAGATATCTATAAGAAAAATTAGAATTAATTCATGGAGATGCCTTTTGACATAACGGCAAACTTTATTTTGAAACTCCAAAATTAAGCAAGCCAATGTTATAGTAATATTAAGATAAATGACTTTATGGAAGAGTGCTTACATATATGCCAAAAGATAAAATTACTGGACTCGGCATGGCTACATTGTCCTTAAGTTCCTAAGTTAGACATTTTGTAGTTGTGGACACATGAGGAAATTAATTACATCCAATTTTAATTCGTAAGCTCTCCATACCTATACACTTTATTTTTATATCATATGGTTTCGAGATTAAAATGTAGTAATTAAGAAAAAAATTAATTCTTTTGCCACTTTAAGCGCTTCGATGTACTATGTTTCAACACATGCGTGCCCAAGATCCTTGATTGATAAATATGTTTGTGCTTTCTTTTTTTTTTTCAATTCTATTTTATTTCTACTCAAACTCTCATTATCAAACTTTTGTTTTGCTTTATTGTAAGATGTAGAAGTTGAAATTCATACTTGAAACTAAATTGTCCCCCCCGCACCCGACTAATAAATCACCTTTTTCTTTTTTCCAGTCGATGGTATTTTATTCCTACTTAAACTCTTACTTTCAAATTTTTGTTTTTCTTTTTTAAAATGCACGAGAGTTGAAATTTACACTTAAAGTTAAGTCGTCCCGATTCAATCTCCTATGAAAATGGGGATTTAAACCTCCCATCTTCCCCTTTAACATACGGGAAAGGTGGCCAATGAGGTAAACTTCATTAATTTATACTCGTGCTTCCTTTAATCACTCACAAAAGGACAAAAGTGCCTATTCTTGTATTTACTAAATGATGACCGATAGTGTCAGAGCACAACTTCCATTGATGGATATGCGGTTTGATGATAAACTATGCTTCTACCAAATCTAAAAAGAGCATCGAGCGATTTGATAAGAGGGTTTAGGTAAGAAGTGATTTTAAACATTCTTCTAAAATGAGAAAGCATGCGAGAAAACAACCTAATCATGTATCAAGTCACGCTAGACGACACGGGCGACGCTAATATGACGCGTTAAGTGATGGATCATGTGAGGCGGATCCTTTCACTCTCGTTACAGTCGCAAAAGAAATCACGGCGTAATTTCGAATTTGACGCGTCGCAACAAAGTCTAAGATGTCCAATCATTCCATTGACTCGAACGTTCTCCCTCTCTAGATCGATCGATCTCCCCCAACAAAGATGGAGACCGATCCGTACGGAATTTGGCTCTATCCGTGGGAATTTCTTTTTTTTATTTTTATTTTTGGGGGGAAATCGAAGTGGTTATGGTAGATACATCTAAAAAGTGTTGGGGGGTCTCGATTCCATGTCGCGATAGGCCACCCCGAATTCCATGAGTTTGGTGGGTGAGTGTTGCGATTTGGGCATGCAAAAAGAAATAAAAAAATAAAAAAAAAAAAGTGAAAAAGGTGAAAATCGATTGATGTCGTTGGAAAGCAAATCAATCGTGGCTCGCTCATTTATTGCGAGTCCTCCAAGTTGTCTTATATTATTTATTGTGCCCATCCCCTTCGCGCATTTGGTCCTCCGGAGAGGTCGAATTATTTCGATTGCACCTTTTTCCGCCATCAAAAGGCAGAATCTTTCCGGTGATGTAATCGGCAAAACGACGTTATTCGGATGGTCCTAAATTCTTAGAGAAAGTTAGATCTTGGGGGAATTCTTTCCTCCCACGAAATTGCGCGTGAGGTTGATTGAGCTATGAAAACCCCCCCGGAGGGATTTGGCAAAAGGGGAAATGAAAGCGAAATTATCTGAAAAAAGGATTAAAGTTTATTGTATTTGTGTTAATTTAATTTTTAAAAATTCCAGACCAATTTATTTCTAATTCTTTCGACAATTTGTCAATTTTATTTCCTGTCAATTTAAGTCGGTAATAGGGAATGTAAACATTGGTTAACCTATGTGGTAGGACAGCGTGACATAAGCAATTATTGTAATTTTTATTAATTTTCTTTCATTTTGGCTATAAGGGGCACCTCGCATGTAGCCGAAAAAAATTATTTTAAAAGATTATAAAAATTATCCATATTGATGTCAAGTAGCATCTACGTAAACGATTTTTGACCAATTTTTTGCCAAAATGACTCAATTGGTAAGTTATAAAAATATTTAAAACTAAATTGTCTAAATTGAATGGTTTAGCATAACAAGTTTATGACTTTTTTTGGTGATTTTCTTGTAAATGAAAAGCGAAAGATTAGTTAAGTAATAAAACGACTGTGATTACTTTCCCCCAAAAAAAAGACCGTGATCTTTGTATTTTTAAGGAATGTGAGGTCCCATGTTTAATTGGTATTTAGCACAAATATTTAAAAATTAGGGCTGCACGAAAGTAATTTATCTTGAATTTTTTGGTCTTGACATGAATAACTTTGCTTTTATCGGATCGGAGAGTCTAATGTGTACCCCCTATGTTGGAATAAAGTGTGTTGCTATTTGAAAGGGCGTGAGAGAATTGGTCAATTGATTTAGATATGAAGATAAAGTTCTCCAAACGATCCATGAGAGATTCTCGATAAGGATGAAAAATATTCATAATAAAAATCGAAAAGAAAATCTCAAATAACAATCGCAAAAGTCACAAGACATTTCACATGTAGATTATTAAAATATTCTCTGACCTAAAAAAGAGAAAAATATATATGCATATTCCGAAAATGAATAAGAAATCTCCACTGCTTATCTGTCAAATCCCAATCCCGACTGGCAATGAATAATAGTCAGCTTGGAAATTTCCACGTATCGTAATTAACGTGCAAGCATCATTCTCAAAAAAAAAAAAAATGGCCTTATTGAAATGACACCACCTATCGACCCCAAAAAAAAAAAAAAAGTTGTTCATTTTTTTTTTTTGGGGGTGGAAAACGAAGATTCCACTAATGCAAATTTCCCCAAAAAAATTCCAGATAATTATCGACCACGGAATATTTAAAAATACTAATTCGGCACGTCGTTTCGGCCACTTGGCCTAGACGAAGGGCGTATGGCAGCATATTCGCATTTTTAAGAGCAAAAGATATCTCGCCTCTCAATAATTAGGCCTTAATTTAATGTCCCCCATTTTGCTTTCATGCAAGCAAAGCAATCGGACTTTGCACGACGGGACCTTATTAGCCGTCGCCACAGTTGGGATATATATATAATATCATATATTATATATATATAAAGTACAAGCACTATATAATATAAGGTATAACGACAGAAGGCCCCCCTAAATGGAGGAGGAATGACCAAACTTTTTTTTTTAATAAAAATTAGCCTTATTTATTATGAATTCTATATGAATTTTTGTTTATTATCAAATTTAGCAATTTACTTCATATGGAAAATCTCGACGTGTCTTTGTTCACGGCTCCCTCTGGGATTGAGTAGGATAAATCATTGATTGATTATGGATTTTGTCGATCAAGTAAAGCAGGTTTCGCCCTGTAAGATTAGCGATGATTTTTGTCACGATGATAATTATTGTTTATGCAAGCTCGTGCCTATTGACATGACAATTTTTTTTTTTTTTTGTGTTAAAGCATATTCTTTATGTACCATGAATTTCAAATCAAGATCTTTGTTGATCTATAGTAATTTTCAATTGATTTTGTGATAATTTAAATCTCGAGTATATCTAACAAAAGAAGCCTTTTGGATAAGAATCTATCAATCACCCTTTGAAACTCTTTTGAACACAACGATTCTTAGCAATCGATAATTACCAACTCTTATTTCCGCATCTTCTAGGCTCTTGACAAACAGTTTATATTCCTAATTTTTGCAAATGCCGAATAAATGGATCATGTTTGAAACATAGAAAATATCCATTAATTTATCACTTTTTCGAGTGATCAAAATTCCGTATCATCCTTTATTGGTATTATCAAATTCAACCGGTAGATAATTAAAATGATCCCGGTCCAACTGATTTTGCACCGATGAGATACCAATTTTAACCCGGGGTCCTTGACTTGGGGAAAGAAAAATCAATATTCGTACTAGCCATAAGATTTGTATCTAGAAAAAGGAAGAGAAAAAAGAAAAAAGAGACGCCAAAATTGGAAATTACCGGCTGCGCATATTTACCCGCCGTAATTTATGAATATCCAAAATTTTCTCTTTTCCAAAAACAAAATCAGCACGGAGTTGCCCTTCTATTTTAAAAGAAAAATCGAACCAAATCTAAAATTCTAAAGCTCTTTCTCTCTCTCTCTCTACATTTTCCTCTGTGTTTATTGTGTGGACACATTCGCCGAAGCTGTTCCTCTCTCCGCTTCTATCTCTCTCTCTCTCTCTCCCCTCCCTCCTCCCTCCTCCTCCGTCGTCGCCGTCGCCGCCGTCGCCGCCGTCGCGCGCGGTGGCCGTGTCCTGCTCTCCGGCCGCGCTCCGCCTTGCTCGAACGAAGCTGCGATAAGCATAGAGATTGTCAGTTTCTGGGATTCCGGCGATTGAGAGAGAGAACTCTGTTTTCTTAGCGCTTTTTTTTTGTCTTTTTGGATTTCTGTAAGTGCGTCTATAATGCGCGTGATTTCGAGTTCGGTGTCGCGTTGCGTACATGGCATTGCGCGTGTAAAGATTTGAGCTGTACAGCGAGTTCTTCTTCTTGTTTGTTGTTATGTTTAGCTAAAGTCAACCCCGAGCCGGGCCGCGGGAGCTCGGGGGGGAATCGGAATCGGAACCCACCATGGACGCTGGGGATCGGTGCCGGATCGGCGAATCGGCGCCGGGGAGTTACTACCTGCAGAAGTTCAGGCTCTACGAGACTCGCTCGGTGCGTCCGCATTGCTTTCGAATCGTTCTTGAAGTGTCGCGATGCGATTCGATCTGGTTTTCCTCAGTTCGAATACGCATCGCCTTCGTTCTTGCCATAATAATGCTTGTTGTCTTGCGGTCACTGGTTGCTCGTGATTTTTGTGTACATGGAAGCTTTCGGTTGATACGGCGTGAAATCTGTTTTCTTTTTGAGGCTCAGTTGAGATGACTTCATACTCAGATTTTCCGCGTTCGGTTTTTCGGTTTCTGTTGAGTTCACGTGACAAAGGAGTGTTTTTGAGACGAATGGCGAATCCGTTTCTGATTTTTTGCTTGCTCGTCGCAGAAATTTTATATGATCGGGAAGACAAGAGCAGGAATATCTGGCGAGTTTTGAAGATCGATAGGGAAGATGCCTCGGAGCTTAACGTCGTCGAGGACTCTGCGACTTTTACGGAGTATGAGTGTTTGGAGCTTCGGGAACGGATACACGAAGGGAACCTGAAAACAGGCGGCCTTAAATTTGTCACCCCTTGTTATGGAATCATCGGTATGTAGTGCGAGGGACTATTGCATTTCATTGACTTTGCTGGTGCCATTTGCAAGCTATTACCTTGACTGTCTTTTTTATAGGTTTCATCAAGTTCTTGGGACCCTACTACATGCTGCTCATAACAAAGAGGAAGAAGATCGGCACCATATATGGCCACGTGATATATGCTATTACCAAGAGCGAAATGCTTCCGATTCCAAATTCTACTGTTCAGTCCAATATGGCTGTTTCTAAGGATGAGAACAGGTCTTTTGTCCATACTGCATGTAAATGTAACAACGTATTAACAGTACTATCAAAGGACTAAGAGATTTTGCATTCAGACACACTTGTTCTCTCTGTAATTAAATTTCTGATGGTGCTTACTGGTTAGTTGCTTGGCCTTCGATTTAAATTACTTTGCTGTTCTCCGTTTGGAGTTTGACATTTGTTTCCATCCTAGAGAAGCTATACTTCAGTGAGGTAAACTATATATGCAACTCTATGGCGATTAATTTTCAGTTCAGTGGTGGAATGTATAAATCCATAGTCTATTTCCGCCCAATACTCAATACTCAATTATGTGTTGATAGGCTAGATTGCTAGGTGCACGTCTTTAACGATCTCAGTAGAGCAACTTAATGGTGTGATTATGTTCTACATAGTTAATCCAGTATTCCAGTTGTCTAAGGCCATTGCCAGTTCATTTTCCGCAAATGCACAGGGGCAAACCTCATTGCTATTTTGATGTTATTGTAACATGTTGAGTGAGACAAGGTATCATCATGGTTTTTGAGGGGAACCGCTCTTTCCTTATCCTTTTTGTTGTTTCTGTTTTTATTCTGAAAATTTAATAGCTGCTTCTGAGAGTTGGTTATCCTCTATGCTCTCTTCTGGATATGCTTTAACATGTTCTGGATTTTGTGTTTTGCCTTTTGTCGTAGATACAAGAAGCTCCTATGCACGATGGATCTCAGGAAGGACTTCTTTTTCAGCTACTCATATCATGTTATGTGTAGCCTTCAGAAGAACTTTGGTGACCACGAGAGTCAGCAGAACTTGTACGAGACAATGTTTGTGTGGAATGAATATCTAACGCGTGGTATTCGGAATAACCTCAAGAATACCTTATGGACGGTTGCATTGGTATATGGATTCTTTAAGCAGGTAAGAGAAAATGGTAATTCATGTCAGTGGAGCAACTTGAGGTCCGCATTTTTGTATGGGCTCCTTGACACATAATGGGCTTATACCATTTTGTTTTTAGGAGACTGGAATAGACTCCTCACACCGGGATGACTGGACATAGCGGTCTTTATTTTTTCTGCATAACTTTGATTCCAAAATCTATTGTTGAGCAATCATGTATGTATTTGGCATCTCTTGTCAGTACTTGTTAATGCATTGAACCCCTGCTCAGGAGGTTTGGAAATGGCAATTTATACATCATGGCGCAGCTAGATGAAGGGTGTTCATGAAAGTTTAACTACTACCTTATGCAGACTATAAAGCTGCTAAGATGAGAAGTTTGGCGCTTGAAACTGACAATTTGGTCTTTCTTTGCTTGAACCTGCAGGTTAAACTTTCAGTGTTGGGCAGGGATTTTTTGTTGACTCTAATTGCCAGACGCTCACGCCATTATGCAGGCACCAGGTATGGGCGTAGCTTATTATAAAAAAGGTGACAAAAGAACCCAATGGTGTTGCCATCTTTTGGAGGCCTTCTTTCCTTGAAGCCTGTCTTAACTGTAAATTGTACCTGTATCTCTTTTCCTTCTTCTACATGTGAAGCAAATGAAACAGATATGGAGCATTACAGCTTTTCCGACTTAAACTTAACTCCTGAATTAGTTAATGACATTTGCTTCTTTCACATCCTTTTTCATTGCCTTTTGACTATAAGTCATAGAGCAGATCATTCCTCTAGCACATTTTGTGTTTAGCTCTTACTTTATTTGCACGAATAGAAATTACCTTTATTCTTCTCTTACTGAATGTGGACGCTTATCATTTGCTTTTTGTTTTTCTCCCTAGATATTTAAAAAGGGGTGTAAATGAGAGGGGTAAAGTAGCCAATGATGTGGAGACGGAACAAATTGTTGAAGATGTTCCTGGAGGGTGCCCAAATCAAATAAGCTCCGTCATTCAAATCCGGGGTTCTATCCCCCTTTTTTGGTCCCAGGAAACTTCAAAATTGAATCTCAAGCCTGACATTATTTGTATGACAAGTACTTAGCTGTTTTGTTTTGCCCTTGTTCTTAACCTGCATCTTTCTGACTTGACCTGCTGTGTGCAGTATCAAAGAAGGATCACAAGTATGAAGCAACAAGGCTTCATTTTGAAAACCTTGCCATGAGATATGGGAATCCAATTATAATATTAAATTTGATCAAGGTAGCCATACTTTGAGAATCTTGCAGTATTATGATTCACTTTTGTTGTCACTATTAAGTGCTTAAACTTCCTCTAATAAGCATTAGGAAGCTCTCATAATTTTCCATTACTTACCTTTTGTTCTCCTTTTCTAAAATGTTAATGTCTAACAGACACAAGAAAAAAAGCCTCGAGAAACTGTTCTTCGTGGCGAGTTCTTGAATGCTGTCAGATTCATTAATCAAGGTTTGATTGAAGAGAATCGCCTGAGGTTTCTACAGTTGGATCTACATAAGCACTCAAGAAAGTAAGTAGATATTCACTTTCTTATTATAAGTACTTTGATCTTCTTCTGATAGTGCAAATTGGCATGATCCTTTTCACCCTTTTTTTCCTCAACAGCAAAGGTACCTCTGCATTGGCGCTTCTTGGCAAGGTGGCCAAGCATGCACTCAACCTAACTGGCATATTTTATTGGCGAGCAGCAGCAAATTCAGAGCAAGAGGAAAAAATGATCGCATCAAACCTAGGGTAAGTCTTTTTTACTTATTTTGTGAAGGTTGTTAGATTGTATGTGCATTACTTTAACCAAATTGATATAATTTTATTCATTAAAACCTGTTCAGGCAGCTAATATGAGAATGGAAAACCTACTTCTTTTGGTGCAGGAAAACTGAAAAGTCTGATCCTGCTTCACCAGGCATTTCCAGCCGAATTAAGGATTCTCAGTCTCAGAGCATGCAAACTCAAACCACTGGTGGCAGTAGCAGCTCTGGTGGAAATCCCAGTCTGAAATCTCCAACGTCACAGAAAGGGGTGCTGAGGACCAACTGCATCGACTGCCTAGATCGCACAAATGTTGCCCAATATGCATATGGACTGGTTTCTCTTGGAAGGCAGCTTCATGCATTGGGAATTCTAAACTCTTCCAAAATTGATCTGGATAACCCTTTGGCAGAAAACCTAATGGATCTCTACGAATCCATGGGCGACACCCTTGCGTTGCAGTATGGTGGTTCTGCAGCACACAACAAGGTAACTTGATTTACATAATCTATTTGATCCCTAGGAACAATGGTATCAAAGTATAATTTGGTGCCTTTCTTAGTAGCTGTCATGGTGTCAAATTAGGTGAAAAGAAAGGAAACAAATCAGTCCATGAACAAACAATATCTAACTTAGTTTTAATCAATTAGATGTGTTAAAGAGAGAACAGAACATGTTACATTGTCAAAGCAGAAGCCTGAAGTTTCACAATTCCAAACAAACTTGACCAAACGAGAGAATATATCTGCATCAAGTGTGAATAAAGCAACTAAACGTGTTTGTAGATTTTGGTTTTCTGCTGCAGATATAATTGTTTCTCCAGGTTTTATTACTTCTGAAAGAGAGTTGTAATGGTTGTTCCTTGGATGCAGGGAAGATTTAATCACAAACAATGCTGCATGATTATTGACATACGGGATCTTGGTGTTTTGTACATTGAGATTCAGGAATTTAATGTATCCATGATTTTCATAACCGGGTTTAGATCCTATATGTATTCAGCTATGAGCATCGTGACCATGAATTCTACATATGCTTCTTCTACCTGTGAGATTAATTCTGCAAATTTCTAGTTTATTCACTATATCAAAGGGTTTCCAATTTGTGAACCTTGTGAAATTCGCCTTTATAACCTTGGACTTGGGGTTTCTTCTGAACAGTTGTTTATGTAAGCATTGAACAGTTGTTTATGTAAGCATAGACACCATTGACTTACTTTGATTGAAACACCAAATTTAAAGTATGAGAATTTCACTCTGTGAATTCGATTCTCTCATGTTGTTTCTTCCAATTTCTTCCGACGATCTAGCATGTCTGATCCAGTGCCAAAGGGAATGAGGGTGGGGATGGAGACCAGGGTTTCCAATCCGCTCACTTGCTAAACTTACCCATTAAAGAAAAGAACTTGATATATAGATCACTAAACATCAAAGAGCAGATCCTTTGGCTTTGACAGAACTGAAATGCTCAGCAAATTAACCGAGAAATTGTCCATGGATATCTGTTGATTTTATTTAATTTCTACATGCACCACTATATCTGCCAACTTCTCAATCTTGTTGGTGATTGTTGGCAGATATTTTCTGAGCGAAGAGGTCAGTGGAAACCTGCAACACAGTCCCAGGAGTTTTTCAGAACTATACAACGGTATTACAGCAATGCCTATGTGGATGCCGAGAAACAAGCTGCCATTAATGTGTGAGTGCTATTTTTTCTTTCATGAACTCTTACTTTGATATACGAGCCTCAGGTACTTTTGAAACTGTATTTTAAGCGTGGTGTGTATATAAATGCTAGATGGCCGGCATAATAATTGGCTGATTTGTTAATCAGGTTTCTGGGATATTTTCAGCCCCAACTGGGTGAACCTTCATTGTGGGAAGGAAGGCGTCATCTTAACTATGTTGATGAGAACACTCGGTACAAAGAGTTATCTTTTTTTATTCGCAAATTCTGTTATATCTTTGTCATCAACCATCCACAGACCAAACCAGTATAATATATTATAAGGGATCATAATGGTTCACATTCCTTTCAAGTTGCATGTTCTTCTAATCTTTTAGAATATATACCATGCCCATGATAAAGCTATTGTCAGCATGGTTTTATTTTATTTATTTATTTTTGGGATGCATTCTATTAATGATAAATGTTTAATGTCTGAGATACTTATGGTTTTTGTGTAATTAATCTAACATCAAGTCTAAGGGGACAAAATTTTGTGAATAGGTGATTGAATAATGAGGTAAGAAGCACCTGGCATCTCCTTCATGTCTTAATTAAGTCATCACTTAGTGCTATTTGAACTCCGGATGTGTTTGTTTGAACTGAATAAGAAGGAAAATTACATATTTTGTTCTTCCGTATGATGACAGATATTTCTTTCTGTGAGATCTGAAATACCCATATGAGAAGGTAATTGTAACTTTTGTTATTTGTAGGTCATTCATGAAAAGATCGCTATCTGATGGAAACATTCCCTGCGAAAGCGATATGCCTATAGCAACCAAAAATCTAATTCACAATGCGCCTCTCACTGGACAAACACAAGGAGGTAACAAAGGTCTCTCAGAGTCATCTCCAGAGATCTCAGCCAGTGAAAGTGATGACTCTACTTACAGGTCTCTCCCAGATGATGATTTTTATGTACATCCCCACTATGCGGTTTCATAGATTTAAGATCCTTCTTTTGGAGCCATTAGAACTTATGCTCATGCTTGAGTTCTGAGAATTGTAATTCTCTCCAGGGATGAAAATGTGATGTATACAATTTATCTCTCTTCTGAGGAGGCTGCCGCAGATTATCTGCTAATTTGCTAATGGGTATCATCGGTCTCTGTTACAGGTGTGCCCCAGTAGTTCCTTGCAGGCAGTTGTCCGAGGTTATCCAAGAGGATGAATGGCGAGAAAGCGATGACATCTGTTATGATTGTCATGATGAAGAATGGAATTTTACTAACTTTCTTGATGTAGATGGGCTATCTTCCTCGGCAAACTCTTGCGATGAAGAAGTTTATGAGAGGTATGATATGATTGATAGCTTTGCAGTACTTTGCAGTAATACTTCTTGTGCGAGACTTGTTTTCTCTTCTTATTTGTTTTAAATAGCGAACCTTTTACTCTTTCTTAATTATGGCAACTGTGTCCCAAAGCTAACCAGAAAGCCACATCGATGCATGAGATGAAAAGGAAGCTGTCTGAACTTGTTTTTATTTTTTTCCAATCTTCTTTTGTAGATAAAATAAGATCCTCTATTAAGTTCTGTTATTCCGTCTTAAATGGTAAATACTTAAATAATCGAATGAAATGCGTTATATTTCTAAAGTTGTCTGATATTGAAACTCGTTTTTGGTTTTAATGGCTGCAGATCATCTATTGCGAGTGTATCTCTGGGAAGTTTTATCAGTGGACCGAAAACTGAGGTGACGAGGCATGCGAGTGCATCTGGGCTCAAGTTGGAGGTTTGTTCTCTTTCTTACTAGTAAAGTTTAGATATTCTACTTCTGCTTTAATCATTTTAGAAGACTTTTGAGAACAAGCACATCAAAGAGTTTGAATTTCAAGCAGAATTCTTTTTCCATTGCCTTAATACTTGCAAACGATGAATCAATAATGTGATGTAAGCCATGATAGTATGTTTGATACGTCGAAATGTGGTTGGACTGTAAGCTAGATAGCTGTTCCCATACCTGTTACCCTCATCAGTGGCAAATTTTTATCACATACCTGGTGGAACTTTCATGGCTTTCCTTCCTCTTGAAATCACACTGATGAGAGGGAAGGATGACCAGCTATTCATTTCCATAAACAAGAATGATTAAAATCACTATCATAATCTCAGCTTCTCCTTCACATGCTTCGTGTTCGGGGACTTTCTGATGCTATAATCCATTGAATCAGACACTATATAGCAATTTGCCTTTTCCATTATAAGCATCTTCTTTGTGTTGGTCATAGTGAAAAAGAAGGATAGTTATGCTTTTTCAGTGTTTTGTTCAATTCCATTCTCTTCTGTATACCCCAAACAATACTTTTATTCCTTTTGGACCTGTTAACACTCCATACCACAGGAGGATAAACCAAAGATCTAGCTAAATGTATGCTCACTTGTTTTGTCTATCATTGTGAGTTTCGTGTTTCATCCCAGGGTAGTTTTGTGATTCAAGATCATCTGCTCTAATAACTCAAGTGAAGTGCTCACTGCCTTTCTTCATGTGCATCTAAATGGACATTTTTCCTTTGGTTAATCTAGATTTTCTTTTATAAAGAACCCGCTTGGATAACCTTCTTCTTTCTTGCCTCTGATAAGTACATTTGTCTTCTTCTTTTTTATTTTATTTTAGAGAAAGCAAGTGGCTGGGAGTGGCCTCAATAATGGCAGAACTGTTGACCACTCTGATGTCTTCGGGCGCTGGGTAACTGATGGCGGAGTGTTGTTCCATGGATGACTGCTTACAAGTAATAGAAGAACCAAACGTGACAAACTCATAAATCTTTGATTCAACCCATCCCAAGGATTCGGGTTTCTTGTAAATAGGAATAAACGGGCACGTCCTTGACAAAGGGGGGAAAAAGAACAACGAAGTGATTCCATGAGAAGTAGAAGATGGATAATTTCCTCCCTTCGAGCTGAAATCGAATTGGGGTTGTGTAAATTCTCAAGCATTCATTCATCCGTGCGCAAAGTCCATTACAATTGTTGATCATAACTAGCGATTCATTAGGAAGGATAAATTAAATTAGCCAAAATCTCTTTGGAGCTGCTTAGCGGGAAACAAAATCTCTATAGAGCTCTCACTTGTAACCCAATTTTCCCAATTCACTTGCTCAATTTTGTAAATATTTTTTAGTCTCTTGCCCTTGGGCTTCAATATATAGATACAGGTTCCATTTTGATTCAGTGGCAATTGATCTCCGTTCTAATTGCACAAAAGTCCTTATTTTTCTCTGTTTTTCAAGTAGCAGGATCTTGAGACTTCAGCTCGCCACGAATGCTGGCCACGCAAGGGCTGAGTGATCAATAGCTTTCATGTCCACGTGGTTTGTAAATGGTCGTGGCACGAAAGGAAAAAGGACAGACGGATTGAAGGAGTTTTCTCGTCGGCCGAGGCTTTGAACGGAGGCTTTCATGAACGGGTGGGAAAGATGGGACGTTGGGAGCCTGCACGCCCTTCTACATTTTCAACCTTGAATTTTCCATCACAACACTTCGCCCACCTCCAGGATTTTGATATTTCGCACTTCGGTTGAGGAGCAAAGCACCAACTTTTTGTAACGATAGTCGCAACTTTCTCAAAAAGACCGTAACACCGAGCAGGTGCTGAAATCACGGGCTATCTCGTTGTCTCGGGTCTTTTAGGTTCAGGTCTTTCAGGTTTATTAAAACCAGATTAAGAATTCACCTCTAATCATATATGTGCCATTGAGCCACCATCTGTATTATTCTCTATTCCATGCTGGTTTGAACTCTCTATCTATGAGCTGAAGAGAGAAGCCAACGATGATACTGTGTTTCTGAGAAGAGGCAATACAGAATAAGAAAACCAAAAAATATCGAATGAAATTACGAGAAATCATCATAATAATTAACTGAAAATCACTTCACTGGTGATATCTACCCATTATAAAATGCTCTTTCCTATGGTTTGAACGCTATGACTGCGTAGTATTAAAAACCGTCTCTTTCTAATTCTGCTCCGCTTTAGTTGGTGTCCAATTCTCATATTCTAATTCACTGTTCTCATTCCTGGTAGCCTGGAGCAAACGATAATTGCAATCAGGCTCGATACTTATACCTCATCAGACATGCACAACACACCGGAGTCCCTGTCTAAGCAGTGACCGTATGCCATAATATATCGTGTCAGTTCCACAAATTATCATCATCCCATTAAGAACATCTGTGCGTTCAAATATCCTTAACCGTCTGACTTCATTAAATAACAGAAATAAATTCTGACTCAAAAATAACCATGGATAGATCCAGAGCACTGGTGTGGTTGAATGGTGCCCTCAATTAAAAAAAAAAAAAATCTCAAACGAGTGATGTCTACAAAAATGAGGAAAGACAGATCATGCGTCATTCCCAGGCAGCTTCATTTGCCGGTACAGCAGGCGCTGCACCTACTGGTGGAGCAGGCGCTGCACCTACTGGTGGAGCTGCAGCTGCAGCATCCCATCCATCAACTGCCACCGCTGCGCCTGAGAAGAGATCAAGCAACAATCAGAAGATACGAAACACAGTAAATGAGAATGCTGGATCCAACAAGCAATTTCTGTTCTCGGTGTTGTAACCACCGCGAATTAGATTAATACAGATTGGCCCGGCTTCCATTATGCTAATCTAGAAAAAAATATGATGCCTGCCAACAATCAGTACCTTGCTCAGGTGCCCAGGTTGCAGCTGGCACGGCGGCCACAGCTGGGGCAGCAGCTTCACCAGCCCATGAAGCATCAGGTATTTGAGAAGTCCATTGGTCAGCGCCAGAGTAATCTGGTAGTCCATATTCAGCTGGGGCAACAGCGTCCTCTTCTTCTTGTTGCTTAGTCTCTTCTGGTTCTCTATAGAAAAATAAATCCACCTATGACAAGAATTTTCCCTTAGTCAGAATGAATGTCTGGAGAGTTTCAAATAAAGAATAAGGTCACATCCAACCCATGCTAGTCTATTGGGGAAGACATGGGGGTATAAAAAGTGCAAGTAATTTCGTCTATATCAAATTCCGCATGTTGCAATATTAAAATCCGTTTGGACTGCCTCGTTATTCTCCCTCCAGAGTACCATAAGCCACCATTTTCCTCCAAAGGCTCCAGAAAAAAATACTAAGGAACCATAACAAAGAAATTTACCATCACATCCCACTTATGACCCATAGGAATGGTGCCACGCATCTGTAAGACCATCCTCGCCAACAGCCAAAAGAGACATCCGATGCTGTGTTTTCCCTTGTTATTAGCAGGGATGCCAATATCCACATATCGCATTGGCGAATCAGTATCACAGAAAGCAATGGTTGGAATGTTTCCAAGAGCTGATTCCTTGATTGGCTGCAAAAATGAAAGGAATTAAAATTTATTGAGGACAGAACATGGAGGTACTTTGCCACCATGGTCCACCGATAGAAGCTACCACAAAACAAAGAACTTGCCAAACCACGGAACTTGTAGAAAGAGAACTTTACCTGGTGATCAGTTCTTGGATCAGTGAGAATGAGCAGACGAGGCTCACAGAATGAGGTCTGGAGCTGGTTAGTGAATGTTCCGGGAGTATGCCTTCCAGCAATTGCTTGAGCACCCGTATATTGGGCAAACTTCAAAATGGCCCTTTGACCATATGGTCGGGCAGACTGAACAATGATATCCTGTGGGTTCTCAATTGCCACGATGACTCTAGCTGCCAGCTGAAGTTTCTCCCATGTTTTACCAAGATTGATAATGTATATACCTGGGAACCTGAGTGTGAGATAGTCGCTGAAAATAAAGAAACGCCTATTCTTCAAGCGTACTGAAATTTTATTACTAATCACATTGCAGCGAACTCCCTGGACAAGCATCTGCCCAAAGCACAGCATTGCACAATGGGCGGAAAATCTCAGGCAAGCCGATTTTCAATCAAAGCACGATGCTACAGAATGTCTAGCTATGGAAGAACCAGAGTTCCGAACCTGCACCAAACGATCGAGGGTGCGGAATGGGATGGGAAGGAACTTCTCCTAACATCTCAACGTGCACAACTCAATGACCAGAAAACCAACCAATTGAATCCAACGGAGACGTTCTAGGCTGCCAAGCGACATAGGCACTACCAACAACTTCTCCAAAAAAACACTACACTTACGCAGTAACATCGAAAGAACTTCGACATAGAACACCTTCTAAGAAGCTCAAATGCCAGCAAACCATGCGCATCCAAGCGCACATCGCCAATCAAAATACGACAATTTGACATCGCATCGAGCTCGAGCAGACAAAAGAGGGAAACAAAAAAGGTTTTTTTGTCCCGTGGAACGCACCGTCGTTGCGGCGCTTGAAGACGTAGCGCTCCATCTGGAAGTCGCAGTTCTTGGTGCCGAGGTGGACCTCCGCGGCCAACATCAGCTGGATGTCCGCCTCCTTCTGCGACAGCTGCTTCGCCGGCGCGGCGGCGGCGGAGGTCGCGGTCATTCCCGTCGACATTGTTCCGAGGGTCTCCTTCTCTTCCGGGGAGGATCGGGAAGCTCGACCGCGCAAGGGCTCTCAAGGAGTGGGGAAGAAGCTCAAGCGACTCTGGCTTTGGACGTGGAGACGGAGGCTTTGCATATAAACGAGCTGAAACCAGACGAAACCCTAGTTCCGCTGCATTGTCGCTTTTGCCCTCGTCCAAGCTGCATTATCACCAAAATGACCTTCGACCCTTTCGAAGCGCCCCGTTGACGGGCGGGCCGGGCTCGTCCAAATAATCGGTCGATCCGGGCCGGGCCTCGACCCGCCCGAAATTCGCTCCCGCAGGACACTCGCGCCACCGTCTCCCTCGTAAAACCCTCGCCACCGTCTTCCTCGTAAAACCCTCCCGTCTCCTCCTCCTCCTCTTCCTCCGCCTCCGCCTCCGAAATCGCCGCGCGAATATGGTGGCGACTTCGTCGAAACCCAAGAGGCCTCCGCCGGACGCCGCCGCCGCCGCCGACTCGCAAGACGTCGAGCTCCTGAAGTCGGACGTGGCCTCCTTCGCTTCCTCCCTCGGGCTCTCCTCCTCCCTCCCCTCCTCCGGCTTCAACGACGCTGATTTCCACAAGAAAGGCCCACTGAAGCCTCGCGCCGCGGATTCCAACCCCGCCGGTCGCGGCAACGACCGGAAGAGCAAGAGCAAGGGCAAGAGCAGTTCCGGCGACGTCCGTGGCGATAAAGCCGCTGATTCGAAGGACGATGGAACGGTGCGTAAGCCTAAACCCAAGGCTAAGCAGAAACCTCCGGTGTTGTCGGTTGGTGAGAGTGACGGTCGCCGCGGTGGGAGCTCGTCGTTTGATAAGTTCAGGAACTTGCCTAAGCTTCCTCTGGTGAAGGCGAGCGCGCAGGGCGTCTGGTACGTGGACGCGGAGGAGTTGGAGGCGAAGGTGGTTGGAGAGAAAGGGAAGAAGTTGGAGGTGAGCAATGTGGATGAGTGGAAGGCTGTTGTCGAGGAGAAGAGGAAGCTCGGGGAGAGACTGATGGCGCAGTATGCGCAGGATTACGAATCCTCGAGGGGGCAGAGTGGGGACGTCAAGATGCTCGTCGCAACGCAGAGGTCGGGGACAGCTGCAGATAAGGTGTCGGCCTTCTCCGTCATGGTCGGGGATAATCCGATCGCCAACCTGCGGTCGCTTGATGGGCTGATTGGTATGTTATTTAGGAGTTCCTCTCTTTGGCAAATGGATGCAAGTGACTTTGGTTTCTTGGGTTCTACATATGCTTACTTGTTCTGTAATTTTGTATAACTGACCTCCAGTACTTCTTGGTGACTTAAATTTGACGTTCTCCCTTTTAATCCTTATAAAGTGCTTCAGATGTCGTCTCTTGGATGATGTTGTAAAGTTGTGAAGTTCAAAATGCGCAAGCTTTCTGAGTTTCTATCTTTAGATGAACTTTCGGCTGTTCAAGTCGAATGTTTTTGTGAATCCTATTTGTCATTGGGGACGATCTCATGCTGTGTTGACATGGTTGTGGACTCAATACTTTTTGTTAGGTGTGGGGAGCAAGACTCCTGTTTAAGTAGAGAAGAGACGTTGAGCTCGCAACTAATCAAACAATGTTTAGATTATTGATGATGCATGCAGCCTTTTGAATTTTTTCTTCTACTTTTTCCGGAGTTTGCCCCAACTACTTCATCATGCGTGCCGTATGATGTGCCTGTAGCCCATTATGGCTATAGGCACGCTTCTCTAGGTTTTATTTTGTAACCCGAATGCCCTTATTTTTTGATTCATAGAGTTACCCAGGTTTGTCTCTATTACCTTTCAGTGTTTCATCTACCAGCTGTAGACCCAAATGAATTGGGCTATTTTGGTATCTGCCTCTTCTTCAAATGTTGTGATTGTGTGTCGCATGACTTACGGTTGTTTTTCTAAATCTGTGCTTTTCTGTGTTAGACCACGGGACCATTGACTGAATTATCCTCTAAACCGAGAATATATGTCCATTTATTCCACTATTTTGCTATACACAGATTTTCTGGGTCATCATAATGTAGCTGGATGCTGATGAAATATCTGCGCTAGAGTTTGGATGGATAATATCTAAACACATTCTTTATTTTAGGAATGGTGACTTCAAAAGTGGGGAAGCGTCATGCTTTAACTGGCTTTGAAGTACTGAAAGAATTGTTTGTTTCAAGGTTCTCTCTCTCTCCCTCTCTCTCTCTTATGGTGAACTCCCAATTTTGGCTGCTGCTTTGCTGTTATTCTTCGAGAAGAGCCTTGTGTTGGCGTCATCTGCCTGATGTAGCTTCTGTGCATTACATTTGTTGTTATAATGGCATTCCCATCTTTTTGGGCGAAAAAAGAAGGAATCTGGCATTCCCATTTCAAGTGGCTTCGAGTCACTGATTTCTCTTGAACCCATGTATACCCCGGCATAATGCAACTCTAGATGATTAACTACTGTGATCTTGCTTTGAGAAAATTTATGCTAAAATTTAATTTGTCCATATTTGATTGTTAAATCACTTTTCCTACTTCTTGTTAGTCTATTACCTGAACGTAAGCTGAAGACCCTCTTGCAGAGGCCACTAAATCATCTTCCAGAGACAAAGGATGGGTACTCCCTCCTGCTCTTTTGGTACTGGGAAGACTGCTTAAAGCAGAGGTATGCATTTATTAAAGCCTTAGTAGTCTGCAAATGGATGCTACTGCTAGCACTAACTAGTCCGCATGCTTCATCTTTTATTAGAACAATGATATGCTGTTGGCAAATCAAAGGTATTCGAGAAGCAGGTTCCTGAGACACAGGTGGTCACGTGCGGAGACCTATCTAGCTGATTGAGAACAGTAGACTGGAAAGAGAGAATATAAAGAAAGAAAACCTTTCACAAAAGGATGCCTCTGATATGATATATTACCGACATAAACTACAGATAATTGAAAACTGAAAATTATCGTTTTCATCTGGTGAAAATCTGAGGCTACTGATTGATTTCTATTAAAATCAAATGTATTTACTTAGTTTTAATCTGTGGGTAAAATTATTGCTTGCGTGCCGAACGGGCTTTCCAGGAAATCAAGAATAAAAAATGTTGTCAACATCATAATGCAAGCTTAAGGTGCATTGTATTATTTGATTTGAATAAAATGCTTCAGCTAGTTAAGTTTTGGATTGCATGACTTCTTTAGGTATGAGCGTTTTATTGTTGCACTTGAGGAAGCATCAAGGGATATGCTACCCATTCTGAAGGACAAGGCTTTGAAGGTAAGCTTTTTTTCACTCTGTTGTGAGATTTGTTAGCCATGCAATATGCACTTCTTCTTCTTGGAAATAATCACAGGTGTAAAATATTTTCCAGACAGTTGGTCTTATTATATCTATTGTCAAAACTCTGTCAAAAGTTTCAATTGGGTTGGGGGCTAGATATGCTTGAAATTGCTCTCCTTCATTGGATGGCAATTGTTGCTGGCATTTATGATAGTTAATAGTTATTCTGCCTTTGAACATGATTAACAGTTTCATGTAGTCGCCACTACCTTTTCCAAATATATCTGTCAAATTTACCTCTTCTGTACTTGTTGCTTGATCACCAATTGAGTTAATCTATTAACAATATTTTTTTATACTTTTTTGAAATGCTTGTATAAGTGATCTGATTGGTTTAGGATTTTGGTGCTTGTAGACCATGTATGCACTTCTGAAGAATAAATCAGAACAGGAGCGTCGATTGCTCTCAGCTCTTGTCAACAAAGTGAGTTGAGATTGAAATTTGACCATTTTCTAATTGACTCTTAATTGTTCAGTTATCCAGTTTCTAGTTGACTTTTATTGCAACTGATGGTGAAATACATTGTCTCCTTGTTTATATGCAGCTCGGGGATCCTCAAAATAAGGGTGCATCCAATGCTGACTTTCACTTATCCAATCTTTTGTCAGAACACCCAAACATGAAGGTATATTGTTCAAGTAGTGACTTTTTTTTTTATGACTATGCATGTAGTGATCTCATGATTGTGGTTTCCTGTGTTTTCAATTAATTAATTAGGGCTATTGTCATGACATTTAACATGGAACAAGACCAATGCAGATCTGTAGAACGTTCCTTCCATGTGGAGGGAAGAAATTGCATGTGTGTCCGCATTTATGTAGCTAGTGAAGGACCGTCTTTATGTGTAGATAGTTTAGTTCTCCATAAAAACAATCTGTTGAAGCTTGTTGCATGTTGGATCGACATATAACTATACAAGTAATATATGGTGCATTTGTTTAATGGAAGGAAACTACAAGATTAGGTCATAATTACTTCTTAGAGGATTGCCCTGTAATGTACAAATCTCCTTTTGGATTCGGTACCACACCATTTGGCATATCTACTCCTTGAACACATTAACTTTCAGCAATCAACTCTGTCGGTAGAGCAACTATTAGAGTTTTTCGCGAGTTTTATGAAGGACACGTGAATGTCAATGTTTTTTTGCAACCCCCCCCCCCCCCTCAATGTCATGGGATAAGTGCTTTCTTAGGATCTCAACAATATGGGAATTAGAAATTATAGGTTTCTTTCATGCAGGCTCCTGTATCAACTGGCACTAGTGAGATATAACTTGTCAAGATCAACAAAAAAATAATTAAATAGATGTACATGATTTAGTCGATGCAACCAATTGTGACAGGGTTATCGGCAAACTTCACTAGGTGGGAGATTGTGCACTCAAATCTCTCAAACTCGATCTCTAATAAAACCATCTTTACAAGCTTTAATGCAAACATATGGATGGCTACTGTGCGAAAAAGAAGCTTGATGTAAACCCTGAAAACCTTAACTGAAAAATCAGTGTCTAAAGGATTGGCCTGGCTGGTCTAATGGGTTGGACCTGAAATTGGTAACCAATTTGATACTTGCCAGAAATAATCAATCATCAAAAAGCGGGTTGAACTAGTGGTTACTCGGTTCAGCCAGTCAAAAATGGGGTCATAGAATTGGGTCAGAATTTGTCAAATCCAGAATTTTCAAGGTAAATGAAAATTCCAGCCTGTCGCAAATCTGGTACCTCATATCTTAATATATAACTTTCCACATGCAATTGCCATTAATGAAGACATCATCCTTAGTTTGGAAGGTTACAACAATGTTGTTTTTCATTTGCCTCTATATGGAATGATACATGAAAAGAAAATGCAGGGCATGGGTTTAGAACTTGCAACCTAGGGCTCTTTTCAACATCCTCATCTACTGTGTGGGACATATGTTGACAACAGAATTATCTCTGATGTTAATAGTCTACCAGTTAAATCTGTGGTATCATTCATTCCGGTTGAACTGCTATGTAGTCTCTTGACAGATTTATGCTCCTGTCTGCTTTTGAAAGCACCACTAGAACAGCCACTAAGAAGAAACTCTGTTCAAATTACATAAAATTCGAATGACATCCTGCACCACATAATAAACTCAGTAATAAATCAACACTGGTAGGGTTTGGGTTATCAAACAGATCGCGGCTCATTAGAATGGCATTGAGCATTAAACTCAAAGCCTATTGAATAAGAATCTTCTCTATGTCATATAATCTCGAAAGTATGAATGAAGGAAAATGGAAAGCAATACATAATATTGCTTCTATAAATATCACGTCGTTAAGGTGCCAGCTTAAATGATCTGTGTTGGATGTGAATCAGTTGGGTGCAACTGGCCATTTCACCTATTATTCTGTGACTGACTATTAAGTTCCATTTATGATACACAACTTCTTTATTTATTTTGGGCAACTGTCATTAAAGTGGGTTCTTCCTTTTACAGGCAGTTGTGATTGATGATGTGGACTCTTTTCTCTTTCGCCCACACCTGAATTTACGGGCAAAGTATCATGCTGTATGTCTTCTCAATCGTTATTATTGTCATTAGTTTTAGCAATATCATTTGCCAGGCCTTTGATGATCCTTTTCAATAACTGATTAATGTGTCTCTTTTATCACCTTCCACTGTCCTTGTATGTATGTTAATGGTAAGTGGATACATCAATGCGTCGGCCGTGCCACCATACCCCAATGGTGATGAGGCATTTGTGTGCAACACAAGTTTATCATTTTTTAAAATTCTTTGTTTCCAAGAGAAGTAGGTTGATTGCCAATCTGCAATATTTGTTTCCTGGTTCCTTTTTATGCAATTTTTATGAAAATCATTTCCAAGAGAACTTGTCTTTGAATTACCCTAAATTGCAACAGTCTTGTAGATGGACTTTATTCTAGGATGATTGCTTCTTGGCTACATGTGTTTCCTATAAGATTGTGCAAGTGAATGTACATGTCGTTAGATTTCTATTTTTATTCACTTCAATTAGCTATTGTGCATGTGCAGATTAATTTCCTTAGCCAAATTCGTCTTAGTAACAAAGGAGATGGACCAAAGGTGGCAAAAAGATTGATAGATGTGTACTTTGCTGTGTTTAAGGTACCATTACATTATGTTAATTGCACCTTTTGTATGATTTCATGGTTGCATAGGATGAGGTCTCTTTTCTTTCCTACGTCTCCTGCAGAGGCAAACATTTTTGTTTTGATCTGATTCCCTAGAGATTCCATTTTGAAGATCTCGGATTTTTCTTCTTGGTGGACAATGTCAGGTGTTGATCAGTGAGGTTAGTAGTGGTCAAAAAAAAGGTAAAAGCAGCAAAAAGGAGCAAAAGAGGGCCTCTGGTTCTGAGGGGGAAAAAGAAAAAGATGCACAAGAGGCTCATGTTGAATTAGACTCAAGGATACTATCGGTCTTGTTAACTGTAAGTTTCTCTTGTTCCTTCCACTGATTTGTACGATCTGCGATGGTTTTGCAATTTCTCTGTTGAGCTTATTGTACTTTGTCATTCTTCCAGGGGGTGAACAGAGCATTTCCCTATGTTTCAAGCAATGAGGCTGATGACATTGTTGAGGTCCAGACACCACTGCTATTCCAACTGGTAAGCTCAGAGGCACGGAGTCGCTTGTGACGAATAGCTTGTGAAGGGAGCTATATGATTGGTGCAAGAGGGAAAAAACCTTACCAGGTGCTCTGATATGTGCACTCTTTTTATGCAGGTTCACTCAAATAATTTTAATGTGGGGATACAAGCTCTGATGCTTCTTGACAAAATCTCATCCAAAAATCAGATAGTCAGTGATCGATTTTACCGTGCCTTATACTCAAAACTTCTACTTCCTGCTGCCATGAATTCTTCCAAGGCAAGTGACACTGATTTTTTTATGTCTGATTATACATACCATATAGAATGCTTATGGCCACCTTGAAATACCATCCATCAGTGAAATTTCTCAACCGGAAGCTTGATATCTAATGGATGTGGAGTTTGGGTTTAAACTTACATGCTTCTTTTAGTTCTCTTTGTGCAAATGAAGATCACGTGTAGCTTGAGTTTGAAGGGGATAACCTGAATTAGTTTCATTTCTTATGGACATAAAAGAAACGTACTCACATTGAAAGAGTTAAATGACTTGAATTTGATATTGCTGAGTTGGTGATCTTGGGAAGATGAGATCACATGTCAGAGTATCTTATGAGTTGCTTGTCATGCCCCTTTCCCTATCCTTTTGTCCTGCTTTTGGCACTTGAAATCCCCCTCTCAAGAATAAGAAAGCTAACAAACACTTAGGGTACGTTTGTTTTGTGGAAATCGTACAATTTTTGGAAAATGTTTTCCAAGAAATCATTTTCCATGAAAATGATTAGTTTTCTTGTGTTTGATGATATGTGATTGAAAATGTTTTCAGGCATTTGGATCTTATTTGGAAAATGATTGAATGACATTTTTGTTGATTGGAAAAAAATGAGAGATTTTGGAGAGTAAAAGAAAAGGACATAGATGATCTAATAAAAAGGGAATGACCTAAAGACCTGATAAAGAGGGAAAGTGTTTTCCCCTTCCCATGCACAGGAATTCATTTTCCTAAAATAATGCATGATATTTATGTTGACTGGAAAGTATTTTCCATTGACCAAATTGTTTTTGGAAAAACAAACAGCGGAAAGTTCGGAAAACACTTTCCGGAAAACTACTTTCATTGAAACAAACGTACCCTTAAAAAAAGAAAGAAAAATCAAGGAATGGTTTGTGCCTTTCTTATCTCTCTCTCTCTCTCTCTCTCACACCTGTTTTGGTTTGTTGGCATTCTTCAGGCGGAATTGTTTATTGGTCTACTTCTGAGAGTCATGAAAAGTGATGTCAATTTAAAGCGTGTGGCCGCCTTTTCAAAGCGTCTTTTGCAGGTTTGTAGTGAGGATCATTTTAGCTCTCCTT
Organism: Corymbia maculata; assembly: GCA_014182735.1. Classification (NCBI taxonomy): domain Eukaryota; kingdom Viridiplantae; phylum Streptophyta; class Magnoliopsida; order Myrtales; family Myrtaceae; genus Corymbia; species Corymbia maculata. The sequence continues at coordinate 25,432,305 of CM024691.1, forward strand.
AATTCTTTCTCATGGTTGCTAGATATCTCTCTTTACTTAAATCTACAGGATCTGTCCTTAAATACTCTTAGATGAGTGCTTGCTTGCCTCTCGTCCTTGTAGAAGTTCATGCTTGGCACATCTATTTCGGGCAGTTTCTGGTTGTAAAAGTAGAATGTTAAGCTAATATTTCTTGTTTACAGAACATGGTTTCTTGTGCTCCTGTTATGGTATTTTGTATTTTAATATCTCTTATGCTCATTCTTTTAGAGATTTTGACTTATGAAAAGTTTCTGAGAAATGAGACTCATAGATGGATGATTGCAATGCCTTTCTCGGTTTTCTATTTTCTAATAATGCAAGTTCACGGATTTTTGACAGGTTGCACTGCAGCAGCCACCTCAATATGCCTGTGGATATCTTTTTCTTCTCTCTGAGCTTCTTAAAGCCAGACCTCCTTTGTGGTGAGGACAGGATGTTATTTGGATTGTTTTGATGTTTAAATTCAATAACTGGAGGATGAGGGTTTCAGATGGAAATCTCCTGAACAATACATTCTATTGTGCAGGAATGTAGTGCTCCAGAGTGAGTCGGTTGATGAAGAGCTAGAACATTTCGAAGACATTGTTGAAGAAGCTGACAACCAAGAAATCAATGATTCAATAGAAGAAAAAAATATAGGCTTGATTGTTGATGATTCTGTGAAGGACGATGATTCCTCAGAGGAGGAGGTGGATGGCTCCCCTGTCTCTTCTTCTGATGATGATGAACTCTCTGATGAAGCAGCTGAGTTGCTTATAAAGAATGTATCCCCAAATACTCAGGGAGTTGAATCATCTAAAAATAAAATTAACCAGTCTGGAGTAAATTCAACTGATTCGTTGCTTCCTGGAGGGTATAATCCTAGGCACAGAGAGCCGTCTTACTGGTAAGTTAACAACCCTTTTTCCTTCCCCAGTAGTTTCCCTGTAATGGACTGTTGTGTTGCTGCCAACTCTAATTGTGTTGTCTTGATCATTATTTTAGGAGATGTTGTACTTGGAGTAAGTAAATATAGAATAATTAATTTCTCCAGAGAGGCTATCCTTTATTGTCTACAATTATTCATCCAACTAGTGGCCTGCTCTTTTTTTCTTTTCTTTTCTTTTTCATTATAATATGGTTAACCTGTAGCTGTTGCCAGTTTCTTAAATGCGTTGCATTTTCATAAGCCCTTGCTGATTTATGTTTCAAAAACTCCTAATGAATCGATTTCATTCCCATTTGGGGAACTATAGCAATGCAGATCGCGTAAGTTGGTGGGAGCTCACGGTACTTGCTTCACATGTTCATCCATCAGTCTCCACCATGGCTCGGACACTCCTGTCTGGGGCCAACATCGTTTACAATGGAAACCCATTAAACGACCTCTCACTCCCGGCCTTCTTAGACAAGTTAATGGAGAAGAAACCCAAGCAAAGCTCATGGCATGGTGGTTCCCAAATTGAACCTGCCAAGAAGGTGAGTTATCAATTTCTGTTTCTTTGCCCTAGTATAATAGGTTCTATAAGTTGCTTTCCCTGTGTCTGTAATCCATTGACCTTTCTATGAGTGGCCACTGCCTAATGTGGAAACCTCTAAATTTGTGTCTGGTCTTGTTTCTTTTTTCCGCAGCTTGATATGAACAATCAGTTAATTGGGCCAGAAATTCTGTCGCTTGCTGAAATGGATGTTCCCCCGGAAGATCTAGTTTTCCACAAGTTCTATATAAATAAAATGAATTCCTCAAACAAACAAAAGAAGAAGAAAAAGAAGAAAGGAGCAGAAGAAGAAGCCGCTGAGGAATTTTTTGATGTGGATGATGCAGAGGTGGATGGTGGGGACGAGAGCGATAATGAAGAGATTGAGAATATGTTGGACTCTGCTGACATTTCCTTAGATGGAAATGGTGAATATGATTATGATGACTTGGAGCGAGTTGCTGCAGAAGATGATGATGATTTGGCTGGTGATGCTAGTGAGGGAGAGATTGATCTTCCATTTGACATGGATGAGGGAGAAGAGGATGATATTGGCCCCATCGAAGATGACGGAAGTGACAACGAGGATGATGACGTAGATGTGGCAATTGGGGAAGCTGATGATGAAACTGATGAAGAAGAAGAAGGCTCCCACCCGAGAAAAGGAAAGAGGAAATCTAGGGGGAAGACATCGGCATCCCCTTTTGCCAGTCTTGAAGATTACGAACATTTATTTAATGAAGATACCGAGGATCCTGGCTCACAAAAGTCAACAAAAAAGAAGTCAAAATCACGAAAGAAAGCTCGGTCATCCAAGTGATTTTTAGAAACCGGTCTCGGATGCAGGTGATAAACATTGACACGCTTTCAAAAGCTGTTAAACCGTGGCACAACTGGCAACTTTCTTACATTTGCACACGGATATCAGTCAGGGGAGGGTGGATAAGGGCAGCGATTGAGGTAGCAATCAAGTGTCTCGGCTCGTTTGTACGTCCTTCCTCTTGAGCATTGAGTTTTGGTTAATGCGAGGAAAGATGGACTATCACATTTTCTTCAATTTTTGCGATATTTTTTGGCAGAGTTTTGTATCCGTGATTTATACACACCAATGAAGAATGTTGATCAGAGGTTCATCAGTGTCTCTACTCGAATGAAGTGGTTTCTTTTGTTCATGTAAGGCTTTGGTTTCCTTTGGACGTGAATCTGTCTACTTCTTCACACAAATTGACTGATTTCCAGGTCATTGGCTTGCTATTCTGGGTTGATATTCAGGCTTCTTTAAGAAGTTATTTCTAGAACTAGTGATCGTTGTTCAGTCTTACTTACCTTTAAAGACCCTTCTGTCCATCGGAATCAACGAGTGGAAACAGCATAGCGCATATCATAACGTTCAATAGTCTTGTTCTTTCTCTGTGAGATGCATGCTAGTTGTTGGATATAGCTTATGACCCGTTTGTTCTGTGCCATTAACCTTGATGGAAAAGTTTAAGGTCGGCATCATCTCCATTCTTGTCGTATGATTTGCTATGATGCATCCATTCGTACCGAATGTACAAGAAACCCAAACTAGATTCCTGCTTCATTAGACCTACCCTTTTCACATACAGTTACTATGAACATACAGTAGCATCATAATACTGATAAACAGCAACGACCGCGAATCTTCAACCCAGCTTAAGCCGGCTTCACTCCTAAATCTTTCGTCTTTGAAGCTCTCCCAATCCAGTCTTCAAAATCTTCAGCTGCGAATGGTATCCTCAGAACCCCTTCGCTGCAGAACCCGAATTCCTCAGCCGACTTATGCAGCAGCTGGACGAAGTCTGCATCCGCGAGAGCTCTTGTGTGGACGATGAACCGCTTTGTGTGGTCATTAACTCCCACACATACCGGAACATATCCTCTCGGGGTCGTCCGGGCACCCTCTAGCCACCTCGCCCCTCGCTGCCCGGCGATTTTGCTCAGCTTGCTGGCTCTTGATCCCATAGGACTTGTTAATTCGATCGACCCTGATCTGAGCTCCCCCAGCCGAGCACTGAGACAGACAAATATAAGCAAATACAAAGGCCTGCTGTACTTGGTTTGACCTTCCACGTCCCATTGGAAGATAATTTCTTCACGTTTTCCCATGATGGCGATGCATTAATCACACCAAACCTATCATCTTCTAATAATAATATTAATCATGGTCTAATCCAATGCCAATTGTCCAGAAAGCGAGTTTGCATGCCATGACGACAATCTCAACTTGACTCGAGCTTTGTTTAAGCTAGATTTCCAATTATTTTTGTCCGACCGTTGTAGCGATAGTGAACGTTCGATGTGATTTCTTCATCGATGAGGTGATTGTGCAAGTACTCTGTTATGGTTGAGCTGGTTTTTTATCTTCTTCTCACTTGTCCAAACTCTAAAATGCTCAAAGAAATTTCAAAATGGTCCATTTTTATCTGCAACGAAGATCCGGACATGTTGAATTGTCTCTCTCTCTTCGTCCGTGGATGATCAGTACTGGAGATGTACCAGTAGACCGAACAAGTACGAAATGTGTACTTGGGTTTAAGTTTGTTCGATGAAAATTGATAAAATCTTGACTTTTATTTGTACCCGGTGCTTGAAAAATAAAGAGATTAATCACCAAATAAAAATGTTATAAATTAGATGAGTTATGCGTTGCATCGGTCTTAAGCCATATAACAAAGTAATGAAAAATAATCGATAATAGAGAATTTTTTTTTTTTACATTATTCAATTTGTTTCTGTCTAACTCTGTTTTTTTTTTTAATTATTTTTTAGACTCAGGATGTAATGACAAATGGCAAGGATTAGCTCCTGCCTAGGTGGCGCCCGTTCATTGGTGCTGTTATCGCGCATCCCTGCACACTTGACCGCACACTATTTCCTTTTCCGTGTTTTCCCCATTTTGCCCTCGAACTTCTCTCATTCGCTTACGGCAAAATTCCCAAAAAGGGCGGCTATTCTTCTCATGTTTTTCAAATAAAGACTTCATACCTTATTTTAAATGATGGCCTAAAATAACTTTAATTATACAAATATGAGTTTGAAATAATCATAATTGTTTTAAATAAGGGCCTCGCCTCATCGATCGACTAAATTTTCTGACCGATCAAAGATATTTTCATTCGAATTTTCTTTTCTTTTTATCATTTTTTCTTCTCTTTTTTTCTAGTTTTTTTTTTTTTTTTTTTTTTTTTTTATTCACTGACCTTTGACAATGCTCACAAAGGGCTGGGTGAGGGTCACCCTCCCGCAATCTAGTAAGGGGCAGCTTTGCCTGGGGAGGCCGCCCCTCACGGCCAACCACAAGCCCTCATTGATCATGGGTGAGGCCCCCCCTCGCTAGCAGCCGGTGAGGCTGACCCTCGCCAGATTTGGCAAGGGTGGCCTCACCCACAACTAGTGAGGGGCTTGCAAGCCCTTGTTCACACCCAACAAGGACGGTTAGTTGTGAGAGGCAGCCTTCTCGGGTGAGTTTGCCCCTTGTCTGTGGCCAGCGATAATGGCCCTCGTTGGATCGAGCGAGGGCAACTCTTGCTCAACCTTTTATGGGCACCATTGATGGCCAATCGATCATCGACGAAGATAAAGAAGATGAATCAGAAAAAAAAAAATGATAAATGATGAAAATATTGTTAATTGTCGGAAAATTAATTCTTATTTGAAGCGTACGTAACCATTTCTAATTATTTGAGAAAATATAAGCAATGTGCCTCATTTTTTAGAATTTTCCCTTCGCCAGCCCACTCGCAAACGGAGTCAATTGCAAATGAGCGCTGCCGGGATCCGCCGTCGACAGGGGGGTGCCCGGCTACGGGGTGACGAGGTGGGCCGGCGGCGGCGGAGGCATGCTTGATTATGGGCCGGCGGCGGAGGAGCATGCGGTGGGAACGACCGACCGATACGTAGCAACGAGCCATACGATGTCACCGACCGACGTCGTCGTTTTTGGGACGAAACCTGAGTAACGTCCACGTGTATCCGAGCCGCTCCCAGTCACAAAAGTGTGGAACCTCGCCCCGAGCTTCCACACTGTTCCCACAGCTCTCGGCGGCGGCGGCGGCGATCGGCCACCGGCTGCAACTGCGCCGATACCGGCGACTGCGAAGCGCTGAGCCCCCTCATCACTCCAATACCGGCGACTGCGTGCTTCTCCGATCAGTTCGAAGTCAATTTCATCCTCAACGGTTCGTCATTTTGCTAGGTCTTTTTCATTTTCTGGATAGGCAAGCTTTTGATTCGCGCGAGTGGCCTTTCGTATTCCAGATGATGATCTCGCTTCGCTTTCTGATTTTTCAGGATAAATTTGGGGAAGAACGAGAAATGTCAAGGTTTCGAGCGTTATGGCAGGCCTCTCTGAATGCTACCAAGAGAGGTACTTATTCGTTTTTCGCTTTCGTTGAAAACTTCCTCAGATTTGTTGTTGCAGTACTAAGGCCTTATGCCGTTCGTCAGTGGGGTGATTTACATAGGAAGCTTTAGACGACATCCTTGCCCCCATGTTTGTTGTTGACCTTGGTCGTGATTGTTGTTTGCTGCTGTCAATTACGTTTCGGTATGAAGAAATGCTTCGGTAAGATTGATGGGTGGCTAGCAGTATCATGTTTCGGTCGGGCTTGTTCATTTTTAGCATTTTGGGGAAATTTCTTTGGTAAGGCGAAGGCCATGGCAGTAGTGCTTGAGGGTCAGCTTCCTCTATGGAGGCATAAGGATACAGAGGTGGCATCATTTCTAAGGCTGGGTCAACATGGTGACTCTGGTGATTTATTTTTGCGATGGGTTGGAACATGTCAAAATGAGTTCTTTATTCAGTTTCATTTTCTATTAGTCTGTCGGTCTTGGCATGAGATATGAATGAACAAATTTCATCAGCTGTGGCCCTGAAGGCATCCAATTCTAGTGATATGATTCTTTGGCTGGCTGGTATTTAGCATTTCCTTTCTATTTGATGAGGGAGTCTATTGATATGTGCTAGACTTTTTGATTAAGTATTTGTGGAATGCCATAAAAGAGCATTTCTTAGCTGGAGTCCCTTGCTGGATGATATTGTTCAGACTTGGATTTTGGAACTTCCATGCAGCTTTAGAGTGGATTCCCTCCCTTCTTTGATTGTATGATAAAACACCATCTAATCGTGATATGAATTGCTTTATTCGAAGTTGTTGCAAAAGTAATTGAGCTTTCTGATTAACTGGAGCATTTATCATGGCATCAGCACCACAATGACGGTCACTGAGCAAGGAGTTGATGGGAATACCCTTGATGTCTTTGTCTCTTTGCATGACTTGAAAATGTCCTTTCGAAAAAAAATCTGCTTTCCTGGACATAAAATGGGTGTCTGGTTCTTCTGTGGCTTTTTGGCATGGTTTAAATGACTATCTGCTTGAAGAGAATTTGAACTTTTGATTTTTGGCATTTGTTATCTACTCTAATGTCAGTATAGTTGTCTGCAGTCTTATACATATATTTTCTGCTCCATAATGGTTATAAACTGCTTTTCTAGAAAATAAAAGGGATCGACACTTATGTAATTCATAATACTCTCTACCTTTGGTAATTGTTGTGTTGATCTTCTTATATGTGCAGCTCTGACATGGAATGTTGAAGACTTGATACCTCCAAGCGAGAAAAGTATATTTAATTTTAACTCAAAGGAAGAGTTGAAAAGGTGGCATCTCTACTCGGATTCTGAATATGGGGGTATGCATGTGCTTTAGATAATATTCAGTTGGTGGATCAGACAGTTTTACAAACAAATAAAAAGAAAATGAGGTTAAATGGGAAAAAAATGATTGATATTTTGCACACTTAGAGTATATCGATACAATATTGTGTTTCTCTGGATGGAAAGACCACTTTTCGATCATATTTTACTGGCAAATGGTGATCTGACTTTTCATCTCATTGGTAATTTTATTACCTCTTCTGTGACTTTTCAGGGCTGTCGTCTGCCTCTTTGGAGATTAATGATGCTGGGAATGGACTAAAGGGTATTGCTCAGTAATTATTCCTATAGTGACTGTATTGGCATAATGACTTGTGATGATTTGAGTTCTGAACACTCAATAGCTTCTGGGTTTCTTGCATAGGAATTTTTTCTGGTCACCTCTCACTGGATCTTGCGGAGGATTCAAAATGGAATATCAAAAGGAGTGGCTTTTGTGGAATGCGGTCAAAGAAAGTTAGTGATTTTCGCATGTTCTTGCAGGATATATTTCATCGCTGACACTAAAAAGTTCATTTCTATGTCTTACCGAGCGTTTCTTTGATTGTTCCCGGCATCAGTATTTAGTTAGTTACCTTTTTCATTTTTTTTCCCTTTTCTGCAGTTTGATGGCTACATTGATTTGGATGCATATGATACCATAGCTCTTAAGCTTAAAGGAGATGGTAGATGCTACATATCCACTGTAAGTGTCTATCCTCATTTCAGTTTTTATGAGAGTGATGGTCCTCAGGTTTCTTCTTTATTTTTGAACGTGTTAGCTGGCATACTACATGCTTTTCTGATATAGTTGACCTCTGATCTAGATCTACACGGAGAATTGGGTGAACTCACCTGGACAGCCGGAAGATAATTCGTGGCAGGCTTTTGTCTTTGTGCCGAAAGACAATTGGTATATTGCAAAGGTGAGTATTGTCATTGTTAGCAGGGGGGTTAGCAAGTCGAGCTTCAGTAGCTTATGAGGAGCTTGACTCATTTAGACCTCTATCCTTGGTTACTTTTTTCCATCAATCTTGTTATATTGGTCTTTCCAGTGGTTTAATTTTCCTGTTATTCATGTAATGTTGGTCCTTTCTGAATTCAAATTGTCACAGCAAACTGATGGTGATCTCTTTTCTAATCACCATCAGGAGTATCTCACTAATGAGCATTTGAGGCTTCCTTCTTCTCGAATGGGTTGGTCCTTATGCACGTTTTTGCTGCTGAAGATATTTTTCGGCTTTATTACTTTGGTCGAAAGTTGAACTGAGTAGTACGTGTGTATGTATGTGTATTAGCTCATATGTGAGAAGTCTATTGTGAATCCGTGGATTTCATGGCCTTTTCAGATTCCCCTTGCCCGATATTTGCCAACATGGAGAGGGAATGTCATAGACGCAAGCTTGGAAATGAATCCATCTCGAATCCTTGGCATGTCACTGTCTGTTAATGCAGAAGGAGGATTCCATGGCGCAAAAACTGGGCCTGGTGATTTCAGAGTCGAGCTTGAATGGATCAAGGCGCTGAGGACAGAGTGAGCATCTGTACATTACGTTGGCAGGAATTGAGTCCATTTTCCTAGAGCTTCGATCCATCTTGACAGCATAGTCTTCTAACCTTTGCTAGAATGTACGATTTAGCGATTCAAAATTTTGCTCCTTTTCAATAGTGTGTTCTTGAGAAGCTTTGGAAATTGCAAAAAGGCTCAGCTTGTTTTGTAATAAAAAAGGCTCACCATATTTTCATGTACGTTGAGTTAGGCGGAGTGAGTGTCAAAGAACCTCTTCCGAAGCCCCAACGGTGCATACCACAGTTAATTCGTTGATGCTTTTGCTTGTTAGTTATAAAAAAAAAATTATGTTACCATATGCATCCTTCTCTATTGAATGGATCTGGAAGGGAGTCCAGTTGGATCGACTTGAGAGTCGAAACTTTAAATATCAGCATCAAAGGCAGATGTATTCAGCACACGCGAGCCAATTCCATCTCAGCTATTGGATATTACGGTCTGTCTGCCCACCATGTCTGATAGCTAAGATGAAGTGGGCTTAGGTGTAGCGGGGAAGTACTTAGAATTTATCCAATCCAAGAAGGACTAACATGCGGGGGTTCTCATCTTTCTCCCTTGACGATCCACGCGGTCCATTCCATTGATGTCACTCTTTGGTCAAATGAGCAAAAGGACCATTTGAATTGAAATTTCTAGCTCGACCCAGCCGGGCCTCAGCGTGCCCAGAGATCCACCCACCAAACGAAAGACCGAAATGGCAGGAGATGACAAAAGAGCAATCGGATGGGTTGTCCCAAATCAATCAATCAAACACCCTCACGAGAAATCTCCAAATTGGGTCTTTCACTGTCAACTCCCCTTTGCTGCTGACACTTCTCTCGCAAAATGCCTCGCCTTTCCAGCTCGCCCCCCCCTTGCGGCAACTTGGCCTTTCCCTTCCTCTCTGGCATCGACGTGACACGAAAGTTGATCAAAGCCGCCGTCCGTACGCCTCAGGAATCTCCTTTCCAGGATTCGTTCAGTACCCTCCTGCTCCCCAAGTTGACTCCGCCATGGCATCTCGCAAGCTGTCGTCCAATCCGCAAGTGGGTGGTTCCTGGGAAGATCGGTTCATTCAGTTCCAGATGTGGCGGGTTAGGTCGGAACAATGGATCTACACTTGGCACGAACTCGACCGACATGCATCGGACACGCCTAAAGTCTTTAGATCGAACGTGTTTCGCGTGAGGCCTGAGATGCGACGACGATCGCTGCATAAATCGGAAATGGACCCCGGGGGAATGGACTAAGCATGAGGCATTAAATTAATCTATATATATATATATATAAATAAATGAATTTATGTTTATAATGTGTAGGGCCTAGGAGCTTTATGAAGAAGAATCTACGGCTGACGTGGACAAATCACTTCCAGAAGAACCGCATTGACACTATCTGAACGGAGGGCCTGCACTTGGACTTGCGGCACGGCTCCAAGTTCATGCACGCCACTATTTTATTTCTCTTGCGTCTACTCCCACGACATTTCCAGAATGCTGAGCAGGGGCACCTTGTCCTTTTAAAATAAGCCAAGGACGCTTCTCGCTCAGTCATCCATTCCTATCCTGAAGCAAATTGCACCTAGAAAAATCGCACATCCAATATCGATCTCAATCCATAAACAAAAGAATTCGGGGCGTGATATTTTGGCACGTTGGAGATGGTTGGTGCGGCCTAATCCCAGAAAGGTTTCCTTGGCCTGAAGGATGGTGGTCGGGCAATGTCCCCTTCCCCCGGCTTCCCCTTTTTTTTTTTTTTTTTTTAAGGTCATCGTCTCCTTTTTCGAGCAAACGAATGGCCAATGTGTCCAAAAGGCTTTGATTTTGGGAAGCTTGGAGCACGTGATCTTGTGGAAATCCCAACGCAAGATTGCCTCCAATTCACGTGGCCTTGTGTTTTTTCCCCTCTCTTTTTATAATTTAATATATATGTTTTAATTTATGTTTTTTGGGTTGGCCTTTGGACCACTTGAGAGAGTCTGGTCCCAACGTCAAACTGCCGCTCTTGGCCCCAGTAGTCACATTTGGTGGCTACTGCTGGCAGCTTTTTCGCAATAGGGACTTAGCCAAATTGCAATTTCCTGATTTTACATTTCGACCCCCTATTTTCAGGGAAAACCCCTCGATGAGGACAAGATGGGGATGGGCTATGGAGTTGATGAGGATATCAAAAGCAAAGATTTGGTCTTTTGTGACTCGTGGATTTACTCTGAAAAGAGAAAAAAAAAAAATCCAATCACCAGGAATAAAATGGCCCATCTGTAGGGCAACTCCTTAAATTTTAATTCAATCTTTTTTTCCTACATAAATTTAAATTTTTCGATAATTTTAATTACAAAGGTCGGCAACTAGAAATGGATCTCGGGATGTCAATTGACAATATACTATATTTAGACGTGAGATGGAGAACAAAATGCATCGGACATATGAATGAGGCATGTGATTGTAATAAAATTGAATATTGCTGTCCGATGGAATCTCCCAATCAAATTTATAAGAATGATGAGAAGAAATCAAAAATATCATAAAGTGATCGGAAAGATATGATATAAATTAATGTCCCTGGTTCCATAAAAAGTAAAATGTTGGGGCCCCTAAAAGAGAGAAAGTAAAATGAGGAATGATTGTGCTAATAGAGCCAATCAAATTGATGTATAGACTAGACGAGACTAACATATGCCAAGAAAAAAAATGAATATCACAAAAAATGTCAAACTAGTATAATTGTGCTACATTTATTCAAAATTGACTTTGGTGTTGGAAAATATATTAAATTGTTACATCTGTATTACTTTTAACCTAAATTAATTCTCGTGTTACGAAAAATCCCAAATAATTATGCCTGCAACAAATTTCTCAAAATATTAGGACGAAACTAGGGATTTTAACAAACTTTCAAAAAGCGAAGGAGCTCTTATGGCAGAATTAGCATATTTTAGCATAATTCCCGATCTCAGTTCATGTTCTTCAAATCTGGCTTCCCCAATATAATATTATTTAAGAAGACCCATTTGTGTTGAAATTTTATGTTGGATCCATGTTACAGGGTGACCATCCAAATTTTTTTCCGCGTGTGCTTTTAGGTAAGCAATTTAAAATGGATATTGAATGAAAGTTAATGGGAGTATATTTGTTACGGCTTTACTAGTTTTTTTGATATTTCCGACTAGAAAATTAGGATAGGATAAATGTGATACGAATATACTAATTTAATTTTTTTTATGACATGAAAACTAATATGAGGTAAATGTGGAATGATTCATCAGTTTTGGGTCAAATTGTGAAGCCCGTCATCATCATTGAGATGCGAGAATAAAATAATTAATTTCGAGTTCATCACTAAAATTAAAAATTTCATCTAAATTTTCATCAATCTCGCATGGTGTGCTTTGCAATGTTTGGGTTCAAAAAGACATTCCATGCTGGTGTGCAGCTGCACAAGAGAAAAGATCAGCAGCATGGCTAGACAACGAAATATATATTAATTAATTGACCACAATATTGTTCATCGTCTTAAATTAAATTATCCCAAATCAATTTTTGAAAAGATTGGGCCAATGAGGGATCTGATTTGTGAAGCCACTTATCACGTGTAAGGAATAATCTCTCTGCATCTTAAATCTGTTGGCATTGGAGTTAGGTGTAACCTTTTTAAGTCTCGGTTTGTTTGAATAAATGATTTGGAAATATTTTTTGAAAAATATGATTTGTATTGTTTACAAAAATTAATGAACAAACAAATTCATTATAAAAAAATAGTTAGATATAAATTATGGTTGATAATGAAATTTTTTCCATCAACTGGTTATTTTCAATGACACAAGCTATTGTTTTTACCAAATCATTTATTTTAGATGAATCGAGTGGAGCTTGAGAAAATAGTGTGCAATAGTAATAATTTAGACCAATTTTGAAAAAAAAAATCTACGTACTTATGTTTGGAAGACAAAGATATCCTAACTTTTCAAATGATCCAAAAAGCTCATGAATTTTCATTGAGAAGGCAAAGATACCCATTATTAAGTTTTTTATTTGTGCAGGCTAATGTGACACCGTGATTCGACTAATGATTATGACGCCAAAATTATGATATGTATATATTAGCAAGATCAAAGGCATTGTTTCTCTAAAGTATCATGGTTTTCGATTTTTTTTTAATGGAACTAATCTACTTCGCGCATGCTTAGGCAGATCACTTCAACTCTTTTCTCTATTAGTTTGTTTCTTTAAAACACCAGAGATGGCCACGTCACGTGCCACGTCAGCTTGCTTGGAGGAATAATTTTTATTGGACTATTTCTGTTCTGGTAAAAGTAGATGGGTTTTTTTGGGTCATTGGAAAAGTCATGGAAAGTTTTATCTAAATTTAATTATCGAAAAAGTCATAAATTTATAATATCATGATTAATTTAATTTTAAAATTTTAATTTAACTAATTTAGTCATAAACTTTTTAAGAAATTATCAGCTTAGTCTTCTATTTAATTTTTGAAAGTTGTGAAACTTATCATGATGGCACTATTGATATAATAAAATTTCAAAAAATGTAATTAAATTTTAAAACTTATCAAAAAATGTAATTAATTCCAAAATTTTCAAAAAATATAATCAAGTTATAAAACTTGTTAAATCTGTGTAGTTAAATTCTAAGACTTGTTAGTGTTTTTTATTTGTCTATTTTGATGGAGCTAATGGAAGGACTTTACCGTTCCAACCTAATAAATTTTATGATTTAATTTCACTTTTCAAAATTTTTACATTTTCTTAATAAGTTTTAAAATTTATTTGTACCTTTTGAAACTTATAAAATTCAATTGCACCATCACGACAAGTTTAAAAACTTCAAACACACTTAGGTGATGATTGTTTGGATATTGTCCACTTGGGTTGCGCAAACCCAAGCGATAGTTCCATCATGAACAACCCATGTGACCATTATCACTTGGGTTCACAATAGTTCCATTGCCTAGATTTGCATGATCCAGGTGACATTTGAAATCGCATGATCTTAGGCTAAGCTATTTGTTGGAGGTTGGTCGGTGGGCTAATTTTGACCGCCGGTGAGTAGATTTAAAAAAAAAAATTTAGTAAAAATCTTTTGCAAAACATTATTTTTATTAAAGGACATTTTGTTTCACAATATAATTTAAAAATTACAATTTGTCTAACATTATTTATATTTTGAAAATTCCTCTAGTTAAAAAATATTCACATTTTCTCAAAAGCATTTGTCAAAAGCCGAATGAAACCGGGCGAAGTCTCGAGAGAAAGATAAAGTAATAACAAACGGATAAAGGCGATACCGAGAGGGGAAAGCAAATCGATTCTACAGTAGTCTTCTTGCCAATCGTCTTATTTTTCCGAACAGCGACCCAACAGTCCCTGCAGTAGGGCCCCTGGTCGGACCGCGAGGAGCGACGGCACCCGGGGGCACGGCCCCAGCACGACCCCCTCCCTTGGCGGGGTCGGCGCGGATCGACGGCGGCCCTCGCTAGAAACAGAGGACGGAGGAGCGGCGGTGCTGAAAAATTTCCTCAAGAAAAAACCAAAAAAGGAAAATTTTCCCCACTGCACTGCACTGCGGGCCCAGCAACCTTTTTCTCCTCCCCATAAATGAAGAAAAGCCATGCGAGCAGCATAGAGAGAGAGAGAGAGAGAGAGAGAGAGAGAGAGGGGTTTCTGGGTGGGACCGGGGCTTTGCTACTTGCTCTCTGTGGCCGTCAAATCCCTTTTTGACAGGGGAAAACAGAGGAGGGAGGGACACAGACAGAACCTTCTGGAGAGAGAGAGAGAGAGAGAGAGACATCATCCGATGATGATGACGACGGTGATAAAAAAAAATATCTGCCTCCACAATCCCATCTCGGCCCTCCATCTCCGACCCCCACCGAAGCACCTTATCTCCCACCACACGCACATTCACCCAAAAAATCGTTTTAATCATTTCTAATAAACAATATTATTTATTTATTTATAATGGAAATTCAGCAACTTGGCAAAGGCGAGGCCTTTTGCATTGACGCGGCCACTGTCTCTGTCTCACACCAAACGGAAAATTCGTATATATGGGCCTGTCTCTAGAGCCTTCTTAAGCATCTCTCTCACCCTACGTCAGAGGCCGATCGCCGTTGCCGCCGGCCCCTTCTTCTTTTTCTGCCCGATTTCATTTCAAGACGTCCTCCCTTTCGCACTGCTTTATCTCCCGGACGCAATGCTAGAGCCTGGAGGATTCGTGGGGGATTCTTTCGTCGTTTCGCCTTCGAACTCGGTCACCCATTTTCGTCGTACGAACATGGGTTCGAGTTAAAATTCGTCGACGTAACGATCGTGAGCTTTGGTCACTTGGGCCTCGGTGGATTAGAAAAGACGGCTTTTTCTTCTTGAGTTTTCTTGGGTTTGGATAAAAGTGAGGAGGAAACGAAGGCAAGATAGATTGAAGTTTTAAGAGAATCAATGGCGAGTGGAGGAGAAGAGGAGAAGAAGACGAAGGACTTGTACGCGGTTCTGGGGTTGAACAAGGAATGCACAGCTTCAGAGCTGAGGGACGCTTATAAGAAACTTGCGCTGGTTAGAACCCCGACCATCTTTTCATTCTGTTCTTCTCTCGATCTAAATGGGCTCTCCTAATGATAACTTTACATACAAAAAACAAGATCTTGGGATTCTCAAAATAATTCTTCATCGTTTCCGTTCCAACAACAGAAACATCTCGCGAACCCGTTTTCCCAGTTGAGTTATTGTTTTGAAGTGAATTGCTGTCTGATGTATTACTTGAACAAAAAGAGAAACTTTTTGGGTGAATTTGATTATGAACTACGGAAGTGGACGAAAGATTTGGCCAAAACAAAACGAGCTTATCATTTTATTTTTATTTTTATCTTGGATTGGAATTAGAGGTGGCACCCAGATCGATGTTCAGCTTCGGGAAGCTCCAGGTCCGTGGAAGAGTCCAAGAAGAAATTCCAGGCTATTCAGCAAGCCTATTCGGGTAGATGGTCCTCTATTTTGGATTGTCCATTTACGATTTCTCACGCTTTTCGCACTTTGCAATAAGAAGTGAGATTGAGGAGATGAGGAATTCTTTTTTCTTTTCTGGGTTTTTGGTGGAACAGTGTTATCTGACGGGAACAAGAGGTTCTTGTACGACGTGGGAGTCTACAACGACGACGATGACGACGAAAACCTCGTAAGCTGCCCCACGTCTTTGCTGGTGCACCTTCACGTCTTATCATCACGAGCCTGATCGGTTCTTACTCACCTTCGACCAAAATAAACGTCCCCCCTCTTTGACTTTTTCGTAATTCGTGCCTGTGGGGGCCCTGTACTGTTTGTTTGGGAGTCTCTGTGCGCACCGAAGGGTTACGTCCCTTCTGAGTTTTTGGTTATTTACTGGGGACTGAATCTCTCCCGCCGGCGGAGCAACAGCTCCAAAAGCTTGCATTTTGATTGACCGAGTGCATTTTGAATGGGCCTCGTGGCAGGGGATGGGCGAGTTCTTGAGCGAGATGGCGGTTATGATGAGCCAAACCCAGTCCGGCGTAAGTTATCTTCGAATCTTGAATTGGTCAGAGTCATGTGCTTAGTGACACGAGCCTGACTCGAGCTATGTGAACGCGTGCAGGAAAATGGGGAGGAGACATTGGAGGAACTCCAGGAGCTGTTCGACGAAATGTTTCAGGCCGACATCGAGGCGTTCGCTTCCGACTCCCCCGCTCTGGCCCCTAACGGGTGTTCGGCTTCTTCATCCTCGTCTCCGTACATCTCTTGCCGCGCGAGTTCCGGCTCGAGTAATAAGCGGAGCGCCTCGGAGATCGGTAGAGTCAAGGCGGAGGGTTCGGCCGGCTTCGATGCCCACTTCCAGAGTTTTTGTTTCGGGGTAAGTTCCCTCGCTCGCATGCTTTCGCGCCGCTCGCCATGCAAATCTTTAAGCGTTTCGCTCGAGCATGATTGGATTGCCATGGAACGCTAATCGACTTGGTAGTACTAGTGCATCGATTCGTGTCGTGTTTCGGGAGAGTTTAGCTAAATGTCATTAGATAAGATGGCCCGTGTGCTAATTTCGGCTGATGCGCTGATGCTCTGTTTCGTTGCTTTGTCTTGGAATGCATCGCCAAGGTATGCGTTTAGGATTACGGTTACGCCTGAGGGACAAACCGAAGGTTAGATTCATCATAAGTCATTGCAAGAAGAGTAAGTCCTCGTACTCTCAGTACATCTATTGTGTCTTGATGATTCTCTCTGCTTTCTCTTTTAATGTAAATTACATTAGACGATTAGTACAGTGTCTGTCAATGTTCGTGTTGATGTTAGTGTAAGGTTATCAATTTCTTCATCCGCATATGCTAGATCACTTAGGAAAGAATGTTGCAATGAATGTACCTCGCCCTAGTTGAAACCGATGTGGCTCTTTCTTAGGCTGATGAAATTACTTTGTGTGCAATGAAGACAGATGGAGCAGGAGGAAGATCTCAGGATAGGAAAGGGGGTCGCAGGAAGAATGGCCGGAGCAACCAGCGGCAGTAGGCAGAGGCAGGGCAGGAAAAGGAAGATCTCTTCTGGCGACGTCTCATCGAAGGACTTTTACGTCCTCTCTGCCAAGAGACGGTGGCACTGATTTGCCAATCTGTCTCTGTCCAGAAAACATGTAAGTTCAGAGTGTTCGGGTGGCCGCGTGTGGAATTTGATCCTCAGTGGGACTGGAAAGGAGTTCTTTTTGTGTGATCCATTTGAGATTGGTGTCAAGACGGGAGGAATGTCTTTAGAATCACGTTAAGCCGTTCTCGACATGCTCTGTAATCTTTGTAATGATTGCTGATCTACCTTTATCAATGTCATTGGATTAGTAGTAGCTTTCTTGCCACTGAGAATTTCCACTTCCAGGAAGACCTGGCTTCTTGCTCTGAAGTAGCATCACCTCGAGTTACTTCGTTTCGAGACCCGATTTATGATACTATCCGATTGAAACAAGTGGTCTAAAGACAGGAGAGAACCTAAATTCTAATTTAGTAATGTTGGTGATTCTTTGAATTATATGAAAAAAGTTTCAGAGATATTTTAGGAATAAAGTTGGATTGAAAGGATCAAGATGGTCCAAAAACGTACTAAAAAGGAAGGGGACAGAAATATCAATGATGCTTACTAGTGTTTAGACGGTCCAAAAACGCATTAAAAAGGAAGGAGAGAGAAATATCAATGATGCTTACTAGTATTTAGCACTAGTATTTAGCTAAAGTAAGCAAGATGTATTATTTCGCAAAAAATAAATAATTTAAAAATTAATTTTTAAAAAATGATCGTTTATATAGTATGAAATAATTAATTAATGAACTTTTTTCTTTATCGATAATTTGCATCTAAATATTTTCGTAAATAATGTAAATATTTTTTATTCATTTATTCATTTTACAAGTGATATGAATAATCAATTTTAAACAACCAATAGTTAAGGCAAGCGTGCTTCTTTTATCATATTTTACTGTCTTTAATTGATTTTAATATAATGAGATTTAAGAAGTCATTTGATTAAAAAAAAAAAAAATGTTCAATTATTTCGATTTCCTCGGCTTTCCATTTTTATTTTAGTTTTAATCCGAGTTTCAGAGGAGGATATGCACAAAAGTCCTCCACTCCCACATCTCCCCACGCAAGTTGCTAATGAAAATTGAAGTTAGGTAGGGTCCCATGGTCTCGCTGGACAACCAATTTTTGGGCCACTTGCATCAACTAGTGCCTAGTCATTTTCAATTCTTCTGACGTGGCGAGTGCATTCTTCGTTAGAAAACTGAGTTTGAATTCTCACACTTGAACATTTTTTAGGATAATCCCCAGAGGAAGCACAAACATATACATTTTTCAATAAAAATTTAGTAAGTGTGAGATTGGGCAGTCGACACTTATGGTAAAGATCGGTCGGGCGCTTAGAAGGGGAGGAAAAGCGATTCTTATAATTTTTAATTCTAGAAAGATCAATTAAAGCTCTCGAGTCCGACAAGGATGGAGTCAAAATCAAGAAATATATCGTATCCCATGATTGAAGGGTCAAACGTCATTGATTAAACATATATGAAAATGAAAGCGCATAGAATATTTTGGTCTAGCCAGCCAAAGATAGGACCTTTGACTAGGTCTCAAGCACACCACCAAAAGACTTCAATTTGTAACTTCAACAGCAAAAGCAACGCCACGAGGAAACAAACAAGTTGCTAATAACATAAACGCGAGACGGTGTTGGCAAAGGCCAAAAAAAAAAGCTCAAGTGGGCAAGTTGGGGAGGTGGTCTAGGCTTTAGGCTGCTTTATTCTTCAGGAATATCTAATAAAGAAATCCACCGATCAAAGCCAGGAAAAAAGAAAGGATCGACATCGGAGATTTGATCGTGTTATAAAAGTCCCGCGAGGTTAATGCGCGTTCGCAGCAAGTTGATGTACAAAAATATGACCCTGGAAATGCCATTGGGATTTGTTTTAAAACGTGTATGGGAAATCATTGTGTCGTGTCCTGCCATGGATAAAAGACAAAGAACACAGATGTTTTGCTGATTTTTTCTGTACCGTGCTGTAGCTTTTTAAAGAAAAACGCCTCCCTCTCTCTCTCCTCCCTGTTTACAAAATTGAGCGAACAACATTCTTATCTGATTAATGCTAGGAATACATGGCAGCAACAACATCAAGAACATAATTACACACATGAAATTCATAAGATATCAATGATAAATCTCACTGAAAACATAGGTTTGGTTCGACCACGAAAAACCTGATGTAGGGAGTATTAAGTGAAAATCAAATCGATCATATTCGAGAAGAATATGTCATGAGTATGCTAACAAAATTTCGATATAGTCAGAACATAAATCGACTTTCAATGTTAGCTTGATGAAACTAGACACTACTCTCTTTTCTAGATTCTCTTCGCTCCCTCTCTCTCTTATTGTTGCATCTCTATGAGCCTTCTTGGCTACTACCACGTAAAAATAGTGAAAAATCATATTTCTCTATATGAATCATCATATGCGATCAAGCCTTTATGTTTGCAATTTATTGGGTTTTCTCCACTTGAAAGTGAACCTAGTCTAATAGAGGATGCATAGTGGAAACTCAGAAGCTCGATATATTCAACTTCACCTAAGAAGATCGTTAAGGGAGAGCTCCTATCCGAACCCGTCAACATATCCGGATGGACTCAACTTCACTAAAAAAAAAAAAAAACTAAGCCAATGAATTATGAGTCAACTTTGATAGATTAACTATCTCTTATGGGTGAGCTTAGTACTAATCTATCTCCCATCAATTTAGCTTAGCTATCCTTCTGTATCAAGATATCTCAATGCGAATAACGTACACCTTCATCCTCAATCTCTTTCTCCAGATTGAACCATGGAACTGCAATTGAGATCACGTTGTTCACGAGATTCCTTTCTTTAAATATTCACCATACTAACACGTAGCTTGGTCATGACGTTTCACCAAACAACAACACATTGCTTGGTCATGAGATTCCTTTTTTGAGGTACTCACCAAATACCAATATACATTGGAAGTAAGCCACCAATCAACTATCAGCTCTTATACCATTTGTATAAAGCTACAATACAACTCAACATCTTCACTTGAGGAGATCGCTAAAAAGGAGTTCAAATTTGAGCCTATTAATATATCCTAAGCTAATAAGTTATCGACCAACTATAATATAGTAACTACTCCATATCATACTGGTTTTCAGACATAAGACTTCTTTGATGAGTATCTCAACACTAATTTTTACTTTTATGCGGGCACATCAGTCAGAGAAAAATCAAAGAGAATCTAGTTAGAACGTGATTGGCTATGTTGTATCAATTTCTGGCTAATCAACTGGACGTTGTCCTCGCTTTCGACTGGGAAAAAGAAAAAGAAAAAGATGAACCGTTGTCCTGGGACATATATATCTTGCTCTCCACTAGAAAAATAATGTCGGTGCTTAATTAGCCAGCTCTTAGCGTCGCGAATGTAGCAGCATCACTAAGTTAAGGTCGTGCACTTAATTTTTGTAATAAGAATTGCTCTGTCCATATCACAACTTGACAGTTCTTTTATCAACCTAGAAGGGGGTTGTTCAAGCTCGGGAATATGCAGGCATTAGATGCACAACTTCTGTATCTGGTCAACGGCCCATGGTTTTCTGGGCCAATTTCAGCGTTCCGGTTGGCCCAAGGAGCGGAGGGGCTTGTGCAATGTAGGGAGCCCAATAAGACGGCGTATTAGAATTAGCCCACGTTATAGCAATAGTCTAAAATTGGTCCGTACAATTTGATGCATATACTAACATGTGCGTGTATAGATATCGTACGATATTGTCTTATTAGCTTCACCAACTCAACAAATGTTGCTCACGTCCCTGGGCATTCTCATCCAAGTAGAATGCTACCCAAACTTTTATTATGTTATTTTTTATCCTAATGGTATTTAGACTACCTTTTAGGGACCATAAAGAGGAGTAGATTTCACATGTGCTCGGAATTTACAATCGGGTCACTAAAATTCAATTTCAAACCGGCGAATAATTAATCTTCTTTTCACCTCGAAAGGTTTTGCCAATTTTACGGCAAATTATTGATGAGAAGACTGCATGGATCTAACACTGCATCTAGTTGACCATGCCACATGAGTTTGGCGGCTATACATGAAGTCTACTCTTTTGGACATGCCGCCGGGCATAAGGCAGCGGTCGGCGGTCAACCAATTCACATCAGCAGTTACAACGATTCAGAATGAATGCGAAATGGATTCGCAAACTCAAGTCCAGAGTCTCATTTGCGACTAAATTACCAAATTGAGGCTTTTATTTGATATAATGTCAACTTGGGGCCCTCTTTTGAGAATATTTTCTCTCTTCGGGCACTTATTTGAAATTTTCTATCCCATTAATTTGGCTCACAAATTAAAAAAGAAAACTTTCATTTTTTTTTTTTTTTGCAGGCATTTTAATTGGATAAGCGAGGCGTGCAAATATAGCATATGGCATGTTAGAATACGCTCGATAACAGCGCGGACAACATTCTCTAATCCAAAGTCAATCGGTGATGGTGCACCAACTTACGCCGTTCAAATTCCTCGATGTGACGAATTGCCAAATTGCGTGGATCTCAATATTATAAAAGGCCTCTTTAAAATATATTTGTCGATTGGCATCATCACGACAGGGACACCCTCTTTTGTTTATATGGCCATAAGAAAGAACGGAGAAGAATGAGCATCGGCTTCCGGTCGAATGAAGCAGAGCCGTGCATGCTTCCATAAAATCCAAATATAATCTCGTGTAAATTTCGAGATAATTACGAAACTTTTTGGCCCGATCGAAGCCGAACCCTTAAAAAACAGAAAAATATCGAGGAGTTTGAATTCAATCGGTGCGCTTGAGTGTCGGCTTGACGGAAGTATAGGTAGGAGAATGGATATGGATCATTGGATCATATAGTACCGCGTGGAGATTAATACCACGAAAAAATTTAAATTAATATATATGTGATAAATTTATTTTAAATTTATTTTTTATCACGAAAAACCTTAACTTATTATATATATGATAAATTTATCCTAAATAATTGCAAAATACCAACGGTGATGCACTTGTGACAAATTTTCTCGAGACCTAATTTTTCGACACTCAGAAATTTCAAATTAATACATTTATGATAAATATACTTTTCGTTAAATTGTATTAATATAAAAAAATTACAAAACTGATACAACTATGAAAACGGATAATTTAATACATCAATCAACTATTATATGTTATTAAAATAAAAAATTTGGCAATATAGGGTAAATTTGTCATAGATGTGTTGATTTGTAATAAATTTATCAAAAATGTACTTGTTTAAGATTTTTATGATTAAAAAATCAGTTTGAGATAAATTTATTATATATGCATTAATTTAGATTTTTTCCTAGGATTATCCCGTTCAACGTACCTATTCAGCACCCGTGTTTTTATAATTCGGGTAATGATTTATTAATATAATCGCTTCCACTCACGGCCCGCCACGTGGCGGGATTAGTTCAACATTTGACTGCGATCTTCGCCATTTGTTCTCGGGGAGGGGAAGTAACCGATAGCCGAAAGATCGCTGTCACGTGACGGGGAGGAGGCGTGGCGCGAGCGGTTCCGATTCGGTAGGTGATGGTAAAAAATGATCTTGGACCCAAAAAAGAAAAATAAAAATAAAGAAAAATAAAAAAAAAAGGTGAAAAATGATCTGGGACCAAAAGAAAAGAAAAGGTAAAAAATGATCTGCTAAGGAAGGGGAGGAGGAAGGCGGAAGGGGACAAGAACCAATTCTTATCCGATGACGTGTACGGTGTTAATGCAAGAGCCCGGCCCCACCTCTGCACTTTCTGTCGACTTTTTTGGTGGTGTCTCCTCGGCTCCCAGCTCCGGCTCACTACGAGCCGCGCGCTCGGCTCTGCCGTTGCCATAATGCGTGGAGCCGTCGTGATTTAGCATTAGCCACAAACCAAGCCGGCGTGCGAGCCATTCGCTGAATAGCGATCGCTCAACAAATCCCGGCCTCTCTCTCTCTCCTCTCTTTTCCAATATAAAAATGCGTTCTTTCTTCCGGGAAGTTCTCTCCCTCCGTTGGCTTCTTCTCCTTCCCATTTCTCCGTAATCGTCTCGTCGCGCAGAAGAAAGTGAGTGAGCGAACGAGTGAGCGACTGAGAGAGATCGACGAGCGAGCGATGGGTCTGCTTCACAAGCTCTGGGACGAGTCGTTCGCGGGTCCCCCGCCGGAGTACGGTCTCGGCGAGCCCCTCTCGTCCTCCGCCTCCGCCGCCGCGGCGGAGCGATCGGCCGACCCGGCAGCGTCCGCGGTCCCCCGAGGCGTCGGCCTCGTCAGTCGAAGGATCACCATCGTCAGGAGCGGGAACCTGGGCGGGACGGTCGGCCTGGATTCGGTTCCGGAGACTCCCTTTTGGTCCAGTAGTGACCCGGGAACGCCCCCATCTCGTATGTCCCGTTGACTTTTTTTTTTTTTGCCGTTTTCGGTTCGTACCTTTTCGCAAGGTCATATCACATGGAGAAATAAAAAGCAGAAATGCTGAAACTGGGCAATTTTCATTTTTATTTGTTTTCACTTTTCGCTCTTATTCTGCTTCGATACGATGTTTTCCGTAATGGGCTGCTTATTTAATCGTTTAAAAGCGTGAACTTTCTTGAGAATGTAAAGCAAATTGATTTTTCTTGTCAATTATTTCACACCATGAAGAAGAAAGCGAAGAAATGCTCAAAAAATGGGCAATTTTTTTTAATTTTTAATTTTTTGAATTTGTTCACTTTTCTCTTTTATTCGGCTTCGATACGGTGTTTCGCTTGATGGGGGTGCTTATGCAATTTTATAAAATCGGGAGCTTTCTGGAGAATGCAACGCAATTCGATTTTTCTTGTCAGTTATCTCACACTAGAATAGTGGAAGAAAACAGCGTTTCTGATCTTGTCTGAACTGTGGCAAAACCTCAGAATTATGCGACTGATGCTGTGTTTTTCTGGTTATAAATGCCAGCCGGTACGCAGCAGGGGGATTTCGAGAAGTTCACGAGGAGAAAATCCACTGAAGCATTACAAAAGGCAGAACCTAGGAGTCCTACGGTTTTCGATTGGTAAGCGACCGTCTATTGTTGATGATCTGCATACTGAACATTCATGTTCCCGTAGGGTAGGAATAATGAGTTTTGCACTAATTTATCAAGATTATGCCCGGGCGATTGTAGCATGAATCGATATGATCCCCAATTCACCATCCAGAGATGGGACAGGCTATCTTCAATGATTTCTAGTTTAAGAATTGTCCATCAGAGTAATTCAAACATGCTTAGTCGTTCATGATTATAGCATGCGAGTACTTTCTGATTTTTATAGGTTAGCGTATCTACTAATCATCACTACTCTGAAGGTTTTCTATCACCTCAGACTCTTTTCTTTTTCAGGATTTCTTTGCCTCACTCCCATGTAGTTGTGCTGATCTATGAACGCTAATCTGTTGCAGGATCTTGATCAGCGCTTTGGATCGTTGATGGAAGGAAGGAAGGGTTGATCTTCATTCAAGAACGCCATATAGATATCTATCTACTAGAAGATGTTTGTCAATGCCGTAAACATAGAATGAAGTGAACTCAGAGTCAGACAGAGCATTTAATCTCTGAAGCAAGCCGATCCTTATCGACGTTCCTGAGATAGCTGCTTTTTTGGTCATTTTCTTTTTTTCTGCTTTGCCCTTTTTGCCTCTGGATCTCCTGTACATAGGGCTGTCCCTCTTTGAAGTTTTTTTTTTCCTGCTTATGTAAATGCTTCAACTCGAATGCTCCTCTAATGGTATCAAGTAGTCTGTCTAAGTTTGTATTTCTGGTTTCATATCCTACCGTTTGCCTATGATTACCATTCGAAAGGTCTTATTCTGCTTCAGGTTCTTGTTTTAAGCCCCGTGATATCCTCCTAAGAAATCCCAGCCAATTTGTACACCGTGTCGAAGTAATCGTCTTTGTTATTCGACCAAGTACCAATACGGAAAAGGATGAGTTCAAAGACTGTCTTCAGTCGTCTAGCAATAACAAAAAAACTCAGGCAGAATTCAGATTATCGTAAGGACATCGAAATTGAAAACTTCTGAAAATGCGGAGAAATTTGTTTTCCTCTTCATCTTTAGCAGACTCTTCATGGCTGGCTAGCTAATGTTGGGTAATGGAGTTCACCCGGCTTATGCTGAGGCTGCCTTCACCTTCTCAATCAGATCGGCAGCATCCTGAACGGTTGCAATATTCTCGGCTCCTCCTTCGCCGATTGACACTCCAAACTTCTCTTCCAATGCCATCATGATTTCAACCTGTGAAAAAGTAATATGACAATCAAGAACCAACCTCAATACCCACATTTAGGAAGGAAGCAGTTAGTTCATGAGCAGGGGAAGTTGGAGGATACAGTGTCAAGAGAATCAGCTCCCAAATCAATAAACTTGGTCTCAGGAGCCACGGTGCTTTCATCAACCGATAGCTGCTTTGCGATGATGCTCTGGACAGTTTTCAGAGTCTCCGGCTGGGCCTGCACAAAACATTAGTTCGTCAAACCATCGATTATAGAAACCCATATTCCAGATAAATTCCAGATTCTGGTTTGGTTTACATTACTAGGTTGTAGAGATCAAGAAAAACAGTAGCGGGAAAGGAAAATCTTACAACAGAGCATGTGATTATGTTCTTTGAGTAACTTGGTGCAACTGGCAATATTCTTCTTGCTGCCTCGGTGATTTGGATCTTCGGCACGAGTCTTAGTCCGCCACTCTGCAAATAAAGATCATCAACATGTTCATTCTTACTGAACCGGTCCTCAATACTGGTCGTTGTCAGCATTGTTGACTCTTCGTCTATGATAATACACACAATACCAAAAGGGATGATGCTTTATTTCACTAATCCCACCACATATCTGTACTATCACATTGTTCTTCTATGAAGAACCATTAAGCACGAATTAAGAGTTAAAAACATGAAACAGGATTGGCACACACAATGGCCGAGAGGCTGCCAAGTTGGCAAGAGTTGCTTCCGCCCTTAGGAGTGCAGCAAAAGGTGGCCATGGGAGATGGAGAAGCCGAGAGAAATGCGGTGGCCATGGATCCTCTGCTAAGAGTGGAAGATGAGCTGATGATTAAATTCACACAGCTTTCTATAAAGCAGATGTAGAGCTTTCAATTAGGCTACTACACCATATATAATGTTGTTCTTGGGTCTCTCCAAAATGGCTCAAATTGGGGTTGCGATGATTACGATGATTTTAGACAGGCTATTTTTATTGTTTTTTCAATGGCATTGGGCGGTTGGTACCATGCATTGTGTCCTTTGTGAGCATTAAGTTCAAACACAACTTGCCAAAATGTTACACCTTGTGAATAATTTCCAAGTGCTGAAGAGCTGGCGTCATTTTTCCATTGGCTGTGGCTGAAACTGCACATAAGCGTACGCATAAATTAGAAAAGAATAGGATGGAATTGATGAAATGATAATTGCACGACTAAAATGACTGCTGCATGCAGCGATTTTTCTCATGGGGGTATTCAATTCGAATGCCATATTTTCATCCTAATAAACAAAATCGCAACCTATGCGAACTTCTAACCATAGAAATGCTCTAAGAGATCTAATGAAAGAACCACTAAAAAGAACTTTGCGCAAGAAAAGATGCTCTAAGTCGGCATTTCGAAGTCGATTCTTGCTAAGTTTGTCTTGCACATATCTAAACTGGAGACCTGAATGAATATTGTATTCACAATGCATCTCTTTCCTGTTGAAACTTTGGCAGGTCCAGTCAAATCCGCACCAATAATGGAACATCTATGCTGTCAGCATTTGCCATCCCCGGTCAGTCTTGCTTTACGTAACGAAACCCTTTTCCCCTAAGGAAAAATGGATCACGCCTGATCGGTGGCTTCTGATGTCTTTCATCGTTGGACTCAAATGATAAGAAACTGAAGAGGCATCTTGAGTAACTCACCTATACTGTTTTACTTTTTCGTACTTCGATCTGAATGTCGACCGTGATATTCTTAGAAAAAAAGAACTTTAGATATGAGAAACTGCACTGGTTTATGATTCATCAGAACAACTGGTGAGCCGATGTCAGAGAAGTTCGATGTAGAAAACCTCATCACTGTTTTTCTTGTGACTGAGGCAGTGAAGCTGTCTATAAAATCCTTGCTGGAGAGATTCCCTGTCTTAAGATCTTGCAGGTTAGCACTGCTTGGGTTTTCTGCTCTGTGTCCCACTTATGTACTCAACGAATTGCATGTGACTTGCATGCTTGGAAGGACAAAGGAGGCTGAAGCTTGTGCAGATCAGATTGAGTGAGTTGTTTAAGTGAGCATCCACGATAGATCGAATCCCACGGGAAGCTGGGTTACGTTTTCCTTTTCTTTTCTTTTTTCTTTCAAGCCTCCTTCAAGTGAACTATTCTCTTTTACGATTTTATTCCCATAATGATGGTGTTGCCAGCGCCAGATGACAAAATTTGATGCTTGAGAATTTTTGCTGGTGCAATATAGTTTCCTTTCTCCGGACTGATTAGACAATGGAAGCTTTTTTCGCTTTTGTTCTCATTGTTTAACTGAGGTTCTCATCTTTTTGCCTTGCAAATTAGTCGCAGAAGCATCTTGAACTTTTTAAAGCAGCTTCCAGCAGTACGCTTCAGGGAAAAGAGACGTAACTTTTTAGGCTTTTTAGAATTTTAGTTTAAGAATGGCCGTTAGTTTCTCAAATAATCTTTGTGAAATCTGATGTCTAATCATATCAACCTGGCAATAAAAAGCCATCATATGCCGAGGATTCTGCTTTTGGGCGAGAGTTTAATTCATTCTGTTCAGCTTATTACGGATGTACTGCTGTAGAAAACCTGTGATTCCGGTTATTAATCGCAGTAGTTCCATCACATTTATTGAGAAAGGACGGAGAGGAGAAGTTGGAAGGACGGAGAGGAGAAGCATATAAAGATTCCCATCGGAATGCCGATGCCGGAAGCTGCCTATTGAACGACATAGATCTCGAAGGTGAGCAAGATTCAGGTCCAGGCATGCTATCCAGCGACATGAATCCCCACATCATCTTTGTATAATGGCTAAAGGAAATACTCTCTCCTCTTAACCTTATCCGCATTAGTGATTACTGCAAAGCAAGCGAACGCTCAGATGAAAGTACCTTCACCTCCATTTGCCGTGTAATCAAGAACATTTCACGTGAGCTGTACTCTAGATTGGATGCATGATGCAGCACCTTGAGGGGTCAATGCACTTTTTAAACGGAGGAAACGTTTCTGATGTCTGTACGGGGACCCTGGGATGGAGCTTAAAGACAGAATCAATAAGCTTTGGGCTGGGCCCCTTTGTTGCAGGGTTTAGACAGGACTCTGCAGAAAATGGTCATTTTCAGTAGCTCTCTTGAAGCTTTCTGCTACTGAAATGTGAGGTTAAAGGATGAGGTGGAGGCAAAATCCAATCCAATCCAATGGTTGTGGGCTTGAGATAATTCTAGTTGTGTAGGACTAATTTGTTTGATCTCTCTCTTCTTGATTGGTATAATCTAATACATGATGGTAATTCATGCACTGTGCTGGTCAGTATCAACCAACTAATATACTGGTTCCCCTATCATGTCATAATAAGCAGGGGTAATTTGTTCCCGATTCCTATTTTTTGGCATCAGGAACTCGATTGGATAGTTCTAGGACTGGGAATAAGATCGGATCGACTGGTCTGGTCTTGTTCAATAGAACCGACTACTTAACAAAAAAATTAAAAATTAAAAAAACACTAGAATTATTATTATTATTATTATTTTAAGGGTTATTGCATTTTTTAAGAAATTTTTAAAATTTTTTTTTTTTAATAAAAAAAAAGAGTTGGTTTGTTTCCCCTCGAATTCGGGAACTGGACTAAAATTCATTGGTTTCATTTTTATGGAATCGGGAATCGGACTGCCGCCTTCGGGAACTGGACCAAATCGGCTAGTCCGGTCTTGTCCATGTGGTTCCTGGTTCGAGCGGTTTGATGTGTTCACCCTACTAAGCATTTGGACATATCAATGTCCAATTAATCCTAAGTATGAATTTCAAGGGTGCACATCAAAGTCTCAAGGATCGTATTGGATATGGGTTCGTGGTTTGATTTGGTTCGGGTTGGAGGTATTCTCAGCCCAAATGGAACTTGTCGGTTCAAGAAAATCTCATTGCGAACAAATAAAGTTACTAGTCAGCTAAAACGATGACATAGGCTTGGTGTTAGTTCGGTTTGGTTTCAAACCGTCACCATCAAGTTGATTTACAAGGAAGAAATTTAGTACATATTTGGACTAGGGGAGAGCATCAATCTAGAATCAAACCTTGACCGACCATGGACAAGCCAACCCTGCCTATCCTAGTTTGGTTTTTAGGAGAATTGGATTGATTCTTGGTCTTGAGATCCCTAGACCAGTATTGTGTGAGTTAGTTTTCGATCCTAAGAGTTTAGGGTTGGTCCAGGTTGGACCAACCCTTATTATACATAATATTCTTTTATTTATTCTAAAGAGCAAATTCTAATTTAAATGGTGCTAAACGGCATCCTCTTCCTCTACCTCTAGTAATCTTGTCTTCTTCTTCATCTTTTTTTATCCTCTTCAATTTGTCAAGTAAAATTGAGAGAAATAACTTCGCTCATGAGCAACCTTGCCCTGCTTGTCGCTTGTTGCTTGACGCTCAATGGTCGCACCACTTGTCTCTTTTCGTTGGTCTCGAGTTGACCTTAGAACTTGATTGAATCCATAGGGTTAGTTCAGTCTTTAATCCCAAAAATTAGGAACCAACATTGTGCAGGCTGATTCGTGGGTTAGGCGCTAGACTGGCCCAACCCGAATCATGCTCACCTCTAATTTGGACAATCTAATTTCAATGTGCAATTGGATATTAAAAAGCACATATTTCTACACACTCATTGTGAAAAAGAAGAAGAAATATAATCACAATTAATTGTATTAAACTATTGAAACATTCAATGATCTTATTTAAGTCAACGGAAAAATACAAGAGGTCATAAACCGTTGGGAAAACACTATAAATTTTGGCCCAATATACAGTATCATTATTTAATTTTTAATTCATTCAATATGTTTAATTTAGTCCATAAAATTTTAATTTTCTCAATCTAATCTCTCATTTTTCTATAATCAAGTCAAACCAACCACTCACAAGTTTTCATAATTACACTATTATCTAGATATTAGAATTCATTTCATTTCAATCCATTTCATAAATCTACAAAAGAATTCTACCATTTTATTACCTTTTTACCTTTTTGATCTATACAAATATTACTATTGTTCCATTTAAATATATTTTAACTTATAATTTCTATAATAGTTAAATCACCTCATTTAAAGTTATACCTATTCATATTCGTTTTTTTTTTTTAAAAATATTGAATATTAAATAATGATATTAATTCATATATAGACTTATGTACTTATATTAATCAAAATCTTATTCCTAATTTTTTAAATAGCTAAAATTTTCAAATTTTTGTGTTTTGTGTTTTCTTAATTAATTTTAGTTAAATCTCTAACTTAGGAAATTGAATTAGTATGAATATTAAACTCAATACAACTCTAAATGATATTCAACTTTTACTACTATAGAGATTATAAGCTACAAAATGCTTAAATAGAACTATATAATATTTATAAAGATCCAAAAGGTAAAAATAATAATAAAACGATAGTCTTATTTATTTTTTGATGGTATAAGAAATTGATTGAAATGAAAAGCCATTTTAAAATTCATGCAATAATGTAAGTACGAAATTTTTTGACTTTGTCTATGAAAAGTGAGGGTTAAATTGATTTTATGAATAGTTTGACGACCACATTGAACGAATTAAAAGTTCAAAAATGATATTACACATTGAGTCAAGTTTACGAATTATTTGTGTTTTTTTTTTCCTCAAAAAGTTCTTTCAAATATATTATTTGAGATTAAAATCAATTAATAGCGCCCAACTTGAGGAGCAGAAATCTTTCATATAATAGCGTAAAGGAGTCTTAGATAGGAAGAACTTATTTGATTAGGCCAAACAACAAATTTTATTTGCTGAAAAGAAAAATATTTATTCTCGTAACATTCATTGGCCTAGTTCAGTTTTATCAGTTTTTGAAATTATAAACGAAAACCAAACTAATAAACTAAAAGCAAAAACGAATCCAAACACAAACCGAACATATCCATGTGGTGTGGTTTGGTTCGGTTCAAACTTGATTTTATCGATTTTCAGAATTTTATGGCAACCCTTATTATTGGAGGCTAGGAGCTACACAGCACAATGCCAGCCAACCTATCCCGATATATAAGTTACCAATTCAAGCTGAAAGTACATATCTAGTTAAAACATGCCACCATCGCTGAACAACAATTTATTGCGAATATTCGGCAGAGTTATCAATGTTTAGCTGAATTTGTCGAGGTATAAGTCCATTGCAAATTTACCAACTTGCCGTGAATGAAAAAGAGGGTCGGGAATTTCTTTCCCAAATCTGGATCGGCGAGATCTCACTCGAGAATCATCGACGGCTGTTATTTAGCTCGGTTAATCGATTCCGGTTCAGGCAAGAATTACCCCCAAGTAGCGGCAGCCTATAAATATCCCTAAAGAATTTTTTGGCATGACATGTCGTATTTGTTTTTTATTTTTATTTATTTTCTCATGGTAGCAAAAGAAAAAGAAAAGAAAAAAGAAGTCGCTGGTATTTTTGTTTTCCCCGTCGTCGACCCGACCAAAGGAGCACAGCCAAAGTAGACTCCCCGAAAGCTCCACCTACCATCACCAAACGGCCGGCGAACCCGCGGAGAACCCACCGGTGACGGGACCCCGTACGGTGCCCCCCAATCAGGTCTCGCCACCTCAGGCCACCCGACCCCGCCTCTCCGCCACGTGTCCTCCCCCGCCGTCCCGCTTTACCGTCGCCGTCAGCCGAACGCGCCCCCCCCTTCTTCTCCCCTCCCTCTCTCCGTCAACCGTTAATTGCGCTGAGAAAAACCCCCACACGGGAACGCTCCTCTCTCTCTCTCTCTCTCTCTCGCCCTCCTTTCTCTCTCTCTTGCTCGTTCGCGAGTTATTCCGCTGATCTTTTATTGGTCGCGCTTCGTGCTTTAACCTGCGCACCCTCCCGGCGCACGGTAGCAGGCCCAGGCCCTCCAATGGAAGACGACGACGAGATCCGGTCGCCGCCGACTCCCGGCCCCCCCAGCGCGTCGACCTCCCCGTCCCCTTCCCCGTCTCCGCCGCGCGGGGGCGCCGCCAACGGCCGCATAACGGTGACGGTCCCCCCCGCCACTGGCGCCGACGCCGACGCCGACGCCGACGCGACGGTCCCCCCGGCGCAGCCGCAGCCGCCGCAGCCTCAGCCGCAGCTCCCTCAGAACAGCCTCGCCCTGGCCCTCCCGATCCAGCACCTGAGGTCGGGCGTCGGCGGCGGGGGCGGCGGGGGAGGAGGGCGCGAGGACTGCTGGAGCGAAGGGGCGACGGCGGTGCTGATCGACGCCTGGGGAGAGCGGTATCTGGAGCTGAGCAGGGGGAATCTGAAGCAGAAGCACTGGAAGGAAGTCGCCGACGTGGTGAGCGGCAGAGACGACTATACGAAGCCGCCGAAGAGCGACATCCAGTGCAAGAACAGGATCGACACGGTGAAGAAGAAGTACAAGCTCGAGAAGACGAAGATCGCCGCCGGCGCGGGCCCGAGCAAGTGGAGGTTCTTCGACAAATTGGATCACCTGATCGGACCGTCGGCGAAGTACACCTCCCCGGCGGCCGCCGCTGCGGCGACTCCGAGCCCCGTGCGGACGCTGAAAGATGTTCCGGTAGGTATCCCAGTCGGAATCAGGTCGTCGGTCGGTAGTCAACACAAGGACCAGCGATCGTCACAATCGCAGCAGCAGCACAAGCAAGGGCAGCAGCAGCCGCCGCGAGGCGGCCAGAAGATGCAGATCCGGAAGCGGAGGAAGGCGGAGTCGGAGTCGGAGCCGGAGTTCTCCGACAACGACGGCTCCTCCACCGACAGTCTTCCGCCGGAGATTCGCCGCCCTAAGAGGCCGAAACTCGGGAGAGAGGTGAATCTGAACGAGGCCGGAGCGAGGCCGGCGAAGCAGAAGGCGGGGAGCGGGTTGGGGAGCTCCATCGGGGACCTGACCCGCGCGATCGCGAGCTTCGGGGAGGTGTACGAGCAGACGGAGAGCGCCAAGTTGCAGCAGGTGGTGGAGATGGAGAAGCAGCGGATGAAGTTCGCCAAGGAGCTGGAGCTGCAGAGGATGCAGTTCTTCATGAAGACCCAGGTGGAGATCTCCCAGATGAGGCCCCATTCCGGGAAGAAGGTTAGGGACGGCGGCCGAGGCGGCGGCAGCGGCGGCGGAGGGAGTGGTGGGAATCACCAGCGCAGGAGCGACGGCGGCGACCACAACAACAACAGTGATGATAGTAACTAGGATTTTTCAACTGTAAGTGTTAGAAATTTATGTAGAATTTTCTAGGGAAATCTCTGATTCATATGGTGCAGAAGGAGAAGACTTTGGCAGTGGAGATTGGGTTTCTTTGGGGGTGTCATTGTTGCTCTGTAATCTTGAATTGGGCTTTTGTCAAATGTGATAATCCAAGGCATAAATGGCCAAATCCTCTCGAATTATAACTATTCCAAATTTCTGGGTATGTGCCAATTCTTGGCTAATCCACCAAAAAAAAAAAAAAAAAGAAAGAAAGAAAATAATTTGTGTTTTTTTATAAATAATTTACAATTTTCTTGTTGAGGAAAAATCTAATTGAGGAATGAACTTGACAGAGATTGGGTAATCACTCCTATGATGCTCTCTTGTCAAGTGTCACATGTCACATTTGGGTGTGTTAGAATCGGGCAATTGCTATTAGGACCATTCATGGACCGCATGCGTGATTCTAAGGATCCAATTGGCCTTTCGTGTGTTGCCAAAGTTCCATCGATCCTTTTTGGATTAGACTTTCTAACGCGGCGAATATTCATTTCTAATTTTATTTAAATAAGACTAAGTTGAAAACGATCGATTTCGCTCTCTCGTCTGTTTTACGTTGCATTCACATAAAACCCAACATGAGTTCAGATTTTCCGTGAATCTTATTTAAAAACATCAAAGAGTGTCTTGATGCGATTATCGTGAATCCTTCTTTGCACCTTTTAGTGAGGCTGCTATTTGCTCGATGGCAACGGTGGCCTATGAGACTTAAAGGATTGGAAGAGCTTGGGATTATTAGATGAGTTAATATTACCAAGAACTCGAAACTAGTATACATGCGACAAATCTATTCTAAATTAAATTTTTGAGTATTAAAAATCTCAAATTGTATATATGTTTGTGCTATATTTACTTAAACATTTTCATGTAGTTTAAAGATAAAAAATTACATTTAATATTTTTATATAGTTCGTGAATTATATTAAATATGTACTAAAAATCAAAAGACCATTCTTAATAAATTAAAGGTTTCAAGATTATATTAAATATTAGAATAAAATTCATGAATCGGATTGAATAAATTAAAAATTTAGAGATTATATCAAATATTAGATTAAAGTAGATAGATTATTTGTGTCATATTACAGGAGGAAAAAGGGCTACCATTTCATAGTCTCGAAATGGAAAAATTTAGAAAAAGAAAGAGGGGTTGCGGAAGATATTATGTCATGTCATGTCTGATGATTGGGGGAACTCATGATGACCTTATGGCAGATTGGCAGGTATTAGCGGTTAATAATTGGCTGCTTTGCGGGATCCCCCGTTCCACCTTCTCCGACTTGCTCGCCCTATTACAGTTTTGTAGTACCCTCTTTGTATTTTCCGAATTCATGAGGGAAAATGACAGCATCGTATTTTTGGAGGAAAAACATTAGAAGTGTCTTAATTTTTATATGATACTCACTTTATTATCATAATTTTATTTATTTATTTGAGTGTCACAAGTTTAAAAATATTTACTTGAGTGCCACTTTCGATTTAACTGTCGAAAAAGCTGACGTGACTACCGATAAATAATATTTTAATATATTTATTAATTTTTTGAATTTTTTGATTATTTTAATATATTTATTTTTCTTTTTTTTCTTTTTCTTTAAGGTTGCGCAAGACCCCCTTGCCTTGGGCCATGAAAGCTCAAGGCAAGGCCATTAGAGCTTTGTCGGCCGTTGGTGAAGGTCGTTGTGGCCTCACCTGTGACTGGCAAGGGTCTCGCTGGCCAAATCTGGGTGAGGGCTAGTGAGACCCTTGCCAACCACGGGTGAGGCCGCGACGGCCTTTGCTAGCAGTCGGCAGAGTTTCGACGGTTTCATCTCGGCCTTCGTGGCTCAGGGTGAGGATTTCACTGCTGGCGAATGACCCTCATCGGCCCTAAAGAAAAAAAGAAAAATAAAAGAAGGCAAAAAGAAGAGAGAGGTCGAAGACGAGACGAGATGAGAAACAATGTTGTTTTTGATCATTGCACAAAGAGAAATGTCATCGTTTCTAATTACTACACAAAGAGAAACCACGTTAGAATTGAAAAAAATTACGTTGGAAATTGAAAATTAGTAAAAAATATGAAAAATCATAAAAAAAATCCATGTATGACTTTTGGTTGGAAGTGGCACTTAATTGAATGATTTTACTTCGATTTGACACTCAAGTGAGCTAAAATTTTTTTTTGATACCAAAGTGAGTGTCGTACGAAAATTTTGGCACTCCTAATATTCTTCCCCCTTTGTATTTGCCAAAGGGCTGTGCTCTTGTCATCATTTGCATCCTTCTGTTTTCTTTAGGGTTAATATTATAAGAAAAGCTCTAAATTAATACATCTATAATAAATTTATTTCAAATTAAATTTTTGACCACCAAATATCCTAAATTTAATATGTCGATGATAAATTTATTTTTTGATTATCAAAAGCTTTAAATTGCTAAATTTATAAGAAATTTTCTACTCGTTAGATTTTGTTAAATTATATTAATATTACAAAAAATCACAAATCGATACATCTATGATAAACAAATGATAAAACCCCAAATTGGTTTATCGGTTAATTACCACATATTATTTAACTCAACAATTTTATGGTAAAATTTAACGGAATATAACAGAGAATAAATTTGTTGAAAATATACAAGTTTGAGATTTTTGTTGATAAAAAAATTAATTTGGAGTAAATTTATCATTATGCTTTGATTGTACAATAATCTTTACGTTACTATGATGATAACAACTTATTATGAAGCACATATTTTTTAGGAATTAGACCCTACAATAATTTATAATTATTTTTTATTTTATTTTTATGGTTTAGAACAATCCAATCATTTCTCTTTTGTATCATTCTATGATTTTTCGTAATATTATATTTTTTTTATCCGCAATTAGACAAGGCACATGCAATTTCCCGGCTAAGGAGAGCTGATAGAAGCCACGTGTCAACAGATTAAGCAGTCTCTCTCCATCTCTCTTTCTCTCTCTCTTTCATAGTCACCTGAGTATGACATTTGTCCGCTGACGATCCCCGCTACCAACGGAAGTAGAAGGAAGAGAGCCAAGTGGGCCCGCCCATCTCTTCGAACTCGACGTTTGACCGGCCTTAACCCCCGTGGCAAATCGCGAGCGTCCACGTGTCGCGAACCCAAGTGCTCTCCCTCGCCACCATCGTCACTTCCTCGTCACTCAGCCCATCCCAAACGAAAACAATGCAAAAGACGAGAGAGATCACGCGAGGGGGATTAATGATGACGAAGCGCCTCCCCTGACCGAGTCACCAGACGACTCAGCTGGCAGCGGAGGCTCCGTGCATTGACCGAGTTTTAACCTCCCGAAACATGGAAACTTATTCAGAAGAGGCCAGCCGCGTGGAGAGCAGATGACGTTCGATGCAGCTTGGGCGTGTCATTCAATGGAACTTCTCTCTCTGAAAAGTTGAGCTCCATGAAGTTCCGAGCAGGAGCTCCCGGCGGCTCTCGGAAGATCGCGGGGTCCCGTGCTGGGGCCGGCGAGACGGGTTCTTCTTCTGGCGACGGCAGTGCGGTGTTTCCGGGCTGGCCGGTTCTGGAGAGTCCGGTTCCGAGGTTGACGCGGCACTCCAGAGGAAATCAGGAATTCATCGATGAGCTCAGCAGCCAAGCCGATGAGCTCGAGAGGCTTTTTGCCGAACAGAAGCTTCGGATGCCTGGCGATCAGTTCGGTGCCAGACGGAGGAGTACAGATTTCGATGATACCCGTGCTATGGTTCTTCCTCGAGTTCGCGAGAAGCAAGTCGTGACCGAGTCGGTGAGGAGTTCGAGCGGCGGGACAAAGGCCGGCACCTCTCCATCTGTGAAGATGGTAGGTGATCAGGAGGACTTCGCCCATGCTCATAGGCAAGACGTATCGGTTAATCTGAGGGGGAAGTTCTATGACGAGTACATGCGGAGACGGGACGTGAAACTGAGACAAGAAGGGGGACACAAGAAGGCACTGAAGCAGGCGAAGTTGAAGGACATGCAGGCCGACCTCGAAATGAATATTTCAGAGTTGAAAGCCAAATTTTCCAGGTCAGTGGAAGGACCGGATTCAAATTCCGGCGCACGGTCGCATGTTGACAAGCTGCAGTCATTTAATATTCAGTCGAGCACGAGAATGGACACGAGGATGGACGAGGTATAGTTCAATGTTCCATGCAATACATGACCGCCTAATGATTTGCTCCTGTGTCTTGTTTTCGAAAGTAGAAACTGGAACTAAATCGGGCTTCCGGGTTGTTACTTGGACTAACCGTCATGAAGTTTTCCTTGTTACAGCATACGAGAGCATTGTTCTGCGGTGAAGCACAGAATTATCCAGACGGACAGAACGGAGGACCTCCTGGAGTTGGCTCTTCCAGGAGCTCTGCAACCAAGAAGGATTTTTCACCTAATCAAGATCAGTCTTCCACGAAATCTCAGACAACTGCTGTGCCCCTCCCTCGACCTTCATTGAAACCATCCGACTGCATTTCTGGAAGACAAAGACCTCAATCTGAAAGCTCTCTTGTGCGGTCACTTCCTGTTGTTCCCAATTTCTCCACTTCGAAGAAAGAGAACAAAAATCCTGCTCCAGGACTTGGTCGAACAGCGCCCCGCTCCCAAGACAGGAGCTCCACCAGAAGCAAAAGCACGGGAGAAGAGATAAAAGTATATTGTGCAAAGGAAAAGAAGACACGGGACTCTCAGGCGACAAGGAAAAGCTCTTCCAGTCCATCAGAGTCCAAGAATTCGTCTGCTTGGAACTCCACTGGGGCTATCTTGGAGTCAGTGAGATTCGATGAAGAAGGGGTTTGTCCCAGCCTAAATGAGGAACTTGTCAAAAGTGCTGTTTTGGAGGCCTTCCCTAGTAACAGCGATAATTCGAAATATGACGATGATTGTGGCGCTTTAGCCTCTGAGGCTGCTGACATGGCTAACAAAACCGAAGACGAAGAGATCAAAAACAGAGAAGTTAGGTATCATGCCACCCTAGATGATGGACATTCGGGATCTCCCAATGGTGACTCAATTGGATCTCATCATTCTGATCTCATGTCTGTTTTGATGTTGCCAAGGCATTTGCAGCACGACTTATCAGAAATTGATGCTTCTGTTGATTCCTCAGTCGGAAGCTCCATATCCTGGAGCTCTCAACCGATGGTCCAGGCAGAGACCGGTCTTCCTCGAACAAGGAAGAAGTGGGGGGATGTTCAGAAACCCAATCTCGCTGGTGATTCTTCCCTGAATGAATCTTCCAAGGATGCAAAGAAAGGTTTTTGGTTGCTGAAGTTTGGAAGAGGTCAGGTGGCAGAGAGTTCGCTCAGTAGGGTATCTGCATTTACATCGGATGGAGATAACGCTGTTGAAAGCGGGTGTGGCCCTCCTTCCAAGAGATCACTCAAACACTTGCGGCAGCCTATTACAGGTTTTTCAAAGGATCATTCTTGCAGTGGTAGCTTTAATGCAAGTGATTTGTTCCAGGAGCAAGGTCAGTTTTCCCACTGAGCAACCAAGTTTGCCATGGTGTCTGATTTTGCTTGTTAAATATGTTGTCTGTCTGTGCGATACTAACCTTTTAATGATGATGTCAAGATGAGTCTTTGCTGGTTAAGATTTGCATAATTCATTAGCAATTCCTAATGCGGATGTGTCTCTCTTTCTAAGTGTCGGTTATGATGCAGCTACTGAAATTTCGAAACTCAAGCCCTGAAAATAGGATGCGTTTTGTTCCGTCTTTTCGTTTATGTATCACATTCAACTTTCTGTTTTTGTAAAAGGGTCATATTCGTGCATCACAAGTAAGTCTGCATGGGGTCCTGTTGGAACTGAAATTACATGTTACTACGCTAAAAGTATTTCATGACTGAAGCATACTCCCAAAAATAACCCTTTTGGCCTGCAGCCAGACTCATAAGCACCAAGAAACTAGATCATAGTTATTTTTTCCATTGAAGCTGACCGCAAACTAATTGTATCTATGCTCTGTGTTCTTCCATAATCATCTGTAGAAAGTCACATTTCTTTCTTTTGCTGGACACCGGCCCCAGTGATTGTTTAATGCTACCTACAGATTAAAATTAATGCATGATTCTTGACTTGATGATGAAATCTGGTCTTCTTATTTTGCAGTTCAACACCTAAATAGATCTATCCCAGCCCCACCAGAAAAGTTCAAGCTGAGAGGTGATCAACAATCACTGTCAGGAAGCTCTCTCAAAGGTAATAGCTCACTATTGATGTTTCTAGTTGTCCAGCATTGTGATGTGCTTCAAAGCTTTAGAAAGGGTGGTCTGCATCAGGGGCGGTTTTAGTTTCTTTACATCCCTCCTCAGCTCACCCGGTGCTTGTGTAACAATTTTCTTTTTTGAGTACCTTACATACCAGTTGAAATTTTACAGCACCGCGATCGTTTTTCTCACTTTCGTCTTTCCGGAGCAAGGGGAGAGACTTGAAGGTTTACCACTGAGTCACTCAACTCCTAGAGATAGTATTCTGATTTTCCCCTTTCCAGTGACTCCGTGTAAAGGAGAAATGCTTGCTAGATGCAGATGTTTAGCTAGGCATGCTTTAAGATTTGCATGAGATCCACTATTTATTGTGGTATGTGTATACACTCAATCAGTTATACTGCTTAGCCAAGTCGGATATGCTGGATGTTGTGTTGAAGTTATCACAGGCACAGCAACAAATCTGATTATGGTATTGTATAGGCTGTATTTATTCCATAAATGAAGTGTGTATCGGAATATGGAACTGTTCTGTTATTGAGAGTGATAGTTTGGCAAGTGAAGATGGATGATGTGACTACGTGCAAGCCAGTGCCAAATTTTTTGCATATCATTCCCTCAATTTCTTTGCTCTACTATATCATGAGACTCACAAGTGGCCCAGAAACAGGCTTCTGGAGTTGACATATTCAACACTGTATTCTCTAGCAAAAATATCCCAGGTCTTCTAAAAGCAGCCTAGGACTTGAAAATGAATTTCCCTGTCTGGCAGTATTGTGCATTTTGTTTCACAAGCATTGCTAAAACAGAGGTTCTATTGAATCCAAACTGGAAAAAGACTGCATTGGTGAAACATGTGAAGTGTCTGTTACTTAGCACAAACGAAAGGAAGTTCCAGAAGTAAAATTGCACAAGAGAATTTTTCAATTGATTTTCACGGATTTTAACTGTCACTCAGAGCATACAACTAATTTTATCAGATAAATGCAGCCTTGGTTCTGTGTCCTTGCATTATATACTTGCGAAAGCTTTAATACACTCGAATATAACTGCAAAAATATGACTAGTTGCAGAGGATTAACATGAGAGATGAAGGAAATTTCATGCATAGAGCATGGTGGGTGCAAAGAGTAAAAAAGCAACAGTGACATGCATGAGCACCTTTCGACTTCGTTTAGTTATGATCTTAATCGAACTTGGTCCTTTTTTTTTAGGTCACTTTCTTGTGGGGAAGATCAGACCAAACCAAGTAATTTGCTTTGAATAACTCCAACTAAATTCTACCAAATGAGATCCTCGAATCATTTAGCATTGGGAGACTGGATACTTGTGTGCGTGCGCTTTAACGGCCAAACTAAAAGTTATGAAACCAAGTTACCGATTGATTCTTGTCAATCGAAACAAAATCTAATTTAAAAGGAAGCAATGTTGTATCTCAGTCATTACCTTCGCCCTTTTCCCACTTTGAACCAATTGACCATTGGCATACTGTTTCACCATTAGTTTCTCAAACTGTGTCTTTTAACTGAACTTTGATGCTTGTCATGACCCTTCACTTATAGATTGACAGAGGAGGGATTGCATAAACTAAAGAGCTCCAACTTCCACAGCCATGTCTTACCTGTAAAATTTCTTATTATATAGCTGCCAGAATTCATGAAAAATAAAAGAAAAATTGTGCAGCAGATATGAATGATCTCGCTGCTGACAAATGGAGAGGCCCATTTTGCTTTGGCCTAAAGATGTCCCAAAAGAGAGCCCTGAGCGTGGCTGGGAGAGAACTCACCGTTTGGAGTTTACACTTGGCTTCAGAATCTTGTATTTCTTTGGATCCTGTGTTTTGCAAGAGGACACACACAAAAGGGTCATCATACACTACGAAAGGACAATATTAGCATAAGCACCAATCATTTTGGTGCCTGTCTGTCACTCCCACCCTCTTAAAATAATTATGCAGAAACGGTCAATATGCAGCCGCAGTCACTCCTTGCAAAATTCAGCTGCCGGCTTCAAATCTTCTGCATTTCTTGTTGCGCAAGCACATATGCGACTCTCTTTGTGATATATTGTTTTTGCAGTCCGTCGTTTAGTGTAAAGAAATTTTGCATTTGGATAAGCATTCAGACGATGCTGCTTCTTTCCAAATGATCAACTGTGGGACAAAGAGGAATAAAAAAATGGAAACATAAGGGATGGTTTCTTCGTGCTCTGTGGACATTACTCTAGAACAAACAATTTTTAACATAACTTCACATTCCAATCCAACGTCCATACAATCTATCATGCGAAACATGGAGAAAAATTGATCAATCTGATGTGAGCAAATAGGTGGGTTTTCATCGAATTAGTACTAATAGACTTATTTTGGAAATAGATCAATCATACGACTACTGAATGAATAGAGTGACGTTTAAATCTATATCAACATGAATTTACTCGGTTGGCAAACTTAAGCATGGATAACATCAAAATATGATCTGTCATCCTAGGAAAAAATAAAATAAAAATTTGCTGT
This sequence comes from Corymbia maculata, assembly GCA_014182735.1. Taxonomy (NCBI): domain Eukaryota; kingdom Viridiplantae; phylum Streptophyta; class Magnoliopsida; order Myrtales; family Myrtaceae; genus Corymbia; species Corymbia maculata. The sequence continues at coordinate 25,474,841 of CM024691.1, forward strand.
ATGTCTACGTTGACAAAAGAAAGAGACGAGTGTTACAAGAATCAAGAAGAAACAAAACACAAACATTTTAATATCGGCGGAGCAAGCATAGTCTCAGCTGACTCCGAGGCAGATGTCTCCTTGGATTTGGCTCCTAACGAGGTTTGAACCCTGTCTTTCTCATCCTTCCTTGCATTGTTTTCCTCTTTCTCTTCATCGCATTCACACACTTCTCTCTCTCATCATCACCGGTCTTTCCATGCTCTCGAGTCTCAACCTCTCCCTCGTCCTCCCCCAACAATGGCTGACTCATCCTTCGACTTCGACTACTCCTCCTTCTCCTCCCCCACCAACACTCGGCGCCGACGCCACGTCACGCCAGCCACGTCGCGCCATGCATCCCGCTCCTTCACGCCTCTCAGCTCGCACCAGACGTCGCGGAGCCACACTCCAAGGCGGTTCCCCCACCCTTCGCCGACCACGCCCTTCGGGGCGGACAACGACAGGTCATGGCAGGGCGAGCTGTCATGGCAGTTTGAGCCGACAGGATGGCGGGATGGCCAAAATCTAGGTGTGGCCCTAAGCCCCTGGACTGCTGCCACCACGCCGTCCCAAAGCCGAGTATTTCGGCGGACAGCGAATGAGTACTACCTCTCTCGCACGGGTGGTGGGTTTCGGAGCTTCACGAATCCTTACTACGAGTACTCGGGGTATGGTGCTGTTGCCGGTGGGAGGCTTGAGCTGCAAAGCTTTGTGGACAGAGATACTAATGAAAGTGCATTCTTTGGAAGGAGTTATGCTGCTGGTGAGAATACTAAGACCAAGAAGGGTCATTCAAACTTGGAAGTGATTAAGGAAGGAAGTAACGATGGCCGTTTTGGTCATAAGGATGAGCTCAAACTTATTGGCTACAACAAAGATGATGATTTTGAGAGGAAAGTGAGCTCTTTAAGTCCTCTTAGATATCATCGTCATGTGAATACTGATGACGATGATGACGCTCATTATGACAGTCGTGGTCATCGTCATCGTCGTGATCATCATGATAACATATTGCATACTGGACATGATCATGGTCACGGCACATCACATGGACAAGACCGGGGTGGACATGGACATTCAAGGCACAAGGAAGAAGGCATGGATCATGGTCGTGATTGGCATGGTCATGATGAGTGGGATTCGGGAATGCAACGTCATGGTCATGGAGATAGATACAATGACATTGAAATATTACCTCCCGATGACAAGGAGTTCGATGAGGAAGAAGAGGATGAAGAAGAGCCAGTGAAGCCTATTGGGCTATTCGGCTTGTTCAAGTACTCAACAAAGTGGGATTTTGTTCTTGTGATCCTGGGGTGCGTGGGAGCTCTGATTAATGGTGGTTCACTTCCTTGGTATTCTTATCTTTTCGGAAAATTTGTGAACAAGATTGCTCAAGAATCGAAAACTGACAAACACCAGATGATGAAGGATGTAAACAAGGTATTAAAAATCTTGCCACTCTGTTTCCTCACCTTCACCTTAACATGAATATCCAGGCTATGTGGGCGACCCGACCATATCCATGTCCATCTCTTGTAGTTAGTGATGGAGGGCAATAAATTTCCATGATTTCACTATAATCTTCACCTGCAATAAAGTGATCGATCTGATACCTTTTCTTGTAGTCCATAGTGAATTAAAGATCATATCATACATTGTGTGCGTAAGAGACTGCATTCTTTGTGCAGATCACTGCTACGTGTTTAATAAATATGTTCAAATTTCTGGTGTTGATTTCATTTCAGGTATGCCTGCTTATGACTGGATTAGCAGCGGTGGTGGTGGTCGGAGCTTACATGCGTAAGAAAATAATCTATACAAATGCATTTTCTGTAATTTTATTGCTGTCATAATTTTAATATTAGGACCTTTTCTCCTCTGGCTAAGTGGCATCTGGTTCGTGTGCTGCCTTCATACTATCTTTTATTTTTCTTTGGAAAGAATTTTAACCGCTTCAATTCTCTTTTTCTTCAAAGTTTGCCATTATTCATTCATCAGCAATGGTTAAGCAAAGAGGTGCGGCAAAATTTTTGCAGAAATAACATGTTGGAGATTGGTAGGGGATAGAGCAGCTCAAAGGATAAGAACTAAATACCTGAGAGCAGTTCTCCGACAGGACATTGGCTTTTTCGACACACAAGTTAGCACAGGTGATATCATGCATGGAATCTCAAGTGACGTTGCACAAATTCAAGAAGTAATGGGCGAAAAGGTGCGCTCTTTATGCTATTGCTCTCAGTTTCTCACTCTTTTGACACCCCCTTCCCATAGTTATCAGAGTAAGCCAAGCAGTTCATCTATTTCATCTTCATAGACTTATCACTCTTTTTTTGGTAACTCACAGATGGCAAATTTTGTTTACCATATTTTCGCTTTCATCTGTGGATACGTGGTTGGGTTCTTACAATCGTGGAAAGTATCTCTAGTAGTATTTGCTGTCACCCCGTTGACGATGTTCTGTGGGATTGCTTATAAGGCTGTTTATGTTGGTCTAGCTTCGAAGGAAGAGGTAATGAGGTACTAAATACGCTTGACAATGAGGGATCTTTATACAGGAGGTTTTCTAACTCCTTTTCTGTTCTTTTCTTCTCGATACAATGAAGGTTTCTTACCGAAGAGCTGGCAGTGTTGCTGAGCAAGCTATCAGCTCCATTAGAACGGTATTCTCATTCGTCGCTGAAGATAATTTGGCTGCAAGATATGCTGAATTGCTGTCAAAGTCAATTCCCATAGGAGCCAAGGTTGGGTTCGCCAAGGGTGCAGGAATTGGAGTCATCTACTTGGTTACATACTCGACGTGGGCATTGGCCTTCTGGTATGGTTCTATATTGGTTGCTCGCGGCTGAGATCAGTGGAGGCAAAGCAATCGCTTGCTTCTTTGGCGTCAATCTCGGTGGAAGGTACTTATTTCTGTCATCACTCACGTTGAATTGACTCAAGATGAATTATTCAATAAAAGAGAACTTTATCAATGATTTGTTAACGAACATTAGTAATAATAAGCTACATGGAGATGCGTGAGGTTCTGATATGATGTATTGCAAGTGCATATATAACTCTTGGCCAGAAGAAACTTGATTCTCCTGCCTCATACTACAGGGGCTTGGCATTGTCATTGTCCTACTTCGCTCAATTCGCACAAGGCACTGTAGCAGCGACCCGGGTGTACGAAGTAATAGACCGTGTCCCAGAAATAGATCCCTATGATCCTAGCGGGAGGATACTCTCACGTGTTCGAGGAAAGATCGAGTTCAAAGGAGTTAGTTTCGCATACCCAGCTCGTCCAGATGCTCCAATCCTCCGCTCCTTGAGCCTGGTGATTCCCTCTTCAAAGACTCTCGCATTGGTCGGTGTTAGTGGAGGTGGCAAATCCACCATATTCGCTCTGATAGAGAGGTTTTATGATCCTGTAAAGGGTAAGCTCATGTCTACTTACACTTATTCAAATGCAGATTGTTGTGCATTCTATTGACTGTCCCGCAGGCAAATATAGTTGATAAATGAGGGCTGATCTCAAGTGAAGCGTCGGATATTTATATTGTTCTCCACTAACGTTTAGAACTGGCAGGCACAGTAGCGTTGGACGGTCACGATATAAGGTCTCTGCAGGTCAAGTGGCTAAGAAGTCAGATAGGCATGTTAGGCCAGGAGCCAGTTCTCTTTGCTATAAGCATCATAGAAAATGTGATGATGGGCAAAGAGAACGCCACAAGGAAGGAAGCAATGGCTGCTTGCGTTGCTGCGAATGCCAGCAACTTCATCTTGGGCCTCCCACAAGGCTATGATACACAGGTGATATTACTGAAATACTCAGTATTGGTATACACAAGAAACCAAACTGTCTTCATATCTAAATATGGAATTTAACAGTAACTCTTGAATTATGGTCTTAGATTCCAGCTCTGATGCCTAACTTCTTGCCGGTCAATATTTGCCTCAAATGCATGAGCTGTCTCTTACTGACTCCTATGCAGGTGGGGGACAGAGGAACACTACTCTCAGGCGGTCAGAAGCAACGGATTGCACTAGCTCGAGCCATGATCAAAGATCCTCAGATCCTTCTACTGGATGAGCCAACTAGTGCCTTAGACCCTGAGTCTGAAATTGTAGTTCAGCAGGCAATCGACAAAATTTCTACTAACAGAACGACCATTGTCATTGCTCACAGGCTTGCAACGGTAAGAAATGCTCATACAATTGCTGTGCTCGATCAAGGGTCTGTTGTTGAGATTGGGGACCACCGTCAACTCATGGAAAAGGGTGGCACCTATTATGACCTCCTCAAGCTAGCTTCTGAAGCAGTTTCCAAGCCTCCAGTGAAACAATTTGACATAGTTCAGAAGGGTGCTGACTCCATCATAAATGATAAATCAGCACACGATGTCTCGGGTTCAAAGTATGACCATGAAGTCTCGAGATCAAACTACTACAAATCCACACATGACAACCAACTAGAGGATGAAGAACCACAGAAGCCAGTGCAAAAGAATTTTAAACTCTCTGAGATATGGAGCTTACAGAGACCAGAGATTTTTGTGCTGGTACTAGGATTTCTCTTCGGCATGGTTGCAGGTGCAATTCTTTCAGTCTTCCCCTTGATACTTGGAGATGCCCTTGACATTTACTTCGATCCAGACAAGACAAACATAAAAAAAGGAGTCGGTCATCTATGTTTGGTTTTAGTGGGTCTTGGCTTAGGGTGTATAATATCCATAACTGGGCAACAAGGTTTCTGTGGTTGGGCTGGAACAAAGCTCACGACAAGAGTTAGAGGCCTTCTGTTCCATTCAATATTAAAACAAGAACCAGGGTGGTTCGATTTCGAAGAGAATTCCACTGGAATACTTGTTTCAAGGTTGTCATCAGATTGTATCAGTTTTCGGTCAGTCCTAGGAGATCGATTTTCTGTCTTGTTGATGGGTCTAAGTTCAGCAGCCGTTGGGCTAGGTGTATCGTTCTTTCTCCAATGGAGATTATCCCTTGTGGCAGCTGCTGTCACCCCAATCACACTCGGCGCAAGTTATCTGAGCTTAATCGTAGGTATTGGACCCAAACTAGATAACGAGGCTTATGGCATGGCTAGCAACATAGCTGCGGGCGCAATCTCAAACATTAGAACAGTAACAACATTCTCAGCTCAAGAACAGTTGATCAAATCCTTTGACCGTGCTTTATCTGAACCCAAGAAGAAGTCCGTGAGGAGGTCACAGATTTTAGGCTTAGCCTCGGGATTTGCTCAAGGTGCCATGTATGGTGCATATACTCTCACTCTCTGGTTCGGAGCATACCTTGTCAAAAAAAACGAGGCCAAGTTTGGTGAAGTTTACAAAATATTTCTCATTTTAGTACTCAGCTCATTCTCAGTTGGCCAACTAGCAGGTCTGGCCCCGGACACTTCAATGGCGGCAACGGCTGTTCCAGCTGTTCTTGAAATCATTAACCGGAAGCCTCAAATTGGCGATGACAAAGGGAAAGGAAGGAAGCTCGAAAGGTCAAAACCTTGGGATATCGAGCTAAAAATGGTAACTTTCGCATATCCGTCGAGGCCGGAGGTGACTGTTTTGAGAGACTTCTACCTTAAGGTAAAAGCTGGCAGTATGGTGGCCCTGGTGGGATCTAGCGGGTCAGGGAAATCAACGGTCATATGGTTGGTACAGAGATTTTATGACCCAAATAAGGGGAAGGTCATGATGGGAGGGGTCGATCTGAGGGAGATGAATGTGAAATGGCTAAGGAAGCAGACGGCATTGGTAAGCCAAGAACCTGCACTTTTCGGAGGGAGTATCAGAGAGAACATAGCATTTGGGAATCCGAATGCTTCGTGGGCTGAGATCGAGGAAGCTGCAAAAGAAGCTTTTATTCACAAGTTCATCAGTGGTCTTCCTCAAGGCTATGAAACACAGGTACAGTTTTTTTTTTTTTAAACATTGCTCTCCTTGTTCTTTTTCTGGCAAAGCAAAGCACTATACGTTGTCTATTCGCTATGAGCTTAATCCTTTTCTGTGATGGCTTTCTAAAACCTCATCTCTTGGGTTCCCAAGAATTAGTTTACCGTAGGATAATTTCTCAGGGTAAGTGATGAAGTACTGAAGTAGTCCAAGAATCAGACAAAAATACAGTATAGCCAATAGCTTAACCTGAGAATTCTCTGCTGTTGCAGGTTGGTGAGAGCGGTGTCCAATTGTCTGGAGGTCAAAAACAGAGGATTGCCATAGCCAGAGCCATGCTAAAAAAATCGAGGGTGCTTCTACTAGATGAGGCCAGTAGTGCTTTGGACTTGGAATCTGAAAGACATGTTCAAAATGCGTTGAGGACGGCATCAAGACGAGCGACTACGATCGTCGTGGCACATAGAATGTCCACCATCAAAGAAGCCGATATGATCGCTGTCGTCAAAGCAGGCAAGGTCACAGAGTATGGAAGCCATGATACGCTCCTGGCCTCCCATGTTAATGGCCTCTATGCTAGTCTAGTTCGCGCTGAGAATGAAGCTGTCGCATTCTCTTGAGCCTCTTTGGCTGATATTTACCAGTGGCTATCATAACTCTCTTTCTCTCTCTCTCTCTCTCCCTCTCCCTCTCCTCTCTCTATCTATCTGATACTGGCAAACAGAAACTGTCGTATCAATCTTTTTGTATACTAGATAATTTGATGACCCCACGGAACGGAAGTGTTGGTTCTTGGGATTGCTACATGCATAGCGACTGAAACGTTGTTGAAAGGATACGGAAATTAAATAACCGGGACATCATGCACCATTTCTGTATTTAAGCTTTCTAGTCCTATATGCTAGGCCATGAAATTCTTCAATTCTTGATCCTGCACAGGTCAACTCATTCAAATATGTCAGAACGACTAAGCGCAGTGATAAGAAAGTTGAGAGAGAGCTAATGTACAAGCTGGCACAAATGTCCAAATGTGCGAAATAAAAGATACTGGAAGAGTTGTGTTACCTCTGATATTTCTGGTGCCGCTGATGCTTCTAAACTCTTGCAAGTCGGCCAAAAATTTACAGTAAGAGAGAGGAACCAAGATGGAGAGCCAGGGCACATGCTCAATTTGCGATCAACTTGTATAGACATTACGAGATTAAATTCAGCATGTGCCCTGCTTCTCCAGCCTGGTTTTATCCTCTCCCTATATCTTCCTTAATCTTTCCCACAAAAACTTAACAGAGATGACTTTCGTGGACCAAAGCAAGCACAAGATGGAATTCCATTCCAACTAGTGGCAGACATGAGGGTCTTTTAAAAGACAAGGGATTTTGCGTATGATTAACACTTGCAGAGATGGTACTAACAGGCCATTTTGTTGGTTGGTGGGTGGTTGATCTTTTCTGCAGGTTGGTTTAATGTGAATAAGCATTTACATGCATTGTTCTGTGAGCAAAATCCAGAAAGCATGTTGACCAACCAATTTATGGTTTTATGACTGTTGGGGTTTGGCTGCCAAAAAGGTTAAGTTCGATGAATATCGCTGTTCTGCTCTCAAATTGGCTTTACTATTTAAGAGAAGGAAAACTGATGAAGCAAGCATTTCTTCAAACTAATATAACTTTTACTTCTTGTCATACTCAAAGGCTAAATAAATTCACTTCTGCGATAAAACTGTCAATTCAACTGATAGGCAATGTACACATTCTCTCTTTTCTTTTCTTTTTCTTTAAAATTTATCTTTCTTGGGTTCTCCATTTTTACTACGTAAGTCCTCGGTCAATCTTAACCAGGACAAATGTTGAAAAGCGCCTTGTCCCATCACTTTAACAAGATAAGCTCCTGCAATGATTAAATCGGGAATCTTTGTGCAGTTCTGACTTCACCCTGGCTGACTAACCCCGAACAACTTCAAAACAAAAATAGCTCAAGCTAACCCATCACTGAAAAATCATCTAACACTAACTAATTCAATGTGCTCAAACAAATGGTAATAAGGAATAAGATTAAACAAAAAATAGAGCCTCAGTTAGAAAGATCGAAACTCAAGTCATTCTCTTGGTTCCTACACCACCTTGTCTTATGTACACCTGACAGGGAAAAGAGAACTGACATTTCTAAAATGAGAAGCATAGTAACAGTCTTCTGATTCCAATCATGGTTAATATTTGACAAAACCACAATGAAACCAAACTTTTACATATAAAACCGACGAACAACTATTGGCACCCAAAACTATGATATCAGTACTCTCGGAAAGTTAAATTCAGACGGCCAGGTCGAAGCCTTGATTCTTCCAACAAAGCCTTGGGTGCAGAATCCTGGAGAATAGAAGGTACCCCATGAAAAATATGTCTAGATTTTCCACCAAATATCAAGATGTCTCCCGATTCCAGTAAAACCTTTTCAGCCTTAACAATGTCTCTTTGATCTCCATATAAAAACTCTGCTGAGTCTCCGATGGAGAAAGACACCACAGGTAACCCTTTGCGAAGACTTTCTTCACTCTCATCCCGATCCTGCATTTCAACAATGTCAAAATTCTGTATCCAGCAAACCCAAATCTGACAATCAATAATGACGCTGTGTGAACCAAGACCACTAGTTCTATATACTATGTAGAAAGACAGTAGAAATTTGCATCTACTCTGCAGCTCAAACAGACTAGAAGGGGTTTATGCTATTTTTCCTTCTGAGGAGAGAGGTGATAGATCACATCTACCTCAAGATTTACACATTGCTAGAAGAAAAATAGCAGTAATAAAACCATAATTTTGCTAGACTCGACTGCTTTAAGGAGCCACATCTTATGAAAGAATTCAGTCATAGAATTTCTGACAAAAGATTGTCATACTCTGCCAGCACTCAAGGTAGAGGGGTTTCTAATGTTCAGACAAAAACAAGGATAGATGAGCAGATAAGACATCAATCCTATAAAGATTGAACTTGAAAGTAAGGAGAATAATCAATTACAAAATATTAGCGTCCAAGAAAGAACAATCTTTGATCAATGTATTCAGGCCTCCGAATTCAGCCTTACTACATCTACCAGAACTATTCTGATGATGCAGTTCCTTGTTAAGGATATATCTACTTGGTAACTAATATATATAAAAAAACCTAAATAAAGACCAACTTATTTATCAGATTAATTGCCACAAACCTGATGGAGACCAAGTCGGCCACTAGCAGTGTAAAAGTTCACAATGCAAATGTTTGGGGCCATCAGTGGAAAATTTTCCTGCACCTCGTTTTTCTTGACATTTTTACTTATAAGAGCATGAGAATCTTTCAGAGCTTTTGCAACCAAGTTACAAAATTCTTCTGGGATCCTTGGCGGTTTGGCTCCATCAATTGGCCGATGCTCTCCATACTCACTTGTCTCAGGGTCCCAGTTTTTACCAAGGCACATCATTTTCAGATGCAACTTTGCACCATCCCGATAACCAGGCTGATAGAAACCTCCAACTCCAAGACCAAGGTCACAGCACAGCTTTACAATTTTAACCTAGCATCAGACAAGGCATATTTTAAGACAGCAGGGAAAAATCTCCATCATAATAGCAAACTGGTAACACCAAAATGGACTAAACATTCGTACTGACTAGTGCTAATACTAACAAGTAATGATCTTATGCTGCCTTCAATTTCATTTTTCTTTAATCGTACCATGGAGTTGAACGTCATACAACTTTGCAAATCAATAGGCACAGATGTTACAAGTCAGATTTTTCAATCAAGGAGGATGCTTCTATTCTTTTTCTCCCCCAAAATTTCCATTTCAAGAAAAGGTAGTGTTTGGGGAGGGATGTAACCGTATACCTGATCACTTACGGAGAGATAGCTTTTAAGAAGAACCATTCCAGGTCTCAATATTCTCCAATTATGTTCTTCCAGAGACCGTTTCTCAGCATTACGCTTTTCTCTATTCTTTACAAGCAATGAAGGCCTCAGCATTATAGGAGTACCAACTTGGGGCACGCAGATATCAAATCTTCCAGCCCCAGTAAAGTCCTCAGCAGGCACTGAATCTTCAAAGCCAGCAACACCTTTTGTTTCCTCGCTTTTACCAATGTTGGAACTTGAAGGTTGCTGAGGCTCACTTCGCAGAGAGTTACTATTTTTGTTAGGCGAAAGAGAATCATTCTCTGTTTCCTCGTTGTGCATTTCCTCAATTCGGATTCTGTTCACACCCAAATTAAGTTCCATGTCTGCAGGCTGAGAAGACAAGCAACAGAATGATTTCAATTTACTCCATGCATGAGCCGCAGTGATTCAAGTCAAAGGCCCCCAGGAACTAAATGGTTTCTAATTGTTGTGAAAGAGGTCACATTGAGGGAGACATGCTACCATCAACTTCAGTTTACTATAATAAACTAAAAGAACTTACAAGTGCATAAATATGGTAGATATGAAGCTGAATCGGTATGTCAGCAATAATCTATTACCAATGACACAAACAAGCAGCAATATCTGCAATCAATTTTGTTCACAGATTTCCATCATCTGTCTCATGCGTACATTAGTTATGCTCACTCATCCCATGTTAATCACACATTCAATTTTCGCCAACAGATAAATCCTTTATTCACTTTCAGTCCAACTGAGAGGCGTCGGTTATTTTTCTTTCAAACTTTTCAAATTATACAAATGTTTCTCTCCGTAATCTTTCATTGAGGGACATGCATCGGGCGGTGCATCATTTCTAGTTCACCTAGAAATAAAGGGTAGTGATCATTACTATAACGTCACAAACACCTCCATCATATCTAATGGGCAAAAAGCAGGACTTTCTTGATCATACGCTTCTCTCACCATTCACTGGAGTTACAGAAACGCATCGCAACCGTCAGATGAACTCATCTTACTCCCAACTGCAAACCCAAAAGAAAACAAAACAAAAGCAAGCGACACACGCACAAGAGGAGGGACAAAGAACGACAGGACAACGACCAGACAAACGACAAGTACGTAAGAGAAGAGAGGGGGGACACGATGCAATTACAGAGGAGCGACGATGCGCATGATCGCCGGCCGGACGCCAAACTCGGCCTCTCGGCGGGGCGGAGTTCGATCCCACGTCGCGTGCTCTTCTGCCGCGATTCATCTGCACCGGAATTGGGAACTTGGGCCGTCGCAAAGATTGGGTCTTTTCTTGTAGCGAGAGGAGTCTGGGGAGGAAGGAGAATGGCTTACATACATACAGCGATGAAATGCGCTGCGGAAATCGAAACGGCTTAAATGCTCCGCAAAGTCTCGCTCTTTCCGACGTCGAAGATTCAGGTTTCGAGGATGACGGTAGCAAAAGAGAGGAGTGACTGACTAAGGAAGCGAACGATACCTACTCTGTTTTAAAAATTTATTTCCATTTTTTTTTACTAGAAATTAATTTTTCTATGAATATGAGGAATAGGCATTTCATAAATATGTAAAATTTATATTTTCGAAATAGAAATTTATTTGATAACCACACAAAATTTTTCTCTCCCAAATGACGGCGATAGACAACCAATGGGACAAATGGTTGGCGGGCGATTAGCAGCCAACAATTGGGGATCAACAATGATCGGAGGTCGATGGGAGGCGATAGTAGGCAACTGGCGATATGCGATAACGAGAGTGAGTGATAATTTTTTTTTTTTTTTTATTTCTCACTTTTATTTTAGAAATGGAGAAGTAAAAAAAATTAACTTATGATTTCTATTTCAAACTTATTTCTAAAGTAAACATTTATTTCAAAAATAAAAAATAAAATTACATTATCAAACGGATTTTTATTCTAAAATTATTTTTAAAATAAAAAATAAAATAATTATCACGCGTGTTTTAAAAATTTTCTTGTTGATAAGTGCCTAAGCATTTGCAGGCCAAAGCCAAAAGATAAACGAAATCAAGCGCCGAAGGGTACGTAATTGTCTAAATGATAATTATAAAAACATGTGGGGAAATACCATGCAACGATTTAGACCTCGCATCTTGTAAACGAACGAAAACCATGCCTCCAGTCCCAATAAATTAAAATCACATTCTTGAGCGAATGAGCAGTAATTTCGCAAATCGAGCAAGATATCTATGATCACGCGTTGTGTCAACGCAAGACTTTCACAAGCCTACTCGAAATGAAGAACTGTCGAGATGCTAGTAACGAGGACACGAAAACCACCGTAAGAAGTTAAAGATCAGTTTGGCCCGAGATCGAAGAAATTCGTTATCTCGAATAACAACATTTGACATAAACTAGTTGCTTATTACATTTCTAACTAATAGACTACATGACCACAGGGACTGCAGAGTGTCTTCGCTACGAGTCAGCAAAAACAGGAAAACCCAAAGAGAAAAGAAAATGGGACAGAGAGGAGACAAAATGAAAGGCACAAAAGAAAGGAAGAAATTTAGCTTTCACAACCCTAGTGACTGGACACTCTTGACATGCTCACTGATCCGGCTCAACTGATTGAAACTTCACACACATCATTCTACTTGATCCTTCAACCTTGTACATCGCAATTTCGCATCTCAGAATCCAAGATCTGATTCTCTCCTCTGCTGCTTGCGAGTTTCTTTTTCTACCCTTTTCTGTCCTCTTTCGCTGCCGTGAGTTCATCACATTGTATGGAAAGTCCACCTTGAGCATTAGAACCCGAGACACACCACAGTGCAGGTGTCGCGCTCTTAAATCAATTTATTGGTGATTTCCAGCATCAAAATCAATTGCATCAGAGCCTAAAATGCAGCCCCTTCCTAGAAACCCAAGACGAAAATTTTTCCCTTGCCCCCTCCTCAAACCAGGTGCTTATATAAACAAAAATCTCTAAAAATTCCTTCAACTTCTCTGCTAAGTTAAGAAATGATTCAAAAGTGCGTAGCCAATGACTTCATTATGCACTGCTCAAGTTGCTTTTATTAACACCTTGAAGTTCCATAGGAGAATTGTTTATACTGCCAACTGAGCCGAGGGTCTGAGAACTCAACTGTGGACTTGCGGGACAAGCTTCTGGATTACCAGCACTCATGCCATGAACTGTCCCAGAGCTGATCTGTTGTGGGCTCATTGGGGTTCTTTGGCTCATTTGCTGGGGACTAGATTGCTGTTGCTGCTGTTGGGATTGTGAGCTCAATTGTGGAATTGCCATGTTTGAAGGTGAACCTATTTGTGGTGGTGACATAACAACTTGCAAGGGTGAGGTTGTTTCTAGCTGATGCAGCTGCTGCTGCTGCTGCTGCTGCTGTTGCATCTGTTGTTGCTGCAATTGGAGGTGCTGCTGCTGTTGCTGTGATTGCTGCTGCAATTGCTGTTGCTGTTGGTGCAACTGCATCTGCTGCTGTTGATGCTGCAGCTGCATTGGCTGTTGCTGCTGTTGTGGTGGCTGCTGCTGATTCATAAATGAATTCATCCCCGTCAACTTTGGGGGACCCATTGCCCCCATTGCCCCTATTGCTGCACGCTGCATTGTGCTCATGTTAGCTCGAGTTATTCCTGTGCCCAACATTGACAGGCTAGGAGAGCCTGGGAGCATTGGTCGAGCTCCAGAGACACCACCTATGCCAGACTGAGTGCCCCCCAATGCAGCTTGATTCTGCCGGGCCATCCGATATCTTGATGCCAACATAGCCGTTTGTGAGGATGTCAACGTTCCCGATTGCAGTCGCTGGGCAATTGAATTGCCAAATTGAGAAGCCTGGGCCATGTTTATTGGATTTTGACCCACATTACCAATGTTTGACATTTGGCCCATGGGTGCTGAAATTCCAGCCCCTCCCATCCCCTTTGCACCTGCCATACTCATGGTGTTACCAATGCCACCAAGCCCAATAGCACCCATGTTTCCAATGCTCATAGCTTCCATCAGTTTTCTTTGAATTTGTGATTGTTGATGCTGTTGCGGTTGCTGCTGCTGTTGTTGCGGTTGCTGCGGTGGTTGCTGCTGTAACATCTGAAGATGCAGAGCTGATGGCTTATTTGCCATGTGATTGCCTAGCTGCATATTAGTATTCTGGCTGGCATTCAAGTGCGAGAGGGGATTTGTACCAAGCATCATTTGGGATCTTGGAAACTGAGCAAGATGCTGTTGAACCATAGGATTTTGGTTATGCAATGGTTGTTGCTGCAGCTGCTGAGTCTGTTGCTGCAATGAGGACTGAGAATCTAGCTGTTGTGGCCGTCCAGGCACAGAGACTCCTGGAGCTATTTGTGAGGTATGAGGGTTGCCAGGAGGCAGCATCCTTGCAAGTGGAGGACTATTCACAGATGTACTAAGAGATACATTGCCACTATTAGCTGTAGGCAACACTTCACTGGACAATTGACCTGAAACTCCTTCAGGATAGTGCGGGATATCAGCAATGGAATTATTATGAGGAATACCAGGAGCATTAGGTTGACTGCTTGAGGCAAGATTCATGCGGCTCAGTTTAATTTGGACACGATCTTCCACTTGAAATCCTTCACGTACCATCTGCAGAAATGTTCAATATCATTTGGTTGAGATGTAAATCAATATAGGATAATTTCAAACACTAAAGTTTGACGTCATTTCATAAACCTACCAGTGAATATAACTGGGCTGCAAGCACATCTGCCAAATGCTGCATCAGAAATTCAATCACAGATGTCAGCCATAATCTTGAAAGAAAACATAATTTCTTGCAAGACTAGGTAAGAGCAAGGCTGCATATTGCATTTAATAAACAGGAAACCACATCTTCCAACTACAAAGTAGGTTAACACACTGAAATGCCATTTGACATTAGAAAGATTTATAGGCAAGACTCCTACAGTATTTGGTAGTGTTGGAAGATGCTCCTCTGAAGCCAGAATATCACCCTCTTCCATATCTCCATAGTACATAGCAACAGTACCATCACTTGGTTTCTCTGACATGATCATCCTGGTCCGAGGCCGGTATGAGACAACATTCCCTATACAAACAGAAGAAAGCCTATGTTAATCGAAAGAAAGTTCGTGCAAGTGATTTTGCTTTTGTCTTTCGTTACATTATCCTCTCTAGAACACTAAAATTAGCATCTCATCCTCTCAAAATCATTCAAATTGAATATTGTTTCTGAAACCAAAAGACATTTCTTTGGACAGGTGGTACCGTATGATGGCAGACTTTAACACATCAAGATCAGGCAAAGCACAAGTAACAGAATTTAACTCAATGCCACATAAGATTGGGTACTCTGCACTGTGACCAAAATAATGGCAAATACTGCAAAATTCAAGTAGCAGCTGGCAGAAATCCTAAGTCTGCATAAATGAGAAGGAAAGGTGTAGCAAAGTCTAAAGTACGATTAATTTCAGGCAGGAAAAATCAATATTATGCTGCAATAGACCATTTACACATGACCGATGCAACAAACCTTGAATTTGCTCTGGCTGCACAATGTCAAGGATTCTAGTCTTGTGAATATTTGTGCTACCTCCGACCAGTGACTTCGAGAGTGTTCCAGCACACGAGTCATCCTTAAAATTCTCATCATTGGAAACATTGCGTAGCCATGACAAAAGACTCTCAGTCGGAAAGATGCTGCGCTTCGGGCCTGGGTAATCTGCCTTGCTCTTTTTGGGGTTAAGTTGGTGCCTGAAGCATCATTGGACGAGGGACAATACTCAGGATGAAATGAATTACATATTTGATATCTATATCAGAAAACAAATGCCAATAATTGCCTGAAAAAAATTATCTAACTATGCTTCTGGATGCACATGTAAAGCAGGTTGACTGAGAATATTTCTAGCTTGCGTTTTGAAGATTTACTTTACTTCATATTGCTTAACTCAATTATGAGTCAAACTCAAGCCGCAAACACAATAGCAACATATTTACTATGATGGTTGTAACATGGTAATTAGTACATCCTACACTTTAAAGGAGGACAAAATTACTGATATACTCCACATCTAAATGCCATCTAGATCAGCCTTAAGATCAAGAAAGCAATCATAGAATCGTATATCATTTTTCAAACTACTGTCTCACCAGGAGGTAGAAATTTAAAATCCATGAGAACAGATAAATGTTGTAGACATCTATCCTCAATCCACGTTTCCATCAGAGGTAGATATTCGCTAAGAAGCCATTAATTTTATAGGAATCCATCCTGAAAACACGTCAAAGATCCCAATTGCTCTGTAAATCCTTAGCCAACCACCATACATACTCCAACTGCACTTTGCTCTATAATCATGTAAGTTGGTGCTTTACATATTAGTATCCCAATTTTTCAAGTTCTAGACCAGTTTAAATGCATTGCTAATGTGGCTAACTAAGCTATTCTTATCTTAGCTATAATTGTCAAGACTCTGTATTTAACTAACTCCAGGCAGGTAAGAAAGTTAAAACTATAAAAGTAAAAAAGTCTTACTGGCAGAAATACAGGAGGGAAAACAAGAAAAAGAGCAACAGACTTGAGTGCTCAATCAACCTCATACCTCATTGTAATCATTTCAATCTTTGAAAACCTCTCGAGCATTTGATCAACTAGAGGTGGGGTTCCAACAGAAGGACTGCTTGCATTTAATGCAACACCAATATTGCTCACACTAGCAGGAGAGCCAACACCGCTGATTACCGGCGTCTTTGGAAGTGAATTCTGTCTTCGTTTTGCAGCAGCCTGGGCTTGATTCTGTCGTAGTGTAGAATCATTGGCACTAGAAGTTAAAGATCCTGTCCCTCCGACTGGAGGAACTGAGGTTATTGCAGCCTTTTCCTTGGGCACCAATCCAGGCACAGTGGTCGCTGCAGCTGCCCCATACTGTGGTCCAGCTGAACCACTAGAAAATTCCCCAGATTTTGATGATAAAGGAGACTGAGCCAAGGTTCCACCAGATACGCGTGGGCTTTGCACTGATTTCCTTCTTTGTATTTGTTCCTCTTTTTTCAAATTACCATCGATATGCTGACTGACATTATTCCAAGATGCCTGAGAGAAACCAGGTCTCCCGAATGGATGATGTGGCAACCTTTGTTGAAGTTGTGGTTGCTGAGGATCCATGCGGTCTTTTTCAGTCTCCACTGTCTGGATGTCAGACTTATTCCGATTTACTTCTGTAGCATCTATCTGTGTATCTAGTTGTTCTTCCTTTGCACGATGCCTCATGCCCAGTGGCCCTGATGGTAGGGATGCTGCCACAACCTCTGGATTCTGGACCCCTTCAAGTGCCTGATGGGGGAACTTTTGCATACTTGCATTACCAAATTGAATTCCTCTAGACATTACTTGCTGCTGCAAAAGGGTACTCTTCAAATTTAAGTCTGATGATGCAGGGAAGTTTTCCATCTGAAGGCCTAATGCCTGCTGCTGAGTGCCATCAGGAATTCCATGTGCAAGTCTTGGCCTCTTATTAAAGCTAGACCTGGGCGATGATTGCCCATCTTGATTCTCTCTCTTTCCATGAAGGGAAACAGAAGAGTTATTATCTGAGTATGAAATCATCATCTCCTGCCCACCAGGGGAAGCTCCACGATCCTGCATGCTTCTAGCATTAGCAACTAACATTTGATACCTTTGTTGCTGGGACATCATTGGCAGTGTTGAAAACGATGGATCTGGTATATAGCCTTTTGGTCTTAGAGCTAGTGTGTTGCCAGCTCCAGCACATTGTGGCAATACATTCCCTTGGATAATTCCCAAATCACCCCTTTCCGAAACTCTGTCTATGCAGACTTTCTTCCCATGGATTTTGTTACTAGAAGTCACAGAGATTTCTGGCACATGTCTTAATCTCTTTTTTTGTAGACTAGATAAAGTCACATGTAGCTGAAAAAACCAACAGAACAATAAAATTAATGCTCAGGAACTACAAGATATAGATCTGATGACAGTGGAATAACTACCTTTTCTGGAACTGGACTACTGGAGAGCCTATCCAGCTTGGGAGTAGGATCCAAACACAGTTGTGGCTGTAATGCCTTCAATATTCTGGATTCCACTTCCTATTTTAAAAAATCAAACACAAACACTAAGATCATGTCTCAAACACAAAATGAAGTTCACAGTTCATCCATGGAGATTCTTCAAGCCCAGCCCCCACTCCCTTAAAAAATCTTTAGAAAGAAGAATAGAAGAAATGGAAAAAGAAAAATAGCAGAGAATCTCCAACCCCTTAAGAAAGGGGGGCAGAAAACTCCATGAGCAGTGTCTTACCATCAGATCACCGTACGTCCAAGAGCTACAAATTGGTGGTATATCCTTAATGATGTTCTCCAAGGAAATTTTCAGCCGCACTTTAGTAACAACAGGTGAATCAACCACATCTGGAAGATTAGGCCCTCTATTAGATGCATATTTTCGATAATCCCGCACCTGCATCATTTGTGAATAGTCAGAGAATCGACGTTAACCATACTATCTGTGAAGTATAATTAAGGCGTAGAATAATAAAGAGTAAAACAAAGTGAAAAAAAGTAATTTGGATTAAAGCTCAAATTTATATGGCTATATGCATGTTGCAGTTTAAGTTTGTCTTGGTAAATTCAGACTGGATAGATGGAAGAGTGACTATAGTTATAATTAAGACTGAATGATAAGTCTGTATCATAAGAAAAGGCACATGAAGCTGGGAATTTCTGAATACCCTCCATCCAAAGTATAAGCTAAAATGAGTACTAAATCCACCACTGCCACACCAGTATCCTAGGAACACACCCACAAATGAAGAGCTAATCAGCTAGGCAAGTTGCACCAACATGCATTAATATGCAAAGCCAGAATGAAAAGAGTTGCCATAGAACTCTTACGATAGTCATCAAAATGCAAAACCAAGATAATAACTTGAACAAAAAGATTGGAAGGATGATGTTGTTTCATCATAAATATGTACTATTAAAAAAAATTTGAAACTTGAGCCAAAAGATCAAACCACTAATAGGATCTGAAGACTGCAGTGAAGTTTTCTCCTTCACATAAATATGAGGTAAGGTTGTGTATCCATACAAACCTGTTAATGGGACATTCACTCTATCTCTCTTGGAGATCTGTTTCATAAAATACAAACACGCATCAAGAATTTTCTCAGATGCTCACCACACAGATAAGTGAACCATCAATGTATTTGCAGGGTAAATCATCAAGGAGATCTCCAGGCAACCGACCACATTCAATTGCCTTCAAAGAACAAGACATTTAAGAAATATAAGAATTGAACATGTAAAAGAGAGATTTGAGATAAATAGTGAGGACATAGCAGATGAATCAAGATTTTGACAAAAAACTTTAGAACAAACAAGAGATATTATCTTATCAAAATTCTGTGTATGAGGTTTTGTCACAACCTGGTGTCAACAAGGTTTCACCTTAAAGTCCTAGATCATTTGATGTCTCCTAATGTAAAGACAGGCAAAATAGGAAGAAGAGTATCTCAAGTTCTCACACGTATCAAAGAAGTTCCACAGTGCTAGCAATGGATGTTGACATGTAAGGTTATCTGAGCATTTCTATTATTTAGCTACAATATTTCAACTTTTCCTTTTTAGTAGCATGACTAGGTATGATACTAAAACTTGATCTGGGGGGCTCACAGTTGAGACAAATAGGAGTATGGATACCATAGCTATAACCATGTCATTTAGTACGAACCCAGGTACATTGACCTTCACAAGAGTCAAGGTAAATGAGCAGATAGAATGTAATTGTCAATTCCAATTGACTCATTATACGTAATTTTCCTCTCATGAGGAATGGATCAAATGAGAAGGGATACTCGTAGAAAAGCAAGAGAAAAATAGGGACAGATAGTCACCGAGAAGAGACTTTCAGATGTCCTGTTATAGGGACGTAAGAACTTCGAAGCATGCTGTACTGCATCACTCTGGAAAGATAAAGAGAGAGAATAGGAAACAAGAAAGGGGATGTAAGTAAACGAGACATTTTTTTTTATCAACTTCCTAAGGGAAATAGTTCTTCATAACAAACCTCCAGAGGTTTTCCTATAGAGTATCCATCAGGGAAGAGGTTCAATGTGAAGGAAACTTCGTCCCCTGGCATTTCAACCAGCATAGATATAGATATTATTTATAGGAAAGCAAACAAGTTTAACATGCAATAGACGTGGAACCAATAAATACCTGCAGAAATAGGGTTTTCATCGGTAGAGAAGAATGATGTGGATACCCCGGAAACCTCTCTACCCACCTGAGATTTATTATCCTGAGTCAACAGATAGCTCCCATCAACATAGAATCTTCCTGACAGTGCACCGGTGAAATGCCCAGAAAAGCAAAAGAAACCACACACCAATGCTTCCCATCCTCTAGAAGCCAGTAATCCACTAGCTTAATCTCACTCACCGAAATATCCGCATAGTTATATTCTAAGACAAACATCCCACTGTTTCCCATTAGTTTCATTCTCCTTCATTGCCGATATATTCTAAATGAGGTATAGTGCCAAGCATAACGAGCAGCATGACTGCGGCTGCTAATAACACCTACCAATTGCCAGGCCCTGCCTATCCTAGGAGAAGGCAAAGGCAAGGGCAGCAGAAATTCTCAGTCCCAGATCCAATGTTCTAGTCAAGTTTCCAAATTTCGGGTAAGCGACACAACAAATCAACTCGACATAGTCCATCGAACGCGGTCAGCCAGGTAAAGCATCGAAGACGAATAAACTCACCTCCAAGAGAACCAAAACACACAGCACCCAGGCGAAGTCGATCAAGCCATCGACGAGTCCCCCCCACGTCTAAAAGCAAATTCTCTTTACAACTCACCTCAGCACCGCCATTTACGATTGCATCATGGCCCAAGTACGAAGGAAGAAAAGGCGACCCGGAGAAAAATCGCAAGCAACCAAGCTAAGCAAACCACGACCACACGACAAGCGTTACCTCGGGCTTTCGAGCGCTCGAGCCTTCTTTGGACCCGAGGCGAGAGGTCCCCTTCGGATTCTGGGGCACGTCGTCGTCGCGAGCCTCCGGCTGGATCGGCGGAGGTTTCGGGGAGAACCTCCGGCCAGTCTTCGAGAGCTTGAACGAGACACCCATCGGCTAGGGCTTTCGAGGTGGATTCGGAGGGTTTTTCTCCGGCGTTTGGATCATGAGAAAGTAGAGGGGAAAGAAAGTGGTTTTCCGGGAAAATTCCGCACAGAGGAAGGAGCTCTATGAGAGCGAGGACTTTCTCGCATAGAAGCGCGAGAGAAAACGAAAAGGAAAGTGATCGGACCGGGGAATCGGAATCGACCGGTTGGACCGATCCGGACGAAGTAAACCGTATGAAAAATGACACAAATAGTTCATGGCTAAATATATGATGTAATCCTAAAAATTTTAATTTGTTCAATGTGATTATTGAACTTTGATCCAATATATATTGTGCTCATTGAAATTTTAGTACATGTTCAATTTAGTCATAATAATATTATCATTGATATTGAATTAATAGAAGGATTATATTAGACATCTTCATACAATTGAGATATTATATTAAATAAGTACCAAAAGTCCAATGACTACTTTGGACAAATTAAAAATTTAGGGATTACGTTGAATATTATGCTAAAATTTAGGGATGGCATTAAACAATTTGAATATTCAAGGACAACATTACAAATTAGGCCAAAATTTAGGAATCATGTGTATCATTATCCTTATACCGAACCCCAATTAAGAGAAATGAAATCACCAAGGGAACGGAAAATGACTCTTTTTTTATGGTATATTGTCACCTGTTTTTTCTTCTTGCTTTTTTTTGTTACCTGAAAAATGAATAATTTGGAGAACACTTTTTTTTTTTTTTTTTTTTTTATAAAATGACCATTTGCATCACATATAAAAATAAATAGATGAAAAACATTTCTATCATTCACCAAAATATTATGATATTAATTGTTGTTAACAATGAAAACATGTCTCGTTGACTCATTATTCTAGTAGATACATGCGATTGTTTTAGGAAAATATTTTTTGAATCACTTGTATCTAGCAGATACAAGTGATTTAAAGATGGGTAGGTTCCAATTTTGGAACTTAGAACTTATTCTGTTACAATCGGGCTCCAGTTTTTAAACCCTAGAACCAACATTGTTTACCTGAAATTGGTTTTGGAACGTACCCTATTTTTTTGTTCTAGTTCCAAAGTCTACCTCAGAACCTATTTAATTTTTTTTATTTTCTTTGTTCATTTTTTATGGTAAAATCATATGAAACTATAAGTAAGGAAACGATTCAAAGTAAAAGATGAATAATAGAAATCTTAATCCAAAAAAAAAAAAATCCATAAACTGAATATGTAGTCACATACAATTATATAAAGCTCAAATTGTAAAAGCTTCATTTCCTATTCATTCATAAAAATTTAGGAAAAGAGGAAAGATTGACAAAGTATGAAGGTATGCTGAGGTTATAATTTAAGAGAAAAAGAAATCGGGATTTTGACTTTTTAGCTTAGAAAATCAAGATTGAAATTGGTTCCAAAACAAGGTAGTCCAATTCGGTTATTGGTTGGGTATTCACTTGGAATTTGCTCTCTTACTGATTACAATTGGTTTCAAAAATTTGGAATCTGTTCCCGAACCGATTCCATTCTCAAACCTTTTTCAAGCAATTTAGTTCGGTTCCTAGATAAATCGGTTTGGTTGCACACTTATATTACTTTCTATGAAACAAAAAAAGCCTCTCGAGAAAAGGAATAATTTGAAAAATATTTTCTTAAAAATGATTCATTGTGTTGCATATAAAGTTAAACAACAGAAATTTTTTTTTTCATTGTCTATGAAAATATTATAACGTAAATTGTTGTTGATAATGCAAATATTTTTCATTGATTAATTATTTTAATTGATATATTTTTTAAATTATTTATTTTTCATTAAATGAACGAGCCCTAGTTTCAATTGGATCCTTGGAGTTTGGGTTGGTTCAACTAAGCCCTTCCTTTCGCTCCTTATCCTATCAAGTCCTTGCGGATCATCGTCGGATGGACCCGATCCGTTGACGGGTGTCTTGTGAGCCTACTCAAATGGGCGGACTTGGCTGGAATATTTTGGGCCACTGGGCTGGCCTGGGCAAAATTTGCAGGCCCAGTTAGTGGTGGGCTAGGGCCGGGAAAGGGCTTTGAGGTCCGCCCAGGGCCGGCCGACTTATGTGTTTCTTCAAAGACTGTAATGTAGGTTTTATTAGTAATTTAACCTTGACAGCTAAAATTTATAAATTCCGATAGAATAAAATTAGTCCGAATTTCTAATACTGGATATCATAAGACTCATAGGTAAAGTAGTAAAATGAAATAATATAAAAAGGTCTATATATTTTTTTAATATAGTCTTCCTACTTATTTATTTTTTTAAGGTGAAACGTTCACACACAAAATATAAAACTATGACTCTGTGGGCCCGGCGGCAAGGGCCTTGTGGCTATCGCATGTGGCAGGTGAGGGCATAATGGGCACGGATGCCCTCACCCACGTCTGGTGAGGAGTTGTAAAAAAAAAAAAAGAAAAGAAAAGAGAAAAGAGTAAAGAAACGAAAAAAAGGATTAAAAAATTTAGAAAAATATTAAAAATTAAAAAATTGTCCACATTAGTGTATATCGTGTCACATAAGATGGTCAATATTCACGTTAGTAATTTTCAGCCAAAATTGATCGGATAAATTACATTGACAAATCATCAAAGGTTTATGACTAAATTGATATAATTGAAAAGCTTACAATTAAATTGGCATAAGTGCAATATATTTAGGAATTTTTGGTACTTTTCCCTTGTATAGGGCAATGCATCAGATACCTAACTCCTCTGAGTTCCAAAATTTGCAAATTAGTTTAAGCTCCAAGTGATTAGTGGGTCTTGTTTGCCACACCGAGTGATTAGTGGTTGCAATTAATAAAAGTTGAATGCAATGAAATTGAATACTGTCAATCAACTTACTGCTCAATCTTTGAAAACGCATAATGATACATGTGATC
Source organism: Corymbia maculata (assembly GCA_014182735.1). Taxonomy (NCBI): domain Eukaryota; kingdom Viridiplantae; phylum Streptophyta; class Magnoliopsida; order Myrtales; family Myrtaceae; genus Corymbia; species Corymbia maculata. The sequence continues at coordinate 25,498,700 of CM024691.1, forward strand.
TCTGGCGACTTCATTCATAAGACCGATACGATTATCTCGATTTTGCATGTAAAGAGGTAACGTGTATCTGCATGTGGACGTTCTTAGCTGCAAGGTCAAAAAAAATAACAATTCACTTATTGACATAATATGGGAGGGAGAAAACATAAACAAATAATTATACATCAACATTTTCTATTAGTCAAACTGACAGAGTTTGTGGAAGGTTTTAATTGTATGAATTTAACAAATTTTAGGACTTTATTGTACTTTTTGGAAGTTTTAGGTCTCAATTGCACTTTCAAACAAGTTTTGTGATTTATGATGCACTTATCTATATAAGTTAAATATCTATAAAATTACCAAAGTGAATTCATATAGGTTTTGATTAGTTTGCTTGTGTTATAACTTATATGAGAGAGAGAGAGAGGATAAATGTTGCCTCTCGAACGCTTATGTATGATTGATCAATTGATCAAAGAAGATGCGACATTCTCTTGTTAAAAATAAAGTGATAAATAGATGCCGAAGATGCTGCTAACCTCTCTGGGAAATGAATATGAACAGTCCATTAGGTAAATGGCAAAAGGTTGGGATTTGGGACCAACCATTGCCTCCCAACCTTTTGCCTTGCTTGATTTCATTTAACTAGACTCTTGCAATAAACGAAAGAAACAATTAAATGAGTGGATATTTTGCAATGTGAAGATTGATATTTGCAAACAACTAAATAAGTGGATAGTTTGCTATGTGAAAGATTGATGTTTGCAGCAACTTATGAAAGACAATGCAAAGGGATGAACGTGCAGATGATGGAAGGAGAGCAGTGGAGTGGCAGAAGGTGGCTAATTACAATTTTCGATTTTGGATGATGTTTTTCTAGGTGAAAAACTTAGGTAATGTGCATTAACTAAAGTACATATAGAAACTCAGGACATCAAATGAAGAGGTCTAGATGGCCTCACATTCTGCGGAAGCAGGCATAATCCAACCTTTACGGGACTTTGATTTTCATGAGTTGGTGTGTGCAGTGAAAATTAGTTGAGAAATGGAAATGGAAATGAAATTGAACATCTATTTAAATATTCTTTTCTTTCGCTTTAGATCTTTCTTTAACTCAAGGATAAGTTTGGAATGGAGTTTAGTAAAAGCGAGGCGATACTTGGCTCTCATTATGTACAGAAATATGTCATTCGTAAGTAACTTTTTATCAGCATCACACCCAGAAATGGATCAATTTATGAAGCGACTTCAAATATTTAATCCATCTTTTTAGCATATATGGAGAAAGCAACCATCACTTTTCTGACTTTTTATTTTTTGACATTTGAAATTTGCTGATCTAGAAACCAGTATATAGGGACATTAAGGTCATTTGTAATTGCAATCATGCCAATTTTTTTTTTTTTTTTTTATAACTTTTTGGAAATCAAATTATGCTATGTCGTTTTATATTTCTAGTTTTTAGAACTTTAGAGCAACAATTTTAAGAATGATCAATTTAATGTCAAAACTTTTTGCATGATCACTTTATTGTTAAAACTTCTTAAAGCAACCGTATAAGTACTTTAGGGAGCCATGCTAGATTTTTGGCAAACTAAGTCACCATATTTACTGAGGTGATTTTTAAAAAAAGTAATGGCACTTAAATTCATCGTTTGAAAAGTTTTAATATTAAAATGTGTGCTTTTTAAAAATTATGGCACTGATGCCCTTTTTTTTATAGGGAAAAACATGATTTATTTTGAGGTTATGAATTTTTTGGCTTTGAGGTTTTCATAGGTTCTTAGGCGATTTAATTAAGTTAATTAAGAAGTGCATCAGCTATGTGCCGATCACAGGACAGTATGTGGAGGATGAAAATGTTCAGCAACCATCATACACCACATGCCTTGGAGAAAATGTTCGGTGAGTGTCGCACACCACGTGCCAGTAGGTCAGACATGGATAACAAGTCATGATCACGGTGATCATAAAGCACATTCGACTTATGACGATGTGGTGCGAGTTGTGTGCTCTTGTGTAATGTTTTATTGTAGTGACGACTTCATTCGAGAATTTACTAAAGAGATTAGTATCCAAGGACAATAATATGCTGTCTAGGGATTGAAGCAATCACCTCAATGCATTGGAATCTCTTCAACTTGGAGTGAGTATTTATCACCATCTTTTGGCCTTTTTGTGTGCCTTTACTTGTTGTTATAGCAACCCAAATGGGTGATTTCAATATTCCACCCCATTCACGTTGGGCTGGTGGGGGCATGCTAGACAAAATGTTAAAATTATAGTGGTTAAAGTGAAGTTCAGATGATTTGAAATCTTGAGAAGTGATTGAGAAACCAAACTTATTCTCAAAGGACATAATGCTCATCCTAGCACAAATGTCGGAACCCGATTTTGTCACTTTACTTCCCCCTTGGGCAAATGCAGAGAATTACTTGACAATTATGTATCTAAAATTGGTGTCGTGGGTGTTTCGAAAAGTATATTGCTTTTCCGGTCTTGTAATAATTATGCAGGGTATAGAGGTGCTTCTGTATTTGATTCCTATATCAAGTTACTGGTTATAAATAGAGGCCATTCTGAGGATGTTGCAGACGTAAATTTAAAAGGCTAATGCTGTTTTTCCTTGCTTTCTCCTCTCTCCATTTATAATCATAAGTTCGATTGCTCTTCGAGACGGCGCCCGGTCGTTGCGTCTTTGGGTGCTGACATCGAGTTCAACCATGCGGTTTTCAATGCTCTCCCAAAACTTTCGAGAACTGTGGAAGGAATGGGAGCTGCGGGTTCTTGTCCTCCTCAGCTTGTTCCTCCAATTGACCCTTGCGACTCAGGGCTTCCGGAGGAAATCACTTTATAAATACTGGATCCGAGTCGTCGTCTGGACGACATACCTATCAGCCGACTCCGTTGCGACCCTTACCCTCGGCGTCATCTCGAACCGCCTGGCCAACATCAAGGAAGTGCAGGGGACGATCGATGCGAGGAGCCAGATCACTGCTTTCTGGGCACCGTTTCTTCTCCTCCACTTGGGCGGGCCCGACGCAATCACCGCCTATGCCCTGGAGGACAATGAGCTATGGTTGAGGCAGTTGGCGCGGCTTTGCGTCCAGGTAGGACTAGCTTGTTACATCTACTTCATGGCCTTGTCGGGGTCTACACTGTCGATATTAGCGGCTGGGGTGATCCTTGTGGGTTTCATCAAATATGCGGAGAGGACGTTGTGTTTGTACTTGGCAAGCGAAGGTCGACTTCGAGATTCGATGCTTTCGCTTCCCGATTTTGGTCCCATATACCCCAGGATAATGGAGCAGTACACTCTGAAGAAAGAGGAGGGTTACCGAGTCAGCATTGACGAGGTCGTGGAGGTTCCAGCTCCAGAGGATCTCTCAGTAAACGGCAGTCAAGTCGGCAGCGAGGAGAAAGCCATGACTCTGGCCAAAGCCTATGAGCTGTTCAAGATCTTCAAACTTCTCTTTGTGGGCCTTATTCTCAACTTTGGCGACTTGGAGACCAGTAAGCGCATGTTCACGAATGCTGCCATGACCTCGGAGATGGCTTTTGGGATTGTGGAGATCGAGCTCGGGTTCATGTACGATCTGCTCTACACCAAGGCATTGTTGCTGAACCGTGTTTGGGGCATCATTCGTTGCGTCATCAATCTCTCAGTGCCTAGTGCCGTGTTGGTATTCTTCTCCTTACAGGATAGGAAGGAATACCCCAAAGTTGACGTCTGTATCGTCTTCTTGCTGATAAGCGCGGCTATACTTTTAGAGATTTACTCAGTTCTTCTAGCAATTTCATCCGATTGGGTTGACCACTGGCGGCTTCAGAGACCCCAGAGATCCGCAATTTCATCTGCTGTGACTTTTCTTCATATCTGCCCGAAGCAAAGATGGTCGAATTCGGTGGCCCAGTTCAGCCTCTTGCGATTTTCCATCAGGAAAAGAAACAGGATCTTCAGCAAGTATCCGGCGCTCGCCAAGTTCAACGAGAAGTTGGAGAAGAACTTCTGCATCAATTACAAAGAGTTCAAGAACAACATCAAAGACTGGATCTTCCATCACATGAGGAAAACGGTCAAAAAGCTGGAACGAGAAATCAAATTGAAGGGCGGGCTGACGAGTCTTAAGCTGGAGGTTAACGAAGTACTGATGAAATCAAACCAGAGTCACCTGGACTGGAGTGTGAAAGATATGGACTTTGACCAGAGCATCCTCATCTGGCACATCGCCACCGAGCTCTGCCACCACAAGGACCTCGTTGAGAGGGAGGGAAAAGGCTCGGAAGACGTCACAAACTTCAAGATGAGTAAGTTGGTCTCTCGGTACATGCTCTATCTCTTGGTACTCTATCCTTCCATGTTGCCAACAGGGATAGGGGTGCTCCGATATGAAGATACTTCGGTCGATGCTCGGAAGTTCTTCGAGGACAAGCTAGCGGTGTTGTCAAAGAAGGAAACCAGCATCATGAAGTGGGCGCAGACATTATTTAAGAAAGAGAAACATGCCCACGCCAGTGGTCATAACTGCAAAAAGGCGCACAAGTCGGCAGAGTCGCACGATCTATGTGAAGCCTGCCATCTTCTGCTTCAAGTGGGAACTCAGCTGCCCTCCACGAAAATACGCGGTGGCAAGAGCAGGTCGGTGCTGTTTGACGCATGCCGTCTCGCATTCCAGTTGAATAACAGCGAGCTGGCAAACTTCAGCATTAAATGGGAGTTGATCAGCAAGGTCTGGGCGAAGTTTCTGATATACGCAGCCTGCCAAAGCAAAGGCTCCGAGCACTCCGAGAGCCTGAGCAGAGGCGGAGAGCTTCTAAGCCATGTTTGGCTTCTCATGGGGCATCTCGGCATAGCGGATCCGGTACAAACTTCCGAAGCTCAATGCATTACCAAACTGATCTTGAACTAGCACTTTCAGGTGGATTGGGTCCTTGGGTTAACCTACTGTCACTTGAGTAAGATGAATAAGTTAAAGCTTATCATCTGGAGATGGTAAGGGAATTAGTTCCATATATGATGTACTTTTTTTCTTTGTCGGACATACATGATGTACTTAAGGAGTCAGAAAAATAAATTGAAACTGTGTATCAATTGTTCACCGGAGGCACTAGTCTGGTTAGTACACTTCCATTAGAGTGATTCGTAAGTTTGGATTAAACAAACGAGGAACTTTTAACCTATCATGAATTGGTAGCTACTGCTTGTTGACGTGGTTAATAACATTTTACTTAGAATAATCCAGCTTGGGGCCTGTTTTTGCCTATTTATCACTTCTAGTTATGACTTCGGCCAAATTTATTTTGTATTTTCGATTTTTTTATTAATTTCATATTTATTCTACATCGTGTTAAGGAAAACTAAATGATCGTTTTGATTTCAGTGCAAAATCAAAACCTTTTTATTTCTACCCTTTGATGATTTATAGATTGTTCCGAAAACACATTTTATTTGAATCCTTTGAGATTAGTCTTTCCTATCCATTTTTCACATTGGAATTACCGAGATTTCATAGCTAATCACAACTACTTCTTTGAGTTTAGTCTTTAATCTTTTGACTAGACTTTACTTTTTTGGTTTAACAACTATATAAAAGTTCCATTGAAACGACCTTCCGCTTGTGATATACTTAGACATTAATACTTGACTAAGCAACGATCATAGTTCAACAGATAAGAAATCACTTATTTTAATGGTTGTCACAAAATATTTTCTTCTATAAGACATTTCCAAATAATGTGTAATTATTTATTTTATGACTATTTCATTCCTCTCCGAATAAAGAAAATAATTCAAGAAAGCATGCAGAATCGGAAGATAACTAAATGCCTTGTGAACACATTATTATTTTTTGCCATATACCCAAATGTATATTATTTGCATACGTATCTAAATTTGAATATACCTCCAAATAGAATAATTTGTCCAAGATCTCCAAGAAAATTGCTAATCTCAACAAAAATAAATAAATAGGAAACTAGTGAATATGTATCCGAAGGTTTAATACACCTACCATAAATAAGATTAACAAGTCTTCTATTTAAATAAACATAAAAGATGAGCCACCCATCTTATATAGAAAGGGGGAGATGAGGAGTTCGAATCTCCATTTTCTTAGAGAGGTTGGGGTGGGGATGTTTTATTTCAAGTGTGAGTTTAGACTACTAGGCTCTGCAAAGAGGTAGGATAAAAGTTTAAGAGTGAGTCGAGAGTTAGAGTTGCTGAAAAAACTCCAGTTATATTTTGAAACTAACAAAACTTTCTAGTACTAGTGATTATCTTAGAACAGGTACACTTCTTTCAGAATCCAACTCAAAAGACCTTCAGCATTATTTGCCCTATTTTGGACCTATCTGTGCAGACCTACACACTCAGAATTTACTTTAAATAAAATAAGAGACTTATTTCCCATTCGAAGGAAGTTCAGAAATTGGCTAATCCAAAATTTAGTGCAAGCTCAAAAAGAAGACAAATTTAGAATGAAATTGAGAATGATTAGTGATCTGATTTGGATTTCACTTCCATAAATAATATCGATAGACTCAATCTAATCAATTGACAAAATCAATGCTGAAGACAAGTTCCAAACGAGGAAGCTATATTTATGGAAATCTAGATTCATTTGTATGGGCAACTAGAATCAAGAAGAAATTTATTCTATGTCACTCAGTGGCCACAAGATCTTATTGTATCATTGTGTCCAACGGATAGATTAGAAGATAATCCTCAAAAGTTTATCCAATGGCTAGTGAGAAAGTGGAGGAATCAATGCACCGTAGAAGACAAGACCAAGAATCTGAAATTCCAAACTCTGAAGCTTACCTTGATCATCTACTTGTCTATTGAATGCTAAAAAAGTTGTGATTGTGAGAGAACTACGTGAGAGTGACTTTGTGGAGATACCTTGATCCTTCATTGAAAATTTATAGTGGAGATAACTTGATTCTTCATTGAGCATTTACACTCAAGTTTGTAATCTCTTAGTGATCATTTAGTAGAATCCAGCTAGTAAGTTGTTAGTGTGGGAGAGTGAACATAGATTTGATTTAAGCCGAACTACAAAATCAATCTGGATGATAAGTTCCAAACGAGGAAGCTATACTTATGAAAACCTAGATTCTATTTGTATGGGAGGCCAGAATCAAGAAGAGATTCCATTGATGTCCCTCAATGGCCATAAAATCTTATTGTATCATTGTGTTCAATAGGTAGATTGGAAGATAATTCTCCAAAGTTTATCCAACGGCTAGTGTGGAAGTAGAGGAGTATTTAAAGAGATCAATGCACCGAAGAAGACAAGACCAAGAATTTGAAATTCCACTATGAAGCTTACCTTGATCATCTACTTGTCTATTGAGTGCTAAAAAAGTTATGATTGTGAGAGAACTACGTTAGAATGACTTAGTGGAGATAGCTTGATCCTTTATTGAGCATTTACACTCAAGTTTGTAATTCCTTATTGATCAATTAGTAGAATCCAACTAGTAGGCTATCGATGTGGGAGAATGGATGTAGGCTTAATTTAAACCGAACTACTATAAACATTATATGCAACTTCTCTCATCCTGGATCTTTCATTATTTATCTCTTAAGTCTATTACAGACTTGTATGGTGTTTCTAAAGTTTGTTTCATTGCATAATAGATTCCAAATTTTGTTTTAGAATTTGACACACATTCAAACTTTTATATTGACTTGTTTTATTCTGCATTATTTCTGTCAAATTTTTTTATTATCACCTATTCACCCTTTTAAATGATCGCTGCTAGTTTCCTCAAGAGTAAAATAGAAAAAAAAAAAACAGAATAAACATAAAAGTAAATAAATCTTCAAATCATTCCTGCATTCTCAAGACATCACTTAACATTGGTCAATCTCAGATCACTATTCATTCTAAGGGTATGAGCTTGCTTACGTAGCAAGTGATCCCCTACCTCCAGTAGAAATTGGACACACAGGCATTCTTTAAAAGTCCAAGAGCACTTTAATACTCCAAGTAGCCGACGCGTCAATGCAGCAGAGCAAACATGATTTCTAATAGTAGACCACAAAAATCTCGATAGTGGACACAGGCTCGCAGTTTTAACCCCAAAGGGAAATGGTGGTGTCACAGCACAATTGCGAGCAACCGTTCCTCAAAATAAGGTCGAATGACAGGATAAACCAATGCAACAACTAAATCTGGATTTATCAACTCATCGGCCATTCAAAAGCATCTCCGTCTTATCCAATGTTGATGCATAAAAATATGTTATTGGCTGTAAATATGCTATTCTAGAAATTCCTAGCAGAGGCAGAACACTACTTACCTAGACTTCAGCTATCCCGATGGCACATACTTTTTTTTTTTTTGGTCGAACGATGGCACATACTTTCATCGCTTATCATCTCCGGCACCACCAATGAATCCTACGTTTATTTGTTGGAAATTAAATGATTTGTAAACTTTTTTCTAAAAATAATAATTTATATCACTTACAAAAATGAATGAATGAAAAATTATCGTCAATGACAATAGTTATGTAAATTGTTATTGAATAATGAATATTTTTCATTGACTAATTATTTCAAGTCAACGAGTGATTATTTTTGAGAATATAATAATCAAATCATTCATTTTTTATAAAATATACGGAGTTAAATGTCATCTCTAATATTCCTAAGTAGAAAATTACCATAATACCCATACGGTTTTCTAGGCCGATACATGCATCAATGAACTAAATCCACTAATTAGGCTCCAAACTAGGCTGGTTCTGGCTCGAGTTGCAACCGGCGAGCTCGATGCTTTTGACCTCGTTTCTCCCTATCCGTGTAGTCGAATTGTTCGAAATTAGCGGCTTTGAACCGAAACTCAAAAATGGATCAAAATACACATACAGTTCCGTCAGAGACTCTTGAAAAATCGCAGTCCTTGACCCAAGTTTCTGCTTCTCCTAGAACCGACATTATAGCCATAAAACTCAAAATTCGTGATGTCGGAATCTTACCCAACAAATTTGCAAGGTGTTTCTTGAGAGCAATTGATCCAAACACTATCGCTTTCTCCTTTCTTTTTGCCTTTTCTTTTATGATACTAAATGTGAAGTGAATTAATTAATACGCAAATGACGTTTGCATATTAAAATGGAAAAGTTAAACTATGTTTAAATTACGTTTGATTAACATCCCTGAACGGTTGGTAATCTAACATAGATAGAGAGATAGAAAGATAGACAAATAATATCATAGAGGAGAGAATAGGGTCCGAAAATAGAAAGACATTCATATACATGAGTGAAGAATAATTATAAAAAAAGTCATAAACTTATTGTAATTGTCCCGATTTAGTCATAAATTTATTTTTTTGGCCAATTGAGTCCTAAACCTTTTCCAATTGTGCAAATTCAGTCCATTTGACCAAAATTGGCCAGTTAGTGCTGACGTGAATGCTGGCCGATACTGGAGGACTATTTTTTAATTTTTTCGTTAGTTTATTTTATCTTTTCTGCTTTTTTTTTTCCTTTTTTTCTTTCTCCCCCTCCTTCCTCCTTCTTCTAACGATTGGCTAGAGGGGAGGGCTGGTCGCTGGACTAAGGTGGCCCGCAAGTGATGAGCTTGCCTCACCATCACTAGGCGAGCTATGGAGAGAGAGAGACAGGGATGGGGAGCTTGAAGAAGAATCAGAATACGGGTTTCTTCACCGCCATGAGCTTGGGGCTGTCCATGTTCAGCAACGCTGTCCATAGATCTGTCAACAAGTACTTTCTCCTTCTTTGTCTGCTTCGCTTCTTGCCTAGCGACGTCAAGGCTCACCCTCACCAAATTTGGGCTAGGGTGAGCTCGCCTAGGTACCGGTGAGGTGAGCCCTGCTGGATCCGGCGAGGTTGCCCTTGCCTAGAGATGGTGAGACGAGCTTGTCAATAGCTGGTCACCTCAATCTAATGATTGGTGGACTGGTGGTCAAAACATAAATTTTATGTTTGATAAAATTTTGGCGAAGTAATCTTTCTAAACTTTTGGCACAAGAAGTTTTGAAATTTTGTTTCATATACCAAACAACATTGCTAAATAAATTGATTTTTCACAAATTAAGAAATTTGGATTAGATTGGTGTCCAAACATTCCTTAGCGTTGATCCTCACATTTAATCAAAGAGGAGTGCGTTTGGGATCAACTCAAGGGACTTTAGGTGTAAATTTTTTTTTTGAAGAGCACTGTGTCAAAGCCAATATTGGCAAAGCTTAAAGCTCAGGTAGGTGGGACTGCTTTTAGCATTTTCAGAATGTTATTATGGGTTTAATGACATTTTTACTTCCAATCTTGCCCTCACTTATAATTGCACATTCCACTTTTGCCCTCTAAATACATTGTTCATTGTCTTTCTCATGCACTCACTCTGTGCTCACCAATTGCACCGCTTGTGGAGGTTGAGGCTTGCCAAGGGCTGTGCGACCTCGACGGAGGTAGCCTGTAGTAGCGTGGCCTTGGTGATGAGTTATTGTATCTCTTTTAGGCTTTGCCTAAGGTGCCATCTTCGTTCATATGTACTTCTACTTTCATTCTATATTTATCGTAGCAACTAGTGTTTTGCATTTTGTGAAACTGCTTTAACTTAAGGTCCTTTGTTTCTATGGAAATGTATTTCACAAAAGCTGAACCATTTGCACCGTAGTCCATTTACACAATATTTCAAGCTTTGTTGTTCAATCTAGGAGTAGAGCAAGGTCAGAGAAATAAGTACAAACTTACTAGAGGCGAAGAAAATTTTACTTACTTCCTCTTTTGTTAGGAAAATAAATAGATCTACGTGATTTTAAATGAAACTGTTTTAAGAAAATGTTTACTCAATGGTTTTTCCTTTAAGTCTAACAAAACAAAGAAAAATAGTGGCAAAGTTAGGATATTTGCTTTTGGCTTGCTGTGTCATTTTGTCATGTTTTCTAATTTTAAAAACTTTAGAACAACAATTTATGAATGATCAATCTAATGCCAAAACTTTTGAATGATCACTTTAGTGCTAATTTTTTAAAAATAATCATATAAGTGACTCTAGTGAGCCACGCTATATTTCTAGCAAATTCAGTCACCGAGTCCACTTAGATGATCCTTTTTCCAAAAACCGTGGCAATTAAATTAATTGTTTAAAAGTTTTAAAATTAAAGGGGCTGATAAACTTATTTTGAAAATTATGGCATTGATAAGGTCCTTTTAGCAGCAGGGAAAGATAAACTTATTTTGAATTTATGAATTTTTAGACTTTGAGGTTTTCATAAGTTCTTAGTTGTATATTTCTAGCCTTGATTTGCAATGTTAAAGGTTTAATTAACTTGAGCTAGAGGTGTTGCACGGGCCGTGTGTCCTTCGTGGGATAGTATGTGAACGACGAAAATGTTCAGCGACCGTCATACGCCACGTGCCTTGATGAAAAATGTTCAGTGAGCGTCCAACACCATATGCCAATAGGTCAAACATGGACGATAGGTTTTGATCGCGGTGGTCACAAAGCTTGTCGGTTGACGGTGATGTGGTGTGCAACGTGCTCTTTCGTGCAATTTTTATATTAATGATGACTTCATTTGAGGATTCAACATGGAGATTAGTACCCAAGGACAATGATATGCTGCCTGGAGTCAGAAGTAATCAACTTAATGCATCGGAATTGCTTCAGCTTGGAGTAAGCATCTATCACCGTCTTTTTGGCTTTTTTGCATGTCTTTACTTGTTATCGCAACCCAAACGGGTGATTTCGATATTCCACATGAATCGTGTTGGGTTTGTGGGCCATGCCGAGCAAAGTGTTAAAATCACAATGAACATAGTGAAGTTCATAGGATTCGAAACCTTGAGAAGTGATTGAGAATCCAAACTTTAACTCTAGGCCTTTATTACGATCTTCTTAATTAGAGTGGATTATAATCATGCTAGTATGAATGCCAGAACCTAATTTTGTCCTTTACTTCCCTCTTAGGCAAATGCAAATAAATTATGCATATAAAAGTGGCGTTACGGGTACTATGTTGCAAGAGTTTCAAAAAGCGTATTGCTTTTGTTTTTCCTATAATGTGACACCGGGTAAGTAAGTACTTTGTTCGTGATTATTACATGAAGTTGTTGGTTATAAATAGTGGCCACTCTGAGGATGTTGCTGAGGTATAATCAAGGCTAATGCTGTTTTGCCTGGCTTTCTCCTCTCCATTTATAATCCTAAGTTTGATCGCTCTTGGGACGGTACCTGATCGTTGTACCTTTCGGTGCCGACATCGAGTTCAACCATGGGATTTTCGTTGGTTCCCCAAAACGCTCGAGAAGTGTGGAAGGATTGGGAGCAACGGTTGCTCGTCCTCCTCAGCTTGTTCCTCCAATTGATCCTTGCAACTCAGGGCTTCCGGAGGAAATCCATCTTCAGGTACTGGATCCGAGTCGTGGTCTGGACGACTTACCTATCGGCCGACTCCATTGCGACCGTCGCGCTCGGCGTCCTCTCGTATCGCCTGGCCAACATCAAGGAAACAAAGGGGATGATTGATCCAAAGAGCCAGATCACTGCTTTCTGGGCGCCGTTCCTTCTCCTCTACTTGGGCGGGCCCGATGCAATCACTGCATATGCCCAGGAGGACAATGAGCTATGGTTGAGGCAGTTGGCTCGGCTTTGCGTCCAGGTAGGACTAGCTTGTTACATCTATTTCATGGCTTTGTCAGGGTCTACACTGTCAATGTTAGCGGCTGGTATGATCCTGATGGGGTTCATCAAATGTGCGGAGAGGACATTGTGTTTGTACTTAGCAAGCAAAGATCAACTTCGAGATTCGATGCTTTTGCTTCCCGATTTTGGACCCATATACCCCAGGATAATGGAGCAGTACAATCTGAAGAAAGAGGAAGGTTACCAAGTCGGCATTGACGAGGTCGCGGAGGTTCCGGCCCCGGAGGATCTCTCAATGGTTCCGGAGGATCTCTCAATTAATAGCGGTCAAGTCAGCAACGAGGATAAAGCGCTGACTCTGTTCAAAGCCTATGAGTTGTTCAAGATCTTCAAGCTTCTCTTTGTGGGCCTTATTCTCAACTTTGGCGACTTGGAGGCCAGTAAGCGCATGTTCATGAACCCTGACATGACCTCAGAGACGGCTTTTGGGATCGTGGAGATCGAGCTCGGGTTCATGTACGATCTGCTCTACACCAAGGCATTGTTGCTGAACCGTGTTTGGGGCATCATTCGTTGCATCATCAATCTCTCGGTGCCTAGTGCCGTGTTGGTATTCTTCTCCTTACAGGATAGGAAGGAATACCCCAAAGTTGACGTCTGTATCACCTTCTTGCTGATAAGCGCGGCTATACTTTTAGAGATTTACTCAGTTCTTCTAGTAATTTCATCCGATTGGGCTGATCACTGGCGGCTTCAGAGACCCCAGAGAACTGCAATTTCATCTGCCGTGGCTTTTTTCCATATCTGCCCAAAGCAAAGATGGTCGAATTCGGTGGCCCAGTTCAGCCTCTTGGGATATTCTATCAGAAAAGAAAGAGGATCTTCAGCAGGTATCCACGGCTCGCCAAGTTCAACGAGAAGTTGGAGAAGAACTTCTGCGTCGATTACGAAGAGTTCAAGAACAACATTAAAGACTGGATCTTCCGTCAGATGAGGAATACGGTCAAAAGCTGGAAGGGGACAACAAATTGAAGAGCGCGTTGACGAGTCTTAAGCTGGAGGTCAACGAATTACTGAAGAAGTCAAACCAGAGTCACCTGGAGTGGACTGTGAAAGATGTGGAATTTGACGAGAGCATCCTCATCTGGCACATCGCCACTGAGCTCTGCCACCACAAGGACCTCGCCGAAATGGAGGGACAACGCTCGGAAGACATCACAAACTTCAAGATGAGTGAGCTGGTCTCTCGGTACATGCTCTATCTTTTAGTACTCTATCCTTCCATGTTGCCAACAGGGATAGGGGTGCTCCGATACGTAGATACTTCGGTCGATGCTCAGAAGTTCTTCGAGGACAAGCTAGCGGTGTTGTCGAAGAAGGAAATCGGCATCATGAAGTGGGCGCATAAATTATTCAACAGAGAGAAACATGACCACACGAGGGGTCATAACTGCAAAACGGAGCACAAGTCGGCAGAGTCGCGTGATCTATGCGAAGTCTGCCATCTTCTGCTCCAAGTGGGAACTCAGCTGCCCGCCACGAAAATACGCGGCGGCAAAAGCAGGTCGGTGCTGTTTAACGCATGCCGTCTCGCATTCCAGTTGAATGAACCTGAGAATAACTTCAGCAATAAATGGGAATTGATCAGCAAGGTCTGGGCGAAGTTTCTGATAAACGCGGCCTGCCAAAGCAAAGGCTACGAGCACTCCTTGAGCCTTAGCAGAGGCGGAGAGCTTCTAAGCCATGTTTGGCTTCTCATGGGGCATCTCGGCATAGCGGATCCGGTACAAATTGCCGAACCACAATGCATTACCAAACTGACCATGAACTAGAACTTCCAGGTGGAACGTGTCCTTTACTTAACCTACTGTCACTTGAGTAAGATGAATAAGTTGAGCTCATCATCGTGAGATGGTGAGGGAGTTATTGCAATACATGTTGTACTATAGGAGTCGGGAAATAAATTGAAACTATGCATCAGTTGTTGTTCACCTAAGGCATTACCCCGGTTAGTACACTTTTAATTTTGGGGAAAGCGAGTACGTATCTATATGCGAGACCAAGTCTGGCAATTCTATTTTACAGTGATTCGTAAGCTTCAATTAAAAAACAGAGAGGAACCTTCCACCTATCGTGAATTGGTAGCTACAGATTTTTTACGTGGTTAATAATATTTTACTCAGAAAAATCCAGCTTGGGGCCTGTTTTTGCCTATTTATCACTTCTAGTTATGACTTCGGCCAAATTTACATTCTAGTTTTGAATTTTTATTAATTTGTTCTATATTGTGTTTATGAAAACTAAACGATCGTTTTAATTTCTGTGCAAGATCACAGCCTTTTTCTACCCTTTGATGATTTATAGATTATTCCCCAAAACACATTTTATTTCTTGAATCCTTTGAGATTAGTCTTTCCTATCCATTTTTCATACTGGAATTACCAAGACTTCACAGAATGCAATATCACAAATTGATTCTTTGATTTTAGTCTTTAATCCTTTGACTAGACATTACTTTTTGGTTTGACAACTATATAAAAGTACCATGATTATTGACTTCACTTTTAATTAATTTAGACATTGATACTTGACTTAGCAATGACAAAAAGTTCAGCAGAGAAAGAAACGACTTATTTCAATGATTATCATGAAATATTTTCTTATATATGACATTTCCAAATAATACGTGATCGTTTATTTTATGACTATTTCAAGTCCCTACAAATAAAGAAAATAATTCAAGAAAGCATATGTCACAATCGGAAGATAACTAAAAAATGCCTTGTGAACACATTATTATGTTTTGCCATACCCAAATATATATTATTTACATGCGTAACTAAACTTGAATATACTACTGAATAGAATAATTTGTCGAAGATCTTCAAGATAATTGCTAATCTAAGAAAAAAGAAAGAAAGGAAGAAAGGAAGCCAGTGAATGCGTGCCCAAAGGTTTACGAAGAACGCGGTCAAGGAGAAGCTTGTTGATCCTACCTAGGTTGGTTTGATTCTCGTTAGGATCGACATCTACGCCAGCTTCCATCAAGAAGCCGATTTGCCTGTACTTGCTCATCGCCGAAGGTGCTGCTACCAATTTGTTCTTCAGTAATGTTTGATGCCGATCAATCCATTTAGAGAAAGGCTTTTATATTTTTATACATATACACACGCATACATACCGAATAGCATGCACTCATCAGGATAAGTTCGGTCTTTTGGCTGTTCATGACGGGAATGATTAACCCACGTTTCTTTCTTCCTTTCCTTTCCTCTTCTTGTCTATGCAACCCCCCCCCCCCTTCTCTCTCTCTCTCTCTCTCACCAAATGAGTATTTGTTAACTGTTTCATATCTGTCTAAATCCAAATCGTCCGAATAGCTCTCATGGATGAAGTGCGTCGAGGTCGCGCAGGGTTCGAAATACCAATCCAATTTACCGATGCTTATGACCAGCACACATATTCTTGTCCAATTTGATCGTGTGCTTTGCGGGAGCGATATTGTGCCAAGAGCTGCACACACGTTGTACGTGATCCTTTTTTTTTTAAACTCAAAGCATGTCTCCCTTTAAAAGTAAAGAATAAAGCTTCAAATCCTAAAGCTGATGATGGAATAAGAGGGTCACATAAAATAAGTATTAGATTCCTTGTTGGGCCATTCACTATAAGTTATTTTAAATCTGTCATGATCGTCAATTCCTTGTGAGAAAAATAATTATGCAGAGAAGAATCCAAGCTCCATAGTTAAACGGTGAAAACAAGACAATGTGCATGTTGAAATGATGGGGTTCACATACAAAATGATTGGAGGCTGGCGAGACTCTGAACCCATGTTAAGGGATAGCTGATGCAAAAGCTGGAGTTGCTACGTGTGGTGAAAAAAGAAAACACACACATACACACACGTAAATATAAATAAGACTCATTGAAATTACATAATTAGGCTCCATTTATTTTGTGGAAAATATTTTTCTAAAAATGATCGTTTGTATTGCTTACAAATTGAATGAACGAAAACTTAAAAATATCATCCATGGAAATGTTCATATATTTATTGTTATCGATAATGAAAACATTTTTCATTGATTTATCATTTCAAGCGATGCAATTATTTTTAGAAAAATATTTTTAAGATCATTTATTTTTCACGAAACAAAATGAGTTTTAATCTATCAATGTTACTCTCAGGAAAGTTTCTGTAAGCTAAAGCAACCCTTTCAATGCTAAGATTGGTGTAGCTTATGAAGTCTTGTTAACTGTAATTTGATTCATCTATTAGAGAACTCGATCATGAGATGTGAAGTTCAGATGGCGAAAATGAAAAATGATATTTTTCACGGTCGATGTACAACTCAAAATATTATGCTTTGCTCTCCAAATTACAACTTGAGGAAAAAGGGAAAGGTTTCAAGAGAAGAAAGCACACATGAAATGTTCGGATTTGATGCCATTTGACTATGCAAATGGTGTGGAAGTAGAAATCAAGCCTGGTATTTTTTTTTTTATCGAAATAAAATTGTATCGCTCAAAAGTGTATACGTGGAGTACATAGACTTTCTAACAAATCAAATTGAAGTAGAGAAAAACCCAGAATATTGCAAAAGAAAAGCCAAATCCATAAAATAAGGAAGATGAACACGGTAGTAGTAGGGTTAAGTACATGCTTGTTCCACAAAAATAGATCCATCAAGCCAAATAATCTGCATCGATCAATCAATCTTGTATTTTCATTAGTGATGAGCACGCCGGAAATTCCTTCTCCAATAACTATGCTATTACCACTTGGCGGTGCACATCTAGGTTCAGCTTCCTTTACATCATCACCTTACATTGATAACCAAAATAGGTTGAAAGAACACAAATCTAACATTTGGAAATTTTTGTGCTTTAGCGAGACACTAGAGCTTCAATGATTACGATTGAAATTGGATGCAAATGACTTGTACATGGACAGAGCATTGGGGCATTGAATCTTCAAAAGTATATGTATTCAACTCTTAGATTTAGATTGGAAGAAAAGAAGAAAATAAGAAAAGAATGAAAAAACACAAACAAAATCAACAAGAGATGCTAGGGAGGGTGAGACTAGCTTAAACCTTCTCCTGTGTTTGAATGTTGAAGAAGAGGATGGAGAGAGAAGAGAGAGGGGAAAGCAGGAGAGAATCAAGGCTGGTTCAATTTGTGAAAAATGTTTTTTATTTTAATTTTCATCGAAAATATGAGAAATAAAAATCTTGTGCCCTTAATTTTTTTTTTTGAAAATGTCATGTTTGATTAGTAGAAAATACCGTTCTCAATATATGAGAAAATATCATGAAAATGTTATTTTTAGAAACAACTTTTAATATATTAAAAACATGTTTACAGTGCAGCCTTTATTAGATAATTGAATTGGTCTTCGTAATAGAAAAATGGAAAAATATAAGTTGCTTGTTTCTAATAAAGGTTCAAATAATGAATCGCCAATAGACGGAAGGAATCATTCCAAAATTGTTATCTCACGCCAACTTATTACATACACGTAAAGGAAAGGATGAGAATAATATTTTGCCAATCGAAATAATATAAATGCCTAGATATCATTTTTGATTTATTCTTTATGTATTAAAGGTGAAATTTCTGCACATGTAAATTAAAGATGTGGGTCGGTGTCCCTCGGGCGAGCTTGCCTAGGAGAGCAAGTTTGGGCCCGGCAGTACCATATTCCAAAAATTTTGGAAATCAAATTATGTATTCTTTTTTTTTTACAGGAATCTTTGCTCGAATAACCAAAAAAACAGAGGGAAGGTTCAAGTAAGCATTTGCTATTTTCTATATAAGGTCGACCTAAATTTGGAAGTTTTGACAGGTAAGGAATAAGGATGACATTAATGCCATAATTATTGTAAGAGCTTATTTTGGTGATTTTTTTAAATGATTGATTAAATGTCACAATTTTTAAGTAATATTTAAGTGACTTCAGTGATGGAGGAAACTAACGTGGCTCGTCGAGGTCACTTAAATGGACAATTTTAGAAATATTTGACACTAAAATAGTCGTTCATAAAATTTCGGCACTATTATAATGAGGCACTGATGACGTCCTGCCCGCTGTAGGAAAAAATTAAACTAATTTTGAGGTTATGAGCTTTTTGGACTTTGAGGTTTTCATAGGTTCTTACTCGCATGTTTCTAGCCTTGATTTACAATGTCAAGGGTTTAATTAAGTTGAGCTTGAGGTTGGTGCACCGGTCGTGTGTCCTTCGTGGGACAGGATGTACTGCGAAAATGTTCAGCGACCGTCATACACCACGTGCCTTGGAGAAAAATGTTCAGTGAATGTCACATGCCGCATGCCACTACGTCATACATGGATACAAGTTGCAATCACGGTGGTATGAAAGCACATTAGCTACTTACGATGTGGTGCGAGACGTGCCCTCTTGCAATGTTCTATTGTAGTGACTACATTCAAGGATTTAGTATGGAGATGTTATTTGGGGATCAAAACAATCACCTCAATGCATCGGAATCGCTTCAAATTGAAGTAAGCATTTATCACCCTCTTTTGGCCTTTTCCCAAGTCTTTACTTGTTGTAGCAACCCAAACATGTGAATTTGATATTCCAAATGAATCACGTTGGGCTGGTGGGCCTTTTTATAAACAAAATATTAAAATCAAAATGATTAGAGTGAAGTTTGCAAGATTCAAAACCTTGAGGAGTGATTGAAAAACCGAACTTGAACTCTAGGCCTATATGCCAATTTTCTCTAGTAAAGCATATTATAATCATAATGCCAGAACTTGATTTTGTTGCTTTATTTTCTCCTTTGGACAAATGCAAATAATTACTTGATAATTATGTATTAAAAAATAGTGTTATAAGCATTGTGTCGAAAAACGAATTACTTTTTGTTCTTGTAATGTCATGCAGGGTAAATAGGTGCTTTTTTACTTGATTCCTACATCAAATTATTGGTTATAAATAGTGCCGTTCTGAAGATGTTGCCGAGGTAAATTCCAGGCTAATGCTGTTTTGCACTGCTTTGTCCTCTCCATTCATAATCCAAAGTTTGACCACTCTTTGAGACGGCACCCGATCGTCGTGCCTTTCGGTGGCGACATTGAGTTCAACCATGGGATTTTCGCTATTCCCCCAAAGCGCTCGTGAAATATGGAAGGAGTGGGAGCTGCGGGTGCTCGTCCTCCTCAGCTTGTTCCTCCAATTGACCCTCGCGACTCAAGGCAGTCGGAGGAAATCCATCTACAAGTACTGGATCCAGGTCGTGGTCTGGACGACGTACCTATCGGCCGACTCCATTGCGACCCTCACGCTCGGTGTCCTCTCGAACCGTCTGGCCAACATCAAGGAAATGAAGGGAACGATCGATCCAAAGAGCCAGATCACCGCGTTCTCGGCACCGTTCCTTCTCCTGCACTTGGGTGGGCCCGACACAATCACTGCGTATGCCCTGGAGGACAATGAGCTGTGGCTTAGGCAGGTGGCGCGGCTTTGCGTCCAGGTAGGATTAGCTTGTTACATTTACTTCATGGCATTGTCTGGGACAACACTGTCGATATTAGCAGCTGGTATGATCCTGGTGGGGTTCATCAAATATGCAGAGAGGACATTGTGTTTGTACTTGGCAAGCGAAGGTCGACTTCGAGATTCGATGCTTTCACTTCCTGATTTTGGTCCCATATACCCCAGGATAATGGAGCAGTACACTCTGAAGAAAGAGGAGGGTTACCGAGTTGGCATTGACGAGGTCACGGAAGTTCAAGCTCCGGAGGATCTCTCAGTGATCAGCGGTCAAGCCAGCAACAAAGAGAAGGACACGACTCTGGTTTTGTTCAAAGCCTATGAGTTGTTCAAGATCTTCAAGCTTCTCTTCGTAGGCCTCATTCTCAACTCTGGCGACCTGGAGGCCAGTAAGCGCATGTTCAAGAACCCTGATACCATGGACTCGGTGACAGCTTTTGGGATTGTGGAGATCGAGCTTGGGTTCATGTACGATCTGCTCTACACCAAGGCACTGTTGCTGAACCGCGCTTGGGGCATCGGTCGTTGCGTTATTAATCTCTTGGTGCCATGTGCCGTGTTGGTATTCTTCTCCTTACAGGATAGGAAGGATTACCCCAAAGTCGACATCTTTATCACCTTCTTGCTGATAAGTGTGGCAATACTTTTAGAGATTTACTCGGTTCTTCTAGCAATTTCTACTGATTGGGTTGACCACTGGCAGTTTCTGAGACCCAAGGGATCCATAATCTCATCTGCCGTAGGTTTTCTCCAGATCTGTCGGAGCAAAAGATGGTCGAATTCTGTGGCCCAGTTCAGCCTCTTGGGATTATCTATCAGGAAAAGAAACAGGATCTTCAGCAAAATCCGGTGGCTCGCCAAGTTAGATGAGAAGTTGGAGAAGAACTTCCACATCGATTACAAATTGTTCAAGACCAACATGAAAGAATGGATGTTAGGTCACATGAGGGATACGGTCATATATCTGGAACGGGATAGATCTAATAGCGGGTTGACGCGTCTAAAGCTGGAGGCCAGCGAAGTGCTGAAGCGGTATAATCACGAACACCTGAACTGGAGTGTCAGAGATATGGAGTTCGACCAAAGCATCCTCATCTGGCACATAGCCACCGAGCTCTGCCACTACAATGACCATGGCAGGAGGCAGGGCCAAAGGTCGGAAGACATCACCAACTTCAAGATGAGTAAGTTGGTCTCTCGGTACATGCTCTATCTTTTAGTACTCCATCCTTCCATGTTGCCAACAGGGATAGGGGTGCTTCGATATAAAAATACTACGGTCGACGCTCAGAAGTTCTTCGAGGACAAGCAAGCGGTTCTGTCAAAGAAAGAAACCATCGACGTCTCATCGGTTGTCAAGAAGTGGGCGCAGAAATTATTCAAGAAAGAGGAACATGTCCACACCGGCGTCAAAAGCTGTGATAAGCCGCACAAGTCAACAGAGTCGCGCGATCTATGCGAAGTCTGCCATCTTCTGCTCCAAGTGGAAACTCAGCTGCCCTCCACGAAAATACGCGGTGGCCAAAGCAGGTCGGTGCTGTTTGATGCGTGCCGTCTCGCATCCCAGTTGAATAAGATCGAGGAGGATGACTTCAGCAGTAGATGGAGGTTGATCAGCAAGGTCTGGGCGAAGTTTCTGATATACGCGGCTTGCCAAAGCAAAGGCTACGAACACTCTGAGAGCCTGAGCAGAGGAGGAGAGCTCATCAACCATGTTTGGCTTCTCATGGCGCATCTAGGCGTAGCGGATCCAGCACAAGCTTCCGAAGCACAATGCATTACCAAACTGATCTTGAACTAACACTTTCAGGTGGAATGTGTCCTTGGGCTTGAGTAAGGTGAATAAGTTAAGCTCATCATCTTGATGAGATGGTGAGGGAGTTATTTCAATATTTGTTGTATTTGAGGACGGTAAATAAATGGAAACTATATATCCGTTGCTGTTCGGCAGAGGCATTACCCCGAAGCCATCCAAATTGGGACAGGAGAATTCAAGTCCCTCAAAAAGTGGTTCGTAACTTTTTCGGCATATCAGCAATTAGCCACTCCTCATATAAGTGTCAAGTAACTTTTGCATGTTGATTTGCTTAGCAACTTCTCAAACGTAATTAATCTTCGACCCGGTTGGTACGCTCCAAATTTTGGGAAAGCTGAGTATGTACGTCGTTGAACACATTTGACTTAGAAAAATCCAGTTTGAGACCTGTTTTTGCCCATTTATCACTTCTAGTTATGACTTTCTCTAAAAATATTTTAAGTTCCGAATGATTAATGAAGAACTTGCTGTATGTGGTTCTACGTGACAATATTTGAAACTTGGAAAGTTTCAAGTGTTTCATAATATATGAAAGTCAAAATGCGAGTGCCGCAAAATTCATTATAAATCAAAAAGTATCTCTTTATTCCTTAAAGTGGTCAGTAAATCTCCATTCAAATTTTAAACGGTTTGATTTTTTTATATCTCCACAATATTATGCAGCAACTTCTCCATCTATACTTATATTATTAAAGGTAAGTTATGGTTCTCTCTCGAAACTGACATTTCCTTGCTAACTCTTATTTTACGAAATTTTAATGCAACGCTTATAATCCAACAGGAACCTGAAGACTCGCCAGAAGCTCAAATAACTTTTTTACATGTTTCTTCAAGCAAAATATTATCCTTAATAGTACAGTAATCTGACTTGGGCGTGTATTCTAGTTTCAACTTTTTTTTATTAATGTCATATTTATTCCACACCGAGTTTTTGAAAACTAAATGATAGTTTTAATATCTGTACAAAATCACAAACTTTGTTTTCTACCCTTTGATGGCTTGTAGATTCTTCTTGAAAACACATTTTATTTCTTGAATCATTTGAGTTTAGTCTTTCCTGTCCATTTTTCACACTGGAATTACCGAGATTCATAGACAATGCAATATCACAACTAATTCTTTGAGTTTAGTCTTTGATCCTTTGACTAGACATTACTTTTTTAGTTTGACAACTATATAAAAGTTCCATGGAAATGAACTTCCCTTTCAATTTACATAGACATCAATACTTGACTTACCAACAACAAAAGTTCAGCAGATAAGAGATCACTTATTTAACGATTAGTACTGAATATTTTCTTGTATACCTTAATATTTGGGTTTGTTGACTTGGTCAAATGAAGTGCCTAATGATAAAAAGAAGACCACTTTATCTAAACCAAACATACATGACCAAGAGACAAAAGAGGAAGAAGAAAAAGAGAGTGACCGTAAACGGAGAGGAAAATAAGAAGAGAAGAAAAAAGGAAAAAAAAAGGTAAGGAGTATATGCCATAGAGACCTCATCAAGCTAGATTAACTTCATTTTGCAATGAACAATAAGGATTAACCCTCTTGTTCATCTAATCGGAATAGTTTTCGAAATTAGCACATGAATTAGAAGTAATGTGAAATTTGAACCAAGAGGTTTGATTTAGGAGTTGTTAAGCTATGAGGGTTTCATGGAAATGGTAGATTAAGGTGGTGGGGATTCGATGAAAATCGATATAAAATAACGGTTTAGTCAAAGTGAAATTATAAAGTTTCATGCTCAAGCTTTGTGTTGTAGTTAACTTTGAATAATCTCTTTGAGCGAGCATTTTGTTAGCACGTAGGAGTCATTTTGTTAGCGATTAAGCTTAATTTAATCAATTTGTAGTTGAAGTAGTGTTTTACTTGATTTCGACGTTATTTCTTGTTTGTTAAATAGGATTGTGAATTCGTCAGTTTAAGTTTTGTTATTTGGTTTTAAGCTTTCCCAAGTGAGTGGTGTTTTGTAAACTTATATTTGGAAAGTGATATGGATTATATGAATTATGAAATGACATTTTTATTGCATAAAATTGGGATTGAGATGTACTACTCCTTGGTTATTTACGAATGTTTTTGAAAATGTGTTATGAGAGGTAGTTTGAAAGTTTATTTATATGTATAGTATTTGGTATTATTGAGCAATATTTTATGAATTTTTTTTGGAAATAGGTTGTATTGCGAAAGGTTAATAGCTTGATTTATGAAATATATTTTGGTTCATAAGATTGATTCTAAATTTGATTTTTGATATTGAAGGATGATGATTTAATTTTCAATATCTTTGTGAGTTCGATCCAAAGTTCTTGAACATGAAAACTAATTTTAAGATGTCCTTATTGGTCGAACCACCGGCAAATAATAAGTAGAGACCTTGTGTAATATAAAGGCATAAACCCAGCCTATTAAAAAGACCCAATCCCAGCTCATTAACACACTCACAAATTTCCTTTAAATCTAAGGGTTGAAGAAGCAAGACCATTGGCAACCAAAATCAAGGGAAAGAGGGAAAGAAGAAAGGAGAGAGAAATTTTCCAATTTTGATATCGTTTTTCTATTATTGATAGGAATACGAGCTCATTAATTCAACTAATCTTTGTAGCTTAGTTTTTGGCTTTCTGAAGTGAATAGTACTATCTCTTTTATGAATTTATAAACTCATATTTTGAAAGTGGTGGAGATTTAATATAGTATGAGTTATGAAAAAAACATATTTCTTGCATAACTTGAATCAAACTTTTATTACTTTTGTAGTAAGTTGAAAAGGCATTGAAAAGCCTTGTTTGAAAGTAGTTTGAAGCAAATTTTTTGTGAATTTCTTGATTAAATGCATTGTGAAAGTAATTGCCAAAAGCTGTATATATCGATTTATTAAATGCTTTATGAAATGCATTTTATTTGATAAATGAAATTGAGGAAGATTATATGATGCAGTTTGTGAAATCGGTTTATGATATGGTTTTTGATTTTGTTGTGAGTTATTAGAGATCGAGTTTGATTAATTATGCTCATGTCGCTATGATTAAGACCCATTGAGGGGGGTAAGTATGCATACTATTATCAAGATGTCCTTTTGTCCTAAACTACCTAATGATATAGGTGGAAACATAACTAATGAAAGTAAACTTGGTCATCTTTGTTATGAGTATTAAGTATGACCATAGATAGATATTATGTACTAGATTAATTGATAAAATGGACCATTAATGTATGACTTGATTGAGATTCATACAATTGATGGTTGATTTATTATTGTGAATCAATATTATTGATTGATCTTTTATGTAAAACTTTTGTTGGAAAGATATCATCTGCTCTTAATATTTTATGTATAATGTATACTGGATTGAAATTGATGGGTTATGACACTACTTTATAAAGGTGCATAGTGTATATTCAATCTGCTTAGAAGAAATGCACTACTTATTAAGTTGTAGTTGCTCATTTCATTTATTTTACTTATTTTTCAGGTTCTTTAGTGAGTTGCAAGTAAGACGAGAGCATTATTGTCTGTAGGAGGGCTTTTAGATAGTGAGTTTTTTTTTTTTTTGGGTAAAGATAAGGGGGGTTTTGGGTTTGAGTTGTATATGGCTGTGATGAACTTATGAGTTAGTTGTTGAGAATATATGTATATCTTTTTATGAATTATAGAAACTCTAATATTGTAATTAAATGACTTTCACCAAATATAAATAAATGTATATATTTTGACATCATTGGGTTATAGCCATGTTTGAGGCTATGTTTTTTGGGTGAAAGCATGGCTGTCTCACCACTCTTGTTCTTGCAGAGTTGGGATTGTGACATTTTGCCAAAGAAAGAATCTTGGTTGCCTTATCAGAAGGTATTATATCATAACTTTAGTTTGATCTTGAGCAATAGATTAATTAATAAAATTTACCATTGATGGGTGATTTGATAGAGATTGATCAATGAGTAATTTTAATTTGTATAAACTTTGTTAAATCAAACAACTCATATTTGATTTGATATGTATATTATATTGCCGAAGTATTTTGATAGATGGAATTTTGGTTATGAGCTTTAGTTAGTTGTTTATTTCTAAGTTGTATTTGACTAAAATGAGTTTGATGATTTAGTTGTTAGTTAGCACCGTACATACTTTTTTTATTTTTATTTTTATGGATTATAGAGACTCTGATGTGGTAATCAACCTGTAGATTTATCATATATATGAATATTAATAACATATTGTTGGTTGTGTTTGAAGTCGAGTGGAAAGACGCTCGTGCCATTCAAATGATCTTGATGGATTCGAGATGGGACATATATGATATTTCCAAGTAACACATAATCATTTATTTTACGACTATTTCACGCCTCTCCAAATAATGAAGATAATTCAAGAAAGCATATGTCAAAATTGAAAGGTAACTAAAAAGGGCCTCATGAACACATTATCATTTTTCGCCATATACCAAAATGTATATTATTTACATACATAACTAAACTTGAATATATTGAGTTGAAATTCATATATAATTTGTCCAAGATCTCCAATATAATTGCTAATCTCAAAAAATAAAATAAAAGGAAACTAGTGAATACATATCCAAAGGTTTAATACATCTTACATACATAAGACGAAAAAGTCTTATGTTTAAATAAATACATAAGTAAGAAATCTTCAAATCGTTCTAGCCTCTTCAAGATGGGAGAATTGCCAAAAAGTCATAAACCTATTGGGGTTGTGCCAATTTAGTCCTAAACTTTTTTTTTTTTTTTTACCGATTCAATCCTAAACCTTTTGGGATTATGCCAATTGAGTCCATCCGGCCAAATTTGGCCGGCCGGAGCTGACGTGGACGCCGACCAGCACCGGCGATAATATTTTAATAATATTTTATTATTTTTTGATTTTTGATTTTTTTTTTTTATTATTTTCCGAATTTTTTTTATTGATTTTTTAATTTTTCTGTTTTTGTTTCTTTTCTTCTTTTTTTCTCCCCTCTCCTCCCCTCCCCCGGTGCCGGCAGTGGCCGGCCACCGCGCGAGGGTAGCGAAGCCCTCGCCGGTGACCTCACCTGCACTGGGGCCGCTAGCGAGGGTCGCGGCTCCGGCTTCGCCCTAGATCCGGTGAGGCCAGCCTCGCGAGGCGGCTTCGCCCGATCCGGGCGCCGCTGGCGAGGGTCGCGGCCCCGGCTTCCCCGGATCCGGGCGAGGTCGCCTCGCCATGGCCTGGCCGTGGTCGGAAGCGGCCTTGCCCGCGGGCCGGCGAGGCCATGGCGGGCCCGGGGCGAAGGTCGCCATGGCCTCGCCGGCCGCAGCGAGGCCGCCGCCCACGGCCAGGCCTCGCCCTAGTCCGGGCGAGGCCGCCGGCGAGGGTGGCCGGTCGACGGGGCCGTGACCCTCGCCGGCCGTCGGCGAGGGCTTCGCGGCCCTCGTGCGGTGGCCGCGGCAGCCTCGTCGGAGCTGGTCGGCCACTCCCGCCGGCGAGGGGGGGGAGGGGAAAAAAAAGAAAAGAAAAGAACAGAAAAATTAAAAAAAAAATAATAAATTCGGAAAAAAAAAAAAAATTCGAAAAATAATAAAAATTAATAAAATATTGTCGCCGGTGCCGGCCGGCGACCACGTCACTCCAGCCGGCCAAATTTGGCCGGATGGACTCAATTGGCACAATCCCAAAAGGTTTAGGACTGAATCGGTAAAAAAAAAAGGTTTAGGACTGAATTGGCACAACCTCAATAGGTTTAGGACTTTTTTGGTAATTCTCCCTCTTCAAGATATAACTAAACATCGGTGAATCTCGATTCACTATTCATTCTCAGCAATTTCCACTAAATCTGAAAAATATTATATTACAAAGACAAGCTTGCTTGCTTTAGTTGCGTAGCAAGTGATCCTCTACCTCTATTAGTGACTAGACATATGGGCGTTCACCAAAAGTCCAAGAGTACTTAACATCGTAAGTAACTCAGTAATTTTTTTTATTCGACTAAAAAAACTCAAAATAATTTTTTGGGTATTATCAACAAAAAAAACATGAAACATGAGTGTAGTCGCCCACATGACAAGCATAATACACTGACGCGTCAATGTAGTTGGAAAGACATAATTTCCAGCAATAGATCATAAATATCTCGGTAATGGACACAAACTCGTAGGCTAACCCCCAAGGGAAACAGTGGTGTCACTGCACAATTGCGAGCAACTGTTCCTCAAAATAAGATCAAATTACAGGATAAACCAAAGCGACGCCAACTATGGATTCGGCGGGCCAACTTTGAGGCCTCATAACTCCTTTGTCTGAACTCCATTTTGGACGAATTGGGCATGTACGACAACACTAGACAACTTATTTTAAGAATTATGATAATTTTGAAGCAAGAAAATTACAAGAAGACACCACCCGCCGTGGTGGCTCCGCTGGATAAGGCCCCCATGACCCTTGCGCTTCAAGGGGAGGGGTTCGAATCTTCGTGGAGGCGCTGGTGACTTACCTGGTGCACGTGTGTGGTGGCTAGCACGTGTGCCCCCAGGGTTTACTCCCCCGGCTGCCGGCGGGGTGCGGGGTTCCCTGGGTCACCAAAAAAAAAAAAAAAAAAAAAAATTACAAGAAGACAGACTAATTAGACTCCATAGTAGGCTGGTCGTGGTTCTAGCTGGGAGTCCGCACGCTTGACGCTTTCGACCTTGTTTTTCCCTAACTATTTAGTCAAATTGCACGAAATTAGTGGCTTTTGAACCGTTTAAATAATGAATCAGAATATACATACAATTCTGTTAAAGTCTCTCCAGAAAGTGAAAATGACACAAATAATCATAGCACTTGACCAAAGATTTTGCTTCTCCAAGAGACAACAGAATAGCCATATTAACTCAAAACTTGGTGATGCTGGGATCTTACCCAACAAATTCACACAGTGAACACCATTTTAATTATGATATCGAATGTGAAGTGAAAAATTAAATACGCAAATGCCTTTTGCATAATAAAATCGAAAATTTTAAATAATCTATGTTTGAGTTACAGTTTGATTGGCTTCCCATGAATGGTTAGTAATCTAATATGGATGGATAGATAGATAGACAAATATATATCATAGATTAAAGAACGGAGCCCCGTGATACAAATTCATCCTTACACATGAGTGATCGAGTTTTCATTTATTTATTACTAGCTAAGAAAAGCTCACACAAACACGCGTGTATGGCCGTACACACTTATCACTATAGTCACTTCCTCCGCCATTGCTCTTATTGTGGATGTAGCTGCTTGTGATCAAGTGGTCGTGATATTAACGCGCTTGATGATGAGCCCATCTCTCCACCTCCCGAACAACTGCTCCATGGCAAATTCCATCTTGCCCACATTCTGCGCTGTCATCATGAACGATCCGACCTCCAGCTCTGTCCATGAATCGTGGGATTGGGGCAGTTGCGCCTGCGTCTCTTTGTAGGACCCGTCAGGGAGAGTCAGTTTCAGGTTCACTGTCTGCCCCCTCATGGTGCTTAAGGGTTTCTCCATCTTCAGCTGGAACGAGACTTTGTACTTAACGCTCGGCGAAAGATTCATTGTCCAAAACGACCCCCTGATTTCTAGCCACCTCGTCTTCACCACTTTTGCCATTTCGATGCCGTCGCTGAGGTAGTTTTATTTGAACATTATTGATCGGGATAATTACTACGGCTATTGTTAGTATAAAAACAAAAAATTACATGCATGCTGTTGGATGGATGGCATGTAGAAAAATTCAGTTACACAACTGTGAATACATATTTTTACTATAACTATTTAGAGACAGACATTAGACAAACTCTATATGTCAACGGTAAGAGGAAATCAAAAGTAAAAAGCATATATATAAATTTGACTGTTCCTTATTTCCTTATTAATCACCTACCAGATTTATTAACTGAAAGTTAAAAAAAATAAAAATCTACGGCTCTTCCAGTTTAATGGAGTTTAGTAGGTAGCTGGTAAGAAGGTAAGTTTGTAATTTTCCATATTCTATTTTTCTTTTTCTATGTGTAATCAACACTTTGGAAATCAAACTATTTTGTATTAAGTATGTTTAGCGGGTGTCTCAAGACCCTTGTTAACAAAACCCCTCCACTAATGATCCATATTAGCTAGACAAAAAATCTCAAGAAAAATATCAACTTAGATGCCAAATTAATGAGGTATACTTATCATGAAATTATGAATTACTGGAACAAAAAATCGAGTAATTTTACTTAAAATGATAAATAGGAATAATGGTTAGGTCAGTATCCATCACTCCGTAATTATACAGGGATATCTCACAGAGTAATGCGTATTCTTAGAGAAGCTCACCGGGCTTTTCTTCCTATTTACCTCTCAACCTCCTCTTCCTCCTTTATCATTATTTTAAAATTGGTCAACGTTACATAAATATATATACTTTTTATTTTTAGTCCAAAAATATATATACTTATTTACATATTTATTAACCAAAGACAAAATGGCATCTCTACTCTCTCCGTATGTTTCCAAAACCACTGGAGAGCCCACCGCCTCTAGAAACCCATCATACTCTCTTCCATTTTGATGAAATTATAACTTGGTTAAGTTTGATCAATTAAGTAAAAAGGATAAAAGCGAGAACTAAACTAAAGTATTATGATGAATACATTGAAGTAAATGGTACAATTAAAAAAATACAAAAGAGATTAGAGAGATTAAAATAGGTTTAATTTTCTAATATGTAAGCAAGTCAAATAGGTCATAGTATATAGTTCTCAGTATATAATGAACTTAACAACCTTGACAGCAATATTTGAACATGAAACTAAAATTTTATTCATTAAAAATATCTTGCGCTATGGCTCATCGCAGCCTGATGAAGGCAAAAATGAAAATTTAGATACCAAGACCGAGGAACAGTTCTTCCTTTCTAGAGATAATTATATAGTTTTACCTAGATGGTGGGAATTAATCGAAGAGTTATGAATTTACCTTTACCTTAAAAGTACATATAGAAATCAATAGGGAGACTTCAATACCATTTTGTTTGGGTTTTAAATGGTCTAATCATTCTATTATGGGTTTGGATAAAGTAATCATTCAATGATTTGAGACTATAATGGAAGTATAAATTTAGTATCTATTCAAAATATTTTGATGGTAAATTCTTGATTTATTCATAAGATTGAAATATTTATGCAAACATAGAAAACTAGAATCGTATGAAGCACAGGCACAAACACTAGTATACAAGTCAAAATCCCTATCTCAAATTCAGTTGGCAAAATCTTGTAAACATTTAATGTTTTCAAGTAGAGCAAAAACAATATCCCGAGGAGGTAAAACAAATAACCCTAGCCATCTATCTATGTAGCACAAGAAGGTGAAGCATCAACAACATTATACCAAAAGAATAATTCCAAGAATTATTAATTATAAGAGAGAAGATAAAGATCAATATTATGTATACTTGCATTAATACCCTCAAACAAATTTCTGTCTCTTCCTGTGGTTTCCCTTTTTAGATTTTCCCTAGCGAAATCCCATGAAATGCTTTCCTTTATCAATCTTATGTTCTTCTTTATCAGATGTCATTCATTCCCATGAAATTCCTTCTTTTATCAATCTTATGTTCCCCTTTATCAGATGTCATTCATTCTTCACTAAATTACAAAAAACCCTAATTAGACTCGTAATGTAAGGTAACGTGCATTAAATGATAAAAGATGCGTATGTATTTTGTACCAACGATCCAAAGGTACCTGTCAGTGATCCACTGCCAATATACAGGTCTATCGCTGTTGGTGATGTTGAGTCCCCTGGCATAGATTGCGAAGCAGTCGTGTCCGTTGGCATCAACCCAATACCTCTGCCGCGGACAGCGTTTTCAAATATGAGCAGAGAAACATCGATCAGTGCGTGTGTAGGTCAAAATAGAAGGAGGAACTTCATCAGCAAAGTTGCTATCCACCCATTCAGGATGACATTTTCAAGTCATCCTACAAATTTATATACATACATACGCGTGCGCGCTTAACATTATCACCGTAACACAATAGCGTTTGCTATAGTAATGTTTGAAGTGGGTGAGAAAACACTAGTCGTGTATAGACCTATCTAGTCCAATAGTAAAATACAAGAAATTAGTAAAACATAAAGAGAAAGAGAAGCTAATGCCATTGAGTTTGATTTAATTGATGACCATGTATCGGGAACATTGTTAAAAAAAAATCCTAAACCTATTGTACTTTCACCAATTCGCTCCTAAGCTTTTTAATTGTGTTAATTGAGTTCTAAATTTTTTTACTTTTGGCTAATTGATTCCATTTGATCAATTTTAATTGAAATTTGCTGACATGGACAACTGTAATGTCATGTAAGATGGTCAATACTAACGAGGATAATTTTTAATGATATTTTGATTTTTTTTATATTTTCTTTCTTTTTCCTTCTTTACTTTTTTCCTTTTTTTTATTTACTTATTAAGGGCCGTTTGGTCGAGGCTTGGCAACCATAGCCGGCCAATTGGTGAGGGCTTCTAAACCCTCATTAGCCACTAGGTGAGGGCTTGCGGCCCTCGATCACAGTTGGGTAGGGCCATGAGCCCTTCTACAGTGGTGGTCCTTGCAGGCCATTGGGTGAGGGACATGAGCCCTCACTAGTTGGGATAAGGGCTCATGGCCCTCAGCCGGTGACCCTTAACAATAAAAGAAAAGAAACGAAAAGGTAAAGATCGAAAAATAAAAAATAATAAAAGATTAAAAAATTAAAAATCATTCACATCAGCGTTGTCCATGCCATACATAGGACGGTTGGTATTCATGTCAGTAATTTTTGGTCACTGGTTGAATTGATTTAATTGGCAAAACGTGAAAATATTTAGGATTCAATTGGCACAATTAAAAAGTTTACGACTGAATTGACATAAGTGCAATAGGTTTAGACTTTTTAGACAATCTTTTCCACATTTCTATGGCACATAAATTACTTTCTTCCGTAATGAAAAAAGAACACACATGTATATACATGTACATATGTTCGGATACAGAGAAAAATTTGGCGTTTTTCTAATATTGCTCTAAAGATGGACATACACCTACAATACTCAACTCTAACAACATACAATTATTCCTTTCATATGGATCCATTATTAATCACAGGAGAGAGTGGGGGGGAGAGAGAGAGAGAGAGAGAGAGAGAGAGAGGGTTGGGGGGCTTGCCTTCTTCTTATCTTTGTAATCAACACCTTTCTTGAGAAGGTTGTCAATCCTAGTTGAGTTGTTTAGGTACTCATTGGGATCGACGTCTTCGCCAGCTTCCATCAAGAAGCCGATTTGCCTGTACTTGCTCATCGCCCAAGGCTGTGCCATTTTGTTCCTCAGTAATGTTTGATGCCAATCAATCCATTTAGGAAAGGCTCATATATATACTGAAGAACATGCACTCATCAGGGTTAGTTCGGTCTTTTCCCTGTTCATGATGGAATGATTAACCCACTTTCTTTCTCCCGTTCCTTTTCTCTTTTATTTTTTTTCTACTCGTTTTTTTTTTCCAAATTAAGGTTCCATGAAATTGATGATCTCTCGTGTGTAGATACTTCTTGTCTATGCCAACTCCCCTCTCTCCAAATGAGGATTCCTTAACAGTTTCATATTTGTCTAAATCCAACTGAAAAGCTCAAAAATCAAGCGTGTCAGGGTTGCATAGATTCAAAATACCAATCCAATACACCTAAGTTTATGACAAGTACTCTCATCTTGTCTAATTTGATCTTGTCTACTTTTGTAGAGGAATATTGTGCCAAAAGCCACACACATGTTGTTCGTGATCCTTTTCTCTTTTGATTCAAAGCATGTCTCCTTTCAGAAGTAAAGAATAAAGTTTCAGATTCTAAGCTAATGGTGGAAAAAGAGGGTCACACGAGATGAGTACTAGATTCTATATTGAGTCCATTTACTACAAGTTATTCTAAATCTCTTGTGATTGTCAATTCCCTAATAGAATAATAATTATGCAGAAAAGAATGCAAACTCCATGATCAGACGATGAAACGAGACAATGAACATGTTGAATCAACAAGACCTGCATACAAAATAGATTGACCGATAATTGAAGCAAAGGGAATATGGCTCGAGGATTTGAACCCATGTTACGGGATATCATTGCAAAAGCCGAAATTGCTATGTGCCCAAAACAAAAATACATAAATAAGCCTCATGGAAATTACATATTTGATCAGTCATTGGCGCTCTTAGCAAATTCATGCTGTATATGAAGGAGTTACTTTTACTAAGATTGGTGTTGCTTATAAAGTCTTGTTAAATGCAGTTTGATCC
This sequence comes from Corymbia maculata, assembly GCA_014182735.1. Lineage (NCBI taxonomy): Eukaryota > Viridiplantae > Streptophyta > Magnoliopsida > Myrtales > Myrtaceae > Corymbia > Corymbia maculata. Next base: position 25,532,938 of record CM024691.1, read on the forward strand.
TTCTAGTAAAAGACTCAATAATGCGATATGATGTTTGCATGGCAAAAATGAAAAAGAGATTTTTCATGGTCACGTACAACGCAGAATGTTATGCTTCGCTATCCAAATTACAACTTGAGGAGAAAGAAAGATTCCAATTCTTTCAGAAAAGAAAGCACACGCATGACGTTTCGATCTGATGCCATTTGTCTATGCAAATGGTTTGGAGGTAGCAATCAAGGCCAGGTCAATTTGTGAAAGTATTTTCAATTTTTTATTCTCATGGAAAATATGAAAAAAATAGAATCTTGTGCTTTTAAATCTTTATTTTCTTGAAAATGCCGTGTCCCATTGGTGAAAGTAAATGTTAAAATATTATGAAAATGTTGTTTTTAGAACAAACTTTTAATGTACAAAAAAACCGTGTTTTCAGTGTTGTGTTTATTTGATAATTGAATTTGTCTACTGCACCAAACTTCCACACACACCTGAAGAATTGATTCCATTAGGGTAACAAAAGGATGAACTAGCATGCGTTTTCAGAAAAAAGGAAAAAAGAAAGAGGAATTATAAGATGCTTGTTTCTAATAAGGTAGATTATCAATAGCCGAAAGAAGGAAGGAATTATTCTGAAAGCGTTATCTCACGATGACTTGCCACTTACATGTAATGGAAAGGATGAGAATTATATTTTGCCAACCGAGAGTTCAGATTCCCTGATAGAGGAGTCACGACAACGTTTGTAGAGAGCTTTCACAGTGGAATAACTAAAGCTTTTTAGTTTGCCGGAAAAGGCAAAGCTAGAAAAAAGACGATGTGTATTCTAGGTGCATCTTCTTCTTCAAGGATTACTATTTACTAGTTACTTAGCCTGTGCTTCATACGGGCATGCCTTGTTGATTTGCATATTTTCGATAGTATTTCATTAATTTGAGATGTCATATAAAAGAAAAAGTTGCATTTGTCTAATGGCAATATTTTACATTTCTATAGAAAAATATCATACTTTTGGAAGGTGTAAGATTAATAGGAAGAAAATTATCTAAAAAGTTGAAAATATATTGCACTTTTGCCAATTAAGTTCTAAATTTTTCAATTTTGTCAAAATATAGTCCTAAATATTTTCACATTTTGTTAATTTAATTTATTCGGACAATTTTTGTTGGAATATGTTGACATGGATCACAATCATATTTGGCACGGTCGGTATTAATGCGGATAATTTTTTTTATAGAATTTTAATTTTTTGAATTTTTTTGAATTTTTTTCTTTTTCCTTTCTTCTTCCTTTCGTCGGTGGTAGTATTTATAATTTTTCCATTTTGCTGGTTATAATTTTTTTTTTTCATTTTTTATAATCTTAATTTTTATCTATCTTGTGTTACCCATTATCCTCAGGAAATGCTGAAAGTGTTCCCCCCCTTTTCTCTTGAAAAATTCAGTCTTAGGTAATGCATATTTTGCTTTTGTTCTTCCTTCCCCGTATTACTCTGTGAGGCAAAAACTCCTGAAAAGTTTCCAATTTGCTAACCATCCATTCTTTCACTAAAACTATTGATCTCTTTCTAACTTTTCAAATTTTGTCGGTCCTTATCTTTGATATATTAGCTTTTCAAAATTGATTTCTAAAGAAAAAGAAAGAAAGTGGACAACAGTTGTTACTGGTGCATCCATCGTTGAAAGAAACTCTTCCCAGTTTTTAGCCACACACTTGTTGTACGCGAGCCTTTTCCTTTAAAAATAAAAAGTGTGTCTCCTTGGCATAAGGATAAAGTTTTATATTCCAAAGCTAATGGAGAAAGAAGAGGGCCTCATGAGATAAGCAGTTATTCGAAATTTCTTGCCATCGTCAATCCCTTTGCTGGAAGAATAGTTATATAAAGAAGAATCCAAACTCCATAGTTGGACCTTGAAAACGAGACAATGTGCTCGTTAAAATCAACGAGGTCCACATATGAAACGATCGATTTATAATTGGAATAAAGAGAGAATAACTTGGGCCTCTGAACTCATGTTAGGGATATTCGATACAAAAGTTGAAATTGCTACGTATGGAGAAGAAAAGCATGCACACAAAGACTCTTTGAAACTACATGCCCGATCGATCATTGGTGCTATCGGCAAATTCACACCGTCCGCGAAAGAGTTACTTTTCCTTAGACTGGTGTAGCTTATGAAGTTTGTTTGTTGACACCTTAGTTTGCTGACCATAGGAAAAAAACAGAAGCAAAAAATGAAAATTTTGAATCGATAAAGCTCTAATTAGGCCCAATACTTTCTAATCCATTTGGCACTAGTACTCTTAATTTCAATCTGGGCTGACCCATTAATTCTTGGGTTTAACCCTCTCATTAATAAGGAAGCCTCCGAAGCCCACATATTAGACCAGCCCATGGAATTTAAAAAAAAGAAAGAGCGTATCACGGTCGCCGTCGAACGCCGTCCGACGCCGTCGTTCTCCATTACGCTGCCGCCCCGAGTCTCCCCTGTTCTGCTCTGTTCCTTGACCGAGAAACTCGAAAAGCTTCATTCCCAGTTGAAATCTCGTCGCCGGCTCGAATCTTCATGGGCTAAGCACCCTGAATTTTCTCTTGTCGCTTCGACTGGAAATCGCGACCGGGAACTTCTCCTCCTTGTTATGCTCTTCAACTTCCGTGTTGGCGTACTTTATTCAGCCCCGCTCTATAGCTGAGAAGCACGAGGTGGTTAGTTCCTTATCGTAGTTCCGTCCATCGATTTCACTTCGACAACGACTAACGAAGTTCCCGTCGTTGATTCATCACTCATCGCAGCTCTGTCTCCGCTTGTTAAGGTAGCCTCAGCCCCTTTGTTTTTCCTGGTTCTGAGTCCGAGACCTGTAAATAGGCGTACTAGAAGATCACTTAGAATCATGGCAAATTTTTGATGATTTGGCTGGTTATTGTCGTTGATGTATCGATTTTGGATGAGAAAATCACATTACTTCCATGTCTCTGCTTGGTATTCATAGCCCACTCGATTTGCTCGACAAAATGCTTCATAGTTCTTACTTGGAAATAATTTCGGCTTTGGTTCAATCTCAAGGAACCTTTCGACGTGATTTGTGCGAGATAAATTGATTTGTTAGATTTTGAAACTCATTTTGATGCACAGTGAGGGTTTGCCAAGAGCTTTATTGAACTTGTGTTTTAATGTACTTAATTGCCTGGAATTCCCTTAATAATTCTTAAGGGCATAAATGATTAGGTCATCCAAGATCCAAATATTGTATAATATAAGAGAATTGGTCGATTGGGCCAGGCCCAAATATTATAAAATGATTCTATTGAATGGGTAAAATTTGAAATTTATTCAAAACTATTCTATATTAGGAGTGTTAAAAAAGCCCACGCCAGTTCGACTTACCTAATTCTACCCGACCCTAACCTTATTAATACCAATATCTAAACATCCCTACTCAAAAGAAGACAAGGTCCAACCTAAAGCCCTAAATTTTAGGGCTGAGTTGGGTTGAGTTGGCATAGGCTTTTTCACACCCCTAGTTGTTGGCATCCTGTCTACATTCTGAGTTCTGCGAATATCGAGACTCTCTATCGTCAGAAGGCTGATGGATGGAGACAGTGGTTCCAATTTACCTTGAGTTAGCTTATTTTTGTGTGGCCCAAATCTGAGTATTTGCATCTAGACCAAACCCAAGAGTTTGACCCACGACTTTGAAGCCCAAACGTCACCCCATGTACAGGCTGGGCCCAAGGGCTTAGCCCGCGTCCCCTTCTACCGAAATAAAAAAAATAAAAAAAATAAAAAAATAAAAAAATCGAAAATAAGAAAATGTCGTTAGATTTTAGCATTAGAATTAGTTTAGTTTCATTTAGTTGGCATCCATATAGTTTAGGGATTCTATTTTTCATAAGTTTAGGTTTAAGCAGCTTAGTCTTTTAGAAAACAAATTTGATTTGAAATTAGCTCATAAGATTGCTGTCTTGGGATTTAATAATAAGGCCTTTTATATTTTTTACTTGACTTGTATCAAGTTTTACTTTACTACTTGACTTTTTACTCTTTTTTTATTACTATCTTTAATAAATTGATTGCGATTCCTTTATATTTCTTTTTTTTTTTATGAGTTGTGATATGTTTATTCTAGTTAAATGGTTATGTCTAGTTTTAGAACCATAATAAATATTAAAAAAAAAATATTGCATGGACATTTAGTGGACAAGAACCTTAGTATTAAGAATTTGGTAAAAAGATTGTGCGGACACTTTTAGTTAACAAATAATTAAGTCAAGATACCGAAAGTGCACTAATTAAATAATTAGTATAATCTAATCCTTGATTCTAAATTTATAGTTTTGTAGGAAGTAAAGTATTCTCTCATATCTCATTTGTTTAGTTTTTAGCTAATCTCAATAGATCAATGGCAACTCCCTCATATAGGATGCTAATCGTATCAAAATGAATTTTCCAGCGTCATGTGAGGTAAGGGTTTGAGAGAACCCATGCCGATTGAAGACCGTTAGTGCTCAACTTGACATTACTTCTAAACCCATCATTTCTTAGACTAGGGTCCCAACATTGTTACATGTAATTTGATTTGTCTAGGAGAGAACTCAATCATGTGATATGATGTTTGAATGGCGAAAATGAAAAAGAGATTTTCCAAGGTCGATGTACAATCCAAAATATTATGCTTCGCCATCTAAATGGCAACTTGATGAAAAAGAAAGATTCCAATTCTTTCAGAAAAGAAAGCACGTTACAAAATGTTCCGTTTTGATGCCATTTGACTATGCAAATGTTGTGGAAGTAGCAAATAAAGGCTAGTTCAATTCGTGAAAATGTTTTCCAGTTTTTTTTCATTGAAAACATGAGAAAAAAAAATCTCATGCCTTTAGATTTTTTTATTTATCGTAAATTCCATGCTTGATTTGTAGAAATAAATGTTCTCAATAGATGTGAAAATATAGTGAAAATGTTGTTCCTAGAAGCAACTTTTAATATACGAATAACATTGTTTTCAGCATGGTCTTTATTCGATATTGAATTGGTCTTCTCTACCAAACGTCCAAACAAATCTAAGGAGCTGATTCCATTAGTGGAACAAAAAAAAAAAAATGATGTAATGTGCGTTTTCAGAAAATATTTTTCTCTTTTGGACTTAGAAAAAGGAATAGAAATTGGAAATATAAGTTGCTTGTCACTAATGAGGTTCAGATTATCAATAGAAGGAATTATTCTGAAAATGTTATCTTACGATGACTCGCTAAGATCAGATTCCTTTATAGTGGAGTGACAACAAAGGTCATATAGAGCTTTCATAATGGAATAACTGATGCTCTTTAGATTGCTGGAAAATGCATAGTGGGAACAAAAGAAATTGTCTTCTACAACATATATTCCATATTTTCCATATTAGTTAGCCGCGTGGATATGCATGTCGATATGCATAATTTCAAATTGTTAGTATTCCATTAAAATGAGATATTATGGAAGGAAAAAAGATGAGATTCGCATAATGACGATATTTTCTAATTTTATAGAAGAATGTCATACTTTTTGAAGGCGTAAGATTGATGTTTGGTATTCCATTAATATGAGCACAATTCAAGTTCATCTCCAAAAAGAAAGCACCATCTTTGATCCCTTTAAATGAACCAGATAGGGCCTTGAAGACATGGTCGAGGTCCTGATGACCTGAAAATGGGCTGACCTCGTAAAAACTTCTTGATGTCAAAAATTTCGGTTGAGGTCATGATGATTTAAATCAAATTGGTTTAGAATATTTATATATTAAGGCTTCGTTTGGTAATGTTCCTGTTTTTTTTATTTTTCTGTTCTTTTGTTTCCCGGAATAGAAAAAGAACAAAAATCCGTTTAGTAACGCCAACTGATTTTTCTATTCCTGGAAATAGAAAATTGTTCCCGGGAATATATTTGAAGTAGAAATGAGAAGTAGAAATGTGAAGTAGAAAAATTAGCTTTTTATTCTTGGGAACAATTTCTAGAAACTATTTCTTAGGGACTACTCGCCATCCACCATCCACCACTGTTCACCACTTGCCCTCGGCCACCGTCGATTGTCGGTCGCCCGCCGCCGATCGCCGGTTTCTACCGCCGGTCGCCATCGCCGCCGTCGGCTGGCCAACGAGCAACTGCCGCCCCCGTCCGCCGATCGCCACCGCCATCGAAGAAAAAAGAAATAAACATTTTATGTTGGTACTAAACGCATTTCTATGTTTTTTCTATTCCGAGAATAAGAAATTTTTGTAGTTACTAAATGTCTTATTTTATTCAGAAATTGTTCCAGGAAGTATAAATAGAAAAGAACTATTTCTCAAAATAAATTATTTCCAGGAGTAAAAATATTACTAAACGCACTCTAAATCATGTTTTTATCTAATATCTTAAGTTTTTTTTTAAATAGTCAACTATACATGATCCTACAAAATCTTAGATAATATTAGAGCCAGTGCTATACTCTTTTGATTGTGTGCGTCCATTTCTATTAGTCAAATTTCACGTGTTGTGGTAAAATTTCATGTGTTGCCATAAGAGGAAATGTTGAAATATTATCCCACATCACTTGATAATGAGTACTATATGTTTTTTATATTCATGTAGTTTTCTTTCACCTAATAAATTGGCGGGCTTATCTCCAGTGTGGTTTGCCAACGCCACAATTTGGTCGCTTGCTAGCGCGGTGTGGCGTTGAGCCACGTCAGCGACTCCTAGGTCAGGACCGAGCTAGACCTGCCTCGACTGGCTGGGCTCACCGGGTCATTCATGGGCACAAGAGCGGGCCCATGGCCCTGACACTTCCTGGCCTGAACTTCCTCTTCATGCGGTTGACAGACTCTCTCCAGCTCCATGAACGTGTTGAAAACGACACCCCACTGTGGGTCCGTCGGCGAGTTCGACATGTTGCCATAGGTCACCCGGGAGTTCTCGTCGTTGCTGCCGTTCTTGGGTAGGTTTTGCCATAGCGAGAACTCGATCGACACAGAGAAAGCAGTGGAGGGCGAGAACATGATGCAGGGAATGCCGAGCACCAACGCTAGGCGTTGGGTCCAGCCGAGAAAGAAGGGGACAAAATGGCGACGGATGGTGAGGGTTGGGAACCAAACCACTTGAGGAACACCAGGTAGCGGTGGCCACGCGTGGAGAGGATCTTGATAATGAGGCCCTTTTTTGAGAGATAGGGGGTGCCAAGGGCTGGGAGGACTAGGGGGAGGAAGAGATTGGGATGGTCAGAGAGGAGAGGGCGGAGAAGGTGATGGTCCACCAAATCTCATATGGAATTTAAAGGAGAATGACTCAAATTCAAATCTTTCTAGACTTAGTCTTTTATTTGTCTTTCTAATTGCATATTTTCACACTTTAAGTTTTGACCAAAATCTAGTCTAGACGTGATAGGAAGTATTAAGATATTTAAATATTAAATTATGTCTTTATCTAATAATTGACGGTACTCTCATAGAATCTCATATTGGACTTCAATTATATACTATAGATTGGCAAAATTTGCATTTGGAAGTTTCTTAGCGATATAACTATCAATTTCAAAGTCGATTTAAATTTACTAAGGTGGAACCTCGAATGCAAGAAAAGCAAAAAAAAAACGCGAAGGAGGACCAGGGTTCGCACTTCCCATTCCTCCCAGAGTTCCTTTAGATGCGAAGACATTCCCTCCTTCCCCCTCCGTTTCTCAGTTTTTTACCGGTAAATAGGAAAAACTGAAAATAATATCCTTCATTAGACAAATACATTTGTATACGAGGCCAAAATTTGATGACAAATTTGAAATCCATTACATACCAACTTGCAGCACAACGCAGTGGTGACTAAAGTTGCTTTCTGAGGTTGCAGCACTGTCACCTCTCCTCCTGCAGAAAATCTCGTTTGGGCCCTGTGAGAGAGTTCAGCAGGAAGAGAGGCAGAAGAAGCATTCAAAACGTAATCGTGGGTCTATTCACTTCGATTCAGCTTACAAAAGTTCTTCGTACTTAGTCCTCTTGACCTTGAACATAGTGGCGGTCTTGGGATTGACATTCAGGACGTCGCAACATATTATTTTAGGAGACGATATAGCAGCTTCTATCATGTTGAAGAAGGAAAGAATACCACAATTTGCAAATGATGTATTTACAAGCTACGAACTTACAACTGTCGATTAGACCAATCGAATAGCAATTATTCATCTTACATCAATAAAATATATAAAACCGACTTTGTACGTTTCTTTGAACTTGGTAACATAGCAAATGTCCAGTTCATGACATGAAGATTGAAGTGACGAGCTCACTGGAATTCTCTTGAGCTCGAAAATGCAACTCGAGACACATTCGCTAAGCATTTGTGCCATTATAAGATTACCGCGGAAATCGACAGGATTTTGAAATTAAATATACGCAACTACTAAAAGTCAAAAGACAAGCTCCTTTGGTGACCAACTAATCACAAGGCAAAGGAACTTACGTCCAATGTACGGCCCTAAAAATGAATTCCTTTGTGGGCAAAAATAAATCTTGGATATTATCTCCAAGAAACGAACCTTCACGTTCATATGTTTGGCCAATGACTGGTCACTAGCAAAAGGAAGGAGAGAAAAAAAAGAAAGAAAAAAAAATCAGAGAAAATAATAAAATATCGAAAATTTATTAAGAATTATTTACATTAGCGCTAGCGGTGCTACGTAAGCTAGTTAATGTCTAAGTCAGCAATATCTAGCCAAAATTAGCCGAATTGGTTGAATTAGCATAAAATCAAAAGGTTTAGAATTAAATTAGCACTAAATCAAAATGTTTATGACTAAATGAGCACCATTAAAATATTTATGATTAAATTGGCACTTATTTAATAATTTTACGACTATTTTGACACTTTTCCCCTTTGATTAAATGAGACTAGTAATGAAACATAAATTTATGTTAACGGCTTTTAATTACTAGCGTTTACTTCAATGGCCACATTTTTCACATGGAAATGAGGAGGTGGAGAGTTCAAATCTCCAACTTTTCAAATGGGTTGAAGGGAGACGATTAACTTTATGTATGAATTTCGACTTTTACACTCTATAAAGAGGTAAGACAAAAATCTGAGAGTAAGTTGAGATTTAGAGTAAGATAGTAAGATAGAAAAAAAGAAGAAGTTGACAGCTTCCACTTTAGATACAATTTCAAACATGGGAAATATCAAAGGCTATTTCAATCTTTGATTGGGATATCTAATTTCACTAGTAAATCAAGTGACTTCGGAAAATAAGTACTTTACCTCGCAATTAATTTTAAACTTTCGTAGTGCACCGAAACACTTTTACTATAGATTCATTTTGATGTATCACATCAACAGCAACTTGAGGAAAATGGGATTCCCACAAAATTCCCCCTAAAACATGAATATGGTTTTGTTTTTTCATAGATTAATCGGTAAAAAGGACAATGTTTTAGAGGAATTGGGACGGGGAAGACGAGATTGGCTTCTCTATTTGCAGCCAAATCATTCAGCTTTGTATAATTGAAGTTTTGGGTCGTCTTGTACATGTTGTGATATTGCCTGTAATGCCTCTTCTTTGATTGCTGTGATTGTATGAAGTTTTGCAGATATTCGGCTGAAGAGTGTCTCATCGAAAGGAGTTTTCAACAGTGGATCTACTAGCTATTGTGTTTTGTTGAAAGATATATTTGGAGGAATTTGATCTAACGAGGAAGTTGGCTTCGATACTCTTAATTTACAAGCACTAGATATACAAAGGCACAACCGAAGCAGATTTTCAGCATTCGAAAAGCGGCAGATGGATACAGAAGATCACGACTTGTACAGGTTCAAGGAGTTCAAGAAAACACAAAGATTTAGGTTCAGATCGGTGGAGGGACTAATATTAGAATATTGCTTTCACGAAGATCCGGTGAAACAAAGACGAAGTTCAGGACGGATTTAATTATGCTGCTAGCCTGCTAAGGCAGTTTACATATAGAAGTGATCGGTCGAGCCAAAATGAGACATGAGGAGCTCACACAGGTTACATATAATTCGATGAGAGTCGGGGCATGACGAGTCACTCCTGCTTCACCAGCAGCTCTGCGATTGCTGGGGCATGTGGAATTTGGAAGTGATCGGTCAAGCCGAAATGAGCCATGAGGAGCCAGACGTGAGTTAAAAACTCGCCTCCTCGTCGTAGTTGCCGGGCGTGTTTGACGCCCTTGCACTTGACGGCCGCATAAGCCAGCATCTCCACCCACACCAAACTTATGATTTTCCATTTTTTCTCTGGATCTTCAATCTTGTCCAGCTGCGACGCGAGCCGGCATCCATGGTACAGGGTGAACTTGCTCTTATCACCTTTTGCCATGATAGGATCTAGTCGTGTGTTCATATTGTCGCGCAGCACGGCGCAAGCTTTGGTTAAGTTGAATTTGCCATCTCCAGCCAAATGGGTTTCTGGTCCGTCGACTTCCTTGATTGACTTCTGCTCATTGAAGAAACTCACCGCCGCCTTGTACGTGTCTCGGAATTTGACGCGTCCGACTCCAATCGGCAAGAGAAAAGGGTACATGACCAAAAGATACAGCATATACCGAGACAACTGCATGCTCATTTTTGAAGCCGATCTGATGTTAAATCTAACATGTTCCTCTCGGTAGGGAGGGTTTTCAAGAGAGCCCCGATCTTCTGGGTGGCATAAGAGTTCGGTTGCAATGTGCCAGACGAGTATGCTTCGGTCGAAATCTAACTCGATGCTCCATTTGTAATTGTCCAATAGCTCATACCTTCGCAGTATAAGATCTCCCCGGTAGGTCCATTCAGACTGGACTTCCTTCTGGCTTGCTGCCAACTTCAAATGGTCGAAAACCCTTCCTTTTAGAAAGTCGCTCACTTTCACATCATCCTTGTACAAGAGCTTCAGAATCTTCTGGTCGACCTTTAGCAACTCTAGGATTCGGCAGCATGCAGGGTGTTTCTCTTTGAGGGCGAAGCTTAGTAGGTTGCACTGCCCCATAGAACCCGACCACCTGCGCCTGTTATACAGTGGTTGTAACCTCTCGACAAAATTCAGGATGGTAGGCTGGTGATTCTCCAGCCAACAAGCGGCTTCATCGGACAAGAGAAGAATGAATAACCCATAAATCTCCAGGAGAAAGGCCGCCCAGATCAATAAATAGGTCACATAGGTGTTGAAATTGGAGGGTTTGTCCTTCTCTAACAAGGAAAAATGCACCAGGACCATGCCGGTGAATAGTATAGTTACGGTGTGGAGAGCAAAGCCCCATCGATTGTGGATCGCCATTGCCTTTGTGTAGAGCAGATCATACATGAATCCCAGTTCGATCTCGATGACTCTGAATACCACGTGAAAATGTTTATCCTTGAGAATTAACAGGCTAGTGTCAAGGTCCCGGAAGCTAAGCACGAGATCTGCAAAAAGGCGCCGGAAAATATTGATCAGGTCTTTAGCTACAGCCAACTCGGCCTGGCTGCGCTTACTCATAGCTTTAGGCAAAAGATTTTCATCCCCAAAAAGGCGCCGGAAAAAGTCGGACGTGCCTCTGGCTGCGGCTAAGAAAGACTGGCTGCACTTACTCTTTCCCCTGCCCCGTTCTTGCTTCTTTGATTCGTTGCCGCAATTACTGTTTTCCTCATCCTGTTCTTTCTTCCTCTTCCTCAATTCATTGGATAAGAGCTCTTCATCAGGACACGAAAGATCTCCGTATGCCTTCGGGTTGTGTTCTGTGTTCACCCCGTGTACATCGATCACCTCGTGCGGCGTAATGTCATAGCCCTCAGCCTTCTTCAACTCATACTCCTCTAGGATCTTCGAGTAATATAGAGGTGGGTCAGGGATTGAGTCCCTGAACTTCTCGCTACTCGCAGCCCGGAGGACATAAACCCTCTGGCCGTACTTTATGAGGCTGGAGATGATCATGAGAAGATAAAGCCCCGAGAGCTCGGAGCCTGTCAACGCCTGGAAAAGATGAAAAGCGTTCCAACCTTTTGGATGATGAGTACGAGCAAATGCCTCAACCAAAGCTCGTTGTCCTCGAGCGCATAGGCCGTGATGGTGTCGGGACCGCCCAGGTGCAGCAGCAGGAACGGCGCCCAGAATGCGATCATCTGGGTGTTCCAGTCCTGTTCCTGGGCAGCGGCACCACGCTGCACTTGCTTGAGCTGGGATGTGATCTTGCCAAGCCCATAAATCGCGGTCGCGTCTGCCACCAAGTAGCAAGACCAGACCAATGCCTTCAGCCAAGCGTCAGGCTGGTACTTCCGGCGATGCCCGAAGACAATGAGCAGCACTTGAATGGTGAGGCTGAGGACGACCACGGCTGGCAGTTCCCATTCCTCGCATAGTTCCTTTAGACGTTGAGACGCTTTCTCCATTCCCTCCGTTTACCAGCGTGCACCAGTGAAAGATAACAAAGGCTGAAGATGGTATGCTTTATCAGACACATATAAAATAATCCAAGACAATAAAAATTGATGACAAATTTGAAATTCATTACATACCAACTTACGTCAAAAAATGATGGTGACAAAACTTTTGCTGATTTTACTGAAGTTGCAGTACTTTCTCCTCTCCTTCTACAGAAATTCTTGTTTGGGCTTGAGAGAGAGAGAGAGAGTTTACAATGAAGGGAGAGGAGGAAGAAGTGAGAAACAAACTGCCTCTTTTCTGATAATCAGTCCTCCCACAGGAAAGGAAGCATTTAAGACATAAACGTGGGTCCATTCACTTCGATTCTGCTTCCAACGTTTTGCCTACTTTGTTCTCTCGCTTTCAACGCAATGGAGGACCTAGGATGCTTAATTACTTTTTCTCTTTATTAACAAACTTCACTATTGTGTTAAGGTATTAAATTTTTATTTGATGGGTTGGTTGGCCACCTTCAAATTTGTTAAACTCTTTTTAAAGATTATTGGTCTAAATTAGTATGACTCAATAACTTTTCTCTTATTAAGTTATTTATCAAGTTATATATCACTGAATTGACCTCTCCCATTTGAAATGGAATTTTTGGATGAAAGAGAGAGATAGCATAGCTAGCTGGCACACATTACATGTAGCATCATTTTAGCATCCAATCATGTGTAGGAAAAGATTCACCTCCTTTGTTCTCCAAAAAATTCTAAATGTTTCTAAGAGGTGATCCACTAATCTCTAAAGTGAGTTAAGAGGGAATAAACCACCCCCTTGTGAAGGTTATCTATAGCCAAGTGCTTTCTCATGTGTTTGCGTGTAAAAATGATTGTTAGAAGTTCTCCCAATTGATATTGTAAAAAGTGCCTCTAATAAAATAGTGTTTTTCTTCAATTGATTTCCCGATCTTTCTCAACAAGTAGTATTAGATTATGTGGTTAGGAACCATGAGTTCACTAGTAGTTAGGGATCCGAGGATGCTAAAGTGCATTAGTGCACAATCCAGGATTGAGAAGTCAGTTGGTTTGAGACTAAGCTTACTGGGTAAAATGTTGGGCATTATAATCAAGTCAGGATGGCAGATATTTTGAGTTTGGTTAGAGTGCCGATTAGCTCAACAACTCCAATTATAATACTTGGAATAACTACACATAATTTTACTTACTAGGTCAAGATTTATGGGATATAGTTGGCAAAAACAACACCATACCACTCATAGATGATGACGAGCTGAAGTGGAACATCAAAGCTTGTAAGATGCTCTACATTCTTATAGTGACCGATGAATATGAGTTAGCACACTAAATAATGAAGAGCCCAAAGGAGGCATGGGGTAACTCAATAGAGCTAGTAGTGAGGAGGCATTATGCTAAGCTACAACATTTGGACAAGAAGCTATTTCCAATCTCACAACAATACATGATAGTGAGTTAATACTTCTCCAAAGTTAAATTTCTTTGTGCAGAAATTTCAAAGTTGGATCATCATAATGCCATTTCTAAGACAAGGACGAGGAGAATATACTAGCAAACCTAAGAAACTTGAGACAAATAGTTGTCTAAAGGCTCAATTAAAAATGATGAAAGTGCATTTTTTAGTTATAAAGGAAGGATTGTTGACACATGAATTTATGCCGGCAAACTGAACATTCATTTTTCGCATCACAAAGAAATACTAATAAAAAATAAAATTACGTAACCAAATAGATAGATGATGATGATGATGATGTAGCAAAAAGTAATTAAAAAACCCATACCCATAAATTGAGCCCATAAAACGCAGAAACATCAAAGCCCGTCGATCTAAATCCTCAATCTCAAGCCCATCATTCAAGATCTCCAATTGGCTCATGTCGGACCAGCAGCTCAAGTCCATTAAACACAAGTTGATATAGCCATTTCCGACTGACGCTGTTCATCGCTCTGAGCCTCAACGACCATGCCTCTGTTCTACTCCGGTTTCTGATCAAAGGTCTCGAAGAACTTGGTTCCTGCTCTATTCTCCTTCACTGCCACGGTGGATCTTAACTACGCATCCAATACCTCCTCTTACTAGTTGACCAACCGATCACAACCAGTAATTGCTCCTTGTTAAGCATGGTCGCCGGTGAAAAAACAAACTCGCAGCCGCTGGCATTGATGCCCTCAGTCGATTGGAGCTTTCATCAGTGGAACCGAGAGAGAGGGATCAAAATGGCAAGTGCTTCTGATGAAGATTTCTTTTTTTTTTTTTTTTTTTTGCATGTATTATGTGTTAAATGTTTTGTGCGTAATTGAAGGTTGAAGGTTGAAGGTTGAAGGTTGAAGGTTGAATATAGATAATCATTATCTACAAGAAGTTACAACTTTCGATGTCACTAAAATGCTCAACCATCACTTAGCATTAGCAACTCCATTTGGTATTCTTGATTGATGCCTTTTCTTTTCGGGTGTGCAACACTTAGCCAAATTTCACAATAGCTAGTCTCTTATAAGCTTTGCCGATGAATCGTGATACTTATTGATCTTCCATGGCTTCTTGACAATAATTATTTCACATAGTAATTGATGACAATGTCATATAGTTGTGGATATTCATGGCACATAATTGCCTCCCCATGTCTCGAGTCATCTTTCCTAAGTAATCTCAATGGAAAATAATGCCACAAGCGTTACTACTTCTGTATGGTCATTAATTAAGTGTCATAATTTTTTTTTCAATTATTTAAGTGCCAAAATTTATATACAACGCTTGTTATAATTTTTATTTCATCAATTGAGTATTATTTAATTTTTTAACCAATCACTCAAGAGATAAATTTTTTAAATTATTCACCACAAGTACTATGAAGTCTTGTTTGTTGACGCCTTAGTTTGCTGACCATAGGAAAAAAAAATGAAAAATTTGAATTGATAAAGCTCTAATTAGGCCCAATACTTTCTAATCCATTTGGCACTAGTACTCTTAATTTCAATCTGGGCTGACCCATTAATTCTTGGGTTTAACCCTCTCATCAATAAGGAAGCCTCCGAAGCCCACATGATAGACCAGCCCATGGAATTTAAAAAAAGAAAGAGCGTATTACGGTCGCCGTCGAACACCGTCCGACACAGTCGTTCTCCATTACGCTGCCGCCCCGAGTCTCCCCTGCTCTGCTCTGTTCCTTGGCCGAGAAGCTCGAAAAGCTTCATTCCCAGTTGAAATCTCGTCGCCAGCTCGAATCTTCACGGGCTAAACATCCTGAATTTACTCTTGTCGCTTCGACTGGAAATCGCGGCTGGGAACTTCTCCTCCTCGTTATGTTCTTCAGCCTCCGTGTTGGCGTACTTTATTCAGCCCCGCTCAATAGCTGAGAAGCACGAGGTGGTTAGTTCCTGATCGTAGTTCCGTCTGTCGATTTCACTTCGACAACGACTAACGAAGTTCCCGTCGTTGATTCCATCACTCATCACAGCTCTGTCTCCGCTTGTTAAGGTAGCCTCAGCCCCTTTGTTTTTCCCGGTTCTGAGTCCGAGACCTGTAAATAGGCGTACTAGAAGATCACTTAGCATCATGGCAAATTTTTGATGATTTGGCTGGTTATTGTCGTTCGATTTTGGATGAGAAAATCACATTACTTCCATGTCTCTGCTTGGTATTCATAGCCCACTCGATTTGCTCGACAAAATGCTTCATAGTTCTTACTTGGAAATAATTTCGGCTTTGGTTCAATCTCAAGGAACCTTTTGACGTGATTTGTGCGAGATAGATTGATTTGTTAGATTTTGAAACTCATTTTGATGCACAGTGAGGGTTTGCCAAGAGCTTTACTGAGCTTGTGTTTTAATGTACTTAATTGCCTGGAATTCCCTTGGTAGTTCTTAGGAGTGTAAGGGATTATGCCATCCAAGATCCGAATATCATATAATATAAGAGAATGGGTCGATTGGGCCAGGTCCAAATATTATAAAATGATTCCATTGAATGGGTAAAATTTGAAATTTATTCGAAACTGCTCTATATTAGGGGTGTCCAAAAAGCCGATGCTGGTTCAACCTACTCAATTCTACCCGACCCTAACTCTATCAATATCAATATCTAAAAATCTCTACTAGAAGAAGACAAGGGCCGACCTAAAAATACCCTAAATTTTGGGGCCGAGTTGGGTTGAGTTGGCCCAAACTTTTTCACACCCCCTAGTTGTTAGTATCCTATCTACGTTTTGCGTTCTGCAATATCGAGACTCTCTGTCGTCGGAAGGCCAATGGATGGAGACAGTGGTTTCGAATTTATCTTGAATCAGCTTATTTTTGTGTGGCCCAAATCCGAGTATTTGCATTTGGACCGAACCCAAGATTTCAACCCACAACTTTGAAGCCCAAACGTGACCCCATGTACAGGCTGGGCCCAAGGGCTTAGCCCGTGTTCCCTTCTACCAAAATAAAAAAAATCGAAAATAAGAAAATGTCGTTAGATTTTAGTGTTAGAATTAGTTTAGTTTCATTTAGTTGGCATCCATATAGTTTAGGGATTCTATTTTTCTTAAGATTAGGTTTAAGTAGCTTAGTCTTTTAGAAAACAAATTTAATTTGAAATTAGCTCATAAGGATTGCTGTCTTGGGATTTAATAATAAGACCTTTTATATTTTTTACTTGACTTGTTTCGAGTTACTTTACTATACTTCACTTTTTACTCTTTTTTTTATTACTATCTTTAATAAATTGATTGTGATTCCTTTATATTTCTTTTTTCTGAGTTGTGATACGTTTATTTTAGTTAAATGGTTATTTCTAGTTTTAGAACCATAATAAATATTTTAAAAAAACATTGCATGGACATTTAGTGGACAAGAACCTTAGGATTAATAATTTGATAAAAATATTGTGTGGACACTTTAGTTAACAAATAATCAAGTTGAGATACCGAAATGGCACTAATTAGATAATTAGTATAATTAAATCCCTGATTCTAGATTTCTAGTTGTGTAGGAAGTAAAGTATTCTTTCATATCTCATTTGGTTAATTTTTAGCCAATCTCAATAGATTCATGTCAACTCCCTCATATAGGATGCTAATTGTATCAAAATGAATTTTCCAACGTCATGCAAGGTAAGGGTTTGAGAGAACACATGCCAATTGAGACCGTTAGTGCTTAACTTGACATTACTTCTAAACCCATCATTTCCTAGAGTAGGGTCCCGCCATTGTTACATGTAATTTGATCTGTCTAGGAGAGAACTCAATCATGTGATGTGATGTTTGAATGGCAAAAATGAAAAAGATTTTCCAAGGCCGATGGACAATCCAAAATATTATGCTTCGCCATCTAAATGGCAACTTGATGAAAAAGAAAGATTCCAATTCTTTTAGAAAAGAAAGCACGTTACAAAATGTTCCGTTTTGATGCCATTTGACTATGCAAATGTTGTGGAAGTAGCAAATAAAGGCTAGTTCAATTCATGAAAATGTTTTCCAGTTTTTTTTCATTGAAAACATGAGAAAAAAAAATCTCACGCCTTTAGATTTTTTTTTATTTCTTGTAAATTTCGTGCTTGATTTGTAGAAATAAATGTTCTCAATTTAATGTGAAAATATAGTGAAAATGCTGTTTCTAGAAGCAACTTTTAATATACGAATAACATTGTTTTCAATGCGGTCTTTATTCGATATTGAATTGGTCTTCTCTACCAAACGTCCAAACAAATCTGAGGGCTGATTCCATTAGTGGAACCCAAAAAAAATGATATAATGTGCGTTCTCAGAAAAGACTTTTCTCTTTTGGACTTAGAAAAAGAAATAGAAATTGGAAATATAAATTGCTTGTCTCTAATGAGGTTCAGATTATCAATAGCTAAAAGATGGAAGGAATTATTCTGAAAGCATCATCTTACGATAACTTGCTAATCAAAGATCAGATTCCTTTATAGTGGAGTGACAACAAAGTTCATATAGAGCTTTTATAATGGAATAACTAAGGGTGCGAATGATAACATTTCTGGAAGAGGAATATATTTTTCTATTTCTATTTCTGGATGAGTTTCTGAGTCAAAAACGTGTTTGATAACAACAAAAAATTTCTATTCTCAGAATAGAAATTCGTTTGATAATCAATAAAATTTCACCTTCTCAAGTGGTGGCAGCAATGAGGGGGCAGCGGTGACCGGCGGTGGCGATCGGCAGCGGCCGCAACCGGCGGGTGTGGTGGTGGTGGTGAACGACGAACAGTAAGAAGAGAAGTAAGAAAGAGATAAACAATTTCTGATTTCTAATCTAAAAATAGAAAAGTAAAAAGTTTTTGTTTCTGATTTTTATTCCAAACCTATTTCTGGAATAGAAATCTGTTCCAAAAATAGAAAAATGAAATTATTTTATCAAACGGATTTCTGTTCTAGAAATAGGTCAAGAATAGAAATTTATTTCAGAAATATAAACAGAATAGTTATCATCGCAGCCTAATGCTTTTTAGATTGTTGGAAAATGCATAGTAGGAACAAAAGAAATTGTCTACTCTATATGCATCTTCTTCTACAAGGTATTTTCCATATTAGTTACTTAGCCACGTGGATATGCATATCCATATGCATAATATCGAATTGTTAGTATTCCATTGAAATGAGATATTATGGAAGAGAAAAGAGATGAGATTCACATAATGGCAATATTTTTAATTTTATAGAAGAATGTCATACTTTTTGAAGGCGTAAGATTAATGTTTGGTATTCCATTAATATGAGCACAGTTCAAGTTCATCTCCAAAAAGAAAGCACCATCTTTGATCTCTTTACATGAATCAAATAGGGCCTTGAAGACATGGCCGAGGTCTTGATGACCTGAATATGGGCTGACCTCTTAAAAACTTCTTGATGTCAAAAATTTTGGTTGAGGTCATGACGACATAAATCAGATTAGTTTAGAATATTTATATATTAAATCATGTTTTTATCTGATAGTTTAAGTTTTTTAAATAGTTAGCGGTACGTGATCCTACAAAATCTTACATAATATCAAAGTCAATGCTATACCCTTTTGATTGTGTGCGTCCATTCCTATTAATCAAATTCCATGTGTTGCAGTCAAATTTTTCATGTATTGCCGTAAGAGGAAATGTTAAAATATTATCCCATATCACTTGATAATGAGTCCTATATATTTTCTATATTCATGTAATCTTCTTTACCTAATATATTGGCGGGTTTATCTTTAGTGTGGTTTGCCAACGCCACAATTTGGTCGCTTGCTAGTGCCGTGTGGCTCTAGAAGCACACAAACACCACAGGCTGCTCTTCTTGGCTATTGAGCCACGTCAGCGACTCCTAGGTCGGGACCGAGCTAGACCTGCCTCGACTGGTTGGGCTTACCGAGTCATTCATGGGCACAAGAGAGGGCCCATGGCCCTGACCCTTCCTGGCCTGAACTTCCTCTTCATGTGGTTGACACAGGCTCTCTCCAGCTCCATCCACACGCTGAAAACGACACCCCACTGTGGGTCCGTCGGCGAGTTCGACATGTTGCCATAGGTCACCCGGGATCTCGTCGTTGCTGCCGTTCTTGGGTAGGTTTTGCCAGAGCGAGAACTCGATCGACATAGAGAAAGCAGTGGAGGGCGAGAACATGATGCTGGGAATGCCGAGCACCAAGGCTAGGTGTCGGGTCCACCCGACAAAGAAGGGGACAAAATGGCGACGGATGGTGAAGGTTGGGACCCAAACCACTCGAGGAACACCAGGTAGTGGTGGCCACGTGTGGAGAGGATCTTGATAATGAGGCCTTTTTTTGAGAGATAGGGGGTGCCAGGAGCTGGGAGGACTAGGGGTGGAAGAGATTGGGATGGTTAGAGAGGAGAGGGCGGAGGAGGTGGTGGTCCACCAATCTCATATGGTATTTAAAGGAGAATGACTCGAGTTCAAATCTTTCTAGACTTAGTCTTTTATTTGTCTTTCTAATTGCATATTTTTAGACTTTAAGTTTTGACCAAAATCTAACCTAAACGTGATAGGGAGTATTAAGATATTTAAATGTTAAATTATGCCTTTATCTAATAATTGACGGCACTCTCACAGAATCTCATATTGGATTTCAATTATATACTATGGATTGGCAAAATTTGCATTTGGAAGTTTCTTAGCGATATAACTGTCAATTTCAAATTCGATTTAAATTTACTAAGGTGGAATCTCGAATGCAAGAAAAGCAAAAAAAAACGAAACGCAAAGGAGGACCAGGGTTCACACTTCCCATTCCTCCCAGAGTTCCTTTAGATGCGAAGACATTTCCTTCTTCCCCCTCCGTTTCTCAGTTTTTTATCGACAAATAGGAAAAGCTGAAAATAGTATCCTTCATTAGATAAATACAATTGTATCCGAGGAACCACCCACCTGGGTGGCGTTGCTGGTTCGTGCTCTCTTCCTCTCGCAAAAAGTTGAGAGTTCAAATCCCAGCTTCGTTATAGAATGACTTACCTGGTTGCATGTGTGTGGTGGTTAGCACGTGCGGCCCTCAGGGTTTACTCCCCTAGTTGTTGGCGGGGTGCGGGGTTCCCTGGATCATAAAAAAAAAAAATACAATTGTATCCGAGGCCAAAATTTGATGACAAATTTGAAATCCACTACATACCAACTTGCAGCACAACGCAGTGGTGACTAAAGTTGCTTTTTGAGGCTGCAGCACTGTCTCCTCTCCTCCTACGGAAAATTTCGTTTGGGCCCTGTGAGAGAGTTCAGCAGGAAGAGAGGCAGAAGCAGCATTCAAAACGTAATCGTGGGTCTACTCACTTCGATTCAGCTTACAAAAGTTTTTTGACTTAGTCCTCTTGACCTTGAACACAGTGGCGGTCCTAGGATTGAAATTCAGGATGTCGCAACATATTATTTTAAGAGACGATATAGTAGCTTCTATCATGTCGAAGAAGGAAAGAATACCACAATTTGCAAATGATGTATTTACAAGCTACGAACTTACAACTGTTGATAAGGGTCGAAACACCAACAATTGCGATGAAGTACTGTTCATCCCCTTCTCTCTCTACGCTCTCACCTAAGCCACTGTAGCTCCGTCTCTGGCGCTGGTTCGGGAGGTCTCTTCCGGTGCCGATTGAAGCCGCATTTCTGCAGAGGTGCAGCGCTCGTGCAGATCGTCTTTTCCCCCTTCCTTTCCTACTCGGGTAAGGGTTGAATTCGTGCAATTGAAATATGCTGAGTTAGGGTTGCTCTGTTTCAAGCTGTACTGATAGCTCTGTCTCTCCTCCCCTAACGATGGAAAATGAGATGTTAGCTCCTAAGACTAAGACTGACCTGGGTGGAGGTCGTTACTGGAGCCGGAGTAGGGCTTCGGCAAGTCGGAATTCCTCTAGAGACCATGGTCGGAATGGCAAAACCTCTGCATCTGGTTGTGCTGGCGTAGGGCTGCACTCTGATATTAATTGTTATAGGAATCCAGGTGGGCTTAGCTCGGCTGGTAGAGCGAATTATATTGGTAATGCTGGTGTGGTATTAGCCGGGGCTGAGGAACTTGCAAGAGATCAACCGGGTGCTGCCATTGGAACCCGCCCCCCTCTGGAACAGCAACAAGCTGTGAAACCGCCCACAACAACCCGCTCATGGGCGAATGTAGCTAGAGCAGCTGTCCAAGGGTACTACCTTTCCTTTTACCCTCCAAATTCAGGTGTTGATAACGCTGTGAATTGCTATGACGAGGATATAGATGCTGCTGATCCATTCTGGAAAGAGTGCCTTGTTGGGTACTTTGTTGGGAAAAAACTCCCGTTCAAGTTTGTGGAGTCAGCCCTTAAATATATGTGGGGACATAGACTAGTGGAGGTGAAAGCCAATGACCAAGGTTTTTATTTCTTTCATATCCCGGATTCGGAGTTTAGAAGGAAAATTGTGGAAGGGGGTCCATTGACGGTGGCAAGGGTGCCACTTGTTCTCCAACAGTGGAAACCTATGTTAGAGCTGAAGAAAGGCGAGCACACCTCGGTCTCGGTCTGGATTCGTTTGAAAAATCTACCATATGAATTGTGGTCAGCCAGGGGACTAAGTAAAGTCGCTAGTATCCTTGGTAAACCTCTTTATGTCGACCAACGAACGGAGCAACTGAAAATGATCTCCTTTGCGAGAGTATGTGTTGAACTAGAGGCAACCAAAGCCTGCTATGACACCATTGAAGTATTTATAAATGGGGCTGTCTGTGTGGTGGAAGTGGAGTATGAATGGAAGCCTATATCATGCCATTTGTGTGGAGTGTTTGGTCATAAGTGTCAAGACACGAATCCTGGTAACAACCAACCTGGGGGTCAGACCTCTCAAACTGCTGCTGTTCTTCTTGGACAGCAAACTCATCTGAGCTCTTCTAGGCCTGAGATAGGAGTCGAACCAGCTCACACGGAGGAGTGGCAAGTGGTTAACAGGAGAGCAGGCAAAGAGATACCAACGATGCCAATTCCAAGCCGACCAGCAGATCATTGTGGGGCAAGTGTACAGCAGGAAGTTTCTGTCCTGCAGGTGTCTCCCCCAACCGTTTCAATCCCCGAACCTATCCTCACCCCTGCTGAAAAGTCTGTTGCTGATCCCGACTCTACACTAAACCGGCCTTTCTTTGTCTTTGGCTGCAACCGAACAGTAATGCTGGAGGTAGACTTGACCACTGATTTGAGCCATGAAGAGCTGGTGGACAGCGATAGAACTGCTCTAGCTGTCCCTGCTGCCCAGCGCCTGGAATTTTCTGATCTCCCCCAGCAGCTGGTTGCTCCCCTCAATTCTGGTCTTGTGGTGCAGCTGCCGATGGACCTGCTAGCCGACTCTGACTCTCCTTCTCAGAAGGGTGCTGATCAGAGACCTTTGCCACTTGACAAGAAGGAGCCTACCTCGGGTTCTCCATATGCAAAGGCAAAGCCTTCCATCAGAAAACGGCGTCCAAAAAGAAGGTAAACTTGGGCCTTCTTTGATACTAGGAGATGTTTTTTGGATGTTGGAATATTAGGGGTCTCATGAACCCCATTAAGCAAGCGGAAGTCAGAAATTTTGTGCGACATAACAATATATGCTGCGTTGGAATTTTGGAAACAAAAGTCTCTATTGATAATTTTGGTATTATCTCCTCTGGTTTGCTGCCTGGATGGTTGTGGCTGGCTAATTATGAGCACTCCCCTCGGGGGCGCATATGGGTAGGTTGAAACCCGCTCCTTGTGGACTTCAAGCTGCTTTTCGAGACTAGTCAGCTTATCCATGGGGACCTAAAAATATTAAATTCAGATTCCATAATCACCTTTTCCTTGGTGTATGGGGAACATACCTTTGTCTCCCATAGACCCCTATGGCTAGACATTATTAGATTGAGCGATGGTATAAAGGACTGTCCCTGGATTATCGCTGGTGACTTCAATGCCATCCGGGATCCCTCAGATCGAGTAGGGAGCCCTGATATTTGGATCCCCGCCTTTGATGATTTCAAGGAATGTTTGGACCAGGCTGAACTAATAGACTTATGTTATGTGGGTTTTCGTTTCACTTGGTTTACATCCTCGGGTGCTTCTAGGAAGCAAAGGAAAATAGACCGTGTTCTGGTTAATAACTGCTGGTGTATGACTTACTTATTCTCAGAAGCCTCTTTCCTGGCCCCGGGCATTTCTGATCACTCTCCGATGGTGGTGAAAGTCTTGCCACCCACTCATCGTCGGATACCCTTCAAATTCTACAACTTGTGGATGGGTCATCCGGCTTTCTCTTCGCTTGTGACACAGGCTTGGGCCACTCAAGTACCAGGCTCCCATATGTTCAAATTATACGGCCGTCTTAAGATTCTGAAGGGCCTCTTGAAAAGTTTAAACAGAGAGGCTTACTCGGACATCTCCATGAGAGTTGCTACCGCTAAAAGGACTCTGGCAACTACACAAGAAGCTCTTCTCCTTGATCCACAGAATAGCCTCCTGGCGGTAGAGGAGCACACCCAAAGCAAAGAGTACTACGAGCTCCGGTCCCTTGAAGAGTCTTTCTTTAGACAAAAGTCGAGAATCCGCTGGCTAAAGGAAGGAGATCATAACACCAAGTTCTTTCATCACTCGGTAAATCACCGGCACCTCCGCAATCGAATCCTATCAGTCAAGGACAGCTCTGAGCAAATGGTTTCTGACCAGGCAGATGTTCAGAGAGTATTTGTTTCTTTCTTCCAGGTCTTACTAGCCCCGGCTGCTATGACTTTGAGACCATCTAGTCAGGAGATAAGGGATGTTATACACTCCCCCCTCAGGCAAGAACAGGTTACTTCTCTTTCCCTCCCATTCAGTCCAGCGGATATCCGTCATGCTATATTTTCTATTGCTAGGAATAAACCCCGGGTCCAGATAGATATAATGCAGACTTCTTCAAGAAGAACTGGGATATGGTGGGTTCCGCGGTCATCGAAGCTGTTATGAACTTTCTTGAGACAGGTTGCATGCTTAAAAAAGTCAATAATACCATCATTGCCTTGGTGCCTAAAGTGCCCAATGCATCATCGGTCTTTGATTACAGACCAATTGCATGCTGCAATACAATCTACAAATGCATTGCAAAGATTCTTTCTTCTAGAATCGCAGCGGTTCTCCCGAACTCATTAGCCCGGTCCAAACATCGTTTGTAAAAGGAAGGCGGATTACTGATAATATCCTCCTGGCTCAAGAACTTTTTAGTGGGTTTCATAAAAAGCCCCACATTCTGAAATGTGCCATCAAGATAGACTTCAGGAAAGCTTACGACACTTTGGATTGGGATTTCCTTTAAAACACCCTTCTAGCATTTGGATTTCCAAACCATCTTACAAGACTCGATCATGGTATGTGTCCGCACCCCTAAGTTTTCCATTTCCATTAATGGTGAACTCCATGGTTTTTTTCCCAGTGGAAGAGGTCTACGACAAGGAGATCCTATGTCTCCATACTTATTTACCTTGGCAATGGAGGTCTTTACAGGTATCATTGAAGCTCACACCCAACTCCCGGATTATCGGTTCTATTGGCGTTGTAAGGCCACGCGGCTATCTCATCTATTCTTTGCAGATGATGTGCTTATATTCAGCCAAGCAAGCCTTGATTCTATATCGTGTATCAAGGACGGGCTCTCTTTATTTTCCTCGTGGAGTGGCTTGACTCCAAATTCGAACAAGAGTGAAGTATTCATTTCTGGTGGCTCGGATATTGTTAAGGACCACATTTCACAAGCTCTGGGTTTCACGGTGGGCTCCTTTCTAGTCCGCCATTTGGGGGTGCCTATCATCACCTCCCGGCTGAACAAAGTGGATTGCAATACCTTAGTCAGCCATCTTACGGCTAGAGTCCAATCTTGGACTCACCGTTTTCTCTCGTTTGCAGGCCGATTACAACTTATTAAATCGGTTTTACATGCTATTCAAGCTTACTGGTCTTCCATTTTCTAGCTTCTAGCTTCGGTTGTGGACAAGATAGAACAAATCTGTAGGCAATTCCTCTGGAGGGGACCAATCATGGGACCGGGAGGTGCAAAAGTGTCTTGGGTGGATGTCTACCTCCCCACCCCTGAAGGTGGGCTCGGCATAAGGAGAATAAGGGATAGCAATAAGGCAGCCATGGCCAAACACATATGGCTACTATTCACCGACAAAGAATCTCTATGGTGCAAATGGATTCATGCCACATATCTCAAAAGACAAAATTTTTGGATTTCTCCTACTCCAACGCTTTGCTCTTAGACCTGGCGAAAAACTCTTGCGCTCAGAGAATTATTCCGGCCACACTTTAGATGGAAGGTAGGAGATGGCGAACACACATCGCTATGGTTTGACCCATGGCTAGAATGTGGCCCCCTCAACCTGCTCTTTTCTGATGAGTACATATGCCAGTCCGACCTTCTCAGACAAGCAAATGTGAAGGATATATATTCTCCGGACGGGATCCAATTAATGCAAGATTTGTCTCTATGGAAAATTTCAGTTCCTCCAAGATCTCAAGGCCAGGACATATTCTGTTGGTTGGAGGACTCCTCCGGGCTTTTCGATGGCATCTCGCTGGGCCTCCATCCGCCGAAAATCCAACCCGGTCCCCCCGGGTCTTCTTTCGTTTGGGATAAGACTCTCGCCCCTAGACACCAATTCCTCATGTGGCTCATATCCAAAAATCGTCTTCCTACGCAGGCACTCCTTATGCTCTATGGCAGAATTCCTTCCACGGTATGTGCCTTCTATCAGTCTAGGCCTGACTCTGTCAACCACCTCTTTTTTGAATGTTGCGTCCCCAATTCGCTTGCCAATTTTTGGGCAGCCAAATGCAATATTCCTTGGATCAATACTGCTTGGCCTGATAACCTCCTCTGGGTTCGCAATGCCGTTGCTGGCAAAGGGTTTTACCAAAAGATAGCTCGATTTTCCTTTGGAGCACTTTGCTATATTGTTTGGAAAACCAGGAATGAAATTATCTTCCGGGGTCGAAACCTGTACACTCCATCCTTGAAGATGCAATTAGCTAAGGCGGTAAAAGACAAGGCTTTGGCTTTCAAAAGGGTGGAAGACAACCCTAGGAATAGGAGGATGCGGCGGGGTTGGGGTATTGACCCCGTATTTTTGATGTGGAACTGGAATGAGCCCGGGTCGTTTAGCTCCCCCTTCCACTTTCTGGCTTATATTCTATTGTACTTGCTCTCAATTGTGACCGAGGTACCCTGTCACTCCAATGACTTGTTGTCTAGATGAGTGCCTGCCGGTGCCTCGCCTCTTGTTATTGTACATTGTTGGTTATTTATATATACTTACCTTACCAAAAAAAAAAAAAAAACCTTACAACTGTTGATTAGACCAAGCGAACAGCAATTATTCATCTTACATCAATAAAATATATAAAACCGACTTTGTACGTTGCTTTGAACTTGGTAACATAGCAAATGTCCAGTTCATGACATGAAGATTGTAGTGACGAGCTCATTGGAATTCTCTTGAGCTCGAAAATGCGACTCGAGACACATTCGCTAAGCAATTGTGCCATTATAAGATTAACGCGAAAATCGACAGGATCTTGAAATTAAATGTAAGCAACTACTAAATGTCAAAAGACAAGCTCCTTTGTTGACCAACTAATCACAAGGCAAAGGAGCTTACGTCCACTGTACGGCCCTAAAAATGAATTCTTTTGTGGGCAAAAGGAAATCTTGGATATCATCTCCAAGAAATTTCATATGTCTGGAGAATGGCTGGTCACCAGCAAAAGGAAGGAGAGAAAAAGAAGAAGAAAAAAATCAGAGAAAATAATAAAATATTGAAAAATTATTTATGTTATTGTTGGCGGTACCACATAAACTAGCCAATGTCCAAGTCAACAATATTTTGCCAAAATTAGCCGAATTGATTGAATTAGTACAAAGTCAAAATGTTCATAACTAAATTGATACCAAAACAAAAAGTTTATGACTAAATGGGCACCATTAAAAGATTTATGATTAAAATGGCACAAATGCAATAAGTTTAAGATTATTTTCACACTTTTCCCCTTTGATTAAGTGAGACTAGCAATGAAACATAAATTTATGTTAACGGCTTCTAACCATGGGATTTACTGCAATGGCCACCTTTTTTACATGGGAATGAGGAGGTGGAGAGTTCAAATCTCCAACTTTTCAAATGGCTTGGGATGGTGACAGTTAACTTTGGTTATGAATTTCGACTTTTACGCTCTGCAAAAAGGTAAGGTAAAAATCTAAGAGTAAGATATACACAAAAAAAAGTTGACAGCTTCCACTTTAGATGCAGTTTCAAACAAACAAAACAAGTTGAAGAAAAGATTTTGATTGGTGGTTATTAATCATTGTCGAGACTAATTATTTAATTAAACATTGGTTTATGTAAAGTGTAACTTTTAGAAATATGGATTGATGGATGTTGTTATTGCTCTTAACTTTAAACTACTTAATTCACTGGGAAATATCAAAGGCTATTTCAATCTTTGATTGGGATAACTAAGTTAACTAGTAAATCAAGTGACTTCAGAAAATAAGTACTTTACCTCGTAATTAATTTTTAAACTTTTGTAATGCACCGAAACACTTTTACTATAGATTCATTTTGATCTATCACATCAACAGTAACTTGAGGAAAATGGGATTCCCACAAAATTCCCCCTAAAACATGAATATGGTTTTGTTTTTTCATAGATTAATCGGTAAAAAGGACAATGTTTTAGAGGAATTGGGACGGGGAAGACGAGATTGGCTTCTTTATTTGCAGCCAAATCATTCAGCTTTGTATAATTGTGACAGTGAGAAGTGCATTTGGCAGTCGACCTTCGGAATGCCGAAAATTCAATTTGTACATGTTGTGATCAGAAGACCGTAGTGCCTGTAATGCCTCTTCTTTGATTGTTGTGATTGTATGAAGTTTTGCAGATATTCGGCTGAAGAGTGTCTTATCGAAAGGAGTTTTCAACAGTGGATCTATCTAGCTATTGTGTTTTGTTGAAAGATATACTTGGAGGAATTTGATCTAACGAGGAAGTTGGCTTCGATACTCTTAGTTTACAAGCACTAGATATACAAAGGCACAACCGAGTCCTAAGCAGATTTTCAGCATTCGTAAAGCGGCAGATGGATACAGAAGATCACGACTTGTACAGGTTCAAGGAGTACAAGAAAACACAAAGATTTAGGGTTCAGATCGGTGGAGGGACTAATATTAGAATATTGCTTTCGTGAAGATCCGGTGAAACAAAGACGAAGTTCAGGACGGATTTAATTATGCTGCTAGCCTGCTAAGGCAGTTTACATATAGAAGTGATCGGTCGAGCCAAAATGAGACATGAGGAGCTCACACAGGTTACATATAATTCGATGAGAGTCGGGGCATAACGAGTCACTCCTGCTTCACCAGCAGTTCTGCGATTGCTGGGGCATGCGGAATTTGGAAGTGATCGGTCAAGCCGAAATGAGCCATGAGGAGCCAGATGTGAGTTAGGAACTCGCCTCCTCGTCGTAGTTGCCGGGCTTGTTTGACGCCCTTGCACTTGACGGCCGCATAAGCCAGCATCTCCACCCACACCAAACTTATGATTTTCCATTTTTTCTCTGGATCTTCAATCTTGTCCAGCTGTGACGCGAGCCGGCATCCATGGTACAGGGTGAACTTGCTCTTATCGCCTTTTGCCATGATAGGATCTAGTCGTGTGTTCACGTTGTCGCGCAGCGCAGTGCAAGCTTTGGTTAAGTTGAATTTGCCATCTCCAGCCAAATGGGTTTCTGGTCCGTCGACTTTCTTGATTGACTTCTGCTCATTGAAGAAACTCATCGCCACCTTGTACGTGTCTCGGAATTTGACGCGTCCGACTCCAATCGGCAAGAGAAAAGGGTACATGACCAAAAGATACAGCATATACCGAGACAACTGCATGCTCATTTTTGAAGCCGATCTGATGTTAAATCTAACATGTTCCTCTCGGTAAGGAGGGTTTTCAAGAGAGCCCAGATCTTCTGGGTGGCATAAGAGTTCGGTTGCAATGTGCCAGACGAGTATGCTTCGGTCGAAATCTAACTCGATGCTCCATTTGTAATTGTCCAATAGCTCATACCTTCCGAGTATAAGATCTCCCCGGTAGGTCCATTCGGACTGGACTTCCTTCTGGCTTGTTGCCGACTTCAAATGGTCGAAAACCCTTCCTTTTAGAAAGTCGCTCACTTTCACATCATCCTTGTACAAGAGCTTCAGAATCTTCTGGTCGACCTTTAGCAACTCTAGGATTCGGCAGCACGCAGGGTGTTTCTCTTTGAGGGCGAAGCTTAGTAGGTTGCACTGCCCCATAGAACCCGACCACCTGCGCCTGTTATACAGTGGTTGTAACCTTTCGACAAAATTCAGGATGGTAGGCTGGTGATTCTCCAGCCAACAAGCGGCTTCATCGGATAAGAGAAGAATGAATGACCCATAAATCTCCAGGAGAAAGGCCGCCCAGATCAATAAATAGGTCACACAGGTGTTGAAATTGGAGGGTTTGTCCTCCTCTAACAAGGAAAAATGCACCAGGACCATGCCGGTGAATATTATAGTTACGGTGTGGAGAGCAAAGCCCCATCGATTGTGGATTGCCATCGCCTTTGTGTAGAGCAGATCATACATGAATCCCAGTTCGATCTCGATGACTCTGAATACCACGTGAGAATGTTTATCCTTGAGAATTAACAGGCTAGTGTCAAGGTCCCGGAAGCTAAGCACGAGATCTGCGAATAGGCGCCTGAAAATATCGATCAGGTCTTTAGCTACAGCCAACTCGGCCTGGCTGCGCTTACTCATAGCTTTAGGCAAAAGATTTTCATCCCCAAAAAGGCGCCGGAAAAAGTCGGACGTGCCTCTGGCTGCGGCTAAGAAAGACTGGCTGCACTTACTCTTTCCGCTGCCCCGTTCTTGCTTCTTCGATTCGTTGCCGCAATTACTGTTTTCCTCATCCTGTTCTTTCTTCCTCTTCCTCAATTCATTGGATAAGAGCTCTTCATCAGGACACGAAAGATCTCCATATGCCTTCGGGTTGTGTTCTGTGTTCACTCCGTGTACCTCGATCACCTCGTGCGGTGTAACGTCGTAGCCCTCAGCCTTCTTCAACTCATACTCCTCTAGGATCTTCGAGTAATGGAGAGGTGGGTCAGGGATTGAGTCCCTGAACTTCTCGCTACTCGCAGCCCGGAGGACATAAACCCTCTGGCCGTACTTTATGAGGCCGGAGATGATCATGAGAAGCGAAAGCCCTGAGAGCTCGGAGCCTGTCAACGCCTGGAAAAAGATGAAAAGCGTTCCGACCATTTGGACGATGAGTCCGAGCGAACGCCGCAACCAAAGCTCGTTGTCCTCGAGGGCATAGGCTGTGATGGTGTCGGGACCACCCAGGTGCAGCAGCAGGAACGGCGCCCAGAACGCGATCATCTGGGTGTTCCAGTCCAGTCCCTGGGTAGTGGCACCACGCTGCACTTGCTTGAGCTGGGATGTGATCTTGCCAAGCCCATAAATCGCGGTCGCGTCTGCCACCAAGTAGCAAGACCAGACCAATGCCTTCAGCCAAACGTCAGGCCGGTTCTTCCGGCGATGCCCGAGGACAATGAGCAGCACTTGAATGGTGAGGCTGAGGACCACCACGGCTCGCAGTTCCCATTCCTCCCATAGTTCCTTAAGACGTTGAGACGCTTTCTCCATTCCCTCCGTTTACCAGCGTGCACCAGTGAAAGATAACAAAGGCTGAAGATGGTATGCTTTATCAGACACATAAAATAATCCAAGACAATAAAAATTGATGACAAATTTGAAATTCATTACTTACCAACTTACGTCAAAAAATGATGGTGACAAAACTTTTGCTGATTTTACTGAAGTTGCAGTACTTTCTCCTCTCCTACAGAAATTCTTGTTTGGGCTTGAGAGAGAGAGAGAGTTTACAATGAAGAGAGAGGAGGAAGAAGTGAGAAACAAACTGCCTCTTTTCTGATAATCAGTCCTCCCACGGGAAAGGAAGCATTTAAGACATAAACGTGGGTCCATTCACTTCGATTCTGCTTCCAACGTTTTGCCTACTTTGTTCTCTCGCTTTCAACGCAATGGAGGACCTAGGATGCTTAATGACTTTTTCTCTTTATTAACAAACTTCACTATTGTGTTGAGTTAATAAATTTTTATTTGACGGGTTGGTTGGCCACCTTAAAATTTGTTAAACTCTTTTTAAAGTTTATCAATTTAAATTAGTATGACTCAACAATCTTCTCTTATTAAGTTATTTATCAAGTTACATATCACCGAATTGACCTCTCCCATTTGATATGGAATTTATAGACGAAAGAGAGATAGCATAACTAGCTGGCACACATTACATGTAGCATCATTTTAGCATCCAATCATGTGTAGGAAAAGATTCATCTCCTTTCTTCTCCAAAAAATTATAAATCTTTCTAAGAGGTGATCCACTAACCTCTAAAGTGAGTTAACAGGGAGTAAACCACCCCCTTTGAAGGTTGTCTATAGCCAAGGGCTTTCTCATGTGTTTGCATGTAAAAATGAATGTTAGAAGTTCTCCCAATTGATATTGTAGAGAGTGCCTCTAATAAAAGAGTGTTTTTCTTCAATTGGTTTCCCGATCTTTCTCAATGAGTAATATTAGAGAACGTGGTCAAGAACCATGAGTTCACTAGTAGTTAGGGATCCAAGGATGCTAAAGTGTGTTAGTGCATAATCCAGATTTGAGAAGTCAGTTGGTTTGAGACCAAGCTTACTAGGTAAAATGTTGGACATTATAATCAAGTCAGGATGGTGGATATTTTGAGTTTGGTTAGAGTGTCGATTAGCTCAACAACTCCAATTATAATTATTGGAATACCTACATATAATTTTACTTACTAGATCAAGATTTGTGGGATATAGTTGGCAGAAACAACACCATACCGCCCCTAGATGATGACGAGTTAAAATGGAAGATCAAAGCTTGTAAGATGCTCTACATTCTTATAGTGATTGATGAATATGAGTTAGCACATTAAATAATGAAGAGCCCAAGGGAGGCATGGGGTAACTCAACAGAGCTATTTGTGAGGAGGCATGATGCCAAGCTACAACATTTGGACAACAAGCTATTTCCGATCTAACAACAAGACATGATAGTGAGTTAATACTTCTCCAAAGTTAAATTTCTTCGTGCAGAAATTTCAAAGTTGGATCATCATAATGCCATCTCTAAGACAAGGACGAGGAGAATATACTAGCAAACCAAAGAAACTTGAGACAAATAGTTTTCTAAAGGCTTAATTAAAGATGATGAATGTGCATTTTTTAGTTACAAAGGAAGGTTTGTTGACACATGAATTTTGGCCGGCAAACCAAACATTCATTTTTTGCAACACAAAGAAATACTAATAAAAAATAAAATTACGTAACCAAATAGACAGATGATGATGATGATGATGATGATGATGATGATGATGATGATGATGTAACAAAAAGTAATTAAAAAACCCCTACCCATAAATTGAGCCCATAAAACGCAGAAACATCAAAGCCCATTGATCTAAATCCTCAACCTCAAGCCCATCATTCAAGATCTCCAATTGGCTCATGTCGGACCAGCAGCTCAAGTCCATTAAACACGAGTTGATATAGCCATTTCCGACTGACGCTGTTCATCGCTCCGAGCCTCAACGACCATGCCTCTGTTCTACTCCGGTTTCTGATCAAAGGTCTCGAAGAACTTGGTTCCTGCTCTATTCTCCTTCGCTGCCACCGTGGATCTTAACTACGCATCCAATACCTCCTCTTGCTAGTTGACCAACCGATCTCAACCAGTAATCGCTCCTTGTTAAGCATGGTCGCCGGTGAAAAAACAAACTCGCAGCCGCTGGCATTGATGCCCTCAGTCGATTGGAGCTTTCATCAGTGGAACCGAGAGAGAGGGATCAAAATGTCAAGTGCTTCCGATGAAGATTTCTTCTCTTTTTTCTTTTTTTTTTTGCGTGTCTTCTGTGTTAAATGTTTTGTGCGTAATTGAAGGTTGAATGTTGAAGGTTGAATATAGATAATCATTATCTACAAGAAGTTACAACTTTCGATGTCACTGAAAACGCTCAACCATCACTTAGCATCGGCACCTCCATTTGGTATTCTTGATTGATGCCTTTTCTTTTCGGGTGTGCAACACTTAACCAAATTTCACAATAGCTAGTCTCTTATAAGCTCTGCCGATGAGTCATGATACTTATTGATCTTCCATGGCTTCCTGACAATAATTATTTCACATAGTAATTGATGACAATGCCATATGGTTGTGGATATTCATGCCACATAATTGCCTCCCCATGTCTCGAGTCATCTTTCCTAAGTAATCTCAATGGAAAATAATGCCACAAGTGTTACTACTTTTGTATGGTCATTAATTAAGTGCCGTAATTTTTTTTTTCAATTACTTAAGTGCCAAAATTTATATACAGCGCTTGTTATAATTTTTATTTCAATCACTTGTGTACCATTTAATTTTTCAACCAATCACTCAAGAGATAACTTTTCAAAATTATTCACCACAAGTACTATGCCATGTTTAATATTTGGCCCTTGGGTGAATGCTTTTAGAAAGTTATGATACTTAAGTGATTCATTGAAAGTTATTGAACTCAATCTAAATTTTTTTGCAAGTCATGGCACTTGAAGTGTTCGAAAAAGAAGTTATGGCATTTAAGAGAACATTATATAAAAGTTATGACACTCATGATGTCGTTATCCTCCAATCTTAATTAACCAATCAAACATCACTATTTGTCAATTACAAAGAGATCACTATTTTTAAGTCTAAACACAAATTAACAAAAACTATAATTTGTCCGTGACATGTCAATCTAATAAACATGGCCAACAAAAGCGCCCATAATAACAATCTGGCCTAGCCTTTTTAATTGTCAAACGTAAGCTGATTTGGTCCTATTTCATTTTCTAGTTGATTTATTTAAGTCACAAGGCCGTATTGGATTCTTAAAGTAAACTAAGATATAACAAAACCTAATATGAGCAAGTAGGGCTTTCGCCCATTTTTGCTCATTCATGAACAGCCAATCTACACACGTATGAATCCATGAATCGGGCTCCGATACGCACTCCTGATGACGTCTTGGCATATCTTGCAAAGCACTTCCTAACGTGCACTAATGCCGTAAGCTATATCGAAACGGAAAGTATTTTAAAAAAAAGGAAAGCTTGTCATATGTGAAATATCTTACTAGTTCATCAGATAATACTATAAATTTTTATTTGCTAAATGTGTTTATTCCAATCATTCTTGAAATAAGATAGAAACCATCCTACATAGGCGGAGAAAGGAGGTTACCAAAATAGTAAATAATAGAAAAAGTATATGTTAAACACTTATCTAATGACATTAGTGTCCCTAATTTTTCATGGACAGCCACCCACTCCCACGTGGGTCAGCACGGGAACAATGCCTTGTTCAGTGTGGTCAAATTAAAGAAGATGGTGAGGGTAGACCTAAAAGAGCATATTTGGTTGAACGCTAACAGTGTTAGAGATATATATATATATATTATCAATTGATACACAAAATTCATGCATACATAAGAAAGACGCGTCATATATTCTCATTAAGCATTTGAATATGACAATCCGACAGATTAAAAAAAAATAAAAAAGATAGTTCGAGATGCATATGCTTAGGACAAGTTTATCTTGTCCAATATGATCTTGTCTACTTTGCCAAAAGAATATTGCGCCAAGAGCCACACACATGTTATACGTGAACCTCTTTCTCTCTTTTTATTCTAAATTCAATGTGTCTCCATTGGAAAGTAAAGAGTAAAGTTTTATATTCTAAAGCTATGGTTTAAGCAAAGTGTTGTATGGCATAAGTATTAGGTTCTCCTCTGGGGCCATTTATAAAAAAATATTCTATATCTCTCGTGATCTTGATTGACAATTCCATGTGAGAAGAACGATTATGCGAACAAGAATCCAAAATCCAATGAATAGTTATTTTTATTCTTTTCTTGGTTAGAGAGATTCTTGTTGAATAAAAGAGCTACATCATTCAATGATACTGCACACTGATAAATATGTAACATGAAATCAAAACAGAAATAGTGTATCAAATCTATATTCATTTAGAATAACCATCTTTGCACTACTATGAAAATAATAACTTATTGTGAGTTATAAATTTTTAAATGAGTGTACTCTACAACAATTTATAATTATTTGTTATTTATTTTATGTGGTCAGAATAGACTGTTATTCTTATAGTAGATTAAAAGTTGTTACCCAATTATTTCTCTAATTTAAAGAGGGGTACAATCTCTAATTTTCAAATGAAATAAGAACCTTTGATTCTTTTCCTTCAATAATGGAATAAAAGTTGGAGAGCCTTGACGTCACAATCAACTTCAATTATATTCTAAATTTGATTTTTTTTTTTTTTTGGTAAACCCTACTCTATCTCTCAAATTATTGCTCTATCTCTTTGCATGGATATGGAAGTCGAAATCTATACTTAAATCTAAACATCCCCACCCTAACCCCTCTGAGAAGATGGGGATTCGAATTGCCTCACCTCCTCCTTCCCATGTGAGAAGAGTGGTGGCTGTGGTAAGTTGGTTTACTCTAAATTTGATTTGAGGGACGTAATCGTGATGAGGATTCCTTTATGTGCACGATTGCTTTCCGTGATTTCCCTGAACAAATCCAATCGTTGTTCTTTCCTCTTCTAATTCGAATTCCTCCCCAGTCCAGAGATTTCTTTCTTTTGGCTTATTTTTTTTGAGTCCTTGTTCCTAATATAAAGTCATATGCGCCAACACCAGTCCAGTAAAAAATGCAATTTATGTGGGCTAATTATTAAAATGCTTTTAATATACAAATTTAATTGTGATTGATCCCTAATATTTTATACAATAAATACCTAAATTATTATCAAAATTTAGTTATCAACATATAAGAGATAAAAACTAACAAATGACAAATTGGTAAGCTAAAAATTTATTGGTCGATGTGAATCACGCAGCAACGTGGCAAGTATAGGAGCGATTATTCTCTCGGCTCCAACTTTAACTATCTATATATATATATCACGTTTTACCTTATTAACCTCCCATTTCTATGGCTAATTTCTTCATACTCAACGGTTATATGGTTTGTGCTTGATTTGCTTTGACATTGCATTTCGAAGTTTCACGGCGATTTAACTTGATTTAAATTTACTGAGGCCGAATCTCGAAAGCAAGAAAAAGGAAAGAAAGAGGAAGTCACCTGAAAACCATATATAGTTCGCTCCATGAAAAGGGATGAAATTTTTACCATCAAATTGGTTTGTAGGTTGCTCCATTCAGCCGTTTCGATAAAAATGAGCTACATTTATCAATGGACAAGTTTACCACTAAAAGCAAAGCAAGCCCTTTTTTTTTTTTTTCTCATACATAATGACTAGCTTATATACATTCGTGTTTTAACAAAAAATAAAAATTAGTTTGGTGAATCTTTTATGGTTTCATGAAATGGTTTCGAGTGATTGACAAAATACATTTAGGAAATCTTAGAAAATCATGTAATCCGTGTACATCTCAGCTCATTTGATATAGCTGTGACTGAACTGTAGCTGTGTTGAAGTGTTGTAACTTATGTAGTTGATGGTACGTCATATATGTTTTGAGCATCGACTAGCCAAGTGGGGCATTTCCTAAAAGCTGTTATGAGGTGTTTTTATCACAGATCTTATAAATGTTGCGTCATCGCTTTTCACAGCTGAAATTGCTAAGGAAAGTCATACGAAATCACCCCATTGTTATCGTTTTTAATTAAATTTTTTTTTTTTTTTAAGGCCGGTGAGGGCCATTCCAGCTGTAGTTGGACTAGGCTAGTTCACCCGGCATCAAACTTTTTAATAATATGCAAGACCAACTAGTCATTGACCCAAGGCCTTAGATGGTGAAAGGGCGAGAGTTTGTTTTTTAAAAAAAATTCAAAAAATCAAAAAAATTAATTAAAATTTAAAATATTGTTTTCCGGCTGCCACGTCCACATTCCGTAGTCTTTAGATTCAAGTCTTGTTGCGTGCACTTTTGTGTAAAATCCTGAATGCAATAGACCAATCGTGCACATTCCAGCTGTACTTGGACTAGGCTAGTTCACCCGGCATCAAACTTTTTAATAATATGCAAGCCTGGATGGTGAAAGAGTGGACTTTGGATTCAAGTCTTATTGCGAGCACTTTTGGAAATGCAATAGGCGAAAGCTAGCCCTGGACACCAAAGCTAGCCTGGATACCATACTTAACCGCTAAACCAAAAATATATACACAAAAACATGCAGCAACCTTGCGAAATAAAGAAAAAAATCAACAGATTTCACCAAGATACTGAATACTTGTAGTTGTGAGTCAATTTTAAGACAAAGGTAAGTTCCAATCTCAGAGACAAACTGCAATCAATAAACACTCGTAAAATACTTAAACACGAAGCACAAGCTAGCTCTCAACATCTTCAAACTCACATATCCCAACAGAATGATAAAATCTTGAGACTCTGGCTGAAGTATCATTGCCGGAAGCTGATTGATCCGGGCCGGTGTCGATCCTCGTCTATTTCTTGCCGGCGCTCTCTTTCTGCAATGAGTCAAAGGTAAAGATGTTTGAAGAAGATGGAGTTATAAAACTGCAGTATGCAACATTTATGGAATTTTCATCCCATCGTTTATTTATTTCCCTCGAAAATGGCACCATCTCAAATTCGACGTGAAAAAAGCAAAAATCTGTAAATGAAGATAAAATGCATATCGAAATACAACATATAAATATAGCACCATCAAAGCACGTCTTCCTGTAGATTAAAATCAGGTTTTCGTTCATCAAAATCCATCAATGAACAATATAAGCCTTCATTTTGCTATTTTCCAAATATTCACGTAACAAATAGGTTACACAAGAAACAACCGATATCACTCTCTAAATATACTCTGTTATCTCTCCTAAAAGACAGATTAAATGTTTCTTAAATGGTACATAGTAGAGCAAAGTTGCACTTTCGTCGATAATAGCAACAACAATAATAATAGATTTTACCTTGGACACTAACTCCTTTGTTTTGACCAATATATGTGGGGAACTCTCTTGGCAAGGTCTTCCTGAACTTCTGTCAGACTCGCACTTTTCAAGCTGTTGATATGATGCAAGCCATCGAACGTCGCTAGCTTCTTGCATCGCCTGATTTCCAACTCTTCGAGATTAGGCATTGCACCTTCCTCAAAGACCAATGTTTCCAATTCCTCGATCCTCCACAGTTTTAGGATGCGGAGTTCTGGAAAACCTGCTTCGCAACGCAAGCATGGGCCAGTGTATGATCGAGCCAATAACCTGAGAACCATCAAATATTTCAGGCACTTCAGGACCGGCATTGGATTGACTTCCAGCTCCGACATCGACAAGGTGAGCGCTTGCAGATTCCCCAGAAGGACTAATGACAAGTCCTGTACAGGCCGCAATGATCCGAGCAAATACAAGTTCGAAAGAGATTCGAGCCCTGTCATGTTACTTAAGTTGAGGCTCGCAGGCTGACCGATCTGGTCCCTGGATCCCAATCTCAGGGACTCGAGCATGGCCAACTTCGAAACTTGTTCTGTCACCGCCTTCACTGCTCCAGGACGGCATGTCACGCCCAGCTTCTTCAGGCTTTGCAGCTTCCCCAACACACTTATCATGGGGCTTTTAGCAGTTTCTATGAACACACCCCATAACGTCTGGAGTTTAGTATTCAGAGACTTCCCTGTTGAGATTCGGTGTGGGATGGAGTTATTGAATGATGCTTCGCTCAGGTACAGATGCTGGAGGTTCTTTGCATTCCAAATGGTGCTCGTCACTTTAGTTACGTTGGTGTGCTTCAGATCTAAGGTTTCCAGGAGCAACAGATTCCTGACTGATTTTGGAATTGACTCCAGAACCGTCCATCTCAATCCCAAATACCTTAGGTTTGACAGTGTATTCCCGAATGTCTCAGGGAGCACAGGCTTGTAAACACCTTCGAGATCAAGTACCCTTAGCTGAATAGGGCGTCCTTCTAAAATTGGTGATTTAAGAAGAAATTCGATCTCTTGCGCTTGCATCCCTAGCTTACAGGTGTTAAATGACGCAAAAGACCGAAGGAATTGGACGTGGTAACTATAATGTCCTGTCACTTTGTTTTGCACTTGCTTTGCACTCTGCTCAGCCTCGGGGCCCATGATCCTCGATTCCTCCTCTGAGTGAGAGTCAGAGCTGTACTGGATCTGACGGAGTCCGAATTTTTTTGCTTTCTGATGGAAAAATTCATGAAGAAAACCAGGCAGGCGACATGATTGGGCACGTCCATCCAGTTTCCGCCGTATGACACAAATCAAGTTCCTGCTCTCTAATTCACGAAAACAGTCCTCTGCTGATGGCATTTGGACCGACCTGTCAGCAGCCTCTGCCAGCAACCCCTCAGCAGCCCATTGCCGGAAAAGCCTCCTTGTGGGGACCTCGGACTCCTTAGGAAAGACAGCCATATAAAGAGCACATGGCTTCATCATGTAAGGCAATTCGTCGAAGCTCAGGTGCATGACATCATCAAGGGTGGGACGATCTCTAAGCCGATCGATGATGGCCACACAGTTGCTCACTTCCACAGAAGACAAAAGTCCTCCTAGCAGTGAGATCGCCGGGGGAGGACCATTGCATTTCCTCAGAATCTGCTCAAGAATGGTCATCTCTGATTCCGAGTCGTCATCTCTTGCGATGCTTACCTGCAGCAATTTTTTGCACTCTTCATCGGTCATGTCAGGGGGTAATCGGATACTGGGTGTCCAAGGGTCTGCAAATTTTTGCATTTCTGCATTAGGAGTAGTGATAATGACTCTGCTTCCTTTTGCTGAGTCCACGAATGGGACCAAGAGCTTGTTTATGAGACTGGCCTCGCACAAATTATCCAAAACTATAAAGTACCTAATCTCCATCAACGATTTATGGAGCATCTCGAACAGCTGCTCCTCTTTCTTGTGCTCCAAGTCTTTTGCGTTATCTGGAAGTGGCGTCTGTTTCAGTATGTCCACCAGGAGGTTCTTCATCGGGTCAGACTCCACCCCAAGGTCAGTGACACGGACCCAAGCACGACAGTCAAAGTGATGCTTGATTTCTAGCTTGCTGAAGACACTCCTCACCAGTGCGGTCTTGCCACAGGCTCTTTTGCCAACCACCGAGACCACCCGAAGGTTGGAGTCGTCATCATCCTTTGGACCAATCAACCAGGCCAGAAGCTCTTTTACATATTCATCGCGACCCCCAATATTGGACTCAACCCTCTGCCTCTTATTTTCTCGATTACTCTTGCTGGATGATGCCCTTTTATTGTCCAGCAGGCCTTCTTCAGCAGGAGGCAGCGATGATGTGAACTCTTTGGACAACAGTCTAAATTCCTTCATGAAATCCTTGGCCATCTTTTTCCTGGCAAGTACTTGGTTCACAACCGAGAAGAACCGGACTCGAGCGAACCCCTTGGCAAAACGACCCTTTTGCCATTTTGACCTCCGATCTTGGAGCGATTGGATGAAGAATTCTTCTGCAATCTCCTCAGCTCTACGAGCCCAGGGCAGAAGCCGTCCCTCGCCTTCGCCATTCTCTTGGTTGTGGTCATCGTTGAGCTTGGCGTGTTTCCGGGTGTTCAGGATTCTTTGGATATCGCTTATGGAGTGAAAGATTTGATCTCTTACTTCTTGATCGATGATGACGTCTTCGGATTTGCAGAGAAGATCACGAAGTCTGGCTATCAACAGGGAAACGGCCACTTCAGAGGCATCCATGGGACTGAACTGAACAGAGAAGACGCTGAAAAAGGATGAGGACTGATTAATTAACTGGGAAAGAACGATCGGCTTTATGTTTTTCAAGGTGCCTGTATTGCGAGATTTGAAAAAAAAAAGAAGAAAAAAGAAAAATTCAAAAGAATCAATGTATGTTGTTTATTTCTATTTCCCGAAAATTATACGAATTGCGAACCTAATAATAATCACAAATTAAATTACAATTGTCGGAGGCCCCATCCATGTTGCTAAAGTCAATATGCGCCTATCCTATGCGGGTGGAATGGGACATGGAAAAAGTACGATTCTCGCGTGAAAAGCAATCTCATGACTCGGGAGTCTTACGCTATCCTCGTTCTCCTGTTGTCTTAGCTTGATCGGCTAATTTCAATTGCTTTCAAGGCGACAATCTCCTATCCCCTAGGATTTTAGTCAAACATTAATTGATACCATTTCGAAACTATTCAATTAAGGTAACATTCCGTGACAACCACAGGCATCGCATCCATGC
Source organism: Corymbia maculata (assembly GCA_014182735.1). Lineage (NCBI taxonomy): Eukaryota > Viridiplantae > Streptophyta > Magnoliopsida > Myrtales > Myrtaceae > Corymbia > Corymbia maculata. The sequence goes on from CM024691.1 coordinate 25,575,081, forward strand.
ATAGGACAGGTAATTTGATGACATATTGGTTTTGCTTATTTATATAATGGTAGGAAGCGGAGTCCCTTTAACTTGTAATCTAACTAATCAAATCTTTGAACTTGGCATGATTATTCTCATTAAGTCTTTTAGGTTTCAAATCTGATTATTTGGCATTCACTCATTTCATTCGTGTCCATAAAAGTTTTGATGCAGAAAGCTGGAGGGTAGTGTTTGTTTACGAAGAATTTTATTGCTTGAGGTTCGGTTGTAATATTAATCTTTGGTAGAGTAACGCAATTACAAGGATTTGGTTGGAAAACACGAGCTCGGGGATGGAAAATGGATTTTTTTCCTTGCAGAATCCTAAGTCACAACAAACGCAGCAATGTACAGATTTGAATACTAGTTATGTGTAATTTAAAAGCAAAGTAGCTACGATTGACTTCATCTTGAAAGATTACTTCGTTTATATCCTCCTGTAACTCTCTTCAGTCTGATTTGATAGCGTAGAATTCAAGTATTTCGTCACCAGCTTGGCCTTTCTAATTTGCCGAAAGAGTTTCTAGCTGCAATAAAACTGATTTCCATGGTCAGCAAACCTGAAGAACACAGCATGATTCGAGTCGAAACTATTTCAGACTGGCGAATATTTATTGTTTGCCAATGGATGCATCAGCAAACATAGAGAGGAGATCGATACAAACACTCGAGCCACAATTCACGCAATTGCCGTGAAGACAAGGCCTTTGATGCTGAGGCCGGATTTCCAATCCTTCTCAGTTTGCATGAGGGAAAAGCTTATCTCGCCGATTGTTTTGGGTGTCGTCTCGAACTTGCCGATGCTAATTGGAATCCACTTTTCCTTTTCCAATCTGTCCAATCTTTCAGTGCGTACCTGCTTACTTCCATTCGGTAAAGAGAGACTGAGGTTCACAGGAGCTTGCCATCCCTGGCTTTCGTTGCTCATCTTGATGGCAACCGTGACTTCGTAAGTCGTCCCTGGAGAGAGCATGATCGTTTTGCATTTCCCATTGATCTCTAGCCAGCAAACATTTACTAGGTCGGCAATGTGCACTTTCTTATTGACCGAATAGCTGAAACTCAGAAATATTCAAGAAGCAAAGGGTCAGTTTACTAGCGATGATGATGGTTAGCAATGATCTCATTTCCATGTAAGCAGTTCAAAATTTTCGCGACAGCAAAGATTGTTTTTAGTGCTGCTAAATGAAGAACTTGCGGATGAAAAAAGGTGCATATTCAGCGGCATCGGGAAATACGCAACCTCAAAATAACGCTAGAAATATGCCAACACAAAGGTACTCATTTAGCGGCAACAGCGCCTTTCTTGCCATCTGCGAGTCATTCTTGTCGGAGCAAATTCATACGTTGTACAGGGCTGACCTAGTCTCTCGATCATCACATGAAGTTTCGACTTAAAATGTAATTGTTTAGGATAGAAGTAGCAATGTTACCACGACTCCTCTTCTCTCCATGTCCAGTACTCGCTGCTGTCACCCCAAACGATATGTAAGCCCTTAGCGAGAACCATCAAGCAGCTCTTGTTTAGGTCCTTGTCAACCCAATACTTGTGTGTATATGGCTGCACCTGTAAGCACAGAGCAGTGATCAGTAAGTGAGACATTAGCAAAATTGGAACAAAACTCGGCTCGGCTCTTGTCCCATCAGGAGCTGCCGAGCTCCCATCTGATCTGTGATGGCCTATTCATAGATGCACTTATCATCTGCAAGTGGTCTTGACTTGCAGATTTTACTGCATATCATGCAGCTTTAGTTTCATGGCGGGCATCGCAAGTGGACCCAAATGTTTTTTCAATAGATCATTATCAATCGGAGCAAAACAAGTTCTTTTTTGTCCTCTGGAACTTGCCTGATCTTTGCCATCTTTCGGCTCTTCCTTCTTCTTGTCGTCCTTCAAGAGTACTCCTGCATAGATTTGAAGGCTCACCTCATTTATGTTGAGGTCGGCGATTTCGTCGCCGATCGCTCTTCTCAACATCGCCAAGGAAATGAGAGGAGGCTTTCTCGTTTTACTTGTGCTGATTCGGGCGGGGTCTTCTTTATTCGTCGACGGCGACAAATCGGGTGCATCTCCCGCTGCTGCAGAAATATCTACCAACTTTCTCGTTTCACCTGTGCTGTTTCCGGTGTCTTCTTCATTTTTTGACAGTGACGAATCAAGTGCATCTCCTGCTGCAGAAATCTCCGCCATCTTCTTCCAGATGTGCTCGTACCTACCATGCATGTACACCAAAAAAAAAAAAAAAAAAAAAGAATCAAAAGTTTGAGTTGGTCTAGCGTTCGACTAAATTGAAAGGTTGAGTTCTTGGTCAGGACAATGGGGCTCTACCAAAGAAGACGACGTCTGCTTGCTTGGAGCTCGAGCTATGGCGGAAGAAGCAGAGAGGAAGATATGATGGTGGGGTTCTGATTTTTACAGATTTTCATAGCCAGGTTGGAGATAAAGCGACCCGAATGGGAATAACAGATATAAAAACAGTAGCAATAATGACGATGTCACGCTGAAGACGCGCACCTTCGTTATTAATGATGTCATCGCTCTTATGAAGGAAAAAGAAAAAGGAGGGTTTGAGCTAAGTGGGCTTGAGCCCCAATAAGTAATCGGTCCGCCAGCTCGCTCGTCAAAAGGCTTGTTAAGAGCAAAGCCTTCTTTACTTCCAGGCTCGATTTTCCTTCACACACATGGAAAAAATGTTTCAGTGCGATTGCAAAATTATCTAGTTATGCCGAGTAATCACGTCCGTGTCGCCAATTACAAAAATGTTTCAGTGTGAATGTGAATAGCATATATTTTTTTTATACTGAGATTGTTAAGTGTGTGAAAAAGTATCAATTCATGCTAGTTTCGAGTTAATCATGCCAATTTCGACAAGCTATTGTGCCCCAACTTGAAGAGATAGAGATCGGACATGCCTTGCTTCTAGAGGTGTCAAAATGGATCATAAACCGATATTGTAACTCATTTTTAGTTAAATAGATCGTATATGAGTTTAATGAAAGTTAAATATGAGTCATAAATGGGTCTTAAAAATTAGAGCAAAGAAAGAAATGGATCTTAATGGGCTATTCCCACTTTGAACCCATGAACCCATATTCTCTCTCCTTCCATCCCAATCCTCCATCTACCGATAATGATGGGAGAAAAAGTAGACTGAGCGGCGCTTGTGCAGGTTGCCGGCTCGCCCCTCTCGGTGATCACAGAGGCATTTAAGGAGATGGTCAGCCTCCTCCTCTAGCTCGACAAGGACGAGATCGTGGAGCTCTACTTGGACAAATTCTACAACACTTGCTCCTTGGTCTCTACTCTCTTTGGTTGCCTTGGTCTCGCTTTCCAGTTTGTTGAGATGGAGCCAAAGTTCACCTGGATCTAGCAAGCCGACCTTGGTCGAGCTTGGGCTTGCCTGGATCTGGCAAGTCTCTAGCTCGCCAACCGCAATGGAGTTCGAGCTTGCTTGGATTGGCTGAGCCTCGACCTCACCATCTGGTTGTCGCTAGTGAAGGAACAAGGGGAAAGAAGAAGGAAGAAGAAGAAGAAAGAAAAGAGAGAAGAAGGAAAAAAAATTAAAAGAAAAAAAAAAAAAAAATACAAGAAAATAAATAATAATAAATCCAAATTTTTGAAAATAATTAAAAATTTGATCTTCTTTTAAAAATTTATTTGTGGTAGATAGATATCCATACACATAATGGAAAAATACTTTTAAAAGGAAGCTCAATGCTATTTAGATTGAAATTCAATAAATATCGAAATAGAAATTCTAACTATTATAGTGTAATTTTTAACTTGGTGAATCACAATTAAGAAGTTACACATTCTCACATTTGAGAAGATTTTTTATAAGCAAATATTATTTTCATGTCAATCATTAGTTGATCAAACTTTTTCTTATCAAGAGTTTTTAAAAATATTTCAATTTAAAGGTTTTTCACTTTTTATTATTATTTTCTTTACTAATTTTTTATTGTTTAATTTACTTTTCAAATTTGATGTAAAGTTTTTTTTCAAGTAACTTATATCCAAAGAGCTTAAAGTAGATTAAATGGATGGGAGTAGATTTTCCTAAATTGAGTTAAATATTAATGTGTTTGAAATATGGATCGGGTTAAGTTGGATCGGAATTAGATGAGTTATCAAATTTACATTGTATAAAAATATTGCATAAAAATAGGTTAAACGGATTAAATGAGTCAACATAGGTCGGATCATTTTTGAGCCGATCCAAAACCGACCTAATCTATCCATTTGACGAGTCATCTAATACTAGAAGAAATCAATCCGTCACGAGTCAAGAAAGACGATGGCACTTCTGTCTTTACCGCGAAACTCTGTAAAAAGCTGCAGAGACACTCTTCTAATAAAGGTATTTGCAATTCGGATCCACCATCATGGTAGTACTTTCCCGAGTCATCTAATACATCTGCACTGTCCAGTGCTAGCTATCGACTCAGCTGTAGAACAATGAAAGTGCATTTTTCAATCAAATATTTGGTCGGCACTAGTAAAATTCTTATCTGATAGTGTCTGATTCTAATTATCGAATTTGCCTTGCATCAGCTTTCTGTCTGTCGTGCATCAATACCGGTAAATTCATGTCCATAGTGAATGTCAGCCTCAAAGGCAGACATCCATCCGTGAAAATCTTGGATGGTCATATTTGAATTGAAAAGCTAAGTTTGAACATAGAAAAGTAAATTTGACCACATTAATAACTAGTTATTTTTCCCAATAGTTAGTAACTTCTACCGTAGAGAGATTTTACGCGCGGTTTGTTATTTTCAAACACGCAATCAAGAGGGAACACAAACTAATTTTGTAGAAGCAACCCCATAAAAAATATTTGTTTCTACGCGCAAAGTGAACCAGCAATTTATGCAGCAGAAAATTTAAAAATTTAGGGAAAGATAAATTACAAAGTATAACTCGACTCTTTCAGCTACAACAGCCCAAAATAGTTCGAAAGTTTAAATTATATCTTCTTTTCTTATGTGACAACTCAAATTTGCCAAGCTAATAGCTTTTATGAATGAAAACTAGATTTATTTTGGAGAGTACCCTAAAGAAAAAAGAGGATTATCACGTTAGAATCCCTTCTAAAGCGGAGCGAGTGAACAAAGGAGAGAGAGATGATTATGAGAGAGCTTGCTATGGAAAGCTAGTGATCAAAATCCTCGCCAACTTCCAATAAGCACCGATTGTAGGCAATCTTGGAATGCAGCTTTAGGTGGTGATGAACGAGCAAATAGAGGACAAAGAGGGGGAAAGAGACTTAAACAACCGTTCCTAAATGATCACTACCTTATATGATTACTTATATAACTCGTTCAGATGATCACCACCTTATATTATGTCTTCCCAATGATCCCAATCATCATTCTAATTGTCATTTTTGAGCCTGCAAGACCATTGAAAGATATTAAAAAAAGGTTAAAGTAGACATTAATAAATACGATAATTTGTCCGTCTCAATGTAATGAACATGGCCAACGTTACCCGTAATAATAGTCAGGCTTACAAGACTTACATTAAGCCCATTTACAGTAGCCAGACGTGGATTGATTTTTTTTTTTTTTAAGTTTCTATTTAGTTGGTTTATTTGAAGTCACAAGCCTATATCTTAGAGTAAATCAAGATATAATCAAAGACAATATGAGTAAATAGAGCTCAGGCTCATTTTCGCTAATTTAATTCATATACATACATATAGATATGAATCGAGCTCCGATCTGCATACCTGGTGACACCTTGCAAAGCACTTTATATGCACTAATGCAGCCAGTTATTTTGAATATTTTAAAGAAGGAAAGTGTGTCGTCTATAAAATATATGTTGATTAAAATTAAAAGTTTAATTTACTCAATGTGTTCATTAGTATATTCTTGATACATGATAAGAACCTTCTTCCATAGGTAGCGGAAGGAGGCTACCACAAGAGTAGATAATGATAAAGTATAGGTTAAACATTTATCTGATGAGTACTTGCGCTCCTTCAAATGGTACATGTCTTCCATTATGATTTTATGTAAGATCTGCCTACTCAAATACTTAATCATTGGTAAATCACTTTGCGATAAGTAAACACCTGAATTTTTGTTGACGTTTTTAAATATAATTTTTTTTTATAAAAAGGTAAAAAGAAAAGCAATATATTTATGAAAATGAATAGAAATGATTGAAAAAATGGAATGAATAATAACGAAGTCATATAGGCTGGTGCTGTCCAGCCCATTTGGCAACTTCAGCCTTCTAACCCCCTCCCTCCATTAGTCCAATCCATTTCTTTTAAGTCCTTCAACCCATCGTTTTCTTTCTTTTAGTCCATCTCTTTTTTTTATTTCCTTAGCCCATCAGAACTAAAAGGAAGAGAAGCCCGGCCACGGTTCTCTTTTCTTATGCAGCTCATGTCTCTGAGAAAAAAAAGGGCATGCGGGTGATGCAAGAGGAGAGAAGGAATATACGGTGACGAGCTATGACGAAAAACGCGAAGGCATCCGTCGGAGAGGCGAGCGGTAGACGAGAGTAGAGCCAATAGGTTCTAGGATAGGTGAGCTGGCTTTAGGCCTAACAAAAAAATATTCCTCCTCCGAAAAAGAAAACCTGCAAGGAACCAAAAGGAGAAAGCGTACGGTTTTGAGGAAGGGAGGCGCTCGGGAAAGCTTCTTCAGAGAGAAAGAAAAGGAGGAGGGAGAGGATCGTTGGCCGTGGAAGAGCACAGCTGAAGAGAGCAGACTGAGAGAGAGAAAAGGGGGAGAGAAAGAGAGAGAGAGAGGGAGAGAGAGAGAGAGAGAGGGAGAGAAGAGGTCCCGGTTTCTGCTTTTGACGAGGGCTGGTTTACTGGTTTTTCTTGAAGGGCTGAGAAGGAGGTCTGGCTGCTGGTTTTTCGTGAAGGGCTGAGCAGCACGTACCATTCTCTGGTTTTCTGGGTGGCTGAGAGAGAGCGCTTTTTCGGATTTTTCTGGTGCTCGGTAAGGAAAAAAGGAGGAGGGCATAATTCTGAAGGCACAGAGGGTGCTCAGCGACGAAGAAGAGGGACGCACCGACCTCCATAGGCAAAACACAATGGCTGTTGTGTTTTGCATTTCGACACTGTCCACCAGTGCTCGCCGCTTCTGATTTCAGTGAAGCTTGATAGTAACACAGGTAAGTTTTCACTCAACATTGCCGACTTTTAGAGTATTTTGTCTAGTTGATGAGTTCATGTAGATTCTAGTCGAAACTGGGATTGTTTGGTGGCAAACAGTGCTGATTCAAGGCTTGATGTGCCATCTTCGATTTGAATAGAGCAGCAAATTCACTACTGAAACTCGTATGCAAAGACGCATGCCATGTTCGACAGAATGCGTCAATGAAGTACCGAAACGCATCCATTTGATCGACGTTAGAAGTTGAGTTTAGTGCTCGATTGTTCATGTACTGTTGAAGCGTCTGCTTTTGTTGAACCGTGATCCATTTTGGAAAACTCTAGAATCAACTACACCTGCTTAGGAATGAAGTATACTTAATTAAGAAGGAAAGTCTTGGCGGCAACAATTGTCCAAGTCGGCAAAGAAGGGTGTAAGAAAATTAGAAGACAAGTTGAAGAAGAAACTGTACGTGAGAAGCAAGCAAGCAGCAGCAAAACAAACCTTTGAAAAGTCAAAAAAATAGTGGCTATGAAGAAGAATCTGGACGTGAGATGAAGAAAGCAAGCAAAGTTCAACTTGGACTTTAGCATGTAAAGAAAAAGCTGCTGCCACACTAAAGTCGGTCAAGAAGAGGCGGTGTCCCATGCCTATAAATAGGACTTGGTGGACGTCTCCTCCAAGCAGTAGATTAAAAACTAGAAAAACTATCCTCTTTGTAATACCAACTAGTACTAGGAGCATTTTCCTTCCTTTGTTGTTCCCTTGTTCTTCTCATGCAGTGAAAGTTACTTTCATTTACATATAATTTCTTGCTCCCTTGCCATATTTCATACACATTTGTACACACGCTTCCGCAAAAACCCAACAGCTTTCTCAAGTTTTTGCTATGTTTTCCTGGGATTTCATGATAATCATCAATCTTATTAAGTCACCGAGAAAGCCAAATCTCGTCAACGTGCTCTCACCCCGCCGGATAAGCCTATGGTTTGAGGTCATGTTATATGGGTTGCTTTTCCTCACGTCAATATATTCATGCTCGCTGGATTGATGGTTTGCTGGTTTTAGAAGTTTAGGATCGGTATTTTTATTTTTATTTTTTTTTAGTTCGTTAAAATTTTGTGGTTGCCGGAAGGGCAAGTCGGAGAAGATAAGTGCTGGTCGGTGGCCAGATGTTGGTGTGGCATCCAATGTTGCCATCTCTGGTTTGGCGATGAAGTTGCAGGTGAAAGAAGGGATGTTCGGTGAAGGAGACGTCGGGAGGTTGAAGATGACCCAGAAGAAGAAGAAACGTGCAGAAAAAGACAGAAAATAGAAAAAGAAAGAAAATATAATAAAACAGGGGCTGGGCTGAACATTCTTTGAGTGGGCTTAGGCCACGCACTGGGCCGAGTTTTTGTAAAAAGGGGTGAATTGGGCTGATTTACCTTTTCTCTTTATGGGCCAATTTAATAGGAAATTCGTGTGGGTTAGGGCCGGCCCGGTCGATAGTCCAACCCGGACCATTAGTGTCCGGGTCAGTTGACTCGGGCCGAGTCTCTTGACCCGGTCCAAGTCCTTAATAAAAAATAATTAAAAAATTCTAAAAAATCCGAAAAATGTTAAAAAATCGAAAAAATCCTAAAAATTCATAAAAATTCGAGAAAAATAGAAAAATTGGAAAACCTTTAAAAATATTAAAACCCAAAATTGGACAAGCCTTTAGGTTTTACAATGGAGTTTTGTGTTTTGTGTTACATTTTTCTTTTTAAAGGCGATATTAGAATACTTGGGTGCTTTGAATGTTACTTTATTGCATTAAAATAGTTAGGATGAACCTTAGATTTCTCGGATAAGTTACCATATCGTTAGTTATCACACAATTGAGTTAGCTATCGAAAGGGCATTAATCTTAAGATTAACGTAATCAATTCTTAAATTTAGAATCTCTAATTGCGTGAATAGTAAGATATTCTTCCGTATCTTGAAAGAAGGCGATATGTGTTTCTGGAAAAATGTATTTATGTTCCTATTTTTTATTGTGTTCCTTGTACAAGATATGCTAATATTTATAGTACAAAAGAAAATAAGGAAAAAATAAAGACGATTACATATGATTACATTTTTGTATTCTTTCTTCAATTATCCATGACTGAGGATCAATTAGAATCATAATCAAGGATGGAATCAATTCCTTCTCTAACACTCCCCCTCAAGCTGGTGGTTTATATATGTCAAAGACGCCAAGCTTGCTCAATAAATAAGTATGTTGTCTTTTTTTTTTTTTTTTTTTTGAGCGGTAAAACTTCCTTTCATTACTAAACGGAGTTTTGATTACATTCGGATCGAAGCTCGTAACATAGAATAGATACGAGGGGGTGGGGGACGGGTTACCCAGTTGGGTGGGAGTGAACCGGCTAGGTGGGCCTTCGCTACCCAATCTGCAGCCCGGTTAGTAGTTCTAGGTTCATGGATTAATTTGGTATCTTCAAGTTGGGCCATTAAGCACCTGCAGTCTTCAATGATGGACCTCGCGGCCCATGGGACTTCCTCCAAGCCCAGCACTTGCTGCACAGCTTGTCAACAGTCAGAAGTTAGAAGTAGTTTGGAGTTCGGCGCAAGTACAGCGCGATCTGGTTCTGAGCTGGGAGAACTACCCCTCTTGTTTCTTATCCACAAAAGTGCTGCCCGTATAGTTAGGGTTTCTGCAAGATGCGTTGATGGGGCTTGAAATTTCTCCGTGAAGCCGGCGATGAGAAGACCCTGGGCATTTCTGCAAACGCCCGCTGCAGAGGCCTCCATTCTCGAGCAATTCCAAGCAGCATCCAGGTTGAGTTTGAGGACTCCCAGATCTGGCGGTTTCCAGATCGCCGGCTATGGGTCTATGATCGCAGCTATTTTTCTGGTTTTCGCACTCCATTTGATGAAGTTTAGGTGCTCTTGTTCTACTCGCACTAACAATTTCGTTCGGTTTTAGGTTCTGCCCTTTGAAGATTCTTGCGTTCCGTTGTTTCCACATCGACCAAAGTGTTCCTACAAATAGAGCTTTGAACCGAGGGGAGGTGTTTGAGGTAAGGGTCTTGCATACCTTCTTGTCCATTCGCGTGATCGTTGTTGGGGAGATGGCTACGTTTAAACGCTTATCTGACCATATCGTTCTTGTCCGTCGCATAGGAAGAAAAGATGCTCTGTGATTCTGGTTCGGCCTCACAAAGCGGGCACTTCGAGTCAGGTAAGAGATTCCTCCGATGCAAATTTTCCTTTGTTGGGAGGGCGTTGTTGCATACGCCCCATAGGAAGAATTTAATTTTGGGGGGGGATTTGTAGATTCCATATTTCGGCCCATAGTTGCTTAGGGGTTTGGTAGGATGTTGATGCTACTTGTGTTGGAATATTTGCTTGTTTGGCTCTTATAACATTGTATCCACTATTGACCTGGTATGAGTCATTTGTATTTGCGATCCATAGTAGCTTGTCCGGCACAGGGTATAGTCCTAGGGGTGTCACAAGAATTTCTTGCACCGTATGTTCAGGAAAGAATTCAGCCAGGAGAGAGGAGTCCCATTCTCTCGTTGCTTCTTCTTTTATAAAATGAGAGACTAGCGTAGGTTCGTTGCGATTTGCTGGACCTCCTATCTTCCCTGATGTTAGCCATCTGTTTTCCCTAATTCTGATGCTGTTGCCATCTCCGACTTGCCACTTTATTTCTGGTTCGATTAGGTTTCGTCCCATGATAATGCTTTGCCACCCCCATGATGGTCTGGGGCCTTTTTTAGCTGTCCATAGGCACTCTCTCGGGAAATAGAGGCCCTTTAGTAACCTGCTCCACAGTGCCTCAGGTTTTTGGCTAAGTCTCCAAGCTTGTTTTCCTAGTAAAGCGCTGTTAAAGTCCACCAAGTCCCTGAAACCTAGTCCACCCTGGTCTTTTCTCGCCTTCAAAAAGTTCCACTTTTTCCAGTGGATCCCTTTTCGGGATGCATTTAGTTTCCACCAGAAATTGGAAATCTTCTTTTCAATTGCTCGGCAAATAGATATAGGGATTCGAAATAGGGACATGGCATATTGTGGGAGTGCTTGTAGGACTGTTTTGATTAGTATTTCCTTCCCTGCCTTCGAGATTAGCTGTTCTTTCCATCCCTCCAGCTTTCTATCCACTTTAGCTAGCACTCATGAGAACATTTGTTTTTTTGTTTGGCCCCAGTCAGACGGTATCCCCAAGTATTTTCCTGTTTTCTCTATGATAGGGACTCTTAGTTCTGCTGCAATATTTGCCCTTAATCTAGGTGGGCAGCTTTTGCCAAAGAAAATTCCTGACTTGTTTAGATTAATGGCTTGCCCTATTGCAAAGCAATACTGGTTCAGAGTATTTGCTAAATTCTGTGCTTCTCTACTAGTGCCATCTAGAAAGAAAATTGCATCATCCGCAAACATCAGGTGTGAGAGTGTGGGGCAGTGGGAGTTCAAAGTGATTCCTTTTATCATGCCATCATCCACTGCTTTGGACATAAGGCTGGAGAGGGCGTTGGCCATAATGATGAAAAGGTAGGGGAATAGTGGGTCACCCTGTCTTATGCCCCTTGATGGCGTAATGACATCCGTCGGTTCTCCATTTACATTTACTGTGAAGGTGGTTGTAAAAATACAAAACCCAACTAGGGAAACCCATTTATCACAGAAACCTATTCTCGACATGTAAGTACAGAGAAAATCCCATTCCATCCTGTCATATGCCTTTTGCATGTCTAATTTTAAAACAGCCTAATATTTTCTCTTCCTTTTCCTTACTCGGAGTTGATGCAAAACTTCTTGGATAATGAGTATGTTGTCTTGGATTTGGTGCCCCTCCACAAAGGCACTTTGTTCCGGCGATATGATGCTAGGTAGCCAGGGTTTGAGCCTATTTACCATGACCTTTGCTATGATTTTGTAATTGAAATTGCATAGGTTTATTGATCTATACTGAGTTAAACACTCAGGATTGGCAACTTTAGGGATAAGGATGATTTGGGTAGAATTCAGGGCAGGGGGGAATGTACCTTGGTGAAAGAAGGAGACCACAGTATTGAAGATGTCCTCCTGGATTATCGGCCAGCTGTTTGGATAGAATAGTCCGTTTAGACCGTTCGGCCCAGGTGCCTTGGTAGGCTCCATTTGGAACACTGCTGTCCGTACTTCTTCCATGGTTATTGGCCTGACTAGAGCTTCATTCATGTCGTTTGTAACGACCGGAGAGCAAAGCTCTAGTACAGGTTGAAAATGTCTAGGACCCACCGACGTAAATAAATTCCTGTAGAAGTCTGTCACATGTTGTTTTAGTGCAGTAGGGTCCCTACACCACTGCTGGTCAGCCATCCTCAGCATTGAGAGCTTGTTTCGTTGCCTTCGTTGGATAGTGGTTGCATGAAAATATTTTGTATTCCTGTCACCCCATTTCATCCAGTTAATTCTGGATCGCATGTGCCAGTACATTTCTTCTTGTCGCCATAGTTCTTCAATTTGATCAACGACCATTTTATATTCCTCTCCACTCCGTAGCCTAGGCTCGTTGTTTGTTAGGGCTGTGAGTTTAGCATTGAGCTGCTCAATTTGCTGAAAAGCGTTCTTGAAAGTTTTCCTGCTCCAAACTCCTAGGTCTCTAGTCACCCGCATTGTTCTACTCACTATGTCCCTTTGGATTTTTGGGTCGTCCTTCCAAGCTTTTTGTACAACATTTAACCATTGAGGGTTGTCTAACCAGTAGGCTTCAAATCTGAAAATTTTTTTCCGTTTCCTGTTGCCATTAGAATGTAGTGCTAGGATAATTGGACTGTGATCCGATCCAATGGCAGGGAGGGCAAATGCTTCAGCAGATGGAAAGGAGATTCTCCAGTCAAGGTTACACAAAGCTCGGTCCAATCGCTCTTTAACTTCTTGCTCCCCCATTCTCTTATTTGACCACGTATAGGGGCATCCTTTACTTTCAATGTCCATTAAGGCGCACGAGTCCACAAACTCTCTAAATGCAGCCATACGGTGTCGGTCAGCATCACGTACTCCTATCTTTTCCCAATGATATAGTATGTCATTAAAGTCACCAATACATAACCATGGGAGCCGATTAGCATGATTACCATTCCGCACACTTTGCCATAGGGCCAATCTGTCTTGAAAGTTAGTGGGTGCGTGGAGGAATGAGATTTTCATCAATATGTCACTTCTCGGGTCTTTGCACAGAACTTCAATGCGAGCACCAGAACTGATCACTACTTCTACTTGTGCCTCCTCGTCCCACAGTAGAGCTAGTCCACCTGCTATACCCACTGGGTCAATTATTTCTGAAAACGCAGCTTCAATCGCTTTTGGATACTTTGTATGACCTCTTTCTATTCTTGGTTTCCATGAGGAAAACCAAGTTAGGTCTTTCACGAGCCATTAAGGCCCGCAGATGTTGGACTGTTAAGGGGTTGCCCAGCCCCTGACAGTTCCAGCTCATAATCTTCATATCTTCTTTGGTGGCTTATTAGGGCTAGCCACCAAAGCCCGTGTTAGTCCACCCTCCCACAATTGGATGGGTGTATCCAAGAGCTGTTCTTTGGTCATAGGGCCGAGGTTACCTTTGATGCCATAAGGAGCGAATCTTTTCTGCTTCCTTGGAGTTGGAGTTTTTAGGACTGCTTTACCCTTTTTTGAGGACTCTTTGTGTATCTGTTTTTCCAGTAGGGCCTGAGAGATGTCTTGTGGTTGCTGTTCTCTTTTTCCCTTGTTTAGGTTACTATGGTCGGGCACATCATCGTTGTTAGAGTGCATGTTTGCTGCTGGATTATAGATGATCAGGGCCTTCTCATTCAACAAATTACTCTCTTTTTGCAGAATTTCAGCAAGGGGGACATTGGTGTCTCAGCCACCATTTCGTCTTCAGCACCCAACGGATCAATGTCCCCAAAGAAAGTTTTCCAGCAAGGGCTTAATTCCTTAACTTCAGCTTTCAACCACGAGCCATATCTTCCCGGTTGATCATGAGGTAAGCCCGACTCTTCGTAAGGGAATTGTGTGTAGTCATTTGCGTAATGGCCAATACAACCACATGAATAACAATAATGTGGCAGGCGTTCGTACTTGAAGTCGATCCACCATTTTCGTCCGCCCACCGTTATAATAGTTCCCGTTTTAAGGGGTTTCATTAGATTCAATCTGACTTTGGCTCTACTGACTTTGCACATGTTGTTACTCTTTGCTTCTATTTTCACCTCCTCTACTTCCCCCAATTTTCCAACAATTTGTCTGATGGCATATACTGAAAATGCAGCCCTAGGTAGCCCTATAAGGTGGACCCAGAAAGCATATTTGGTAAAGTCGTAGCGGTGCTCTGGAATTGTTGGGTCGCCTTCTTGCAGCACAAGAAGATTACTGGCAAAGGACCATGGTCCTGAATCTAAAACACGTTTCTTTTGTTCGGCCGAGTCAAAAGTGAATAAATAGAAACCCTGCTCAATAATTTCACATTGGACTGTATCTATCTTCCACGCTCACTTCATTGTACTCCAGAATGCTGGGAAATTGACATTTGGTCTAGAAAATAGTTTGCCATAGAGAATAGCCTGACTTGCTTGGATATTTTCTTCTGGAATGGTGTTGCTAAGGTCGGTTAGGTCTTCCTCTGACCACATATCTCCCATTTTCCTGCACAGGGCCATCAGGCATAGATTGTTCTCTTGATCATCGTCCATTGTCGAGAGCTTCTGGATTTTTGTAACACGGGCTGTGTGGAATGAAGGGGGCTCTAGCCGATGGGTGTGAAGGTCTGGGGTAGCTGGGTTTTGGAACGGATGGATTACTGTTTTTGGGTTAAGTGCTGGGAGGTAGGGGCTTTGTCGGGGGATGGGGAGTCAGCTTCAGCCATGGTGCTCCACTATCGCAGCAGTTCGGGGCAAGGAATGGGTGTATGGGAAAGTTCTATGGCGGTGGGTAGTGCGAGAGAGATGATGGGAAGGCCACAGGTGGAGCCATTGCTGTGGTAGGGGAAGATGGGTCAACCATTGGTCAGGGTAGGGCCAAGAGGCTTGCGGATAGCCATGGGTCTTCTCTGCCCAGGCTAAGAGGAGGGGTTAGGGTTAGGGTTTTAAGGGTTTTCTATCCATCATGGGGGAGATAGAGAGAAATCACCCAGGTGGTGAAGAGAGGTAATGGGGAACGTAAGTATGTTGTCTTTGACATAAGGGCTTAGTGAAGATATCAGCAGGTTGTTCTATTGTCCCAATTCCTTAAGTTGTAATGATTTCTTCTTGAATTTTTTCTTGAGTGAAATGACAATCAACCTCTATATGTTTAGTTTTTTCATGAAAAACAGGATTTGCTGCCAGCTTAAGTGTAGCATCATTGTCACAAAATAACTCAGTTGCTCCATCAAGTTCTACTCTGAGATCCAAGAGTAAACCTCGTATCTAGATTCTTTCGCAAACCGTCTTTGCCATAGCCTGATACTTTGATTCAGTCGAGGATAGAGAAATGGTTGACTACTTGTAAACGAATTCCCTTTCATTGTGTCAACTTGTTTTGCAGAAGGAAATTTGCAACAACAAGCTTGAAAAGCTATCGAGGGCAATTCTAATGGATATTTGCGGAAGTTAGGTTAGATGTGAAACTTGCTCTGATACCATGAAAGAAGGCGATATGTGTTTCTGGAAAAATGTATTTTTGTTCCTCTTTTTTTTTTTATTGTGTTCCTTGTACAAGTATATGCTAATATTTATAGTACAAAAGGAAATAAGGAAAAAATAAAGACGATTACATATGATTACATTTTCGTATTCTTTCTTCAATTATCCATGATTGAGAATCAATTAGAATCAGAATCAAGGATGGAATCAATTCCTTCTCCAACATATCTTACTGAGTTTTTTGCTAACCACAAAAAGGTTAGTAACGACTCCTTTGTTAAAATTTGTATAGGTTTAATCAATTAAAATTTTGGATGCCCGATATCACGCAATGTATAGGTTTGGGAGAATTTGAGTCAAGGGAAAGCCATCAGCCTAAAGTTGACAATATCCCTAAACCTCACAAAGCTCCCTAGTTAGTGAGGAAAAGTTAGGTTGCGATGCAATATAATTTGAGCTTAGCCATTGGTAGAGAAAGTACTAAAAGCACAAATTAGGAGATTCACAGTAGATATGGATCCTACCAATGAATGCAATAATCAACACATTTGCATGTGATTTCTCTGGTTAACTATTCAATCTTCCTTCTTGTCATTTCCTTTTTATGACTCTTTCATATCATATGATTTCTCTTGAAAATTCATTCTTTGTTAATGCATATTTCACTTCTATTCTTCATTCCCCGTATTGCTTTATGAGGTGAAAACTCTAGAAAGTTTCCAGTTTGCTAACCATCCACTCTTCTACTATAACTATTTATCTTTCTCTAAATTTACTTGGACACAATTTTGTAGCTCAAATGACTTGTCTCCACTTTTCGTGGAAAAGTTCGTTTTTTTTTTCCAATTTAAACGAACGGTGCGTTATTTGACCATCTGAATAGCTTCATTTTTTGGATTCATTTTTTTGTTAGCCTTCACGTTCTAAATTTTGAAGTTCTCTATAGATTAATCCTCCACAAATTCTTTAGGTGTGGATTTTAATTTTTTTTTTCTTCCTCTGTCTTTCATATATTGGCTTTGCAAAATAGATTTAAAAAGATAAAACTAATAAAAGGAAGATGATGGAGTATTTAGGCTTGAAAGAAATTCTTCCCAGTTGTTGGTCTTGACTACATGATGAGATAAGGCATCGTTTTTATTTTTCCTAATTTTGGGAAGTTCCATTACTTTTAAGCTTTGTGAAAGGTGGAAGACATGTCACACAAGGAGAGTGCCACTCATTAACTTCTCAATGGACTTCTACTATGTGCACCCAAATACTCGTGAGTCATTAGGTTTCTACACGGAAGTAGTAACAATCATCGAAAAATAATCTTGCAATAATATGGCCATATCAAGTGAGATTAGCAATTAACTTGAATTTGTACTGATGGGTTTAGCTTTGACTTTTGGTGTAGTTCCAAACAAGGAAAACAAATTGAAGAAGAAACCTCTGATTGATGATTAATGATTATTAAAACTATAAGTATATTAATCATTATTGAGTATAAAACTTAATGATCTAATCAAATGTTGAATGATGTGAGGTGTTACTTTTTGAAAATATGGAATGATAGATGTAATTATTGCTATTGTAAAGGGTAACACTTCTCTTGGCTCTAAACTACCTAATTAATGGGAAATATCAAAGGCCATTTCAATCTTTGCATGGAGTTAATAAAGTGCTGTATTAAACCACTTAGGAGAATATGGTTCTTTATCTAGTAATTATTTTTTAAAATTTCTTGTGGACATTAAATTCTTTTAATATAAGTTATTAATATTAACTCGTGTAGCTAAAAGGGAATAATGCGATATTCGTGTTCTTAGTTGTATTGGTTTTACCTTTTATTGAAAGGAAGGAACCTACTACAGCGACAAGGAAAAAATAGTTATGGACTCTCATCCCACTTTGTCGTTTTTTTATTATCAAATGGTCTTATGTCTGTGTCAATGAAAAAATAGTTGTGGACTCTCATCCCACTTTGTCGTTTTCTTTATTACCGTCGTCGTGGCAGCTGATTTTGTCTGCGAAATTTTCTCCATCTCTCTCTCTCTCTCTCTCTCTCTCTCTCTCTCTCTACGTTTCCTCTCTATCTCTTCAATGGAGTAAGCTTTTCTTCTCTATTATTTACTCTCGGTCGTGCCTCTCTTCATTTTGACTGAGGCGGTGGACCTATGCAAGATTGAATGGTCAAACTCCACATGTCAAACATGGGCTATGCGAGTGAGCTACCTGTCCTATGTTTTTGACCCTGCAAAAATAAAGTTCCAACAAATAATTCATCATCAAAGGATGCGGCCATGTAGCTTCATGTCACTATACTCGTTTCTTCCTTACCCATAAGAAGCGCTTATGCAATAATTATCATTTCTTAATACAATAGTTAACAAAATTAATCTTAACCATTCACTTAAAATTCCAATTGTCACGCGTACAAGTTCAAAGAGTTCAAGTGAACATAGAGATTTTGGGATTTCTAGTTATATTGGTAAAGGGACAGAATATTGTCATTAGATAGAATATTCCGCTTACAAAGATATGGTGAAACAGAGAGGTAATTCAGGACAGTTTTGCTTATGCTGCTAATGCAAGTTACACATGCCGAAATAAGCCAAGAGGAGGTAACACGTTACATGTGGTTCACTGAGTGCCGAGGCATGATAGGGTTCACTCCTGCTTGACCAGCAGCTCGGCAATTGCTGGGGCACGTGGTATTTGGAAGTGATCCGTCAAAGCCGAAATGAGCCATGAGGAACCAGACGTGAGTCAGGAACTCGCCTCCTCGTCGTAGTTGCCAGGCGTGTTGAATCCCCTTGCATTTGACGGCCGCGTAAGCCAGCATCTCCACCCACACCAAACTTATGATTTTCCATTTCTCATTATTTTTCTCTGGATCTCTGAACTCTTCATTTAGCTGCGACGCAAGCCGGCATCCATGGTACAGGTTGAACTTGCTCTTATCTCCTTTTGCCACGATCGGAGCTACTTGCGTGTTCACGCTGCGCAGCTTAGTGCAAGCATTAGCCAAGTTGAATTTTTGGTCTTGGCTGTTGAAAAGTTCCTGGAGATACTTCATGCAACCTTTTTTAGCGGGAGAAGACTCATCGATATGCCCCTGCTCATTGAGGAAACTCCTCGTGTCTGCATAAGTGTCTCGGAATTCGACGCGTCCAACTCCAATCGGCAGGAGAAAAGGGTACATGACCAAAAGATACAGCATATACCGAGACAAGTGCTTGCTCATTTCGGAAGCCTTTGGAGGAGTCTTCTTATCTTCCTGATCGCATAAGAGTTCGGTTGCAATGTGCCAGACGAAGATGCTCTGGTCGAACTCTAACTCGATGCTCCATTTGAATTTGTCCAATTTCTTACAATTTTGGAGTATGATATGTCCCCGGTAGGTCCATTTGATCTGGACTTCGTTCTCGCTTGTCTCCTGGGACTCGAAAGGCTTGATGACCTGTTCGTTTAGAGAGTTGCTCGTCTCCTGGGACTTGAAATGCTCAATGACCTGTTCTTTAAGAAAGTCGCTCACTTTTTCCTCGTCCCTGTACAAGAACTTGACAACCTTCTTGTTGACGTGTAGCAACTTTAGGATAGGATGGCACCAGAGATGTCTCTCTTTGAGTGCGAAGCTTAGTAGGTTGTACTGCGCCATAGAACCCGACCACCTGCGCCTGTTATAAAGTGGTTGTACCCGTTCAACAAGATTCAGGATGATGGGAGGCCCACGGTCGTTCAGCCAATGAGCAGCTTCGTCGGAGAAGAGAAGAACGAACAGTGCATAAATCTCCAGGAAAATGGCGACCCAGAGCAACAAATAGGTCACACAGATATTGGGCTCGGAGTACTTGTCCTTGTCTGACAAGGAAAAAAGCACCAAGACCATCCCGGTGGATAGGATACTCACGATGCGGAGAGTAAAGCCCCATCGATTGTGGATGACCATTGCCTTGGTGTAGAGCAAATCGTACATGAGTCCCAGTTCAATCTCGATAACTCTGAAAACCACGTGATAATGTTTATCCTCGAGTATTGATTTGCTAGTGTCACGGTCCTGGAAGCTAAGCACGAGATCTGCAAAAAGGCGCCGGACAAATTCTATCAGGTATTTGGCTATAGCCAACTCGGCCCGGTTGCGCTCGCTCATTTCTTCAGGTAAAAGATTTTTGTCACCAAAAAGGCGCCGTAAAAAGTCGGACATGCCTCTGGCTGCAGCTAACAGAGACTGGCTGCACTTACTCTTTCCCCTACCACGTTCTTGCTTCTTTGATTCATTGCCGCAATTACTGTTTTCTTCATCCTGTTCTTCCTTCCTCTTCCTCAATTCATCGGATAAGAGCTTTTCATCATGACTCGAAAGATCTCCATACAATTTCAGGTTGTGTTTCGTGTTCACTTCATGTACCTCGATCACCTCGTGCGGCGTGATGTCATAGCCCTCGGCCTCCTTCAACTTATATTCCTCCAGGATCTTTGAGTAATGGAGAGGAGGGTCAGGAATCGAGTTCCTGAAATGCTCGCTACTCGCGGCCTGGAGGACGTACACCCTCTCGCCGTACTTTATGAGGCCAGAGACAATCATGAGAAGTGAAAGTACCGAGAGGTCGGAGCCTGTCAACGCCTGGAAGAAGATGTACAGTGTGGCCACTGTTTGGACGATGAGTCTGAGAAAATGCCTCAACCAGAGCTCGTTGTCCTCGAGGGTGTAGGCGGTGATGGTGTCAGGACCGCCTAGGTGCAGCAGCAGGAACGGCGCCCAGAACGCTGTCAACTGGGAATTCGGGTCCAGCCCCTCGGCAGCGGCACCGAGGTCTCGCCGCACTTGCTTGAGCCGGGTCGCTATCTTGCCAATTGTGTAGATTGCTGTCGCATCTGCTGCCAAGTAGCATGACCAGACCAACGCCTTCAGCCACACGTCGGGCCGGTACTTCCGGTGACGCCCGAGGATGATGAGCAGCACTTGAATGGCGAGGCTGAGGAGGACCAGGGCTCGCAGCTCCCATTCCTCCCATAGTTCCTTTAAATGGGAAGACATTCCCTCCGTTCCTTCCGTTTAACAGTTTTTACCCAAAGAAGAAACACTGAAAATTGTATGCGTTATTAATAGACAAATATAATACCATCGGAGACAGAAAAATTGCTAACAAAATTGAAATTCATTACATACCAACTTGCGTCAAATATGGCGGTGACAAAAGTTGCTGATTTTTCTGGGGTTGCGTTACCGTCCGCCCTCTTCCCACAGAAAATCGCGTTTGGAGTTGGGAGAGGGAGCTTAGAATAATGAGAGAGAAGAGGAGGAAGTGAGAATTATATTATACTTCCTCTCCCACGGGAGAGGAAGTATTTAACACATAAAAATGTGGGTCCATTCGTTTCGATTTGGCTTATTAAAATTTTTTGTACACAACAGCGGACCCAAGGTTGACATTTCGGATTTTGTAACATATCATTTTGGGAAACGATGCAGCAACTTCTATCATGTCTAGAAAAAGAAGAATACGACAATTTGCATGTAATGCACTAACCAAGTTACCACCGATATAGATAGAATAGAATAAGCTACATAAAACCGCCTTTGTATATTTCTTTGAACTTGATAACATAGCAAATATCCAATTCATGACATGAAAACTCAACTGCAGGACCGAGCCCACCGGAAATATTCTTGGACTCAAAGATGCAACATTTTTTTTTTTTTTAATTTGCCTCAGTTTCGAACCCGGGAGTTCTTGTCCCAACCCCAACCTCCCTTGCCATCTGGCCAAGTGCCTTGGACCAATATCGAAGACGCAACTTGAGACAGATTTGCTACATGACTGTTTCGCCAAAATTTCTTCACAACAATATATCTTTTACCGAAAGTGTTAGAAAAAAAGTCAGGAAGAATCGACTAATTTCTCGATGCACAATAAGAGAATTACCGAGGAATATATATTGAATTAACAGCGAATAATGGACGAATCTCTAACTTCACAATGGTCCGAATATAATTACAAGGAAGATATTCTTGTTCCACAGTATTAATGCCAATAATCTTCTTAAAGTGATGATAGAAACCTTTTGTGTGTGTTTTTCTGATAGAGAAGGCAAAGTTCATTTTACCATACGTTCTTTTCTACGTTTTGAGACTATGTCATTAGGAAGTTATTTTGACTTCCCTTAAAAGACAACCATTCATACCTCTTAAAATAGTGCTTCTCAAAAACACACCATCATAAACAAACTGGTGCCTCTTGAACATACCCTATCATGGGTGACCACTGAAATATCTTGAACATACCCTATCATGGGTGATATCATAACAATTTTCAATAGAATTATATTCATTCTCTCAGCAAATCCCATTTTGTTGCGAAGAATTAGGAATAATCAAATTTCTTGCAATCCCCTTTTCATTATAAAGAGACTTGAATTATTCGGATAGATACTCATATTTGAGATCAATTATTAATATTTTTATTATTTGTTCAACCGATTCTCTACCAAAATCATATATCGTCTAAAGCAGTCTAATGTTTCTAACTTACGGAAAATCAAAAAAACATAACTAACACGTGTGAAATTATCTATAAAAGTGATGAAGTACGAGGTTTCATGCCTTATCCTCACATTTAATGGACCACAAATGTCAGAATGTATAAGTTGTAGTTAAAGTTCAGCTATGGTTTCTTTACCAAAAAGTGTTCTTCTTTATTTTCTTGCAAGACAATGTTCATATATAGGTAGTTTGATTTCAGTGAGTGACCGTAAAAGGCCTTCTCTCGCTAATCTTTTCATTCTTGTAACCTAATGTGACCTAATCTAGCATGCCAAATACTTGCATCAATTTTCATATTATTAAAAAAGATGCAATTAGAGAAAAACAATCATCAACATTAATATTGAACACATCAGAGTCAATATCCAAATCCATAAAACCATTCATTATATGACTAGAACCATAATAAACTATTTCAAACATAATATCACTACAATAACCATGAAAATTCAACACATAACCGAGACTTAGAAGAACAACTATAGATATTAAGTTTCGTTGAATATCATAAGCATAGAGGACATTATGTAGGAATATGCTTCGACCACTACGTCAATTTAATTTACATGTGTCAATTCCCATCACTTCAACTCTAGAGTTATTTCCAACATGTGTTTATCATTTTCCAGGCTATATTTGACGATACTCCACAAATATTCATCGGTTTCTAGCTACGTGGTATGTTGCTTTCGAGTTTACCATCCACATAGGATGAGACTTAGTAACCATTATAGTGTTAGAAATAAAAGCATTATTTAAAGTAATAAAGTAATTTGACACATCTTTTGGCTCAGTGCATTCATGAGCAAAGTGACCTAACTTGCCACAATTATAGCATTTCATCTTGACATTGCCCTTCTTCCCACTGTGCTTCTTGTATCGAAGGATTTGAGCTCTCTTGGATGCTTGACCAGTGTCATTCTATTTATTGTTGAATTTACAGTACCTCTTGTGCTTGAAGCCGAGGATCTTGCTGCATCTAGGCTCATCCTCTAATTCCAAATGACGTGCTATATCATCAGAAATTACAATGCTATTATTGTACGTTATGTTGATTTTCATATGCTCCTAACTATTAGGAAGAAACCTTATAACAATCTGAACTTGATGTTCATTAGGTAGAGTATGACCTACTGTCTGCAGTTCTCGTATTATGTTTGACATCTTCCGAAGATACTGCCTCATTGTTTGATTTTGGCACTTTTGGTATGTATTAAACTTGATGGTAAGCCTTTTCAATTTAGTGGCAGGCATACCCTCGAACTTATCTTTCAAGGCAGCTCAAATTCCTTGAGCGTGGTCTAAACTTTTAAACTCACACTTGAGAACATCTTGCATACAACTCAGCAATGTGATGTGAGTAATGTTATTTTTCTTTTTCCATGCTTGATAAGCTTCTTGATCTTTACGTGTTGAGTAGAACTTCCATACTTAGGTTCATCCATAGTATAGTTGAGGGTTTCCTAAATCTCTTGTTCTTTAAGGATGTATCAAATCTTTCAATTCCAAATATCAAAATTATCATTGTTCAGCTTGTCACCCTTGTTGAGATCAGCCACAATGGTTTTGGTTGCCAAAACCATGATCAATTACAAGTACACATTGATAGAGTAAATGCCAGTACATTTTTCACATTAATACACATTTTATTTGTAGCAAAGATAATAAATTAATGATAGTTTAACAAAAGACACTGATAGAAAAGTTGACTATATTTCTAATCAGCTTCTATGTTGCGATTGTCCTCCTACAATTAAATTTGTTCAATTTGCACAAACTTTATATTCTAGGTGAGAATTCCTTTGAAGTCTACTAAACTATGAACTCTTACTAGAAAAAATAATTAAAAGACTTCAAGCAATGATCACACTCTCTCATGTAATCATAAGGCATAGCATGATGCAAACCAATGCACAAATAATTCATGCATCAATTATAATCAAAAGTAGACTTTACGACATAAATTGAAAAAACTAGGTTCTCTAACCATTGTTCAAGTTTGCTCACAACCAGGAAATTATAAGCACGTAAGGCCTTATACATGCTATCAACAAACCATGCTCTAAACAGTCTATATGTGGTCATTTGCATGTAGGCTAGCTTCTATATTTCTAAAACCATAGGGAAATATATGTAAGAAAGAACAAAAAAAAATGCAATAATAACCCAAAAATATGTGTATGCAGGGTTCCATACACATTTTTATACCTTTAAAAGCTTTAGACATTTAAAATAACTTTACCATAATGTAAAGCATTTCAATACAAACACATCGGCACCGACCACGCCCTAAACAAAATTCCCATGTGCCTACACGCATCACACGGCGTGTGTAGTGCATGCTCCGCAGGCAAAAACTAGCTCCTACACTGCTCTGATCGGTTGACCAGTCAACGGATCAGATTCTAGGGTCGGGTTGGGTTGCTGATGTCATCGACTCAGGTTCCTGATTCGAGTAGCTGACGTTAGCCCGACACCCCTCGCACGCACGCACGCACTAGGCCACGCATGGGGGTGCGTACAGTGTTCCCCGATGGCATTTTACCCACCGTTTTAATTGTCTTGACAAGATCTTTTACCTCATATGATCAAAACCAATTTTCACTGATAAGAATTTGTTAAGAAATAGCCAAATAGGATGGCCGTCTTCAACCAGATGAGTCTATCGCACCCGGTTCATTTTGACCTTCCATACAGCAATTTCAACGGATTAAACATGCAGAAGATTTGAAATTGTTTTTGTAATAATCTCCTTA
The DNA here is from genome assembly GCA_014182735.1 of Corymbia maculata. NCBI lineage: Eukaryota > Viridiplantae > Streptophyta > Magnoliopsida > Myrtales > Myrtaceae > Corymbia > Corymbia maculata. The sequence goes on from CM024691.1 coordinate 25,600,121, forward strand.
TTAAACAGCAAGTGAAAACTCGACAAAAAAACAAGGCAGAGATCATAACGCACGCTCTATACCAATGTTGGAAAAAAAAAGTCAAGGAAGAATCGACTAACCTCTCGACCCACAACAAGAGAATTACCCAGAAATATACGTTGAATCATCAATGAGTAATGGACGAATCTACAACTTTACATTGGTTCGAATATAATAATAAAGAAGATATTCTTATTTCACAGCATTAATGTTGATAATCTTCTCAAAGTGACGACGAAAGCCTTTTGTGTGCATTTTTCTAAAAGAGAGAAACATTCGTTTTATTGCATGTTCTTTTCTATGTTTTGAGATTGTGTCATTATGAAGCTATTTTAACTTCCCTTAAAATGCAACCGTTCACACCTCGTCAAAGGGCGCTTCTTAAACATACACCATAATGAGCGAACCGGTGCCTCTTGAACACACCTCGTCGGGGTGAATCATCGAAATATAACAGAAAATAATTGGGAAAAATACCAAAAAAGTCCTAAACTTATTGCATTTGTACCGATTCAATCCTAAACTTTTCAATTTGATCAATTTAATTCTAAACATTTTCACATTGGTACCAATTTAGTCCATTTACCTAATTTAGGCCAAAAATCGATGACATGGATGCCGGCCATCCTACGTGGCATCATCGGTGTTGATAGAGACATTTTAAAATAAATTTTCAATTTTTTTATTATTTTTTGAATTTCCTTTTCCTTGTTTTTGTCTTGTTTTCTTTCTTCGGACTATCGCCGATACTAGCCATGGCCGATGACTGGCCATAGGTGAGGGTTGCCCTTTGCTGAATTGAGCAAGGGCAGCCCTCGCCAGACTCAAGAGGGGTGGGGAACCCTTGCCCGATTCGGTGAGGGCCCCCCTTGCCTAGGCCGCGCAGGTCGTGCCCTTTTTAGATTTGGCGAGGGCCACGATGCTACTGCCTGTGGCCGACAAAGGCCACGATGCCCTCGTCGGCGCCACAGTCCATAGAGAAAAAAAAAGCAAAAAGGAAATTTAAAAAATTAATAAAAATTGAAAATATATAAAAATTATATAAAAATGTCTACATTTGCATTAGTGATGCCACGTATGACAGCTAGCATTCATGTTATCGATTTCAGTCTAAATTGGCAAGATGGACTAAATTAGTACCAATGTGAAAATGTTTAGGACTAAATTGATCCAATTGAAAGGTTTAAGACTGAATTGGTACAAATGCAATATGTTTAGGACTTTTTTGGTACTTTTCTCAAAAATAATTTTTCTATTTTTAATTGAAGGAGACAGGCTTCGTGATGATTCTGGACATGAAATATTCATAAAAATATAGAATTTGATAGCTTTACTCCAAAGAAAATTATAAAACACAAATTGCATCTGAATTTAATTTTCGACAAGACTTAGAAAGTACAATCAAAACAAATGAACATGAACTAGAAGTTGACGAACCCTATCGGAATTTAATCGCAGAAAAAGCTTGACGGTGTGATAATACTATATAGGAATTTAATTGACAATGCAACACTTGGGATAGAGATACACACCAGAATTTAATTGATAATGCGAATCTAAAGACTACAACTAAGAAAGTAAAATGCAATGTAGGAAAGTAAATGTAAAGATAAATTTGTTTAATTTGTGTGAGAGAGAGTTCTTTCTAATAGACAATTGGTGGTATTTATAATCTACCAGGCGATTTTGGTGGTTCCTTCTACGTCTCTTAGCTCAAAAAATCTAGCGTCTAATACCATTTTCGAACGGTTATCTCTTTGTACTAACTATTACATGATCCCATAACCATCCCATGCACTTGTTCTTGAGTGATGACTGGTAATTGCCCATCGGTAACTGTTCTACAATCTTGTCCACAATCTTGCTGCCCCATGTTCTCGTCTTGAGACAAGTCACATTATCTTATTTTTAAATGGTAACTGTTCCCTCTAAATATGCACGTCCATTCCTCTTAAGTGAATCCCTATTGATTATTCTAATGTGCGCCAATTACCTCATCTCAAATTAGTACTCATACCCCCATGCTTCTCATGTGAGAAAATTACTCAAAAAGTCCCAAACCTATTGCAATTGTACCAATTCAGTCATAAACTTATGTTTTGGCCAATTGAGTCATAAAATTTTTGTAATTTCAGTTTATCTGGCCAAATTTGGCAGGTTGGCGCTGACATGGATGTCGGCCGGCACCGGTGGACAATTTTTTAATATTAATTTATTTTTTCCAATTTTTTAATTAATTTTTAATATTTCTTTCTTTCTTTTTCCTTTTTTCCCCTCCTTCTTCCTCCTTCCTCTAGCTCTTACGACCGGCTAGAGGGGGGGGCTAGAAGCCAAACTGAGGTGGCCGGTCAGTGGCGAGCTCACATCACTGTTGCTGGGCAAGGGTGAGCTCGCCTCGCTGTGATCCGGCTTCTGACTCTGCCTCGTCCATGGCGTCCCAGAATTCTTGATCAAGAACGCTCGTGGTTGACTTCGTGTTGATCAGTTCAGCTTGGCTCGAGCCCAGTTTGTGGTTCTCGAGGAATGGGTGCTCGAGAAATTGACCCACCGTCCACCTTTCCCTCGGGTCTCTTCTTAGACACTTGCTCACGAAATCCCTTGCTTCCCTTTTGCTTCCGCGGAGAATAACCCGGAATCATCTCCCTGGAGCACGCGATCCTGTAGAGCAGCGACGGCAAGGGCAAGCCTCGCCAGTGGATCGGCGAGCTCAACTTCGGCGGATCTGGGTGAGAGCGAACTCGCCCAACGGCGGCGACCTCACCCAGCGACGGCAAGGCAAGCTCGCCCTCGCCAGATCCGACGAGACAAGCATACACGGTAATAGAAGAGGAATAGGCGTTTCAGTCTCAGTTAAAGAGTAAAATTCTACAAAATCATGCTTAATGACCAACAAATCAAACAATAACATGCAAACTAAACTAGTACGTCTTCGGATTTAACAGAAACTCACAGATGCACACGGAGTCATTGTAACAAACATGTTATGTGCATTCGGCAGAAGTGAAACAAAGTGCTCGCTCACCTAGATCCGGCGAGGGCTTGCCTCGCTAGAGGTGATGGCGAGGCAAGCTCGCCACTGGCTGGCCACCTCAGTCCAGCGACCGGGAGGCTGGAGCTAGAGGAAGGAGGAGGAAGGAAGAGGAAGTAAGGAAAAAAAAAAAAAAAAAGAAAGAAAAAAAGGAAAAAAATAAATATAAAATAATTAATTAAAAAATCGAAAATATAAAATAATATTAATAAATTGTCCGTTGGCGCCGGCCCATGTCGACGTTAGCACTAGGCTACCAAATTTGAACGCAATTGGCATAATTGCAAAAGGTTTAGGATTCAATTAGCCAAAAAAATAAATTTAGGATTGAATCGGCATAATGGCAATAGATTTAGGACTTTTTGGTAATTTTCCCCTTCTCGTGCTTTCAAAGACCTCAACATTCTATTATTTACCCATTGCCAATATCTATGTTGATTGTTGTTGAAGGTTCGTTATTATATATCGATAATTAAATACGTCCCACTAATGTGTGGATAACGATCAAAATATCAACCTCTACGGTCATCAACCAGGTGTGCGTGATAATACTCATGTGACTGCATATGCTCACATGTCAAGCACGTATTTGCTCATGTCGACGACCCAATCATTTTTTGGTGTAAACACTAACTAATTGTGCTTTTAGTAAATAATTGATGTGAACTCTATATTTGATACCTCGTTCCTGTTTGAGTTTCCGAAGCAAGTGATTCATGTTAACATTCGGTTACAACGGCACACATAACGTTGAGGTTTTTTTTTTCCTTGGTATATATTAATAAGTGTTGGTCAGTGTTGAATTGGAAGCAAAATTATGATAAAAGTTCTAAGCTTATTACATTTGTGCCAAATCATTCCTAAATCTATCAATTATGCTAATTGAGTCTTATACTTTTTCACATTTTGTTAATTGAATCCATTTAGCTATTTTGGCTAGAAATTACTGACGTGGATGTTGATCATTTTACATAGCATAGCAGTTGACATGAATATTTTTTAATAATTTTTTATTTCTTTATATTTTTTGGGTTTTTTCTTTTTCTTTTTCTCTTCTTTTCTATACATTTTCTTTTTCTTTTTATTGAGTGGCCCTCACCCAGGTGAGGCTAGTCTTGGCCGACCGAGAGCAAGGCAACCCTCGTCCAAGCCAGGGCTGCCCTTGCTAGATCGGGCAAGGGTGACCTCGCCTAGCCCTCTCCGACCATTAGTTGAGACCGACCACCGGCAAAAGGAAAGAAAAAAAAAAGGAAAAGGAAAAAAATACAAAGGAAATTCACAAAAAATTTAAAAAGCTATTTACATTAGCATAGGATGATTGACGCTGGCTAGACCGCCACATCAACGTTTTCCGATCAAAATTGGCTAAATGGATGCAATTAGCAAAATGTGAAAGTGTTCAGGACTCAATCGGCACAATTGAAAAGTCTATGACCAAATTGGTATAAATGCAATAGGTTTAGGACTTTTTTAATCATTTTCCCATAAAATTTGACATATGTAATTTCATACATTAGTCATTCATATTTATGATGTAAAGATCATAAATGTCACGTGGGGAATTTCCATTGAATTATTAACATCATGGTGCCAGAAGATCTGAAATGTGTTTTCCATGTCCATGGGTTTTTAAAGTACTTCCATTGTGATTAAATTAATATCTGTCCATAGATGGATAATAGAGAGTGGTGACAAAATACCTACAGCCATAGTAACTGTTAATAGAGATCGTTATGCTTTGAAATGTGTATAAAATAATTTTCAGGTTAAAAAATTATTGAGTTGTGATTCTCCTAACATTTAGTAACTTTTGTTGAACGTTTGAGTGTCTTCAAAATATTTTCATGGGTCACTAGTTTTCCATATGGGCATTCGTTTCATTGTTTTTGTATTGAAATACTCTAGATATCTTAGTAACCTATCAAAATATCTAGTTTGGCACTGCATGGTTAAGTCATTTGTCACTTTCTAATTTGAACACCTCTCTATTTATGCTCCACCGAGTGTTTTTAACCCCAATCTTATCATTATATTCACCTTGGTTATTATTTTTATTTCTTTGTAACTTATGTATTTTTTTTTTAATTCATCCCCTTTCTAGATCAAGCAATCTCTACAAGTATCCAAGCTTGGAAAAGAAATTTCAACTTTTTCTTACGAAGAATGGAAAGCAATCCCACGTCACTTTCCTCTTCAATTGTCATTTTCCAATCTTTTAAGCAAAAGTGAAGTCCCAAGTTTGTGTTACAAAAGCTTCTAATTTGATATTTCAAGTGTTTACAAGGTGAATTTTCGGACTTCCACCTCTTTCTATCAAATTGGTTTGGTTGCTTAAAAAGATTGAGAGTCGTTAATTTCTATTATGGATTATTTTGAAGGTGGATAAGCTTTGAGTGTTTAACCCTTTATTCAAGGTAAGTGAAAACATTAGGGGCAAAGTTAGATTGATCTACTTAGTCCTTTTCACTTGATTGGTTGAGATTTGATAACTAGTTTGAACGTCAATCTTGAGTGGTTTCAGCTTCGATAATGGCATGCTGAGATATTATGTTTACATAACTTAAATTAATAAGTATTTTCATGTGTAGAAAGTGTTTGATCAATTTTCCAAGGGGGGCATGTCGTATTTTGTAACAGAAAGTGAAAAATTTAGACTTGAAAGTGATATCCACGTGATTTTGATTAAGTGTTGGCCGACTAGTTATCTTACTGATTTTGATCACTTTAATTGGCCTTTGATCAAATTTCGAAAATTTATCAAATTGCAAAAGTTGAAAAATCTTCTAACTTAAGTGCATGATGGTCTAATAAGAGTTGAACATTGTTCACCAAAAAATAATATTAAAAAATATGATGACATCCACGATGACAACAACGAGTACTAAAAGACTTAGCTAGACAATTCTTTTTAAATGCCAAATCTAATAACTAACTCAGCCTCGTTTCAAGTAAGATTTTGGCCCACATTTGCTGTCACCTCATGGTTCATCTTCAAGGATACAAATATGGGTGGACCTTCCTCAGCTTAAGCTATTCTCCTAAGTGCGTGGAACACATTTGCATTGTCATTTTGTGTCCCTTTTTGTAGGCATTTGTTGAGAGAGAAGGAAGCTCGTGTTTCTTCCTTCTCCTAATTTGCGACGTGAATACTTCTAATTGGGGTACACATATGTGTAATGGTGATGCTGATGCTTGATTTACTTAGCACAGATAAAAGAATCAAACAATGACATTTGGGATATATATGAAGCATCTCAATCCTGGCAATCAATTATTATTAGTAATCTCTTTTGGAGACGGACAATAAAGAGGAAAACAACGTTCAATAATTCATTCATAGGGCCTCCTTTACGTCTTGATAATTATGATGCTATGATGGGGCAAGATTTTACATTGACCTCGACAGAATTAATTTATTATTTTGAGAGGCTCATATATCTCAAACGAATGTTGATAATTTCATATAGTAGTTCACAAATTCAAGACGTCTTTACTAAGGTAAATAAAAGTTGGTAGAAAAAATATAAGAATTTATTTTTTATTAGTGATGAGAGAAGTCTGTATTTTAAAAAAAACATTGATAACTAAGTCAAATAAGAGTTGGTACATGCAAAACTAGTCAGTAACTTAATCAGAGAAAAGCTGGCAATTAGTGCAATTAAGATTAGTAATTTCTAAAAATAGTTAGTAAATGTAAAAATTTGGTAACTAAGGCAAACTAGAGTTGGTAAACAATAAGAAAATTTGGTAAATTGAAAATACCAAATAAACATTGGTATAATTCGAATTAGAATTGGCAATCCTACACTAGCATATAATTTCGTCGAAGACAAGTTGGTTAGTCTCTCATAATTAACATTAGTAACTTTATATTGTAGTTGGTAAATATAATGTATTGGTAAGAAAGTTAAATAAAAGTTGGTAAAAAGGGGAATTTTTTTTCCCGATTAGAGATAAAAAAAGTTGGTAATTTAATGAAAATCAAATAAAATTTTTAAATAATTCAAATGAGAGTACGTGGCACAAAACTAGTTGGTAACTCAATCAAAAATATTTTTTGATAAACACTCTGGTTAATCATGGTAATTCTAAAAAGAGCTGGTAAAATTTAACAGTTTGAAGATTGACAAATAAAAGCTGAAAAATCCATACAAAAATTGATGAATCAAGTCGGGTTGATTATATGGTTTGAAGTATGGGTAAATAATTTTATCAATTTGGATAAGATTAAGATTCAACCTTCTTCAAACCGAAGTCCTAGTTTTGAATTGTAAACATACCAAATGCCGAGCCGGAAAATCCTTGTCTGCGAATGGTATTGCTCGTTCGGTCGAACAAAATGGAAGTCTAAGGTTTAAGAATCATTTATGGTTTAACAGAAAAGTTCCGAGTGATTGACAAATTAAACTTTGTGGAAATTCTAGGAAATCATGTAATCTGTGTACTATGGCTTCGAGTACTTATCAAATTGCAAAAGTTGAAAAATCTTCTAACTTAAGAGCATCATGGTCAACAAAGAGTTGAACATTGTTAACCTAAAAGGAATATTAAAAAATATGATGACATCGACGATGACGGCGAGTACTAAAAGGCTTAGCTAGATAATCCTTTTCAAATGCCAAATCTAATAATTAATTCAGCCTCATTTCTGGTTATATTTTGGCTCACATTTGCAGTTACCTCATGGTTCATCTTCAGGGATACAAATGTAGGTGGACCTTCCTTAGCTTATTAAGCTGTGTTCGTATGTGCGTGGAACACATTTGTTTTGTCATTGTGTGTCCCTTTTTGTTCGCATTTGTTGAGAGAGAAGGACGCTCCCGTTTCGTCCTTCACCTAAATGGATTGAATGGTTGATTACTTTAGGGGCATTAAAATAAGTGGTCCAAGTGACAAGGTGCCTCGTTTCCTTTTCGACATGCAAATGCTCCGCATGACGTTGTCTTCGCATATGCATGAACACCGTGCATTTATCACTAGTCTTTTTCTGCAATTAAATCGGGTAGATTTCGTCATTTCATATATGCATTGTCTTATATGATTTTGCGACTTGAAGACTCCTAATTGAGGTACACAAATGTATAATGGTGATGCCGATGCTTGTTTTACTTAGCACGGAGAGAATCAAATGATGACATTTGCGGTAGATTGATAAAGTTATGTGTATAAGTGGTCTATGTTTGCAGCCACCTCATGGTTCATATTCAGGGATACAAATGTAGGTGGACCTCCCTTGGCTTATTAAGCAATGTTCGTATGTGCGTGGAACACATTTGCTTTGTCATTTTGTGTCCCTTTTGTTCGCATTTGTTGGGAGAAAAGGACGCTCCCGTTTCGTCCTTCACCTAAATGGGTTTGAATGGTTGATTAATTTGGGGGCATTAATGGTCAAGTTATGAGTGGTCCAATTGACTAGGCACCTTGTTTCCTTTTCAACGTGCAACTGCTCCACATGACTTTGTCTTCGCATGTGCATGAACACCATGCATTTATCACTAGTCTTTTTCCACAATTAAATTGGGTTGATTTCGTCATTTCAGCTTTGCATTGTCTTATCTGATTTTGCGACGTGGACACTTCTAATTGGGGTACCCATATGTATAATGGTGATGGTGATGGTGATGCTTGTTTTACTTAGCACGAACAGAAGAATCAGACAATGACTTTTGTGGGGGATTGATAGGTTTGTGCGTGTGTGTGTGTGCGCGCGTGTGCGTGGGTGTGTATATATAGCATCTCCATCCTAGCAATCAATTATTACTAATAATCTCTTTTGGAGACGAACATTAAAGAGGAAAATGCGTTCAATAATTCATTCAAAAGGACTTTCTTTATGTCTTGATAATTGTCACGTTATGATGGGATAAGATTACACATTGATCTCGATAGCATTAATTGAGTAGTAATTTCTGAAAATGGTTAGTAAATATAAAAATTTAGTAAGTAAGGCAAACTAGAGTTGTTAAAAAATAAGAAAAGTTGGTAAATAAATGGGGGTACACATATATACAATGGTGATGCTGATGCTTGCTTTACTTAGCACGGAGAGAAGAATCAAACGGTGACGTTTGTGATAGATCAATAGAGTTATGTGTGTATATCAGAAACATCTCCACACTGGCAATCAATTATTAGTAGTAATCTCTTCTTGAGAGGGACAGTAAAGAGGAAAATCGCATTCAATAATTCATTCATAAGGTCATTCTTTACGTCTTGATAATTATCATGTTATGACGGGATGAGATTATACATTGATCTTGACAGCATTAATTGAGTATCTAAGGAAGCTCGATATCTCAAATGAATGTTGATAATTTCATATAGTAGTTCACAAATTCAACACATCTATATGAAGGTAAATTGAAGTTGGTAGAAAAAATATAAGAATTTGTTTTTATTAGTGATGAGGGAATCTATATTTTAAAATAAACATTAGAAACAAAGTCAAATAAGAGTTGGTACATGCAAAACTAGTCAGTAACTTAACTGGAGAAAGTGGTAATTAGTGCGATTAACAGTAGCCATTTCTGTAAATAGTACTTAATGTAAAAGTTTGGTAAGTGAGGCAAACTAGAGTCGGTAAGCAATAAGAAAAGTTCGTAAATTGAAAATACCAAATAAACACTGACATAACTCGAATAAGAGTTGGCAATTCTAAACTAGTCGATAATTTTGTCTAAGACAAATTGGTTAATCTCTCAAGAATAGCATTAGTAACTTTATATTGTAGTTGGTAAATATAATGTATTGGTAAGAGTGTTAGATGAAGGTTGGCAAAAAGTAGAATTTTTTTTCCTGATTAGAGATAAGAAAAGTTGGTAATTCAATGAAAATCAAGCAAATTGCGTAAAATAATTCAAATAAGAGTAGGCAGCACAAAATTAGTTGGTAACTAAATAAATAAATAAAAATGGGAATCGCTCTAATTGATGTCGGTAATTCTAAAAAAGAGTCGGTAAAATTTGACGGTGTGAAAAGTTGACAAATAAAAGCTGAAAAATCAATACAAAAACTGGTGAATCAAGTCGGGTTGATTATATGGTTTGAAGTATGAGTAAACATTTTTATCCGGTTGGATAAGATTAAGATTCAACCTTCTTCAAACCGAAGTCCTAGTTTTGAATTGTAAACATACCAAATGCCGAGCCGGAAAATCCTTGTTTGCGAATGGTATTGCTCGTTCCGTCGAACACAATGGAAGTCTAAGGTTTAAGAATCATCTATGGTTTAACAGAAAAGTTCCGAGCGATTGACGAATTAAACTTTGTGGAAATCCTAGGAAATCATGTAATCTGTGTACTATGGCTTCGAGTACTTATCAAATTGCAAAAGTTGAAAAATCTTCTAACTTAAGAACATCATAGTCAACAAAGAGTTGAGCATTGTTAACCTAAAAGGAATATTAAAAAATATGATGACATCGACGATGACGGCGAGTACTAAAAGGCTTAGCTAGACAATCCTTTTCAAATGCCAAGTCTAATAATTAATTCAGCCTCGTTTCTAGTTATATTTTGGCTCACATTTGCAGTCACCTCATGGTTCATCTTCAGGGATACAAATGTAGGTGGACCTTCCTTAGCTTATTAAGCTGTGTTCGTATGTGCGTGGAACACATTTGCTTTGTCATTGTGTGTCCCTTTTCGTTCGCATTTGTTGAGAGAGGACGCTCTCGTTTCGTCCTTCACCTAAATGGATTGAATGGTTGATTACTTTGGGGGCATTAAAATAAGTGGTCCAAGTGATAAGGTGTCTCGTTTCCTTTTCGACATGCAAATGCTCCGCATGACGTTGTCTTCGCATCTGCATGAACACCGTGCATTTATCACTAGTCTTTTTCTGCAATTAAATCGGGTAGATTTCGTCATTTCAGATATGCATTGTCTTATATGATTTTGCGACTTGAAGACTCCTAATTGGGGTACACAAATGTATAATGGTGATGCCGATGCTTGTTTTACTTAGCACGGAGAGAATCAAATGATGACATTTGCGGTAGATTGATAGAGTTATGTGTATAAGTGGTCCATGTTTGCAGCCACCTCATGCTTCATATTCAGGGATACAAATGTAGGTGGACCTCCCTTGGCTTATTAAGCAATGTCCGTATGTGCGTGGAACACATTTGCTTTGTCATTTTGTGTCCCTTTTGTTCGCATTTGTTGGGAGAAAAGGACACTCCAGTTTCGTCTTTCACCTAAATGGGTTTGAATGGTTGATTAATTTGGGGGCATTAATGGTCAAGCTATGAGTGGTCCAATTGACTAAGCTCCTTGTTTCCTTTTCAACGTGCAACTGCTCCGCATGACTTTGTCTTCGCATGTGCATGAACACCATGCATTTATCACTAGTCTTTTTCCGCAATTAAATTGGGTTGATTTCGTCATTTCAGCTTTGCATTGTCTTATCTGATTTTGCGACTTGAAGACTCCTAATTTGGGTACACAAATGTATAATGGTGATGCCGATGCTTGTTTTACTTAGCACGAAGAGAATCAAATGATGACATTTGCGGTAGATTGATAGAGTTATGTGTATAAGTGGTCCATGTTTGCAGCCACCTCATGGTTCATATTTAGGGATACAAATGTAGGTAGACCTCCCTTGACTTATTAAGCAATGTCCGTGTGTGCGTGGAACACATTTGCTTTGTCATTTTGTGTCCTTTTTGTTCGTATTTGTTGGGAGAAAAGGACGCTCCCGTTTCATCCTTCACCTAAATGGGTTTGAATGGTTGATTAATTTGGGGGCATTAATGGTCAAGTTATGAGTGGTCCAATTGACTAGGCACCTTGTTTCCTTTTCAAAGTGCAACTGCTCCACATGACTTTGTCTTCGCATGTGCATGAACACCATGCATTTATCACTAGTCTTTTTCCGCAATTAAATTGGGTTGATTTCGTCATTTCAGCTTTGCATTGTCTTATATGATTTTGCGACTTGAAGACTCCTAATTTGGGTACACAAATGTATAATGGTGATGCCGATGTTTGTTTTACTTAGCACAGAGAGAATCAAATGATGACATTTGCGGTAGATTGATAGAGTTATGTGTATAAGTGGTCCATGTTTGCAGCCACCTCATGGTTCATATTCAGGGATACAAATGTAGGTGGACCTCCCTTGGCTTATTAAGCAATGTCCGTATGTGCGTGGAACACATTTGCTTTGTCATTTTGTGTCCCTTTTGTTCGCATTTGTTGGGAGAAAAGGACGCTCCCGTTTCGTCCTTCACCTAAATGGGTTTGAATGGTTGATTAATTTGGGGGCATTAATGGTCAAGCTATGAGTGGTCCAATTGACTAAGCACCTTGTTTCCTTTTCAAAGTGCAACTGCTCCACATGACTTTGTCTTCGCATGTGCATGAACACAATGCATTTATCTAAGTCTTTTTCCGCAATTAAATTGGGTTGATTTCGTCATTTCAGCTTTGCATTGTCTTATTTGATTTTGGAACGTGGACACTTCTAATTGGGGTACCCATATGTATAATGGTGATGGTGATGGTGATGCTTGTTTTACTTAGCACGGACAGAAGAATCAGACAATGACTTTTGTGAGGGATTGATAGGTTTGCGCGCGTGTGTGCGTGGATGTGTATATATAGCATCCCCATCCTAGCAATCAATTATTACTAATAATCTCTTTTGGAGACGGACATTAAAGAGGAAAATGCGTTCAATAATTCATTCAAAAGGACCTTCTTTATGTCTTGATAATTGTCACGTTATGATGGGATGAGATTACACATTGATCTCGATAGCATTAATTGAGTATTTCAAGAGGTTCGCATAGCTCAAATAAATTATGATAATTTCATAAAGTAGTTTGCCAATTCAACACGTTTGCACGAAGGTAAATAGAAGTTGGTAGAAAAATTATAAGAATTTGTTTTCATTAGTGATGAGGGAATCTGTATTTTAAAATAAACGTTGGAAACCAAGTCAAATAAGAGTTGGTATATGTAGAACTAGTCAGTAACTTAATCAGAGAAAAGTTTGTAAAATTTGACGCTCCCGTTTCATTATTCACCTAAATGGGGTTTAATGGTTGATTACTTTGGGGGCATCAATGTTTGAAAAATATGTAGAAAACTAAGAATCCCGATTATTAGGATCGAATGTAGAAACGTGCAAAATTTTGTATTAAAGAAATACTGATAATCCCGATTTATTTTTCTCGAACAAAATTGTACAATATCAGGAACGTTTCCAGAAGCGTAGAGGATCGGTACATACCTCTACCATTAATGAAATTTTGCCCACGTGTAAAACCCAAACCTTGAAGGGTTGCACGCTGCAAATATGGAATCTCCAGATTTAGACACGACGTTCCACTACCCAATACCCTTCAAAACTCTATGGTGTGTTTTTTCTATAATGATAGGGCTTGGTGTAAACAATCTAACGTATTTATTCCATTTCTTACGTTACCGATGTCTTCCGTCAAGACCATCATGAAAATAATTAAAACGGATAGTTACCACATAATCAACTTGAGTAATAAATCAGGCAATAAATCGGAATCAATTTTAAAAACTAAACGTGGGATTATATAATAATTAATATGTTTTATTATATTAAAATATTATAATATTCTTACCCTTAATCCCAACATTCCATTAAAGAAATATTAACCCAAGCACACATAAACTTCATGCTAAAATAAAACGCATGAATCATGGCAATAAGTCCTCTTAGAAGCAAGCATTATCTTCCGTATGTCACAATACATTTTATCAACCCATATGTGATAACATAACTTGATGAATAAACCTTATGTTCATTCTAGGTCAAAACTTTTTGTTATTCTCAGAAATAGCAAAATATGTATATGAAAATTGAGAATAACGTAACAACTAAATAAGAGTTTCGTGTATTCTTTCATGACTACATAATCCTTATAATTCATTAGTGACATGCTTTTAGTTAAAAGATCAGCTAACATCAATTCAGTGCAAACGTGTCCAATGACCACTTTGTTTTCTTTAACATGTTCCCACATTGCTAAATACTTAATGTCAATGTGCTTGATTCGACTACTGCTTTTGTGGTTTTTAGCCAAGAAAACCATAGATGAATTGTCACAATATATCATTAATGACTTAACAATGGAATCTACATCTCTAAGCCCCAATATGAAACTCTTCAACCATACATCATATGAGGTGGCCTTAAAGCAAGATACAAATTTAATTCGTCTATATACAAGCATATAACCTTTTATAGCTTGAATGTACCTCATTATCTTTTTTGCAGTTCTCAAGTGGTAAATACCTAGATTATTGTGATATCTTTTCAACATTCCCATAGCAAAAGTAATATCAAGTTGAGTGTAAACCTGAGCATATATCAAGCTTCCAATAGCATAAGCATATGGAATGTTTTTCATTTATTCCCTTTCTAGATTGTTCTTCGAGCATTGGTTCAAATTGAACTTGTTTCTTTCCACAATGGCTGTTATACTTGGTAAACAATTTTTCATCCGAAATCTCTCTAATACTTTATTGATATAAGTTTCTTAAGACGGTTCTAATATACTTTGAGGTCTATCTCTATGGATCTTAATACCAATCACATAAGATGCTTCAACCATATCATTCATGTCAAAACTCTTAGAGAAGATTATTTTACCTTATATAGAGACCCATTAACATAAGTTGCAAGTAAAATGTCATCTATATATGAGACAAGATAATAAATTTTACTCTCACTAACCTTCTGGTATATATATTGATCCATGACATTCTTTATAAAATCGAATGAAGAGATGACATTATAAAACCTTAAATACTATCGGCAAGATGCTTATTTTAGGCCATATATACATTTCTTAAGCTTGCACACCAAATGCGCATCATTACTAAAGGAGAATTCTTCATGTTGTTTTATGTAAACCTCCTCCTCTAGTTCTCTATTGAGGAACGTTGTTTTCACATCCATTTGATGCAATCCAACATCAAAATGGGTAACCAATACCAAACAATATGAAATGAATCTTTCTTAGATACAAGAGAAAAAATCTTCGTGTAATCAATTCCCTCCCTTTGAGTGAATCTTATGGCAATGAGTTTGGTTTTATATCTCTTAATGTTACCCAATGAGTCTCTCTTAGCTTTAAAGATCCAATTACAACCAATGGCCTTCGCCCCATTGGACAACTTTACTAAATCACAGATTTCATTAGATACCATAAAACTCATCTCTTATTTAATGGTATTGTACCACAAATTGGATTTATCATAACTCATTACTTGTAACAACGTTGCAAGATCATTCGTAGCTCCAACATTATAGTTAGATTCTTGTAAATACACAACATAATCACTATGAATTGCTAATTTCTTTATTTTAGCAGATTTTCTTAATGTTGCATCAACATTCTCTTGAAGATCATGTTGTTCAATTGGTTATTCAATAATTTTTGGTAATTGCTGAACAATTGAATCTATCGGATCAATATCAACAGATTATGGAATTTCAATGATTGATTGTTCAATAGCCCAATTAACAAGATGGCTATTATGAATAACAATCAATCTAATACTTGATGTAAAAAGTGAAATATTTAAATGATCTTTCTCAGGAATAGGTTTCTGAAGTGACCACTTCACTAATCAAATCATTCTCAAGAAACTCAATGTTTCTTAATTTCACAATTCTAGTGGTGTTGTACTGTAGTACTCCTCATCTTTATCTGAACTTACGATCTTAATATACTTATCACATTGTCTCTCAACTTCTATTTTGAATACCTTAAAGGCATCTAATGCTTTGTTCTTATTATGAAGCACCTAGAGATATACGAATCGTGAATAATCATCCATAATAGAGATACAATACATCTAAGTGTAAAAGTCCACATCTAGACTCCAAATATATGTATGTATAAATTCTAATATTTATACTCCTCTTGGCACTTTTCCTTATCTTGTTGGTCTGCTTTTCCTTCATCCAGTCCACACAAATATTAGTATCAGTAAAATTCAATATTTGTTAATTATATTCGTGGAGATGTGTCACAATCTCCGATGTCACAACATAAAAGAATCTTTGTTCACAACACATTGTTTAATACTAGCATTATCATGAATATACATCGAAAAAAATCATTAGACAAATTACCAATCCCAACAATTTTAAATTTAAACGACAAACTGAATATTAAATCTGAAAAGTTAAAGGAACAACATAATGGTAATAGTCTTGAAGCTAAAATCAAGTTTCTAGACAAACTATGGATATAAGAGGTCATTTCCAAATTTAAAACAAAAACTGCTATTGAGAATTAATCTCCATGTTCTAATAGCTTCCACATGTGAATGCATCTTGTTTCGAGAATAGATGCATTGTTCACTTCCTACTTGTTTTCGGTGATTTTGAAAATCTTGTATGGAATTCGAAATGTAAATTGTAGATCCGGAATTAGTCCACCAAATGTTGTGTCTCACATCAACCATATTAGATTCATAACAAACACAAGAGAAATTACCTTCTTCTTTTTTTCGAGTCATGCCTAAAATTTGACACAATCCTTTTTTATATGCCTACTCCTTTTACAAAATAAGCATTGGATTGTTTCTTGATGTCAACTCGAGAAGGTATTTCACCTTTTACATTTTGCATGCATTACTCTTTAAACTTTCCTTATGTTGCCAAATAAGTATTCTCACTCAATTACATAAGCAACCTTTCTTCTTCTTTCTTTTTTGAACACACATGGTCATAAGTTCATTAATCAACGATTTATTCTTATGCGTATTATAATAGATCTTGAAAGGTGTATGTTGTTATGAGAGTATATTCAAAATATAACACACAAGGAAAAATTTGGAAATCTCAACCTCAAGGTTCCTCAGTTGAACTGCAATATCCCTCATCTTCATGATGTGCTAGTGCACACTTCTAACACTAATAAGCTTCAATAATGAAAACTTCATAATTAGGGTCGTGGCATGCATCTTTTCAAAAATTTTAAATTGCGCACTAATAGCCTTTAGCAATGCTTTTACATTATTGGGCTGAATGACTGAACCACGAATACTAGTAGAAAATCTAGTCCTTATGAACATTACTCTAAAGCAATTAGACTGCTCCTATCGTTCATAAGGAGCAATTTCAGCAGGAGTGCTAGCATCGGTAGAAGCATGTGGTTCACCTTTTTGAATAGCATAATCAATGTCCGAGCACCCCAATTAAAGAAGGATGAATTCCTTCCAAACTTTATAATTTTCACCATTCAATATGGAAACATCATTATTAAATGCAAAGAAATTCACAAGTTGCAAAATTACATATCAAATAATCATGCTTATGTCATAAAATTTGAGGCAAAATTTATATAAAACATGTTTTATCAATGTAAAATATGTCACAAAATATGAATCACATAACATAAAAACTGCTTGTGGGCTAAGTTTTTAATTTAAATAGATTCGTAATTGCTTCATGAAGAAACTACAATATTATATTTCTTTTCTTAATCCCTGTGGGTAAATTAAGAAAAATAATATGATATTTCATCCTAATTAATCATATTAATATAATGAAAATTCATGTGGGATAAAATTCATCATATTAACGTGATTAATTACAAATCAATGTTCATCTCTAAATGTGATCCGAAGCTCTTAATATATAATTTAACTAATTAAAAATTTTGTGGCTACTCTTTAATTAATTAAAATATATGAATTACTGGACATTTATTTCATGCATAAAATATTCACAAATAATGCATGAAAGGGAAAAATAATAAATTAATGCACCAAGGGCAATACAATCAATGTCCTTTTTAATATGTGATCCAAAAACTTCTTAATGTATATAATTTATGATAATTAGAGATGTTATGGCTAATCTCTAATTAAATAAAATTATATACGGATCACTAGACATTTAATTTCTGCACAAAATATTCACAAATTGCTTACAAGGGCAAGACAAGAAATTAGCAAGACCAAGGGCAGAACTGTAAAATTAGTGAAATAGGGGCAAAATCGGGAATTCATGCAGCGACCGGGGGCACATCGGTAAAACACGTGAGGCCGCAAGGGCACGTGGTGCACATGCGCCCAATCTCCGCGCGGGCGCGTGTGATGCACGCGCTTGATTCTCTCTACAAGCACGCGTCAGAGGATCCCGTGGGCGCGTGGATCACACGCGCTGGATCTTCGCACGAGTGCATGGGATCCACGTGGCTGAGCCTTTATCACTTGATTTTGCCGTTCTTCGCGTCCGCCTCACCTGTTGCCATCCGATTCTCCTCCGACAACCTACTTTAGACCAAAATAAGTGGCGAGTTATGAAGACCATGCCGGCGCTACCATATAGATCCAAGATTCGGCGAAAATGGCCCAAAAATTGCTTGAAATCAGGCAAAAATTCACTAAAACGCAAAACTACCATCACTTCCTTCGCGCAATTCGCCTTCAACGGCAAAAAAAAAAAAAAAAAAAGTCGAATTAACGTAAGGCTTTTGTTGCCCATGGCATTGTGACCGTACTACTCCGTAGACGGGTGGTGGGTTGCTCGATCTTGCTGAAATCACCAATTTTTGTCTCAATTAGGTTTTGCCCTGATATTTTGATATTCAATTAAAATCCCCACAAAAATAATCAAGGCAGAGATATAAGTAATAGTCCCACAAAGATTATCAAGGCAGAGATATAAACAGATTCCGATATCAACTATTAGAAAAATATGTGGAAAACTAAGAATCCCGATTATCATATTGAATCCAAAAACGTGTAAAATTCTGTACTAAAGAAATACCGACAATTCTGATTTATCATTCACAGAAAAAAACACGCAATATTAGGAACGTTTTGCAGATAAGAAAAGTTGGTAATTTAATGAAAATCAAATAAACTTTGTAAATAATTCAAATAAGAGTAGGTAGTACAAAACGAGTTAGTAACTCAATCGAAAAAAACGATAATCACTCTAATTAATCTAGGTAATGCTAAAAAAAGCCGGTAATATTTAATTGTTTGAAAAGTGGACAAATAAAAACTGAAAAATCAATGCAAAAATCGGCGAATCAAGTCGGGTCAATGTTATGGTTTGGCATATGGGCAGACATTTTTATCAATTTGGATAAGATCTAGATTGGACCTTCTTCAAACCGAAGTCTTAGTTTTGAATCGTAGACAAAGTAGTTACTAAGCCACAAAATCCTTGTCTGCAAATGATAATCATTCTATTGAATATGGTGAAAGACATAGGTTGATGAATCTTATGTGGTCTAACGGAAGAGTTCCAAGTGATTGACAAAATACAATTTGTGGAAATCCTTGGAAATCAAGCAATCTGAGTACCATGGGGTGAAAAATCTCCCATCTTATGTACATGCTGACCCATTTGATATAGTTGTGGCTGAATTCTAACTGTGTTATGGAGTGTTGCAACTTTTATATTTGATGACACAACGTATATGTTTTAAGCTGCAACACTGAGTGAGGCAGCTCTCTAAAAGCTGCTATGAGGTGTTTACCAAATATCGTATAGAACTTGCATCATCTCTTTCACAATTGAAATTGTTGCAGGGAAGTTATACGAAACCGCCTCGTAGTTATTGATCACATTCGAGCATGCAGTTGGACTAGGCTACTCCACCCAACATCTACTTTTTGAAATAACATGCAACACCAATGAGATGTTATTGTTGACTTAGATGGTAAAAGAATTTGCTTATCTTGTTGTCCTTTTTGGACTCAAGTTATGTTGCGAGCGCTCTAAGTAAAATCCTAATTGTACTAGGCTGGTGTGGGGGAGTTGTGGCTTTAGAATCGCCCGGAGACAAACTAGTCGAAGTGAGGGAAAGTTGACTCGGATACCATACTTAACCGCTAAAACCCGAAAAAAAAATGAAAAAAGAAAGAAATAACATGCAACAACCTTTCAAAAAAAAAAAGATAAAAAAACAGATGTCACCAAGATACTGAATCCTTGCAGTTGTGAGCCGATTTCAAGATAAGGTAAGGTTCAATCTCATAGCCAAACTGCAATTAATAAACATTCATGAAATACCAACAGTTAAACATGAAGCACAGGCTAGCTCTTAACATTTTCAAATTCACATATCCCAAAAGAGGGAAGTCTTGAGACTCTGGCTAAAGTAGCATTTGCCATGAATTACAATGTAGAGTAATACACACAGATAGAGATACCAAAGGAAATAGATAAAGCACACATGAGCATACGATTACTCTTATTCATAAGCATGAAACTTTCATTGCTGGAAGCTGATCGATCCGGGCCAACGTCCATCCTTGTCTAATTCTTGCTCTCATTCTCTTTCTGCAACAAGTAAACGCATTTGTATTGGCCAAGCAGAAGATAAACGTGTTTTAAGAAGACGAACTTACAAAACTGCAGTATATCACATCCATGGAATTTTCCACCGGTCTTTGCTTATTTCCCCTCAGAAATGACATGCTCTTAAATTGGGTGAGGAAAAACTAAAATCTATAGGTGAAGATACAATGCATATCTTTCTGGGATTAAAAGCGGTTTTTGTTAATCAAAATCGGTCAATGAACAATAATATAAGCCATCATTGTGCTATTTTCCAAATATTTGTGTAACAAAAACGTTG
The DNA here is from genome assembly GCA_014182735.1 of Corymbia maculata. Lineage (NCBI taxonomy): Eukaryota > Viridiplantae > Streptophyta > Magnoliopsida > Myrtales > Myrtaceae > Corymbia > Corymbia maculata. Next base: position 25,620,769 of record CM024691.1, read on the forward strand.
CGCAAGCTATGTACCATAGAAAGGTCCCTTCTTTATTACTTTGAAGGTCTGAATTTGTAAGAAACGACCAATATCGCTCTCTAAAATGTTCTCTCTTGTTTCTCCTAAGGTACTATTAAAATTTTTCTTAAATAGTACATAGCAGAGTAAAGTTGCACTTTTCGTTGATGATAACGATGACAATAACATAATAGTAATAATAAACTTTACCTCGGACACTAGCTCCTTTGCTTTGACAAAGGTATGTGAGGGAACTCCGACACCATCAGCAAGGGGGGCAAGAACATCCTTAACTCCAGTAAGACTCACACTTTTCAAGCTGTTGATATGATTCAAGCCACAAACCGTCTCTAGCTCCTTGCACTGCCGGATATCCAACTCTTCGAGATTACACATTGCGCCTTCAATGACAACCAGTTTTCTCAAGTTGTGGAGCATCCATAGTTTTAGGACGCGGAGCTTTGGAAAACTGCCTCCGTCGCAACACAAGGTTGTGCCAGTGTATGATTGAGCCAATAACCTGAGAACAACCAGATCTTTCAGGCACTGTAGGTCCTGCATCAGATTGTCATCCAGTTCCGACATTGACAAGGTGAGTGCTTTCAGATTCCCAAGGACTGACGAGTGCGGTACGGACGGCAATGATCCGATCAAATACAAGTTTGAAAGAGATTTGGGCCCTGTCATTATACTCAAATCGAGGCTTGCAGGCTGACCGAGCAGGTCCCTTGATCTCAATCTCAGGCACTCGAGGCTGGTGAGGTTAGAAATGCATTTAGTCACCGCCTTCACTGCTCCGGGACAGCACGTCACGCCCAGCTTCTTCAGGCCTTGCTGCTTCTTAAGGCTTTGCGGCTTCTCAAGGCTTTGCAGCTTCTCCAATAAACTTATCATGGGGCTGTCAGCTGTTTCTATGGACAGACCCCATAGCGTCTCGAGTTTAGTAGATGAGATAGGGCATCGGATGGACTTATCGAACGATGCTTCGCTCAGGTACAGATGTTGGAGGTTCATTGCATTCCAAATGGCGCTCGTCACTTTGGTTATGTTTGTGTGTTTCAGATCTAAGGTTTCCAGGAGCAACAGATTCCCGACTGATTCTGGAATCCAATCCAGAACCGTCCATCTCAATCCCAAATACCTTAGGTTCGACAGTGTATTTCCAAAGTTCTCAGGGAGCACAGGCTTGTAAACACCCTCGAGATCAAGTACTCTCAGCAAAATCAGGCGTCCATCTAAAAATGGTGATTTAAGAAGATCCTCGGGGTCTCTCACTGGCGTCCCTAGCTTATGGCTGTTAAACGATGCGAAAGACTGGAGGCATTGGACATGGTAACCATAATGTCCTGTCGCTTTGTTTTGCGCTTGCTTCGGTTGATTCTGGGCGCTCTGCTCAGCCACGGGTTCCATGCCCATTGATTCCTCCTTTGAGACACAGTCAGAGCTGGAAAGAATCTGGAGAAGTCCCAATTCTTTTGCTTTCGCAAAACAATATTCATGAAGAAATGCAGGCATGCGACACGATCGGGCACTTCCGTCCAATTTCCACAGTACCACGTGAATAAAGTTCCTGCTCTCTAATTCGCGAAAACAGTCCTCTGCCGATCGCATTGAACCGTCAGCAGCCACCCCTGCCAACAGCCCCTCAGCAGCCCATTGCCTGAAAAGCCTCCTTGTGGGGACCTCAGACTCCTTAGGAAAGTGGGCCATATAGAGAACGCATAGCTTCATCATGTAAGGCAATTCATCGAAGCTCAAGCGCATGACATCATTGAGGGTGGGACGTTCTCCGAGCCGAACGACAAGGGCCTCCCAATTGCTCTCTTCCACGGCTGACAAAAGTCCTCCTAGCAGTGAGATCGCTGGGGGAGAACGATTGCATTTGCTCAAAATTCTCTGCTCCAATTCCGGGTCATCATCTCCCATGATGCTTACCCGCAGCAATTTCTTGCCCTCTTCTTCCGTCATGTGAGGGCCTAATCGGAGACCAGGCATCCAAGGGTCTGCAAATTTCTGCAATTCTTCATTTGTAGAAATTACAATTACTCTGCTTCCTTTACTCGAGTCGGCGAATGGGACCAAGAGATCGTTGATGAGACTGGCCTCGCCCAAATCATCCACAACTATCAAGTACCTACGGACCATCAACAATTTATAGAGCCTCTCGGACAGCTGCTCCTTTAGCTTGCGCTCCAAGTCTTTCACCTGATATTGGAGTGGTATCTGTTTCAGTATGTCCACAAGGAGATTCTTCATCGGGTCAGACTCCACCCCAAGGTCAGTGACACGGACCCAAGCGCGACAGTCGAAGTGATGCTTGATTTCTGGCTTGCTGAAGACACTCCTTACCAGTGTGGTCTTGCCACACGCTCGTTCGCCAACCACCGAGATCACCCGAAGGTTGGAGTTGTCGTCATTCTGGTTATCGATCAACAAGGCCTTAAGCTCATTTGCGTATTCAACACGGTCAACCATATAAGATTCGACCCCCTGCCTGGTATATTCTCGATTCTTCTTGCTGGATAATAAAGATGATGCCCTTTCATTGTCCGGCATGCCTTCATTAGCAGGAGGCCATGACGATGTGAACTCTCTGCACAACAATCCGACTTTCATCATGAAATCCTTGGCCATCTTTTTCCTGGCACGTGCTCGGCTCACTGAGAAGAGCCGAACTAGAGCAAACACCTGGGCGAAACGACCTTCTTGTGATTCTGACATCTGGTCTCGGAGTAAACCAACAAGGAATGCTTCTGCCTCCTCGACGTTACGAGCGCAATCCGGAAGCTGCTTCTCACCTTCCGGAGCATCTTGGTCGTGACCATCGTTGAGCTCGACATGTTTCCTGGTGCTCAGTATCGTTTGGACATTGCTTATGAAGCCAGGGATTTGATCTCTTAATTTTTTATAGGTGATGATGTCTTCGGACTTGGAGAGAAGATCATGAAGTCTGATCATCGCAAGTGAAACGGCCACTTCAGAGGCAGCCATGGGTCTGTACAGAGAAGATGCTGAGAATGAGGGACAGGATAATAAACTACGAAAGGTGAGTGTCTTTATTTTATTTGTGATGTTTCAGGCTTTGATATTGAGGAACAAGCAATTGGAACATGTGGTCTGAGACCTTTATAAGCGTGAGAATAGAAGTGAAAAGGACAAAATTATCAATTTACTTTCGGAAAGCGAAATCTCCTAAGACTTTCATATTCATCTATTGATTTGCTTGATTTCTCTATAATTTGTTGAAAATCATGAATAAAAGATGTGCGGATCTACGTGTGATATGAGAACCATTTAAATTTTCATCATTTCACATTAGACAACGATTAAAGTGTATGCGTCGTAAAATTTCAAAAAAGAAGAAGTAAAAACGAAAAGTAAAAGCGATTTCAAAGAAACTAATGCATAAATAATAAAGTCGATGGCCAAATTATTGTATTACTATAATCAGGTAGAAGACACAAAAGCTTGGTTAAAACCATTGGATGGGTGACACATTGATGAATTTAGTTACACAACTATCTTTCAGTAAATATATAAAAAGTCAAAAAAGCCTTAAATCTATTTAATCGGTATCAATTTAGTTCTAAACCTTTTAATTATACTAATTTTTTTGAAAGATAATTATGCTAATTTAATCATCAACCTTTTAAACTAGAGCCAATTCAATCCTTCCAAATAATTTAGGCCGGATATCATTAACGTGAACACCAGCCAGCCTACTTGATATGGTTGGCACTAATGTAGACATTTTTAATAATATTTTAATAAGCTTTGAATTTTTTTTTCTTTTTTATTTTTTCCTTTCTTTTTTTCCTCCTATTTTTGGTGGATAGCATGGCCATGGCCAGTGAGGGTGCATTGACCTTGTTGGGTGAGGGCAAGTGCCGACGAGGCCAACCCTCACCCAAGCAATGGGAAATAAAAGAAAGATAAAAAAAAAAAAAAATTTGAAAATTATTAAAATATCATTAAAAATATCTACATTAGTAATCTGATCAACATTTACATTAGCAAAATCTAGTCAAATTTAGCCAGGAGGCTTGAATTGGCTCTAGGTGAAATCTAGGTCAAAAGATTTGAGATTAAATTGACATAATTAAAAGGTTTATAATTAAACCGACATCAATATAATATATTTAAAACTTTTTGACACTTATATATATTTATATAAATAGGAATATATATCGAAATTATTATAACGGAGGACTTTATAGTAATTCCCAATAAGACTGCAATTATTGAAGGCCCATTCCATCTACCAACGCCAATCTGTCTCTCCTCATCGACTACGGTGTGTTTAATAGATGCGACTGGAGGGGGACATGGAAAAGGACGATTCTCACGGGAAAAACGTGGGTCTTGAGAAGAAAAAAAAAAGTATTTGTCGGCTGATTTCGAATGTTTCAAGATATCGATCTCCAATTCATTAGGGTTTCAGACCCAAATAAAAAATAAAAAAAATTACGGTTTAGTCAAATACTAATTGATAAGTGTCGGAATTATTCACACTAAGGTAAAACTACATGCTACTCTGCCAAACCAACCGTGTCTTATGCATGGGAAGTGAGGTGCGTGGTTCGGGGATTCTCACGAATTATATAATGCTTTCTTGTATATACAATGATAAAAAAAGAGGAATTTGAACCCTTTTAACTTAGTGCCTTTTCTAAAAAAAATAAAAAAATAAATCCTTCGACTTTCAATTTATGTAATCAAATAATTGAAATTACATAATTATTTTAATTAAGTCTCTCAAGCCCAAATCCAAATCCAATTAGTTGGCACTTGTCCGTTTGAGACGACAAAAGTTTTGACGCAAAACGTTTGAAAGTCTCGTCGGTTTTGAAGAATCTGATTGCTCGAGGTTCGGCGGCGGCCTTCATCCTGGGGGGCTTTTCTAGACCGGAGCGGCGAAGAGTTTTTCCTCTTGAAGTCAGAGGGACTTGAGTAATGGAGCGACGCACGAGTACAAGGACTTGATCGGAAAAAAAACACAAGATCGGGGATGCAAAAATGGATTTCTACCTCGCAGAAATATAAGTACTGCAGACTTCAACGACATACAGATTTGAGTAGTAATTATGCGTAATTCAAAAACGAGGAGCAACTATTAACTTCACTTTAAAAGATTAGATCATTTATCCAACTGTAACTTGCTTCCATCTGATTTGATCTAGTAGAATTCTAGTAATCCATTGCCATCTCGGCCTTCTAATTTGCCAAAACAGTGTAAGCTGAAAAGAGAACAGATTTTCCTTGATCGGCAAAACTTAAGAACTCAGCATGATTCGAGTCTGAAAATATTTCAGACTGGGGAATTTTTATTGTTTGCCATTGGATACGAGTTCAGAGAAGTATCATTTAGACGATGCATCGGCATACATAGAAAGGAGATTAATACAAACACTTTGAGCCATGATTCTCGCATTATTTTGGTTGGCTACTCTCTGTTGCGGGCATGAAAACAACACCTTTGACACGGAGGCCGGACTTCCAATGCCCATCAGTTTGTGTGAGGGAAAAGCTTACCTCGCCGACGGTTTTAGGTGTTGTCTCGAATTTGCCGATGCCTATATGAATCCATTTTTCCTTCTCCAACCTGTCCAATCTTTCCATGCGTCCCTGCTTGTTTCCATCTGGTAATTCAAGACTGAGGTTCACCGGAATTTCCCATCCGTGGTTTCCATTGCTCATCTTCACAATGATCGCAACTTCATACATCGTCCTGGGAGAGAGCTCGATCGTTTTGCATTTCCCTTTGATTTCTAGCCAGCAGACGCAGTTTAGCTCGGCAACGGGTGGATTTATGTTGCTCAGATAGCTGGAACTCAGAAATATTCAAGAAGCAAAGGGTTGGTTTACTAGAGGTGATGATGGTTAGCAATAATCTCATTTTCTTGTAAGCAATTCAAAGTTTTTTTGTGGCAGAAATTATTGTTTCAGTGCCGCTAAATGAACAACGTGCAGCTGAAAAAAGGTGCATATTCAGCAGCATCTTTTCAGCAGCATCAGGAAATATGCAACGTCAAAATCAAGCTGGAGATATGCCAACAAAAAGGTACTCATTTAGCAGCAACAGGACGTTTCTCCCACTTGTGAGTCATTTTGGGAGCCAAATTCATACGTTGTACCCAGACCGACCTAGATTTTTTACCATCGCATGAAGGTTCGACTTAAAATTTGTACTTGTTTAGTATAGAAGAAGCAACGATACCATGATTCCTTCTCTTCAGGCCATGTCCAGTATCGGGTATCGTTACCCCAAGTGATCGATAAGGCCTTAGCGAGAACCATCAGGCAGCTCTTATTTAGGTCCTTGTCAACCCAATACTTCTGTGTGTATGGCTGTTCCTGTATGCACAAAGCAATGATCGGTAAGTGAGACATTAATAAAATCATCTGGTCCATGATGATCTAATCATAGATGGACCTATCATCTCCAAGTGGTCTTGATCTGCAGACTTTTTTAGCATATCAGGCAGTTTTAGTTTCGTGGCGGGCATCAATTATCTATCTGAGCAGAACATGTTCTTTTTAGGTGCTCTGGAACTTGCCTGATCCTCCTGGCCCTGCTTCTCATCGTCCTTCAGGAGCACTCCCTTATAGACTCGACGGGTCACCTCGTTTATGTCGAGGGAGGCAATTTCGTCGCCGATCGCTCTTCTCAACATCGCCACAGAAATGACAGGAGGCTTTCTCGTTTGAGTTGTGGTGTTTCGGGCATCTTCTTCATCTATTGACAACGACGAATCCGGCGCATCTCCCGCTGTCGAAATCTCCACCATCTTCTTCCAGATATACTCGTGCCTACCACACATGTACACCCGAAAAAAAAATGATGATAATAATCAAAGGTGTGAGTTGGTCTATAACGTTAGACTAAAAGAAAGGCTGTTTTACTGGTCCGAAATCCGGACTCTACCTTGAACGTCTGGTTGCTTGCGGCTCCTGCTATGGCGGAAGAACCAGAGACGAAAATATGATGGTAGGTTCTGATTTTGCAGGCTTTTATAGTCAAGTAGCGACAAAGCCAAGGGGCCCAATTGATAATAACAAAATGTAAAAACATAATAATAATGATGTCACACTAAAGTTTTTTCCTGTTTTTTTTTGGGTCGCAACGCTAAAGAGGAGTTACCTTCATTATTGGGCTTGAGCTAATGGGATTGAGCACTAAATAGGCCCTGCCAGCTCGCTTTATCAAAGGCTTGTTAAGAACAAGGCCTTCTTTTCTTTCAAGCTTGACTTTCTTTCACACACATGGAAAAAACTCCGCGTTCATTCGTTCCGGTTTCGAGTTAATCATGCTGCACGATGCTAAGATTAGGCTATTCTCATTAGGAATAATCATATAACTAGTATATGGACTTAAGTCCATGAAAAAGTGTCCACTCATTCCAGTTTCTTGCCCCATTCGGTAGGGTTCATAGAAGTTCTCGTACATGATCTTGGTGTTCTTGCATAAGCCGCCAACTTTATTGGTTCCACAGGCCCTCTAGCAATACAAAGTTGCAGGTGTCGGGAACTTTGGCAATGATAAAAATCGTTTCCAAGCTCAATAACTATGAAACTTTGAGCTCAGCACAATAAGGCGCAAAAACATACACTTGTTCTTATTGAATGTGATAGGCAAGCATTGAAATAGATTAATGATTTTCCATTTAAAAAGAGCATTTTCAATCCAGGTCGACACATTTCTTAAAATAAAACAGGTGCTAAACTATGTTGACCCCATACCGACAAGCCAAGCATGCATTTTTCGTAAAAATAAAAATATATAACAGCAAAAGAATAAATAAAAAAAAAAAATAGAAGGGTGAATCCAATTCGGCCATTTATGCGAGGGCCCGGACCGGCCCATCCCGCCCCAGCCCAGCCCAGCCCAGCCCATCGGCATCAAGCCCAGTTTCGATTTTAACCCGGCTCAACCATTAACACCATCACAAGCCAAACCCATCAAACCAAACCCTACTCGGCTGATGTTACACTAAAGATTAGGGGTGATCAAGTCTAGGGTGGGTAGGAGTTTAGACCTAGAACTTGTACCCGACCCTATTATAATCGGCTTCCGCTTTTTTGGACCCTGTACCCGACTATGTTTGCATTAGACCCTATTTTGGACCCGACCCTATTTTTTTGGTCCGGGAACAGGGTCTACCCTAATTTCCATTAGACCTATTTTGGGTAGCGATCCTGCAACAATGAGCGGTGGTGGGCCTAGCGGTGGTTTGAGTTTAGTTATAGCGACTCAATAGCGAGCTGAGGCAACAAGCGGCAAGCAACTATCGATGGCAACAAGTAGTTGCAATTATCAAGGCCGAGAAGACACTTGCTTGCGGATATAGCCACTTGCCTTGGCTCATCTGCCTCCACTATCGAGCCTCATCCCTACTTCTTCCCCCTACCTCTGATCCAGATCTTGCCAATCCCTCTGCCTCCTCCCCCGCTTTCTCCTCCCATCGGAACGAGGGAGCTCGGCTTTTGCTCCCCCAACAACAATTTGTTCCATGATTGAGATTTGAGAGGGTGAGGTGTTTCCTTTTTAAGCTAGGGGCTTTTCAAAATTTTTTTTTTAAAGAAAACCGATTCCAAAACCGGTCCGGGTGGGTTTTCGCTTGGAACCGGTTCTCGGCTCGGTTACAACCGGTTCCCAAAAATTGGAACCGGTTTCCAGACCGGTTCCATCGAGAACCAGTTCCCGACCTTGTTTTTCGGGTGGTCCGGTCCGGTTCCTGGGTAAACCCGGTCCGGTTGCACACTCCTACTAAAGATGACGGAAAATGAAAATGTAGAGTTTGACGTAAATGGGCTTGAGCCCTAATCGGTGCAACTGTGAAGTGCATATATTTCTTTTTTCATTGAAATTGAGTGGGTGAAAAAGTGTCGATACATGTCAATTTTGAGTTAATCGTGTTGTATCATTATGAGTTTAGGTTTCTCTCATTTTGTTCTTGTCGTGTCATAAGTCAAAAATCGCCATCTCCTTTGGTGTACCCATCCAAAATCATCCTTGGCCCTGCTTGGTTCAGCCTTTGAAATAGGCTTTGGGACTCTAAAGTCCCTTGAGTAAATGCAAATCGCGTTTGGCAATTTTTTTAAAAAGCCTTGGGGAAATGCACTTGCATTTTCAAAGAGGCCTAAAGGCCTTTGAGCCAATGGACCTCCGGAGCAGCATTCCCACCATTCTAGCATTCTCGGAATGCCGAGGGGGGAGTTAATGAATTTTTCTTATTTCCCATCTTACCCTCATTTAATAATTGAAATTCCCGTTTTACCCCTTTTAAAATCAGCACCATCATATTAATTGGGTTCTCCTCTCTCAAAGCTTCTTCGTCTGACTTCGCTCTTCCTCATACATGTGCTCAGAGAAGATTGCATTTCTCCCATTTTTCGTCTCTTCTTCCACCGTCAACTTCGTCGTTCGTTGTATCTTTCCATTGGAACAGAACTCCTTGTCTTCGCCACATGTCAGAGGTAAGAATCTCTCTCTCGAAAGGATGTTGAAGAGATTTTTCTTTTCTTGGCAACGGTGTTATTATTTTTGTTTGGGTTATGCTCTGTGGTAGCTTGTTTCCTTGATTTCATCAAATCTATATAATTTTCTGATTCGTCATGCCGGCATCAAGTTGATTTTACTTTTCTTGTTTGTAATGGAATGAAGTGTGTAATCTTTGTCGTTTGAGCCTTTTGTTCTGTGGTAGCTTGTCCGTTTGTGCTGGATTTGAGTTATTCTTGTTTGGGTTTTGTTATGTGGAAACTTGTCCCTTGATATCTTCATATTAATATAATTTCACTTGTGGTGCCCACCAAATGTTTGGTTTAAGTTCCAATAGAAAGGTGTTTTTAGCCCCTGCCCTTCTCTTCGATCCCCCATTTTCCTTTGACAATACTTACTGTTCTTCTTCGCAGCTATGTTCAATTCAATCTTCTGTTTGTTTTCTTGGTCTCATTGCATTCTGAACTCAAGTTCCTAAAAATAAGTCTTCTTTTTTGCCCAGTTATCTGCTTCTAACGCTTGTGTTCATTTGCATCTTCTTTAATTTTCTAATTTTCCTTTACCGGATATGATCAAAATGCAAATTTGGTTGTGCCCACTTGGTTGATTTTTGTTTTAGCACTTGTGACATGAAAGTATGTGTTTTGGAGGACTTCGGAAAAACTTCCTGATATTAATTAGCTATTGCTTCCTTAGGAATTCGGGTTACCAATTACTGTTTGAGCGTATGTTGCCAATACTATCTTGTAACTAATGAGATCAAGTTGTACAAATGAAAAGCCCTTTATTACTATGTAGTGCTAGTCTATAAATTTCCTCTTTGGATCAGTTAATGTGCCGGTTTATTTTCAAAAAAGCTGCAGATTTTTTGTCACGAGAATGCCCTGCTTTGACCATATTGATCTCCCTCCTATCTCTTGGATCCAACAAAAGATTGTAGCGTCCTTCGGGATTTTTGTAGACATCCACGAAATTGAGAGAGTTTAATTTGGGACGCCTAGTTGATGATTTCAGAGAGAGAAAAATTGCACTTTCTACCACTTTGAAATTTGTTGGGCTACCATCTGCATTCAGTTTTATTACTACTCAGAGGCACGATGGTTTTCCTTCAGAGATTAAGTTGACATGATCTTATTCTTGCCAAATCTAATTCTTGGTAAAAGAAAGAAAATTAATCCCTTAATGTGCATTTGTCTTCCAATTCCAATCAACAATGACTTGGTATTTTTTTTTCCCATGTGATTTAATGCTGTAGGAGACAAGCAAGTTCATAAACCACTGCAACAAAGTGAAAGCAACCGTTGCTGCTAACAAGGAAGGCAGTCAGCTAAGCATTGTCAAACCGCCACTCAAATTTATTGCCAATGAAAAGAAATAAGTCATTGTAGGGAGACATGTATGACTCTTTTCCTTCTGCCATTGCTTTCATCACTTTAGTTGAATTTTGGACATCGTTTGAGCTGAATGTCACAATTTTTGTATGTTCTATGATAGAAGCATTGCAGTGCTATGAGCTCCATTTGAAACTTGTTAACTGTGGTGGAACCTTCCTAGTCATTCTTCTTTTCTAAGGAGTTCATTATCAGAGAAGTTTATGAGCAAATCATTGTATTCTAGTTAAATGGATTGGGAAAAATTCAAAGCATTTCCAGATCATGGATGAGCTCTCTAATATTTATAGAAGTAAGATTTAGATCCCGATTATGGATATTTAATTGACCATGATGCATCTCTTGAAATAGTATGTTTACGTGATCAAATAGTTATAAGTTTAAGAAATAATTAAAGAGATTTGTAATATATAGGGATAATGTATATCTTTCCTCAAAACATATGTGATCATGTTTATATAATAAAATTATTCTCTTATAATTGAGAAAGATCCAATCTGATAAGATTTTTTTTTATTAATAAATTTGCTAATACGTCTCATTTACATTTCTCTCAACATGAAATTAAAAGCCATAGTCATTATTTTTTTTCAATTTTAAACAAATCAAAATTAAAAAAAAAAAAAAAAAAAAAAACTTCAATTGGCACATCAAAGGACTTTTCAAATGTATGTTTACCAAATAACATTTCTCCCAAAGTTGCATCCCAAGGCATTGTTCAATTGCAATTTACCAAACAGTATTTGTATTTCACTAAACCCCTTTAGGCTAAAGGCATTTGCATTTCCCCAAATACATTTCCCCAAAGCCGAACCAAACGGACCCAAGTGTCCTCCCACAGTTCAAAGTCATAGTCACCAATGCTCAGAAATTTGGCAACGATAAAAGTCAGTTTCCTAGCTCAATAGCTGAGCTTTTTGGGGGCTCAGCACATTAAGGTGCTAAAACATATCCTTGTTTTGATCGAATACACCAGGAACTCGCTGAAGCTGATGCTTATTTTCATTTATAAGGGCATTTCCGATGAAGGTCGACCCATTTTATAACAAAACTTTTTGTTAACTATTCAATGAGAAGGACTAAAGCATGTGACAGAAGCAGAGTGAATCGATATGCTATTTCACAATCGATTCCCTTATTTTCGGAGCGCGTGGTATTTTTGAAGCGATAGGTTAAGCAGACATGAGTCATCAGGAGGCAGACGTGAGTCGGGAGCTTCCCTCCTCACTTAAGTTGCTAAGCATTATAGCTTCCTCGACACCGAATAGCAACGTCGATCGACATTGCCGCTCGAACCTCACTAATAATTTGACCATTTCGGCTCTTGATTTATGATGCTAGTCGGCAATTGTGTTTAATGTAGTTTCTAGCACATGTTTAATTTAGTCACTGGATTATATGAAAATGTTCAATCCTGTCCTTGATCTTAAATTAATGAAATAACTATATTGAATATTTTAATATAGTTTAAGAATTACAATAAACTAAGTCATACTGACATCGATACGTGACACATCACATGACACGACACACCGACAAGTTGTTTCTCAAAAAATAAAGAATTCCGACACGTTAGGACATGTTGTATATTAAATGTATAATTTTTATATATACATGATAAAATTATTATTTTTATGATTATTTTAATCAAATTAATATGATTCAAATTCACAAATAAATAAATAATAATAAAAAAGAGTTTAGAATTAATTTACATTAAAAACATTAATCCACCATTTGTTAATATCATTCACTGTTTCTATTTGACAAATTCAATTCCGTTCCAATAATACATAAAACTTGAAGGGGAAAAAACAATCCATACCGTGGACTTACGTGTCAAAGCATGCTGGAAGAAAAGAGGAAAAAAGTTTGAGAGGTAAATTGTGTGTGATGGGAAGCGAGTCAGAAGAAAAAAGAAGACTAGATTTTTCTTTTTTCTCCTTTTATTATTTTTCTTATTTTTTTACATATTAACATTTTTCCCCCATTTATTGAAAATTTTTAAAATCAATCTCATACGTGTTGGAATTATGTGTCGGAATTCCGGACTTGCATGTCGTAATTTTCAATTCAAGTATCGGAGAGTATCGAGAGAGTTGACCAAGTGTCAAAAAGTATCAAAAAGTATCGAAGAGTGTTGGATACATATCGAAGTGTTCAACACGACACTAAGGCTCTTGAAAAGTGTCGGTGTTTCTTAGATAGTAAACATGTACAAAAATTTTAGGGACTATATTGAACATTATTAGTCGAAAATTCTATGACCCCGATGAACAAATTAAAGTTTAGGACTATATTGTATACCGGGTCAAAGTTCAGGGACCATTTGCATTATTATCCCAAAAAGAAGAAGAAAAAAGTTGGAAGACATGTCACATGAGGAGAGTGCCTATAACATCCTGAATTTTGATCTATTTCTGGATATATGAAATGGTTATTTTATCAATGTGTTGTTAGTTACGGTTACTCTGAGTTGGCCCCTCAAAAGTTAATTAACTATTCAGAAAGGCAGTTAAGGATCGATATGTGTACGAATAGTGAATTCAATCAGGGATAAGCTGCTCGATCATAAGGATCAAAGATGGATGATACCACACTATTACAGGTCAATTAACGAACGAAAATAAATTGATTCAATAGTAATATAAGATTGGATTGCGGAATCACGACTTCGATATTGACTACGAATGACATTAAACCGATTTCCTTTTAACCTTGTATTTAGTGTGAGCAATTAACCTCTCATGATTACATGATAATCGAGGATCGTCTTGATTCAAATCTGTGTTTGTAGCTTCATGGTGTTGAATGACACATAGGACCAAAGTTGTTGGATGCCGCATGGCATGGAACTGTTGCTGGTTCATTCTTTGATCTGGCTCAGCGGGAGTGATCTCCATATGTGCTTCTTGTGCATTTGTTTCTGAGCGCTCTCGTCCTGCTTCCGGCACATTTATTTACGCCTTTGCTTCTTCTCCTCCAGATATATCCCTATGTATGGCAATACGCGGGGCATCAAACTTTCCTTCATCACGAATAGAACGGTCGTAGATCTTGAGGAATCTTTCATCATCAGTCATCTGATAAAAGACATCGTACAACGATCCCGGCAAGCGGCATGAACGGGCACTGCTGTCCCATTTCTGTCGGACTACTTCGACCATGTGTCTAGACACCAGAATCTCGAAACATTTATCTGCATCAAGTCTATTTACACCGTTCTCCAACGGTGAAGATACTAGATTTTCAGCTGACCAGAGTCTGAAGAGCCTCCTTGTGGGAATCTCAGATTCCTTAGGGAACAGAGTCAAGTACAGAGCACATTGCTTCAACACCACTGGAAGGCCACTGACACTCAAACGCAAAACATCTTGGAGTGTGGGCTGATCAGGAAGCTGATTGAAAAGGTTGGTGCATCTACTCAACGGGGTGGCGGATAGAAGTCCTCCGAGTTGAAGGATCTTTGCGGGACAACCGCCCGATTTGCTAAGGATCCTATCTTTGAGACGGGGCAGTTCTCTGGACGGATGGTCCCCATCGAAAGCTCCCCTGCTTTCCTCCAATAACTTATTGCTCTGTTCTAGGTCGAGGGGGCTCAACTCGAGATGCTCAAAATACCAGGGATAGATGGAAGAGGGTATTTCAGTGTTACGAGTCAGTGACGATTACTCTGCTCCCGTTCCTTGAGTCCGCAAGCACCATTTTGAGCTTGTCCATGAGATAAAGATCGCACAAGTCATCCAGTACTATCAGATCACAGCACCCCATCGAGACGCTTAGGAGCACTTTGGACAGCTTTTTCTTGTCCATTCGATCCACGTCTCGCAATTTCAGGGGCCTCAGCTGCTTGAGCAAGTCGATCATGAGATGAACCAGGTTAGGCTTCGGCCCAACGCGGACCCATGCACAGCGGTCGAAATGATTCTTAATGTCTGCTCGGTTGCAGACGCTCCTCACTAGAGCTGTTTTGCCGATAGCTCCCTCGCCGACCACCAAAACTGTTGCGGAAAGGGCGAGCGATCAAACAATAAAATAGACAGAATAAAAAAAATAAATCGGACACCAAATTTACGTAGTTCGGTCGTAGAGACCTATGTCCACGGGGAGAGCATCGACGAATTCCACTATAAAATAAGCGATACAACGGAGATTACACACTCGAGTCACTCAAACACTCTCAGTATTTCCCAAACCCCGATTACACCCAATAACTCACGCAATGTTTAGCCCCACAATTTCTAGTGAAATAATCTCTCAATCTCACAAAGGAATTATATACGAATTCTTACCACAAGAATTTAATCGGCTACAAACACTTGAATCTTCTTGGCGTAATTGCTCGAACGAAATCAATGGAGAAATCTTCTCCCAAGCACTCGATGACGAATCGGCGCTTCAAGACCTCTTACATCAACAACGGCCTAATTCTTCTCCACGCATAGCCATATATATATAGTGGACTTGAGGACTCTCTAATTATTAAAAGTCACTCCTACTTGGAGTAGGAAAGAATAAATTAAGAAACCCACACCTACTAGGATTAGGAAACCCACACCTACTAGGAATAGGAAACAAATCAAACTTTTGCTTTGGGCTCAAACTCGAGACATATTTTCAACAATCTCCACATTGGCTCTACGTTTGAGCCAAGTGACAATCGCTTCAAAATTCGAACTCTGCCGCTTCTCTCCCATAGCCCTAATGGACTCAACCACCACAAATATCTTTCAAGCCCAAGTCCTGCTTGAACTTTGCCATAACCGAGGACCTCATAAGAACACCAACTCCACATGCACTTTTAACTGCTACACAAGGATTTCTCGACACAATCTCCTTAACCACAGATAAAGCAAAACCATTGTCGCATCCATATCTATCAAGATATCGAATACGTACCTTGTCAATATCAGCAGTTACAGCAACTGTTGGTTTTACAAACTCTACCTCGTTACAAGCACCATCTATATTGATTACCACATTAGTACCCGCTACCTTAGGAGTTTTTGGTTGCAACTCCACCTCAAGATGAACACCGTTCAGATCCGTATAAGCACTGCTATTATCACTCCTAACCAAAAGTATTGGAGACTTGTCAAATGTAACTTCTCTGCTAATAACAGGTGAATTTAACTCTGGGCACCACAACCGATAACCTCGCTCACCTTGTGCATAGCCTAGGAATATGCACTTTCTTGCCCTTCCATCGAGCTTACCATCACTCGCTCAAACATAATACGGGCAACCAAATATTCTAAGAATAGAATAATCAGCAACGTTACCTGACCACACTTCTTCGGGAGTCCGATGTTTAATTGCGGTCGATGGGGATTTATTCATCAAGTAGCTTGCCGTACTAAGCGCATCCTCTAGAAATCTCCTAGCCATACCAACACTAGAGATCATTTTATGAGCCATCTCTAGTAATATTCTGCTCAACAATTCCGTAACATGTTGTGGTTCATTGGCAGTAGTGCGGTGTTTCACTATGCCTTCCTTCATACAAAATTCATTTAACAACTTCGAGCAAAACTCCATATTACTGTCAGTTTGCACCTGCTTGATCGTCTTACCAGTCTCCTTTTCGATCAAAGCTCTCAATTGCATGATCCTGACAATAGCATCAAACTTGTACCTAAGTACAAACACCCATGTCTTTATCGAGTAGTCATCAACAACTGTTAACATATATTTGGCACTCTTCCTAAAAGGAAACCGCGACAACCTGCGAACATTCAAGTGAAGTAACTCTGCAATTTTCGTGATTTCTTTGACTATCGTACTGAACTGCACTTTTCGCCGTTGATCTAAATCACAGCATCTGCATACATTCAATTCGTTAGCAACATAACCACATAGCAGATTTCTTTCACTTAAAACCTTCAGGTTTCTCTCATCAATGTGCCCTAAATGCATATGCCACAATTCGGACTCTCGAACGGATGCATCTGACGTCTTCGTAGTGAAATCTGTCATTGTCTCACCTTGAAGCTCATGCAGGCCATTGTGCTTGATTCCTTTCATTATCACTAAAGCACCTTGAACAACTTTCAAAACTCCACATTCTGAAAAATACCGACACCCAGCTGAATCTAGGGCACTCAAAGAAATTAAGTTTTTCTTCAACTCTGGAACGTGCCTCACTCTAGTCAATGTCCTCACAATACCATCATGCATTCTGATTTTAATATCGCCAACACCTACAACATCGCATTCAGCGTTGTTCCCCAACTGCACTTTACTACCATCCATGCATCGATAAGTAGTAAACCAGTTTCTATTTGGTGTAGCATGAAAAGAACAACCAGAATCCATAATACATCCATCAAACGATGAATAATCAGTGACAGACAAGACATAATCGGTACTATCCGAATTACCAACAGCTATAGCTACAACATCATCTGCAGCATCAACTAAAATTTCCTTACCCTTCTCATTCTTCAGCTTAAGGCAATTTTTTCGAAGATGCCCCCTCTTGCCACAGTTCCAACAGACAGCACCACCAGTCCTTGATTGGCTGCGTCTGTTCATGTTCATACTACACGTGTGCTAGTTCTTCCTCTGTTTTCACCTACTAAAGCAGTAGATACGGGTTCACCAGATTCTCTTCTACGAATATCCTCGCTTAGAATTAAATCTCGAACCCCATCAAACGTTAAACTTGTTAACCCAGAGAAATTACTAATAACAGTAACAGTAGTATTTCAACTATCAGGCAATGAGGATAATAGAATCAAAGCACATACCTCATCTTCAAAGTCAATATCAACTGAACTCAATTGACTAACAATCACATTGAATTCATTGATATGATTTGCAACCGACGCACCTTCGCTCATCTTCAAGTTAAATAAACGCCGCATCAAATAGACCTTATTGATTATAGAGGGCTTCTCGTACATATCCGATAGGGCTTTCATCAAACCCATAGTGGTAGTCTCCTTCATGATGTTAAACGTGACATTACGAGCCAACATCAGCCGAATAACACCCATAGCTCGTCTATCCAACAAATCCCAATCAGCTTTCTTCATCGTCTCTAGTTTCTAGCCTGATAAGGGTACGTGCAGTTTCATCTAATAAAAATAATCTTCAATCTGCATCTTCCAGAAACCGAAATCCTTCCCATCAAATCTGTCGATTCTCACTTTTACTTCTTCTGTTGCCATCGATTCACTTCAGCTCAACCAAGCCTGGCTCTGATACCAATTGTTGTGGAAAGGGCGAGCGATTGAACAATAAAATAGACAGAATAAAAAAAATAAATCGGACATCAGATTTACGTGGTTCGGTCGTAGAGACCTATGTCCACGGGGAATGTAGCGACGAATTCCACTATAGAACAAGCGATACAACGGAGATTACACACTCGAGTCACTCAAACACTCTCGGTGTTTCCCAAGCCCCAATTACACCCAATAACTCATGCAGTGTTTAGCCCCACAATTCCTAGTGAAATAATCTCTCGATCTCACAAAGGAATTATACACGAATTCTTACCACAAGAATTTAATAGGCTACAAATAATTGAATCTTCTTGGCGTAATTGCTCGAACGAAATCAATGGAGAAATCTTCTCCCAAACACTCGATGACAAATCGGCGCTTCAAGACCTCTTGTATCAACAACGGCCTAATTCTTCTCCACGCATAGCCGTATACATATAGTGGACTTGAGGACTCTCTAATTATTAAAAGTCACTCCTACTTGGAGTAGGAAAGAATAAATTAAGAAACCCACACCTACTAGGATTAGGAAACAAATCAAACTTTTGCTTTGGGCTCAAACTCAAGACATATTTTCAACAAAAACCACTCTTAGGTTGGCATAGTCGCCTCTTTCATAAATCAACTGTGCACGAGTTCATTCACCGTATTTTCGCGACCCATGATATGGGACTCATCCTTCATCTTCCTTTCTCGGGGTAGTTCGCTTGGTAATGAAGCTACAATGCTTTTCCCGGCATTGAGCGCTGAAGTTCCCACTTCTGGAGCCGACATCTTGCCTGTCTCGCCCTTTCCTCATTGTCAGCTTCGAGGAGATGCTGAGCTGGCCGAAGACAAAGTCTTTTCCGTAGGGTTTCGCGGTCTCAATCCCTCGGATGGCTTCAAAAGGAACCAACCGAAGGAAGTCTGCACAGCACGAGCAGGCTCAAGAAAACGAGATCGCACGCGAGAGAATGGAGGTTCACAGTGCTGGCCGTTCGGTTTCGAGGTGCTCAAGCCTCAAGAGGGGTTGTTTGAGCATGACATTGGAAATGGCCAACACTTGAGCCCCCCACCCGCCGCCGGGGGAGGGAGGAGGAGGCGGCCTGGGTTGGGATGTGTTGTTGGAGGATAAGGAAAAGGAAAAATTGGAGTGTCTGAGCTTTGAATGATTTGGGGAAGAAGGCTGTTTGGATAGGGGAATTAGCACCAAGCAAGCTCTTCTTATAGGAGGTGTCGATCCTCACCAGCTTCTACTTAAAGAATACAGCATGAAGCATTTCGTCTTGGATGGGGAATTGCCCACCGAGAAAATATTGGGTGCGTGCGATGTGCCAACGTGGCAAATGGGAAGAGGGCTCGCCCATCGACACGTGTCTTGGTGTCAGTCCACATCAGTCTAGAGTTTCAAAAATTGAGGGTGCGTTTGGTTCGATTTGCAAGGGGTTTTGAGTCCAATGCAAATACTGAAAGCTCAAATCTACTTGGGGAAATGCAATTGTGTTTGGTAAAATTTTTTTGCAAATGGACTTTGAGTTGAACGTGCGTTTGGTAAAAAAAACTTTCGCAATGGGCTTTGATGGGTATAATATATGTGTGTATATATTTTTTTATTTTTTTATTTTTTTAATTTTTTTTAAATTAACCTAAAATCCTTCGCCGGTCCGACAAAGGGCTGCGGCCGCTGGCGAGGGTCGCCGGAGGTTGCCCGACCTCGGGTGACCCTCGGCGAGGGTCGCGCGACCCAAGTGGCTTCGCCGCCGGGTCTTGCGGCCGCAGCGGCCCTCGCCGGGTCTCGCGACCACCGGCCGCCGTTGCGCAACCGTCGTGAGACCCGGCGAGGGCCGCCTGTAGCCGCGAGACCCGGGCGACGGTCGCCCGGGTCGCGTGGCCCTTGGGTCACCCGAGGTCAGGCAACCTCCAGCAGCCCTCGGCCAGGTCACGCGGCCCTCGCCGAAGGTCGCTTGACCTCGAGTGACCTCCGCCGACGGCGCCGAGCCGATTTGGCTCGCCGGCAGCCGTAGCCCTTCGCCGGACCGGCGGAGGGTTGCCTTAATTTTTCAATTAAAAAAATAAAATTCGGGGGTAAAATTGAAAATATGAAAAATCATTGAGGGCAGTTTTGGAAGGAAAAAATATGATTTCAGCATTTTGAAGGCCAGCTTTCAATTGAAAGCTGGCTTTAAAGCTGAGCCAAATGGTTTAGCATTTTCCCAAGGGGCTTTCAGACCTGAAAGCTCCTTGGGAATGCTGAACCAAACACACCCCGAAACCCCGCGCGCAAAAGTCTTCTACCCATTTTCTCTCTCTTCTGCGCAACCAATATTTTCTCCTCCTCTCCCTTTCTCCTTCTCTCCCTTCAATTATTCAGAACTCTATCTCTCCTCTGTCTACTGCATGTTCCAAGAAAAAAGAACAAGCCGCTCTCTTTTTTTCGGAAATACTCTCTCTCTCTCTCTCTCTCCCCCCTAGGAGCACCGCCGATCGCCTCCCAAGCTCAGAACTGCCGCCTCCGTTGTCGCCTTCAGAGTCACTCCCTCTCTCTGTCACTCCCAAGAGCCCCACCGATGGCATCTCGAGCTCAAGTCCGACGCCTCCGCCACGCCCTCCCGGCACGTCGCCTCCGGGAACCACTCTGTCTCTCTCTATCTCGCCCCCAAGAGCCCCCACTAGTTGCATCCTGAGCTCATATCCGCCTATGGCACGTCGCCTTTGCCTCCGCCCTCCTTAGCATCCTTTTACCCTTGCTCTCCAAGTTTGGAGGCTTTATCAGTCGGGCACGAGCCTCGCGGAAGCATATGTGATGCAGAGGCTTTACAAGGAGAAGATGGCCGCGGTCTTGGACGATCGTAAGGAGGAGAGGACGAGTGGAGAAGGGGGGATGTTTCTCTTTTTCTTGGGTGTTCGGGAAGGCCCATGTCCATCCTTCCTCTGCAGAAGCACTGCAAGTTGCTCCCTCGAAGTAGCTCCCCGCATGAATGGTTTTTAGCTTTAGATGGGACTTTTTCTTCTCTTCTTTCTTTTTGCTTGTACAAATGTCTGTAGCTAAATCTTGTCTCATGAGTTCGCGAGGATTTTTCCTTTTTTTGGGGGTATTATGTTGAATACTGATATTGTATTTCTAATGTTGGATTTCTTGAATTAAAAGTATAGTTCAAACTTGAAGGAATTTGCTTCAATTCACTTTAGACTACTCAAAATTTGTAGGTTTAAATCCATGATGAGCCAAGTGATTTGGGTCATTTAGTTTGATAAATCTTGGGAGATTTGCACATATCATGAGGTCCATAGCCGATGTAATGATCGCGTCCAAGCGTTCACTTATTCAAGACTCGAAAGAGAGCATGAAGCGAAGCAAAGCAAAACAAACAAACACAAGAATTACAATGATAATGCCTAATTAAAAGAAAAGCAAAGTACAGGCTACCTAAATTGAAGAAATTTGACCAAAAAAAAGAAATTGAAGGTTACCAATACCACCCTCATAAACACCGGCACACCCAACAGATGTAGGTTACCAATACCACCCTCATAAACCCAAACAGAACAAACAATACATTGTTATCTTCCAAAGCAAGACAAAAAGTCCATGTGTTTCCAATTCATGCGGGTGTTGGGTTGGGGGAGCAAGAAGGCAACTTCGATTTTGCCTTTTGCCAGTGCTTTGTGTGTTTTGGACATTTTCCTCCGCACTTCGCCTCCAAACTTGGAGAGCAAGGGCAAAAGGATGGTAAGAAGGAGGGCGGAAGCAAAGGCGACGTGCCAGAGGGCGTGGCAGAGGCGTCGGACTTGAGCTCAAGATGCTATCGACGGGGGCTCTTGGGAGTGACAGAGAGAGAGAGTGACTCTGAAGGCGACAATGGAGGCGGCAGTTCTGAGCTTGGGAGGCGATCGGCGGTGCTCCCGAGAGAGAGAGAGAGAGAGAGAGAGAGAGAGAGAGAGAGAGAGAGAGAGGGGGAGGGGGAGAGTATTTTCATAAAAAAAGAAAAAGAAAAAGAGCGGCTTGTTCTTTTTCTTGGAACATGCAGAAGACAGAGGAGAGAGAGAGTTCCGAATAATTGAAGGGAGAGAAGGAGAAGGGGAGAGGAGGAGAAAATATTGGGTGCGCAGAAGAGAGAGAAAATGGTTAGAAGACTTTTGTGCGCGGGGGTTTCAATTTTTTGAAACCCTAGACTGACGTGGACTGACACCAAGACACGTGTCGATAGGCGAGCCCCCTTCCCGTTTGCCACGCTGGCACGTCGCACGCACTTGGCCACTAGCTTTTTTATCGTACGATCGCACATAATACTATTTCTCAATATTATCATGCTTTTACCCAAAAAGCCCATCCTTATTATTTTGTTGAGACAGCATGAAGTCATACCGTATTGTAATAAGCGAAATCGTAAATTCCAATTGTCCATTGGATGTCAAATAAAAAACAAAACCCACAAACATTTAAACGCATATCTACTTTGGATTTTTAATATCCAAATTTCCAAAATAATTTAAATTATCAAAAAAAAATTTCTATTTCTATGAATCTATCGACACATACGACATTTCCTATTTCTCTTTTAGTGACACTTAAATTTTGCTTGTTCATTTAGAATTTAAATTTCATTGAAAATTAGGGATTAATTTTTAACTCTTAAATAAAAATATTTTTCATTAAATTGCATAGCATATATTTTAGAAGAATTTGAATTAATAGTAATAGCATTAATTAAAAATTTTTAACTTAAAAATTATTATTAATTATTTTTAAAAAGGAAAAAGAAAGAAAAGAAAAGGGAAGCGGGACTGAGTCGGGTTCAGGCCGGCCCAGCCTCTTTTCTTTTCCCTCTTCCTTTTTTTAGTCGAGGTGACCCATTTTCCATTTTCTCCGGCCCGGCTCGCGGCCTATTTCTTCCTCCTCTCTTCCTCACGGCCCTCGCGTCTCAGTAGCAACAAGGACGCACGCAAGCAGAAAGTAGAGCAGCCGTGATCCTAGGGGTCGGGAATCAGGCCGGCCGTGGCAGGGCGGCGGTGGCAGAAGCCATGCGCGCCTGCCGCTGGCCCTTAAAAGCGAGAGAGGGGGCGCGAGTGAGGAGGAGGCCGAGAGGGAGATAAAAAAACAGAGGGGAGAGGGAGTCGTGACTCACGACTCGTGAGTGAAAGTTCAAGCGAGAGCAGGGAGTGGGAGTGACAGACCGCCATCCACCATGCTCGAATAGCCGCCAATGATCCAACGGCGTGCCCCGTCCGCGCCGAAGCCCCGGAAGGTCTTAGCTCGTCTTTTTTCTCGATTTCTCCGGTTTGGAGTCGATTTCCCGAGGATGCCAGCTCGAAGGCGCGCGAGGCGACCGGACGTGGTCCGATCTATCGAGATCGCCTCATTCGCCGCCGCCGAGCAGGGTAGGAGCCCCACCGGCCGCCTCCCCTATTTTCTTTTATCACCCTGTTCAGGACACGCCGGGCCGAAGCTCGCGGTCGTTCGGCTCACGCGGACTCCGGCCCCGCTGATCCTTCGTTCTATTGATGTGTGCGTCTTAGGTCGTTTGAGTCCCCGTTGAGCCGTGGGCCTCTCGTTCAGTGTTGCATGCCACCTGGTCAACGAAATGCCTCATCGAGTCGTCCGCACGTGTTGCGTTCTATTGTTATGTTCCTGTGGTGTTAATGTAATGGTCGCCAGCGAAGGATGACCGGAGTTTGAGCAAGGATGCTGAAGACGTCCGGAAATGGTCGAGACAAGGTCCCGTTGCATTAACCTTCTATTGTTCATTTTCCTCATGCTCGTGAAAGTTGTGGCCTTGATTAACGGTGGTAGCTACTGGTGATACTCGGCGAAGTAGGCACAGGTTGTGGTTTTGGTTTTGCCTGCGTAATTTAGTTTGGTCGGTTCTGGGAATGGCTTGACGAGAACACGAGTGGTTATCGCGTAATCTGGGAACGAAGGTGTCAGTATAGGAGTTTTGATGTTTGAGAAGAAGGAAAAGGCGTGGGAGGGATATCTACATGGGCTTCAATTGGTTGAATTAGGTTTGGGCTAGTCATGGGTTTAAGTGGGCTAGAGCGTGTTTGGTTTTTTGGTAGATGTGGGCTTGAAATTAGCTTGTTGAGTTTGGGCCCCGCTTCAGTCGTAATGGCGCTGGAAGAGATTGGATTGAGTGGGCTTGGTTTAGTTTAATGAACTGCGGGCTTAATTAGACTTGATGGATCTTGGGCTTAAGAAGGTTTTATGAGTGGGTTTCGCTTGGGCTTAAGAGGAATCGGACTGGCTTTAGTCTTAGACGTGCTTGGGCTTATTGCATTTAGTATCAACGAAATGGGCCTGATGAGTTTCCTTTCGCAACGGGCTCATTTTTATAAGCCCAGGCGTGTCTATGGCCCAAGTTGGCGAGTCCAGGTTTTGTTCATTTCTGGGTTGGGCCGTAGGACCCGCCCATTTCGCTCATTGCTAATTGTAGCTCCTAGGCTGATAGTTCAGCAGTAGAAAGGCCGGAAATGGTGCTGCTGCAGCAGGTGGAGGAAGGGGACCGGAGCTTGTTCCTGGGGGAGCAGGCTTGCTACCCCAGAAGCACCGCAAGCACAAACAAATCAGAAGTCGGCTTTGGTTCAATCAAAAACACCAGGGGGACGAAGTCCTGTATTAACTAACATTTTCACATGCTAGAGCCCCCCGATCTATTTTTTCCACAGCCAAGATGCGGAAATCAATGATATCTTAAACTCCATGCCATGGAAAGCCTATTTAAATTATTGAAGAAATAGAACACTTCACTTGTATTGCCAGAGAACCTTGTCTTATTACCATAACACATGCCACCTTTGTTTATCCTTTTGGAAGATAAGAGGTACGGCCGAACATGTGACGATGAAGTCATAGCTGCGGCATTAACAGATTGAGTTTATCTCCAACTGTCCCAAGTCAAAGAGCACTAAGCTCATCCAAAATGGTTCAGTGCAGTCACTAAATGTGCAAAACTCAAAAACAACTTGGATTTAAATCTCGGTGCAAACAAAAATGAGGTCTTTGACCAAAGGTTAACCATGGGAGGTGGTCAGGTTCACGACCAGGAAAAGGGAAAAAGTGTAGTAAGTTCAACTTATATTAATATAACTGCAAAATTAATTATCTCCCACTACATTTTTTATAGAACAGATTACTTTTCAAACTATCAGCACTTCTGTAAAACGAAAAAAAAAATTAAGTGCATTAGTAACAAGCCCAAAAACACACCTTAATTTGTTTTCCACATAGTAGGGACTGAGTATTACCCATTTGAATGGCTAATGCTGATTCTGCATGAGTACTATACCTCACGAACCCAAATCCTTTATCTTTGTGGACCTGGACCTCCTCGATCACTCCAGCACCAAGAGCATGAAATTGGCGATGGAGTTCAAGTTGAGTGACCTGCAAATCAAAATGACTCAGAATTTCCCCCCAAAAAATTGGAGACAAATAACTTCTGAAAAAAGCCAATACAGTCATTTTATATGAGCTCATGGGCATGCACACATATTTATAATGATTCAATTCTTGCATAAATTTTGCTAAGTTATAAACACCCTTTCCGAGAAGGTATAGTGAACTAAACTTGAGGTGACTAACATAATGGAAATTTACATATGGTATCGAGTTCCATGGGTAAGATGCACCCTATCATTTCAAAAGAAATAACACTTTTACAAGTCGTAGTTTACAAAACTACCTCCTACTCCATAAGATCCACAATCTCTGTTAAATGCCCGTCAACAAAAAATCTGAATACTTAAGAGTGCTTTTTTTGGGCTGTTTGGCCTACATGGACCGAGGCAAATCATTACAAAGTGGTGATGCCAAGTAATTTACAATACTTGGTTTATTAGTAGTGGCTTACAAAGTCGGTATAATGAGATAGTAAATTTGCGAGTGGCGATCGGTTAAGCAAATGAGGCATTTTTGATAACCAATAAGAGTTTGCCATGTAACTTAATATATCAACTCTGTCGGCTAATCTTAAGCTCTATTTATTTTGTGGAAAATATGACATTTATGGAAAATGTTTTTTGAAAAGTCATTTTCCAAACAAATGACAATATTTTTTGAGTATTTGGTTGAGGCCCAAAAGCGAATTGAAAAATATTTTCCATTGTTTGGTAAGAAAATCTTATTAATTTTCCTAAATAGATATATATTGTTCTTGCGCTAGTGACTTCCGTATGAGTAGGCAAGAAACATGGCACATGCATTGAGGTTGAAGGCACAATCTCGATGGTCCCAAGCCCAAATGTTGAGATTGCAAGCATGACCCTAATGGACCCAAGCCAAAGTTCGAGGGTCTTGGACCTAGCATCAATGGACCAAGGCACGGGGGCAAGGAACCCAAGCATGGGCACGGGAGTCCTGAGCTTGGCCTCAATGGACCTAGGCTCGAAAGTCAAACCTAGGCATAGGTGCTAGTATTCAAGGCCTAGCCTTGATGGGCCCAAGCAAGGGCATCAAGGACTTGGGCCTGGCCTCAATGGTCCTGGGTGCAATAGCCAATGTCTTAGGCACGGCCTAAATGGACCTACGCCAAGGCGCCAAAGCCTGACCTCAGTGCCAAGGGCTCGAGAACAAGCGTGGGGGTTCCTGTGCCCAAGTATAGAGTTTCTTATCTAAGCACTAATGCTAGTTATATTTTAGAAAATGATTTTTGATTTTTAAAAATGAAATCTTTTTTTTTTAAATTTAAGTTTTGATAGGAAAATATTTTCTATTAACTCATTTTCTTAAATGACCCAAACGTTAGGAAATGAGAAAAATGTTCTTGCAAAATAAATTGAGCCTTAGTATGCATAGCATTTCTCTTATTGAAATATAGATATACATGACTTTCTTCTCCGTTTCATATATTATGTCTGTCCTAATAATCTTCGTCATCATTTTTATGGTCAAATTTGCGCCTGCAGGACAAGAGAAGGTGATTGAAAAGAAGAGAAAGGTTAAAGCAGACATTGACAAGGACGTTAATTTGTACGTCTCGTTGTCGCAAGCATGGCCAACTGAAGTGAACGTGATAACAATCAAGCTCCCAAGAGTTACATTTAGCCCATTTCCAGCTTAATCTGGCCCGCCTGTTTTCAGTCAGAATTTAGGCTGCTTTATTCCTGCTTCATTACAATTCAGTCGATTTATTTGAAATCACAGGCCCATGTTGAATTCTTGGAGTAAATGAAGAGATAATAAAAGCTAATATAAGCAAATAGAGCTATTGCATACGTTTGCTAATTCATGAATAGAGAAACTATGTATATAAATTGGATCCACGAATCATGCTCCAATCCATACATATTATGACAACTTACAAAGTACTTTCTAATAGGCGCTAATGTTGCGAGTTGTATCGGAAATGGATGTTATATATGAAGAATATATACTAATCCTCGAGATAACACGATGGATTTTGTTTGCTAAATGCGTGGAACACATTTGCTTTGTCATTCCGTGTCCCTTTTTGTTCACATTTGTTGACAGTGGAGGACGCTTGTGTTTCCTCCTCAATGGGCTTGAATGGTCAGTTAATTTTGGTGGCATTTAAAGTCAAGCTTCAAGGGGGTCCATGTGAGTACGTACGTTGTTTCCTTTTCAACATGCAAATGCTTCATGTGACTTTGTCTTCACATGTGCAGGAACACAGAGAATCTATTACTCGTTTTTTTCGGCCATTAAATTGTACAGATTTCATCGTTTTAGATTTGCATAGTCTTATCTGATTTCGCGGTGCAAGGCTGCAAGCAACGAGCTCTAACTTAGGATCAATGTCCGCTAGGGTGGCGACTTTTACTTATGTTATTTTTGCATCTTACTAATATTTTCTATTTGCATTCCAAATGGAGCTTGTCACTTTGGTTATGTCGGGGTGCTTCAGGTTTTAAGGTTTCCAGGAGCAGCAGGTCCCTGACTGAATCCGGAATAAAATTCAGAGCCGTCCATCTCAATTCCAGATACCTTAGGTTACTCAGTTTATTCCCGAATTTCTGAGGGAGCACGGGCTCGTAAACCCCCTCGAGATCAAGTACCTTCAGCAAAATCAGGCGTGTCTAAAATGGTTGATTCAAGAAGAGCTGTGATCTTCGCTTTGGTCCCTAGCTCACGGGTGTTAAACATAAACAATGCAAAAGGCTGAAGGCATTGGGCCTCGTAACCGTAGTGCCCTGTCGCTGTGTTTTGCGCTTGCTTCTGTTGATTCTGGGCACTCTGCTTGGCGTCGAAGACAGAGTCAGAGCCGTACTGGATCTGAAGAAGTCCCAATTCTTTTGCTTTCCGACAGAAAAATTCATTAATTAAAGCAGGCATGCAACATGATCGGGCACTTCCATCCAGTTTCCGCCATACCACGCGATTCAAGTTCCTGCTCTCTAATTCGCGAAAACAGTCCTCTGCTGACGGCATTTGGACCAACCTGTCAGCAGCCTCTGCCAGCAACCCCTCAGCAGCCCATTGCCGGAAAAGCCTCCTTGTGGGGACCTCGGACTCCTTAGGAAAGAGACCCATATAAAGAGCGCATGGCTTCACCATGTAAGGCAATTCGTCGAAGCTCAAGCGCATGACATCGCCGAGGGTGGGACGATCTCTGAGCCGATTGATGACGGCAACACAGTTGCTCACTTCCACAGATGACTAAAGTCCTCCTAGCAGTGAGATCGCTGGGGGAGGACCCTTGCATCTCCTCAGAATCTGCTAAAGGATGGTCATCTCCAATTCCGAGGAGTCATCTCTTGTGATGCTTACCTGCAGCAATTTTTTGCACTCTTCATCGGTCATGTCAGGGGGTAATCGGATACTGGGTGTCCAAGGGTCTGCAAATTTTAGCATTTCTGGATTAGGAGTAGTGAAAATGACTGCTTCCTTTACTGAGTCCACGAACGGGACCAAGAGCTTGTTTATGAGACTGGCCTCGCACAAATTATCCAAAACTATCAAGTACCTAATCTCCATCAACGATATATGAAGCATCTCGAACAGCTGCTCCTCTTGCTTGTGCTCCAAGTCTTTCGCGTTATCTGGAAGTGGCGTCTGTTTCAGTATGTCCACCACGAGGTTCTTCATCGAGTCAGACTCCACCCCAAGGTCAGTGACACGGACCCAAGCACGACAGTCGAAGTGATGCCGAAGACACTCCTCACCAGTGCGGTCTTGCCACAGGCTCGTTCGCCAGCCACCGAGATCACCCGAAGGTTGGAGTCGTCATCATCCTTTGGACCGATCAGCCAGGCCAGAAGCTCTTTTACATATTCATCGCGACCCACAATATCGGACTCGACCCTCTGCCTCATATTTTCTCGATTACTCTTGCTGGATGATGCCCTTTTATTGTCCGGCAGGCCTTCTTCAGCAGGAGGCAGCGATGATGTGAACTCTTTGGACAACAGTCTGAATTCCATCATGAAATCCTTGGCCATCTTTTTCCTGGCAAGTACTCGGTTCATAACCGAGAAGAACCGAACTCGAGCGAACCCCGTGGCACAACGACCCTTTTGCCATTTTGACCTCCGATCTTGGAGCGATTGGATGAAGAATTCTTCTGCAATCTCCTCAGCTCTACGAGCCCAGGGCAGAAGCCGTCCCTCGCCTTCCCCATTCTCTTAGTTGTGGTCATCGTTGAGCTTGGCGTGTTTCCGGGTGTTCAGGATTCTTTGGATATCGCTTATGGAGTGAAAGATTTGATCTCTTACTTCTTGATCAATGATGATGTAAGGACCTGGGGCTCGCTGAGTAATATTGTCCGCTTTGGGCCGAGGCCCGCACGGCTTTAAAACGCGTTACTCAGGGAAGAGGGATCCCAGCCTTATAAACCATCCCAGGACTCCCTCCCTAGGCGATGTGGGACTCCTCCCTAGGCAAGAGACATGTGACCCCCCTCCCTTGAGCACGTCCGAAGACCGAGGCGCGGACGCACCGCCATCCCTCCTCCTCGCGCACCGTCGCTCGGGCTGTCACATTCTCCCGACTGTCTCTTGAGCACGTCCGAGGACCGAGGCGCGGACGCACCGCCATCCCTCCTCCTCGCGCACCGTCGCTCGGGCTGTCACATTCTCCCGACCTTCGGGCACGGCGTCCCCGCGTGGGCCCCACACGATCGGGGAGTCGGCTCGATACCATTTGTAAGGACCTGGGCTCGCTGAGTAATATTGTCCGCTTTGGGCCGAGGCCCGCACGGCTTTAAAACGCGTTACTCAAGGAAGAGGGATCCCAGCCTTATAAACCATCCCAGGGCTCCCTCCCTAGGCGATGTGGGACTCCCCCCTAGGCAAGAGACATGTGACCCCCCTCCCTTGAGCACGTCCGAGGACCGAGGCGCAGACGTACCGCCATCCCTCCTCCTTGCGCACCATCGCTCAGGCTGTCACAGATGACGTCTTCGGATTTGCAGAGAAGATCACGAAGTCTGACTATCAACAGGGAAACGGCCACTTCAGAGGCATCCATGGGACTGAACTGAACAGAGAAGACGCTGAAAAAGGATGAGGACTGATTATTAACTGGGAAAGAACGATCGGCTTTATGTTTTTCAAGTTGCCTGTATCGCGAGATTTGAAAAAAGAAAAATTCAAAAGAATCAATGTATGTTGTTTATTTCTATTTTCTGAAAATTATACGAATTGCGAACCTAATATTAATCACAAATTAAATTACAATTGTCGGAGGCCCCATCCATGTTGCTAAAGTCAATATGCGCCTATCCTATGCGGGTGGAATGGGACATGGAAAAAGGACGATTCTCGCGTGAAAAGCAATCTCATTACTCGGGAGTCTTACGCTATCCTCGTTCTCCTGTTGTCTTAGCTTGATCGGCTAATTTCAATTGCTTTCAAGACGACAATCTCCTATTCCCTAGGGTTTTAGTCAAACAATTTGATACCATTTTGAAACTATTCAATTAAGGTTAACATTCCGTGACAACCACAGGCATCGCATCCATGCATAGGACAGGTGATTTGATGACATATTGGTTTTGCTTATTTATATAACGTTAGGAAGCGGAGTCCCTTTAACTTGTAATCTAACTAATTAAATCTTTGAACTTGGCATGATTATTCTCATTAAGTCTCTTAGGCTCCAAATCCGATTATTTGGCATTCACTCGTTTCATTCGTGTCGATAAAAGTTTTGATGCAGGAAGCTGGAGGGTAGTGTTTGTTTACGAAGAATTTTATTGCTCGAGGTTCGGTTGTAATATTAATCTTTAGTAGAGTGACGCAATTACAAGGATTTGGTTGGAAAACACGAGTTCGGGGATGGAAAATGGATTTTTTACCTTGCAGAATCCTAAGTCACAACAAACGCAGCAATGTACAGATTTGAATACTAGTTATGTGTAATTTAAAAGCAAAGTAGCTACGATTGACTTCATCTTGAAAGATTACTTCATTTATATCCTCCTGTAACTCTCTTCAGTCTGATTCGATTGCGTAGAATTCAAGTATTTCATCGCCATCTCGGCCTTTCTAATTTGCCAAAAGAGTTTCTAGCTGCAATAAAACTGATTTCCATGGACAGCAAACCTGAAGAACACAGCATGATTCGAGTCAAAACTATTTCAGACTGGCGAATATTTATTGTTTGCCAATGGATGCATCAGCAAACATAGAGAGGAGATCAATACAAACACTCGAGCCACAATTCACGCAATTGCCGTGAAGACAAGGCCTTTGATGCTGAGGCCGGATTTCCAATCCTTCTCAGTTTGCATGAGGGAAAAGCTTATCTCGCCGATTGTTTTGGGCGTCGTCTCGAACTTGCCGATGCTAATTGGAATCCACTTTTCCTTTTCCAATCTGTCCAATCTTTCAGTGCGTACCTGCTTGCTTCCATTCGGTAAAGAGAGACTGAGGTTCACAGGAGCTTGCCATCCCTGGCTTTCGTTGCTCATCTTGATGGCAACCGTGACTTCGTAAGTCGTCCTTGGAGAGAGCATGATCGTTTTGCATTTCCCATTGATCTCTAGCCAGCAAACATTTACTAGGTCGGCAACGTGCACTTTCTTATTGACCGAATAGCTGAAACTCAGAAATATTCAAGAAGCAAAGGGTCAGTTTACTAGCGATGATGGTTAGCAATGATCTCATTTCCATGTAAGCAGTTCAAAATTTTCGCTACAGCAAAGATTGTTTTTAGTGCTGCTAAATGAAGAACTTGCGGATGAAAAAAGGTGCATATTCAGCGGCATCAGGAAATACGCAACCTCAAAATAACGCTAGAAATATGCCAACACAAAGGTACTCATTTAGCGGCAACAGCACCTTTTTCGCCATCTGCGAGTCATTCTTGTCGGAGCAAATTCATACGTTGTACAGGGCTGACCTAGTGTCTCGATCATCACATGAAGTTTCGACTTAAAATGTAATTGTTTAGGATAGAAGAAGCAATGTTACCACGACTCCTCCTCTTCTCTCCATGTCCAGTACTCGCTGTTTTCACCCCAAACGATCTTTAAGCCCTTAGCGAGAACCATCAAGCAGCTCTTATTCAGGTCCTTGTCAACCCAATACTTGTGTGAATATGGCTGCACCTGTAAGCACAGAGCAGTGATCAGTAAGTGAGACATTAACAAAATTGAAACAAAACTCGGCTCGGCTCTTGTCCAATCAGGAGCTACTGAGCTCCCATCTGGTCCGCGATGGCCTATTCATAGATGCACTTATCATCTGCAAGTGGTCTTGACTTGCATATTTTACTGCATATCATGCAGCTTTAGTTTCATGGCGGGCATCGCAAGCGGACCCAAATGTTTTCTCAATAGATCATTACCAATCCGAGCAAAACAAGTTCTCTTTTGTCCCCTGGAACTTGCCTGATCTTTGCCATCTTTCGGCTCTTCCTTCTTCTTGTCGTCCTTCAAGAGTACTCCTGCATAGATTCGACGGTTCACCTCATTTATGTTGAGGTCGGCGATTTCGTCGCCGATTGCTCTTCTCAACATCGCCAAGGAAATGAGAGGAGGCTTTCTCGTTTTACTTGTGCTGATTCGGGCGGGGTCTTCCATATTCGTCGACGGCGACAAATTGGGTGCATCTCCCGCTGCTGCAGGAATCTCTACCAACTTTCTCGTTTCACTTGTGCTGTTTCCGGTGTCTTCTTCATTTTTTGACAGTGACGAATCAAGTGCATCTCCTGCTGCAGAAATCTCCGCCATCTTCTTCCAGATGTACTCGTACCTACCATGCATGTACACCAAAAAAAAAAAGAAGAAGGAATTAAAAGGTTTGAGTTGGTCTAGCGTTCGACTAAATTGAAAGGTTGAGTTCTTGGTCAGGACAATGGGGCTCTACCAAAGAAGACGACGTCTGGTTGCTTGGAGCTCGAGCTGTGGCGGAAGAAGCAGAGAGGAAGATATGATGGTGGGGTTCTGATTTTTACAGATTTTCATAGCCAGGGTGGAGATAAAGCGACCCGAATGAGAATAACAGATATAAAAACAGGAGCAATAATGACGATGTCACGCTGAAGATGCGCACCTTCGTTATTAATGATGTCATCGCTCTTATGAAGGAAAAAGAAAAAGGAGGGTTTGAGCTAAGCGGGCTTGAGCCCCAATAAGTAATCGGTCCGCCAGCTCGCTCGTCAAAAGGCTTGTTAAGAGCAAAGCCTTCTTTACTTCCAGGCTCGATTTTCCTTCACGGACATAGAAAAAATGTTTCAGTGCGATTGCAAAAATGTCTAGCTATGCCGAGTAATCACGTCCGTGTCGCCAATTACAAAAATGTTTCAGTGTGAACGTGAATAGCATTTTTTTTTAATTTTATATTAAGATTGTTAAGTGCGTGAAAAAGTATCAATTCATGCTAATTTTGAGTTAATCATGCCAGTTTTGAGTTAATCATGCCAGTTTCAACAAGCTATTGTGCCCCAACTTGAAGAGATAGAGATCGGACATGCCTTGCTTCTAGAGGTGTCAAAATGGGTCATAAACCGATATTGTAACTCATTTTTCATTAAATAGATCGTATATGGGTTCAGTGAAAATTAAATATGGATCATAAATGAGTCTTAAAAATTAGAGGAAAGAAAGAAATGGATCTTAATGGGCTATTCCCACTTTAACCCAGGAATCCATATTCTCTCTCCTTCCATCCCAATCCTCCATATGTCAATAATGATGGGAGAAAAAGTAGACTGAGTGGCGTTGTGCAGGTTGCCGGCATGCCTCTCTCAATGATCACAGAGGCATTCAAGGAGATGGTCGACCTTCTCCTCCAGCCCAACAAGGACGGGATCACGGAGCTCTACTTGGACAACTTTTGCAACACCCGTTCTCTGGTCTCTACTCTCTTTAGTTGCCTTGGCCTCGTTTTCTAGTTTGCTAAGATGGAGCCAAAGCTTGCCTGGATTTGGCGAGCCGCAAGCTCGCTGACCTTGGCCGAGCTTGAGCTTGCTTGGATTTGGCAAGTCTCTAGCTTGTTGACCGCGATGGAGCTCGAGCTTGCTTGGATTGGCTGAGCCTTGACCTCACTGTCTGGTTGTCGTTAGCGGAGGAATAAGGGGAAAGAAGAAGGAAGAAGAAGAAAGAAAAGAGGAGAAGAAGGAAAAAAAAAAAAAAGAAAAAGAAAGAAAAAATAAAAGAAAATAAATAATAATAAATCCAAAATTTTTGAAAATAATTAAAATTTTGATTTTCTTTTAAAAATTTATTTGTGGTAGATAGATATCCATACACATAACGGAAAAGTACTTTTAAAAGGAAGCTCAATGCTATTTAGATTGAAATTCAATAAATATCGAAATAGAAATTCTAACTATTATAGTGTAATGTTTAACTTGGTGAATCACAATTAAGAAGTTACACATTCTCGCATTTGAGAAGATTTTTTATAAGCAAATATTATTTTCATGTCAATCATTAGCTGATCAAACTTTTTCTTATCAAGAGTTTTTAAAAATATTTCAATTTAAAGGTTTTTCACTTTTATTTTATTTTATTTTATTTACTAATTTTTTTTTTTTTTATTTACTTTTCAAATTTGATGTAAAATTTTTATTCAGTAACTTATATTAAAAGAGCTTAAATTAGATTAAATGGATGTGAGTACATTTTCCTAAATTGAATTAAATATTAATGTATCTGAAATATGGATTAGGTCGGGTATGAATTGGATTGAGTCCAATATGAATCATTAAATTTACATTGTCTAAAAATATGTTAAACGGATTATATGAGTCAACATAGGTTGGATTATTTTCGAGTCGATCCAAACCCGACCTGATCTATTCATTTGACAAGTCATCTAATACTAGAAGAAATCAATCCGTCACGAGTCAAGAAAGACGACAACACTTCTGTCTTTACCGCGAAACTCTATAAAAAGCTGCCTTAACACTCTTCTAATAAAGGTATTTGCAATTCCGATCCACCATCATGGTAGTGTACTTTCCCGAGTCATCTAATACATCTGCACCGTCCAGTGCTAGCTATCAACTTAGCTGTAGAACAATGAA
Organism: Corymbia maculata; assembly: GCA_014182735.1. NCBI lineage: Eukaryota > Viridiplantae > Streptophyta > Magnoliopsida > Myrtales > Myrtaceae > Corymbia > Corymbia maculata. The sequence continues at coordinate 25,656,295 of CM024691.1, forward strand.
AGTGCGTTTTTCAATCAAATATTTGGTCGGCACTAGTAAAATTCTTATCTGATAGTGTCTGATTCCAATAATCGAATTTGCCTTGCATCAGCTTTCTGTCTATCGTGCATCAATACCGGTAAATTCATATCCATAGTGACTGTCAGCCTCAAAGGCAGAAATCCATCCGGGGAAATCTTGGATGGTCATATTTGAACTGAAAAGCTAAGTTTGAACATAGAAAAGTAAATTTGACCACATTAATAACTAGTTATTTTTCCCAATAGTTATAACTTCTACCATAGAGAGATTTTACGTGCAGTCTGTTAGTTTCAGACACGCAATCAAGAGGAACACAAACTAATTTTGTAGAAGCAATCCCATAAAAAATATTTGTTTCTACGCGCAAAGTGAACCAGCAATCTATGCAGCAGAAAATTTACAAATTTAGGGAAAGATAAATTACAAAGTATAACTAGACTCTTTCGGCTACAGCGGCCCAAAATAGTTCGAAAGTTTAAATTATATCTTCTTTTCTTATGTGACAACTCGAATTTGACAAGCTAATAGTTTTTATGAATGAAAACTGGATTTATTTTGGAGAGTACCCTAAAGAAAAACGAGGATTATCTCGTTAGAATCCCTTCTAACGCGGAGCGAGTGAACAAAGGAGAGAGATGATTATGAAAGAGCTTGCTATGGAAAGCTAGTGATCAAAATCCTCACCAACTTCCAATAAGCACCAATTGTAGGCAATCTTGGAATGCAGCTTTAGGTGGCGATGAACGAACAAATAGAGGACAGAGAGGGAAAGAGACTTAAACAACCGTTCCTAAATGTTCATTGCTTTAAATGATTACTTATATAACTCATTCAAATGATCACCACCTTATATTATGCCTTCCCAGTGATCCCAATCATAATTCTAATTGTCATTTTCGAGCCTGCAAGACCATTGAAAGAGATTAAAAAAAGGTTAAAGTAGACATTAATAAAGATGATAATTTGTCCGTCTCAATGTAATGAACATGGCCAACGTTACCCGTAATAATAATCAGGCTTACAAGACTTACATTAAGCCCATTTACAGGTTAATCTGGCCCAGCGTGTCTTTAGCCAGACGTGGATTGATTTTTTATTTTTTTTAAGTTTCTATTTAGTTGGTTTATTTGAAGTCACAAGCCTATATCTTAGAGTAAATCAAGATATAATCAAAGACAATATGAGTTAATAGAGCTCAGGCTCATTTTCGCTAATTTAATTTATATACATACATATAGATATGAATCGAGCTCTGATCCGCACACCTAGTGACACCTTGCAAAGCACTTTTATGTGCTAATGCAGCCAATTATTTTGAATATTTTAAAGAAGGAAAGTGTGTCGTCTATAAAATATAAATGCTGATTAAAATTAAAAGTTCTATTTACTCAATGTGTTTATTACTATATTCTTGATATATGATAAGAACCTTCTTCCATAGGTAGCGGAAGGAGGCTACCACAAGAGTAGATGATGATAAAGTATAGGTTAAACATTTATTCGATGAGTACTTGTGCTCCTTCAAAGGATACATGTCTTCCATTATGATTTTATGTAAGATCTGCCTACTCAAATACTTAATCCTTGGTAAATCACTTTGCAATAAGTTGACACCCAAATTTTTGTTGACGTTTTTAAAAATAATTTTTTTTATAAAAAGGTAAAAATAAAAGCAATATATTTATGAAAATGAATGGAAATGATTGAAAAAATGGAATGAATAATAATGAAGTCATGTAGGCTGGTGCTGTCCAGCCCATTTGGCAACTTCAGCCTTCTAACCCCCTCCCTCCATTAGTCCAATCCATTTCTTTTAAGTCCTTCAACCCATCGTTTTATTTCTTTTAGCCCATCTCTTTTTTTTATTTCCTTAGCCCATCAGAACTAAAAGGAAGAGAGCCCGGCCCACGGTTCTCTTTTCTTATGCAGCTCATGTCTCTGAGAAAAAAAAGGGCATGCGGGTGATGCAAGAGGAGAGAAGGAATATACGGTGACGAGCTATAACGAAAAACGTGAAGGCATCCGTGAGCGAGAGGTGAGCGGCAGCCGAGAGTATAGCCAATAGATTCTAGGATAGGTGAGCTGGCTTTAGGCCTAACAAAAAATATTCCTCCTCCGAAAAAGAAAACCTGCAAGGAACCAAAAGGAGAGAGCGTTCGGTTTTGAGGAAGGGGGGCGCTCGGGAAAGCTTCTTCAGAGAGAAAGAGAAGGAGGAGGGAGAGAGGATCGTTGGCCATGGAAGAGGACAGCTGAAGAGAGCAGACTGAGAGAGAGAAAAGGGGGAGAGAGTAGGCGGAGAGGGAGAGAAGAGGTCCCGGTTTCTGCTTTTGACGAGGGCTGGTTTACTGGTTTTTCGTGAAGGGCTGAGAAGGAGGTCTGGCTGCTGGTTTTTCGTGAAGGGCTGAGCAGCACGTACCATTTTCTGGTTTTCTGGGTGGCTGAGAGAGAGCGCTTTTTCGGATTTTTCTGGTGCTCGGTAAGGAAAAAAGGAGGAGGGCATAATTCTGAAGGAACAGAGGGTGCTCAGCGACGAAGAAGAGGGACGCACCGACCTCTATAGGCAAAACACAATGGCTGTTGTGTTTTGCATTTCGACACTGTCCACCAGTGCTCGCCACTTCTTGTCTCAGTGAAGCTTAATAGTAAAACTTTTCGCTCGACATTGTCGAGATTTAGAGTATTTTGTCTAGTTGATGAGTTCATGACGATTCTAGTCGAAACTGGGATTGTTTGGTCGCAAACAGTGCTGATTCAAGGCTTGATGTGCCATCTTCGATTTGAATAGAGCAGCAAATTCACTACTGAAACTCATATGCAAAGACGCACGCCATGTGTTCGACAAAATGAGTCAATGAAGCACCGAAACGCATCCATTCGATCGACGTTAGAAGTTGAGTTTAGTGCTCGATTGTTCATGTACTGTTGAAGCACGTCTGCTTTCTCAAGTTTTTGCTATGTTTTCCTGGGATTTCATGATAATCATCAATCTTATTGAGTCACCGGGAAAGCCAAATCTCGTCGCCGTGCTCTCTACCCGCCGGATAAGCCTATGGTTTGAGGTCCTGTTATATGGGTTGGTTTTCCTCATGTCAATGTGTTCATGCTCGTTGGATTGATGGTTTGCTGGTTTTAGAAGTTTAGGATCGGTATTTTTTTTTTTTTAGTTCGTTAAAATTTTGTGGTTGCCGGAAGGGCAAATCGGAGAAGATAAGTGCCGGTCGGTGGCTGGAGGTGGGTGTGGCATCCAAAGTTGCCATCCCTGGTTTGGTGATGAAGTTGCAGGTGAAAGAAGGGATGTTCGGTGAAGGATACGTCGGGAGGTTGAAGATGACCCAGAAGAGGAAGAAGAAGAAACGTGCAGAAAAAGACAAAGAAAATATAAAAAAACAGGGCCTGGACTGAACATTCTTCGAGTGGGCCTAGGCCACCTACTGGGCCGAGTTTTTGTAAAAAGGGATGAATTGGGCTGATTTACCATTTTTCTTTATGGGCCAATTTAATAGGAAATTTGTACGGGTTAGGGCCGGCCCGGTCGATAGTCCAACCCGGACAGTTAGTGTCCAGGTCGGTTGACTCGGGCCGGGTCTCTTGACCCGGTCCAAGTCCTTAATAAAAAATAATTAAAAAATTCGAGAAAATCCAAAAAATGTTAAAAAATCGAAAAAATCGAAAAAAATCATAAAAATTCCAGAAAATAAAAAAAAAATTAGAAAAATTGGAAAACCTTTAAAAATATTAAAACTCGAAATTGGACAAGCCTTTAGGGTTTTATAAAAGAGTTTTGTGTTTTGTGTTACAATATTCTTTTTAGAGGTGACATTAGAATGCTTGGGTGCTTTGGATGTTACTTTCTTGCTCTAAAATGGTTAGGATGAATCTTAAATTTCTCGGATAGGTTACCATATTTTTAGTTATCACACAATTGAGTTAGGCACTGAAAGGGCGTTGATCTTAAGATTAACGTAATAAATTCTTAAGTTTAGAATCTTTAATTGCGTGAATAGTAAGATATTCTCCTGTATCTTGTTGAGTTTTTTGCCGACCACAAAAAGGCTAGTGATGACTCATTTGTTAAAATTTGCATAGGCTTAATCAATTAAAATTTTGGATGCTCGATATCACGCAAGATATGGGTTTGGGAGAATTTGAGTCAAGAGAAGGCTATCAGCCTGAATTTGACAATATACCTAAACCTGACAAAGCTGCCTAGTTAGCGAGGAAAAGTTAGGTCGCGATGCAATATAATTTCATTGAGCTTAGCCATTGGTAGAGAAAGTACTAAAAGTACAAATTAGGAGATTCATAGTAGATATGGATCTTACCAATGAATGCAATAATTAACACAATTGCAAGTGATTTCTCTGGTTAACTATTCAATCTTCCCTCTTGTCATTTCCTTTTCATGACTCTTTCATCTCATATGATTTCTCTTGAAAATTCATTCTTAGTTAATGCATATTTCACTTCTATTCTTCATTCCCCGTATTGCTTTGTGAGGTGAAATCTCTAGAAAGTTTCCAGTTTGCTAACCATCCACTCTTCTACTATAACTATGTACCTTTGTCTAAATTTACCTGGCCACATTTTTGTAGCTCAGATGACTTGTCTCCACTTTTCGTGGAAAAGTTCGTTTTTTTTTTTTTTTAATTTAAACAAACGATGCGTTATTTGACTATCTGAATAGCTTCATTTTTTGGATTCTCTTTTTATTAGCCTTCGCGTTCTAAATTTTGAAGCTCTCTACAGATTAGTCCTCCACAAATTCTTTAGGTGTGGATTTTAATTTTTTTTCTTCTTCTGTCTTTCATATATTGGCTTTGCAAAATAGATTTAAAAAGATAAAACTAATAAAAGGAAGAAGATGGAGTATTTAGGCTTGAAAGAAATTCTTCCCAGTTGTTGGTCTTGACTACATGATGAGATAAGGCATCGTTTTTATTTTTCCTAATTTTGGGAAGTTCCATTACTTTTAAGCTTTGTGAAAGGTGGAAGACATGTCACACAAGGAGAGTGCCACTCATTAACTTCTGAATGGACTTCTACTATGTGCACCCAAATACTCGTGAGTCATTAGGTTTGTACACGGAAGTAGTAACAATCATCGAAATATAATCTTGCAATAATATGGCCATATAAAGTAAGATTAGCCATTAACTTAAATTTGTACCGATGGGTTTAGCTTCGACTTTTGGTGCAGTTCCAAACAAGGAAAACAAATTGAAGAAGAAACCTCTGATTGATGATTAATGGTTATTAAAACTACAAGTAAATTAATCATTATTGAGTATAAAACTTAATGATCTAATCAAATGTTGAATGAAGTGAAGTGTTACTTTTTGAAAATATGGAATGATAGATGTAATTATTGCTACAGTAAAGGGTAATACTTCTCTTGGCTCTAAACTACCTAATTAATGGGAAATATCAAAGGCCATTTCAATCTTTGCATGGAGTTAATAAAGTTCTGTATTAAACCACTTAGGAGAATATGGTTCTTTATCTAGTAATTATTTTTTAAAATTTCTTGTGGACATTAAATTCTTTTAATATAAGTTATTAGGCATAAGTACAGCGGGAGTGCCATAACTTGGCACGGAGGGACACTTAAGTGCCATAACTTACAAACGGTACACTTAAGTGCCACTTTTCAAAAAAAATGAATCACTAAGTGCCAAGTGGTCGGAACCTTGCCGGAAATCCTACGTGGCATTTTTTTATTAATTTTTTTGCCTACGTGGCTCGCCGGAAATACTAAATCGGTGAAAAATTAGCCGAAACGACGTTGTTTTGGCTGACGTGGATTTATAAAAATTTATTAATAAAATAATATTAAATAATAATAATATTATTATTATAAAATCGATTTTGTTAAAAAAAAAAAAAAACAGAAGAAGGAGGGGATCGGCGAGGGCTGCACAGCCCTCGCCGATCCCCTCCTTCTTTTTTTTTTTTTTTTTTTTAAAATTGATTTTAAATTTTTTAAAATATGACGTGGACAATTTTTTTTATTAAAATTGCCACGTGGATTTTTTATTTAAAAAAAATGCTCCGTCGCAAATGAAGTCGTTGGAAAATGGACACGTGGTAATTTGGCCGGATTTTCTCGCCATTGGCACTTAATTGATCATTTTTGCTCCGATTTTGGCACTTAAGTGTACCGTTTGTAAGTTATGGCACTTAAGTGTCCCTTTGTGCCAAGTTATGGCGCTTGCGGGGTCCGTATGTCTAAGTTATTAATATTAACTTGTGTAGCTAAAAGGGAATAGTGCGATATTCATGTTCTTAGTTGTATTGGTTTTACCTTTTATTGAAAGGAAGGAGCCTAGTACAGCGACAAAGAAAAAATAGTTATGGACTCTCATCCCACCTTGTCATTTTTTAATTATCAAATGGTCTTATGTCTGTAGCAATGAAAAAATAGTTATGGACTCTCGTCCCACCTTGTCGTTTTTTTATTATCAAATGGTCTTATGTCTGTAGCAATGAAAAAATAGTTATGGACTCTCATCCCACTTTGTCATTTTTTTATTATCAAATGGTCTTATGTCTGTATCAATGAAAAAATAGTTATGGACTCTCATCTCACTTTATCGTTTTCTTTATTACCATCGTCGTGGTAGCTGATTTTGTCTGCGAAATTTTCTCCATCTCTCTCTCTCTCTCTCTACGTTTCCTCCTCTATCTCTTCAATGGAGGAAGCTTTTCTTCTCTATTATTTACTCTCGGTCGTGCCTCTCTTCATTTTTAACTGAGGCGGTGGACCTATGCAAGATTGAATGGTCAAACCCCACATGTCAAACATGGGCTATGCGAGTGAGCTACCTGTCCTATGTTTTTGACCCTGCAATAATAAAGTTCCAACAAATAATTCATCAAAGGATGCAGCCATGTAGCTTCATGTCAATATACTCGTTTCTTCCTTACCCATAAGAAGAGCTTATGCCATAATTAACATTTCTTAATACAACAACAAAATTAATCTTAACCATTTACTAAAAATTTCAGTTGTCATACGTATAAGTTCAAAGAGTTCAAGCGAACATAGAGATTTTGGGATTTCTAGTCATATTGGTAAAGGGACGGAATATTGTCATTAGATAGAATATTCCGATAGAATATTCCGCTTACAAAGATATGGTGAAACAGCGAGGTAATTCAGGACAGTTTTGCTTATGCTGCTAATGCGAGTTACACATGCCGAAATGAGCCATGAGGAGGTAACACGTTATATGTGGTTCACTGAGTGCCGGGGCATGATATGGGTCACTCCTGCTTGACCAGCAGCTCGGCAATTGCTGGGGCACGTGGTATTTGGAAGTGATCGGTCAAGCCAAAATGAGCCATGAGGAGCCAGACGTGAGTCAGGAACTCGCCTCCTCGTCGTAGTTGCCGGGCGTGTTGAAGCCCCTTGCACTCGACGGCCGCGTAAGCCAGCATCTCCACCCACACCAAACTTATGATTTTCCATTTCTCATTATTTTTCTCTGGACTTTTGAACTCTTCGTTCAGCTGCGACGCAAGCCGGCATCCATGGTACAGGTTGAACTTGCTCTTGTCTCCTTTTGCCACGAGCGGAGCTCCTTGCGTGTTCACGCTGCGCAGCTTGGTGCAAGCATCAGCCATGTTGACTTTTTGGTTTTGGCTGCTGAAAAGTTCCCGGAGATACTTCATGCAACCCTTTTTAGCGGGAGAAGACCCATCGATATGCCCCTGCTCATTGAGGAAACTCCTTGCGTCTGCGTACGTGTCTCGGAATTTGACGCGTCCAACTCCAATCGGCAGGAGAAAAGGGTACATGACCATAAGATACAGCATATACCGAGACAAGTGCTTGCTCATTTCGGAAGCCTTTGGAGGAGTCTTCTTATCTTCCTGATCGCATAAGAGTTCGGTTGCAATGTGCCAGACGAAGATGCTCTGGTCGAACTCTAACTCGATGCTCCATTTGAATTTGTCCAATTTCTCATAATTTCGGAGTATGATATGTCCCCGGTAGGTCCATTTGATCTGGACTTCGTTCTCGCTTGTCTCCTGGGACTCGAAATGCTTGATGACCTGTTCTTTTAGAAAGTTGCTCGTCTGCTGGGACTTGAAATGCTCAATCACCTGTTTTTTAAGAAAGTCGCTCACTTTTTCCTCATCCCTGTACAAGAACTTGACAACCTTCTTGTTGACGTGTAGCAACTCTAGGATTGGATGGCACCAGAGATGTTTCTCTTTGAGTGCGAAGCTTAGTAGGTTGTACTGCGCCATAGAACCTGACCACCTGCGCCTGTTATAAAGTGGTTGTACCCGTTCAACAAGATCCAGGACGATGGGGGGCCCATGGTCGTTCAGCCAACAAGCGGCTTCGTCAGAGAAGAGAAGAACGAACAATGCATAAATCTCCAGGAAAATGGCGACCCAGAGCAACAAATAGGTCACACAGACATTGGGCTTGGAGTACTTGTCCTTGTCTGACAAGGAAAAAAGCACCAAGACCATCCCGGTGGATAGGATACTCACGGCGCGGAGAGTAAAGCCCCATCGATTGTGGATGGCCATTGCCTTGGTGTAGAGCAAATCGTACATGAGTCCCAGTTCAATCTCGATAACTCTGAAAACCACGTGATAATGTTTATCCTTGAGTATTGACATACTAGTGTCACGGTCCTGGAAGCTAAGCACCAGATCTGCGAAAAGGCGCCGGAAAATGTCGATCAGGTCTTTGGCTACTGCCAACTCGGCTCGGTTGCGCTTGCTCATCTCTTCAGGTAAAAGTTCTTTGTCCCCGAAAAGGCGCCAGAAAAAGTCAGACGTGCCTATGGCTGCGGCTAACAAAGACTGGCTGCAATTACTGTTTTCCTCATCCTGTTCTTTTTTCCTCTCTCTCAATTTATTGGATAAGAGATCTTCATCAGGACGCGAAAGATCTCTGTACACCTTGGGGTTCTGTTCTGTGTCCACTTCGTGTACCTCGATCACCTCGTGCGGCGTGATGTCATAGCCCTCGGCCTCTTTCAACTTATATTCCTCCAGGACCTTTGAGTAATGGAGAGGAGGGTCGGGGATTGAGTCCCTGAAATGCTCGCTACTTGCGGCCCGGAGGACGTAAACCCTCTCACCGTACTTTATGAGGCCAGAGACGATCATGAGAAGCGAAAGTACCGAGAGGTCGGAGCCTGTCAACGCCTGGAAGAAGATGAGCAGTGTGCCGATTGCTTGGACGACGAGTCTGAGAAAATGCCTCAACCAGAGCTCGTTGTCCTCGAGGGTGTAGGCCGTGATGGTGTCAGGACCGCCCAGGTGCAGCAGCAGGAACGGTGCCCAGAACGCTGTCATCTGGGCATTTGGGTCCAGCCCCTCAGCGGCAGCACCGAGGTCACGCCTCATTTGCTTGAGCCGGGACGCTATCTTGCCAAGCGCATAGAGCGCGGTTGCGTCTGCTGCCAAGTAGCACGACCAGACCAACGCCTTCAGCCACAAGTCGGGCCGGTACTTCCGGTGACGCCCAAGGATGATGAGCAGCACTTGAATGGTGAGGCTGAGGAGCACCATGGTCCGCAGTTCCCATTCCTCCCATAGTTCCTTTAGATGTGAAGACATTCTCTCCATTCCTTCCACAGAAAATCTCGTTTGGGATAGTGAGAGTTCAGAAGGAAGAGAGGGAGGAGGAGGTGGGAACTAAACAACTCTTTTCTGATAATCTGTCCTCCCCCGGGAGAGGAAGTATTTAACACATAAATGTGGGTCCATTCATTTCGGTTCAGCTTCTAAAAGTCTTTCGTACACATCGGGGGAGCCAGGATTGACATTTCCATACAGCTTATTAAAGTCTTGGGAAACAAGTAGCAGCTTCTATCATGTCTTGAAAAGAAAGAACACAGCAATTTGCACGAAACGAACTCAAAAGTTACGACCTTACAACTGATATAGATTAGGCTAATCAAACCGCATATAATTGTCTTTTATCCATAAGCTACATTAAGCCGCCTTTGTAAATTTCTATGGACTTGATTAGCAAATATCCTCTTCATGACGTTAAGACTCGACTGAAGGAAAGAGTGCCTCGGTAAGTTGAGACACATTTGTCAAGTCATTGCGCGTTTAGTAAATCTTTGATTTGAGCTCTCTGTCCAATGCCTTGTTCCTGTTTGAGTTTCAGAAGCAAGAATTGAAATGTATCAATACCAACATTCAATTGCAAACATACAAATAGCGTTGGTCTTTTTCTTGCGGTAAATATCAATTAGTGTTGCTAAGTGTTGAATTGGGGAAATTACTATAGATATCATAAACATATTACATTTGTGTTAATTTAGTCATAAACTCTTCAATTTTGCCAATTTTCGGTTAGGCTATTGGCTATGATACCAATATGTCAAACATAGGTCCTCCTCGTAACGATATTATTCGCTTTGGCTATAACTTGTATGGTTTTATTCTTCTAGGCTTTGTTTAAAAATATCTCGTTACAAGTTAGGACAAGTGACATACATCCTATATATGACACTTCACCTTACTACACCAAGGCATTATGAGATTTAGTTCATTCATGCCCCCATGCCATCCTAGAATTGGAGTCACACCTTCTCCGAGCCCTCTCTGGCCCTAGTGATCACTCTCGCCCGTGTAGGATTAAGTCGTTACTCCTATAATGGTTGGTGACTAATAATTTACCTTTATGAATCGTAATTTGTCTATGGAGTTCATGATACACAAATGCTAACACTTAGTAATCAACCAATAGCATAGTAAAATACCTCAAATTGCCATTGGTAATGGTTGCTATGCTTAGTAATTGTCCTCAATTTAATATTTATATAAGACCTTATAAATGACAGGTTAGTAATCATCCTTTATATGTAATAATTTACCTTAGAATCTCATGGGGTTGAACATCAAGCATTGGTAACTTTTCATATAAAAATCGTAATCAATCTGAATTTATCATAAATATTTTTTCTCTATTATTAGGAACTTCCATCCATGATTACAACAGTTTTTTCACAGTTAATAAACTTAACTCTAAGCTTTCTATTATTATTGGTAATCTCTTTTGTAGATGGAGAATATAGAGTCAAACCACGTCCAATGATTTATTCAGTTATTCATTTATTTATCAACTTTTTTGGGGCCACATTAGGATCTTCTTTATGTTCTTGATAATTATCTTGTTGCAATGGGACAAGAGCACTATACTTGGTGCATGTCTATCTTATACTATACAAAATAAAATATTTCAATATACCCTAAATTTTATTTCTAAATGGGCATGAAAATGCTTTCATTATTTATTTTCACTTTGATTTTATACCATTCGCTGCTGTATGAATCAATCGAACTTTGCAACATTTCATTTGAGGTGTACATTGCATTAGTGGTCATAATATGATTCTCATTTCAAACACACTATAAACTATAAAGTTTCCAATCTTATAGAATGAAAGTTTAACTCTCTTTGATCAAACTTAAGTGAATGGTTTGCAAAGAGTTGAACATTGTTAACCTTGATAGAATATTGAAAATATGATGACATCCATGATGACGACGGACTACTAAAAGACTTAGCTAGGCAATCCTTTTCAAACGCCTAGTGTGATAATTAATTCAATCTCATTCTAAAGTTATATTTTGGTCCGCGTTAGTTGACAGACAATGACACACATGTTCCCTCCTAATTGGGATAGAATGATTAAGTAATATCACTGGAGGTGATTATTTCTAACAGCAGATTTGTGGCGTTAAAAGTCAAGCTTGAAGGCCGTGTTTATATTGTATGTGCGTGTTACACGTTTTGCTTTGTCATTTTATGGCCCTTTTTATTCGCAATCGTTGACGGACAAGGACCCATGTTTCCTCCTAAATGGGGTTGGATAGTTAATTCCTCTGTAAATGATAATTAGGAAGGATTCTCAGTATCTCCTCTTGCGTTGCTTTGTCATTTTGTGCCCCTTTTTCTGGCCATTTGCCGACATACAGGGACGCACATGCGTCCTCCTAAATGGGTTTGAATGGTTAATTAATTTTAGTACCAATTATCTACAGATTTTCCGCATCAAGATTATGTATTAAAAAGTCAGGGTTTACGGGGTCATTTGAGTAGGTACGTTCTTTTCTTTTCAACATGCATGTGCTCCACGTGACTTCGTTACATGTCCATGGACACCATGCATCATTTATCGCTAGTCTTTTGAACAATTTAATTGTAGCACAATCATTGTGCATATCCTTGAAGGAGATACGAATAATGTCATGATCATCTCTAATAACAGCATTTAAAGTCAAGCTTTAAGGGGTCCTTGCGAGTAGGTACTTTGTTTCCTTTTCAAAAGGCAAATTCTCCACCCGACTTTGTCTTCACATGTGCGTGCAAACAGCGCATTCATCACTAGGCCTTTCCACTAATTTAATTGTATAGATTTCGTCATTTCAAATCTATATAGTCTTATATGGTTTTGCGGCGTGAAGACTTTTTTTTTTTTGGAACATATTCACATGATTAAATTATCACACCTTGACAATGAAAATCTATATGTTTTTTCTATCATTTAATCTTCTTCTACTTATTAATTCGATTTTTGAGTTGGACCTTCAAACACGATATGCATCGGATGTACATTGCACTCATTGTAGACCAAGAGTGCGCCTCTTATCTCTCGGCCTTTTTCTATTCCAATAACTATTTATATCCCTCCGTCAATCTTAACATTGATCCTCAATATTGTCTACTTTGTCCAATAACCACGTTAGCCTATTTGTTATGTGTAGTTTACACAACAGTCACAACATCCTTATATTATTGTTGTAATTTCTAACATGATATTAGAGACAAGTTTTTCCTTTTGCGAGTTTGTGTCCGCCCCTATTAACCAAATTTCACACACCACTTTTAATCTAGCTTGAAATATTTCACATTTCTTGATAATGGAATTTACATACCCTTCATATACCTTTCTCTGTTTTTTTCCTCAGAATGATGTTTCCAAAAAACCTATCAGATTGCAAAAGTTGAAAAATCTTCAAGCCTAAGTGCATGGTCTGCAAGGGGCCGAACATTCTTAGCCTAAATACAATATTTCAAAGTAGAAAAAGTATCAAAAAAATCATAAATTTAGTGTATTGATAGCAATTTAGTCATAAATATTTTATTGATGCAAATTTAGTTCTAAACCTATTGGTGCAAATTTAGTTGTAAACCTTTTAACCTAGTGTTAATTAAGTCATTCTGACTAATTTTGATCGAATATTACAAATGTGAATGCTAATCGTTTTTCATAGCACGATTGGCATTGAGGTGGACAACTTTTAATAATATTTTAATATTTTTTGAATTTTACTTACTTTTCTTTTCTTTTCTTCCTCTTCCTCCAACTAGTTACTAGACCTTGGCAACCGGCTAGAGGCAAGGGTCGGCATGGTCCCTCAACGGCCTCTGGCCAACCTCATTGGCCATTGGTGATGTTCGACCTCACTAGGGGTTGTAAGGGCAGCCTTGCGTTGGGTTGGCGAGGTCGAGTCTTGTTGACCATGGGTAAGGCCCAACCTTGCTAAATCTAGCGAGGGGGAGCCTTGCTAGTGGCTGACAAGGTTAGCCAAGGCCAGCGAGGTCCCTTGCCTTTGGTTGGTTGTTGAGGTTTAGCAACTAGCTGGAGGAAGAGGAAGGGGAAAAAAAAGGAAAGAAAAAGAAAATAAATAAATAATTCAAAAATAAAACAAAATATTATTAAAAGTGGTTCACATCAATGCCGATTGTCCCACGTAGGTCGATTGGCTTCCACATCAGTAATATCCAGCCAAAATTAGCTGGAAAAACTGAATTGACACTAAAGTCAAAAGATATAGGACTTAATCAACATGAATTAAAATGTTTATGACTAAATTGACATTAACAAAAAGTTTAACACTAAATTGGCACCAATATAATAGATTTTAAGACTTTTCTACACTTTTTCCTTTAAAAGCATGATGACATCCGTGATAACATAGTGAGCTTGTCTGCAAAGGATGTTGTTCATTGTGTTGAACATGATGAATAACTTAGGTTGACATATATTTTATGGTTTGACGGAATAGTTCTGAGTGATTGACGAAATATACTTTGTAAAAATCTTAGGAAATCATGTAATCTCTGTATTATGGGGAGAAGAATCTCCAATCTTGTGTACATCCCGCCCATTTGATGTAGCCGTGGCTCAACTTTAGCTGTGTTGTGAAGTGTTAAATATTTGATGATACATCATACATTTTAAGTGACATCACTAGCTAGGTGAGACGGCTACCTAAAGACTGCTGTAAGATTTTTGCCACAACATTAGCTGGGTGAGGCAACTTTCAAAAAAAGTGTTATGAGATGTCTCTTGCAATTTTCAAAAAAGTCCCGTCTTGTCTTTTTCATAGCTAAAATTGCTGTGGGAAAGTTTAACTATCTTGTAGTCATTGTTTACATTCAAACATGTACAGGGACTAGGCTAGTCCACCCAGCATAAATTTTTTTCAAACGATGTAGACTTAAATGGCAAAACAGCTTGCTTCTTTTGTGGTCTTTGAATTCAAATCTTGTTGCAAGCACTCCACAAGTAAAATCATGAATGCGCTGGGTCGACATGGGAGAATTACATCCTTAGGATTGCCTAAAGATGTGGACTAGTTGAGATGCAAGAATGCGGCAAAATTACGAAAGAATTTCTAATTTTATTGTATTTTATTGATTTAGTTCGAAAATTTTCAATTATGCTAATTGAGTATTAAATCTCTTGATAATTTACCCATTTTGTTATTCTAACTAATTTTGATAAGAAATTGCTGATGTGGATATTAACCATACTATGTGGCATGGCCAGCATTTATATAGACAACTTTTGTAATTTTTTAATAAATTGAATTTCCATAATTTTTAGTATATATTTTTCTTTTCTTTCTTTTTCTTTTTTCCCTTCTTTCTCCGTTAATCACCGAGCCTTAGTGACAATGGCCATGGGTGAGGCTCAACCTCACTAGATCCTAACAAGGTCGACTCTTGCCAGATCCCGACGACTAGTGAAGAAAGAAGGAAAATGAAAAAGAAAATAAAGAAATATAATAAAATAAAATATATTTAAAAATTGAATTTAAAAATTTTGAAAAATTTGTCCATGTTTGTGCCGTCCATACTATATGTAAGATGGTCGGTGTCCACATCAACTAAGAGTTCGGAATTGAGCCAGAAAATTGAATTGAAAACGGAACCAATCCAAATTTTCATACATTTTCGATTTGCTTTGGGTTCCTGAAACCTAAACTATTGACACTCATAAATTCAACAATTTCCTTGAAAATTGGCCAAAATAACTAAATCAACAAAATTGAAAATTTTATAATTGAGTTGTCACAAATATAATACTTTTAGAAATTTTTGGGTAATTTCCACTTAAGGAAGCTGGCCTCAATACCATAGGTGACCACTAAAACAAAGAAAAAGAAGAAGAAATAACATGCGACAACCTTGCAAAATAAAAGGGAAAAAAACAGATATCAGCAAGGTCCAATCTCAGAGACAAATTACAATTAATAAACACTGGCAATATACCAAAAGTTAAACATGAAGCACCAGCTAGGCAGCTAGCTCTTAACATTTTCAAACTCACATATCCCAAAAGAGGAAAGTCTTGAGACTCTGGCTGAGGTAGCATTTGCCATGACACACTGATAACCGACCAAAAAAAAAAAAAAATACACACTGATAGAGATACCAAAATAAATAGATAAAGCACGCCGGTTAATACGCATACTCTTATTCATGAGCATGAAAACATTCATGGCGGGAGGGTGATGAATCCGGGCCGACGTCAATCCTCGTCTGTTTCTTACTGTCTCTCTTCCTGCAATAAGAAAAAAAAAATTGTAATTGGCCAGCAAAAGATAGATATGCGTGAAGAAGATGGAGAACTTAGAAAACTGCTGTATGCAACATCCATGGAATCCTCATTCGTTGGTTTATTTATTTCCTCGAAAATGGCATGATCTTAAATTGGAATATATATAAAATAGACCTGTTAAAGCACATCTTTCTGTAGATTAAAATCAGTTTTCATTTATTAAAATCTATCGATGAACAATATAAGCCTTCATTTTGCTATTTTCCTTTTTTTTGTATAACAATGGTAGTTACATAAGCTTTGTAGCATGGATACCAAGGTCCTTTTTTTTATTGCTCTGTCTCTATTTGTAAAAAATTACTAATATCCTTCTCTGAAATATTCTTTCTTATTTCTCCTAAAGTACAATAATATTTTTTTCTTAAATAGTACATAGTAGAGTAAAGATGCACTTTCGTTGTTGTTGTTGATGATGATGATGATAGATTATACCTCGGACACTAACTCCTTTGCTTTAACCAATGTATGTTGGTGAACTCGAACACCATAGGGATGGCCGGAGCCAAGGACTACCGGAACTCTAGTAAGACTCACACATTTCAAGCTGTTGATATGATGCAAGCCACAAACCGTCTCTAGCTCCTTGCACTGCCTGATATCCAACTCTTCGAGATTGTGCATTGCGCCTTCAATGACAACCAGTTCTCTCAAGTTCTTGAGCATCCATAGTTTTAGGACGCGGAGCTTTGGAAAACTGCCTTTGCCGCAATGCAAGCTTGTGCCAGTGTATGATTGAGCCAATAACCTGAGAACAACCACATCTTGCAGGCACTGTAGGACCTGCATCAAATTGCCTTCCAGTCCCGACATCGACAGGGTGAGCGCTTTCACATTCCCAAGAAGGACTGACAAGTGCTGTGCAGACGGCAATGATCCGATCAGATACAAGTTTGAAAGAGATTTGGGGCAAAGAAAATTGGGCCCTGTCATTATACTCAAATCGCAGCTCGCAGGTTGACCAAACATGTCCCTCGACCTCAATCTCAAGGACTTGAGCCCGGCCAGTTTTGAGATGCATTCTGTCACCACCCTCACCGCTCCAGGACGGCATGTCACGCCCAGCTTCTTCAGGCTTTGCAGCTTCTCCAGCACTCTTATCATGGGACTGTTATCAGTTTCTATGAACAGACCCCATAGGGTCTCGAGTTTAGTATTCAGAGACTTCCCTGATGAGATATGGCGTGGGATGGAGCCATGGAACGATGCTTCGCTCAGATACAGATGTTGGAGGTTCTTCGCATTCCAAATGGCACTCGTCACTTTGGTTATGTTGGTGTGCTTCAGATCTAAGGTTTCCAGGAGCAACAGATTCCCGACTGATTCTGGAATCGAATCCAGAGCCGTCCACCTCAATCCCAAATACCTTAGGTTTGACAGTGTATCTCCGAATTCCTTGGGGAGCACAGGCTTGTAAACACCCTCGAGATCAAGTACCCTCAGCAGATCCGGGCGTCCATCTGACAGTGGTGACTTGAGAAGAACTGCCTTCCCCCTCGCTTGCGTCCCTATCTCACGGGGGTTAAATTGGGCTTCTAAACTTGGTGATTTAAGAAGAACTTTAAGAAGAACTTCGATCTCTCTGGCTTGTGTCACTAGCTTAGGGGTGTTATCGCGTCCATCTAAATTTGGTGAATTAAGAAGAACTTGGATCTCTCTCGCTTGCTTCCCTGGCTTACGGATGTTAAAGCATCCGTCTAGAATTGGTGACCTAAGAGGAGCTTTGAGAAGAAGTTCGATCTCTCTCCCTTGTGTCGCTAGCTTGCTGGTGTCAAAGCATCCGTCTAAAATAGGTGATTTAAGAAGAACTTGGATCTCTCTTGCTTTTGTCCCTAGGTTACGGATCCCTCTCGCTTTTATCCCTCGATTAATTGGTGATTTAAGGACATCGATCTCTCTCTTTTTTGTCCCTAGCTTACGGGTGCTAAACGATGCAAAAGGTCGAAGCCATTGGCCCTTGTAACCATGGTGTCCTGTCAGGGCGTTTTCTGTTTGCTTCTGTTGATCCTGGGCATGCTGCTCTGCTTTGGGGCCCATGACCCTTGATTCTTTCTCAGGGACAGACTCAGAGTCGTACTGGATCTTAAGAAGTCCGAATTCTTTTGCTTTCCGACGGAAAAATTTATGAAGAAAAGCAGGCATGCGACATGATCGGGCGCTTCCATCCAGTTTCCGCCGTACCACGTGAATCAAGTTCCTGCTCTCTAATTCGAGAAAACAGTCCTCAGCCGATGGCCTTCGTACCGACCCATCAGCAGCTCCTGCCAACAACCCCTCAACAGCCCATTGCCGGAAAAGCCTCCTCGTGGGGACCTCGGACTCCTCCGGAAAGAGGGCCATATAAAGAACACATGACTTCATCACGTAAGGCAATTGGTCAAAGCTCAAGCTCATGACGTCGTTGAGGTTGGGACGATCTCCGAGCCGATCGATGATGGCCATCCGATTGCTCTCTTCCACAGCAGACAAAAGTCCTCCCAGCAGTGAGAGCGCAGGGGGAGAACCATTGCATTTGCTCAAAATTCTCTGCTCAAGGATGGTCATCTCCGATTCCGAATCGTCATCTCCATTGATGCTTAACCGCAGCAGTTTCTTGCACTCCTCGTTGGTCATGTCAGGGCCGAGTTGGAGATGAGGTGTCCAAGGGTCGGCAAACTTTTGCATTTCTGCAGTAGCAGTGATAATCACTCTGCTTCCTTCTCTTGGAGTCCACAAATGGTATTAAGAGCTCGTTGATGACACTGGCCATGCAGAAATTATCCAAAACTATCAAGTACCTAAGCTCCATCAAAGATTTATGAAGCATCTCGAACAGCCACTCCTCTTTCTTGCTCTCCAAGTCTTTCGGCTGATCTCTGAGTGGTATCTGTTTCAGTATGTCCACCAGGAGATTCTTCATCCAGTTGGACTCCACCCCAAGGCCCGTGACACGGATCCAAGCCCGACAGTCGAAGTGATGCTTTATTTCTAGCCTGTTGAAGACACTCCTCACTAGTGCGGTCTTGCCAGAGGCTTCTTCGCCAACCACTGAGATCACCCGAAGGTTGGTGGCGCCATCATCCTCGTGATCGATCAACAAGGCCAGAAGCTTCTTTACACATTCTTCACGGCCCACGATATCAGACTCGAACCTCTGCCTCGTTTTTTCTTGATTCCTCTTGCTGGATGACGAAGATGATGCTCTCTGATTGTCCGGCAGGCCTAATATAGCAGGGGCCCGGGATGTTGGGAAGTTGCCGGATAAAAACCCAACCATTGTCATGAAATCCTTGGCCATCTTTCTCCTGGCACGTACTCGGTTCATTACTGAGAAGAACCGAAGTACAGCGAACACCTTGGGGAGGCGACCCTTTTGCGATTCCGATATCTGATCTCGGAGCAATTTGGCAAGTAATTCTTCTGCAATCTGGTCAGCGCTATGAGCCAAAAGCAGAAGCCATTCCCTGGCTTCCAGGTTTTCTTGGCTGTGGTCATCGTTGAGCTTGGCGTTTTCCTGGTGTTCAGGATCGTTCGGAGACTGCTTATGGAGTCGGGGATTTGATCTCTTAACTTTTGATGGATCGCGATGTCTGGGGACATGGAGACATTGGAGAGAAGATCATGAAGTCTGACAATCGCCAATGAAACGGCCACGTCGGAGGCATCCATGGGAGTTGAACAGAGAAGACGGTGAAAATGAGGGACTGATTGATTGATAGGCTAGAAAAGGACGAATGCCTGCCTCCTGTCTTATCAATTTATGAGTGTCTCAAGCTTTGATTTTGAGGAACAAGCGAGCAAGACTTTTGTGACCTAAGACCTTTACTAGAAGTAAAAATAAATAAAAGAAATATTAATTACTTTCCTAAAGGCGAAACTGCCTAGGACTTTTATTATCATCTTTTGATTTGCTTAATGTCTTTTAAATTTGCTGAAAACTACGAATGAAATTATCGGGATCTACATTTCAGTACAAGATCATTTTGAAAGTCTTGAGCATTTTTTTAAGAAAAAAATAAAAAGTAAAAATTATTTTGAACAATTCAATTTCTATTTTGCATTTTGGCCAAAGCAAAAATTAATGATGTGTGACGTATATAAAGCCATCGTGGAAAAATGAAATGTAAACTTAATAAGATTGAACGGCCAATTAATATTGTTGCAATCAAGTTAGAGATGCAAAAGTTGGGGATTTTATTAAGTCTATCGTCAACTTACATATTTATCATTAGATGGATGATGGAATGAATGATTTCAATTATATGACCATCTCAAAGTGTAGGTGACATCTATCCAAATACGAATGTGTAAAAAAAAAAAAAAATTATATTAGCTACATACTACAATTATTGAAGGTCCCATCCATTTACAAATGTCAATCTGATTGTTCTTATTGACCACATTGTATTGGGAAGATGACAAATTATCCATATTGTATTGACCATATGCGAATGGAGTGGGACATGTGAAAGGATGACTTTAGAGAGAAAAAAAAACCGTGAGTCTTGAGTGTTATTCTGTCCTCATTCTATTAGACAAGCGGGGATATCGAGAACGAAGTTGGTCGGCTAATTTCAATCATTTTAAGATACGAATCTCCAACGCTTCAGGGTTTAGCCAATTATTAGTTGATACGTGTCTAAAGTATTCAATTAAAGTAAGACGACATGCTACTCTGCGAAATCAACGGGACCATGTCTTATTTTCACACTCGTGAAAAGTGGAGTTTAATCCTTTCAGAATTGTGCATTTTTTTATTTTCAATCAGGACCTTTGGCTTTTAATTTGTTTAATTAAATCCTTGAACTTGCATGATAATTTTAATTATCTTTAAATACATCTGTCGTTTATCCAGCTATAAATGTGTAGAAAAGTTCTACGTATTAAATTACAATTATTGAATGCCCCATCATCTACTAATGTCATTACATGTCTGTCCTTATTGATCACGTTATACTCAACAAATGCAAATGAAGGGACACATGTGAAATGACGACTCTCAGGTGAATCACATGAGTCTTGAGGGTTACGATATCCTCATATGTTTAGTCAAATATTGATTGTTTCTAGAGACCAATCCCCCATGAAAAATGTGAGCACAAACTTGATCGACTAATGTCAAAAGTTTCTAGATACTCATCTCCAGCCCTTAATTGATACATGTCGAGATTTACACACATCGAGGTAACAACTATATACTAGTTTGCAAATTCGACTAGCCTTAAGCATGAAAATATATAACGGGAGAAGCAAATAGGAGCCTAGAAAATTTTTAAACTCCAGAACCTTTTGCTTTAATATGGGATTTTGTGGACTACTACTAACTTTAATGAAAACATAAGCTTTTGAATGAAGGTATTGTTTATTATTCAAATGTTCCAACATACACAATAGGAACAAGTGGAGCTTGATCCCTTTAAATGTGTATATTTGTTTTTGAATCAAAGCATTTAACTTTTAATTTGTTTAATTAGATCCTTGAACTTGCAAAGTTATTTTAATTGAGTCCCTCAGGAGTCAGGCCCCAAATCCGATCATTTAGCACTCAGTTGTACGTTTGAGTCGACGAAAGTTTTGATGCAGAAAGATTCAACTCAAACTTGGAGGCGGAAAAGATCGAGTTCGGTGTTTGCTCCGAAGAAACTTATTGGCCAGAATTTGGTTGTAGTCTTCATCTTTTGGGGTTCTTAGTCCGGAGTGGCAAAAAGTTTATTCGTGCGAGGCTCTTAAAGTCGAAGGAACTTCGATTAGTAAGATGAAGCAAGTATAAGGACTTGATTGGAGAAAAAGCACAACTTTAGGGATCAAAAGTGGATTTTTACCTAATAGAATTCTTAGTTACTAACGCAAAAATAACACAGATTTGTATAGTCTCGGATTAACTTCAATCTGATTTGATCGCATAGATTTCAATTATTTCATCCCGGACTTCCAAATTTGTTGAAGCAGCGCAAGCCGGAAAATACTAATTTCCTTGGTCAGGAACTCAGCATGATTTGAGTCGACAATATTTCAGAATGGGAAATTTCTATTGTTTGCCAGTGGATACGAATCCGGAAAAGTAACATTACAACGATGCATCACCAGACTTAGAGAAGAGATTGGTACAAACGCTGCGAGCCACGCTTCACGCATCATTTTGGCTGCTTATCCCCGTTGTTGGCTCGAAAACAACGCCCTTGACGCAGAGGCCGGACTTCCAACGCCCATCAGTTTGCGTGAGCGAGAAGCTTATCTCGCCGACGGTTTGGGGTGTCGTCACGAACTTGCCGATGCTAATCTTCAACCACTTTTCCTTCTCCAATCTGTCCAATCTTTCCATGCGTCCCTGCTTGTTTCCATCTGGTAGCGTGAGACTGAGGTTCACCGGAACTTCCCATCCGTTGCTTCTGCTCCTCATCTTCACGAAGACTGCTACTTCGTATGTCGTACTCGGAGAGAGCATGATGGTAGTGCATTTCCCAGTGATTTCTAGCCAGCAAACCCTTTTTAGCTCGGCAATGGGCACTTTCTTTTCTTCCCGATGATAGCTGAAACCCAAAAATATTCAAGCAAGCAAAGGATTGGTTTGCCAGTGATGACGATGGCCGTGATGATCTCATTTTCATGTAAGCAATTCAAAGTTTTTGCAGCAGCAAAAATTGTCCACTAAATGAACAACCTTCAGCTGCATATTTTCAGCAGCGTTAGGAAATCCGTAACGTCAAAATAACGCTAGAGATATGCCAACACAAAGATAATAATTTAGCGGCAACAGAACGTTTCTCGCCCAACTTAGAGCCTTGATAATCACATGAAGGTACGACTTGAAATGTAATTGTTTTAGGATGGAAGAAGCAACGATACCACGACTCCTTCTCTTCTGTCCATGTCCAGTAACGGCTTTCGGGACCCCAAGTAATCGTTAAGACCTTAGCCAGAACCATCCAGCAGTTCTTGTTGAGCTTCTCGTGAACCCAATACTTGTGCGTATATGGCAGTCCCTGCAAGTACAAAGCAGTGATCAGTGAGTCGGACATTAGCAACATCACAGCAAAACTCAGCTCTTGTCCGATCAGGAGCTACTGAACTCCCATCCGGTCGTTGATGACCTATTTATAGATGGAGTTATCATCGGTAAGTGGTCTTAATTTACAGACTTTTCCCGCATATTATGCAGTTTTAGTTTCATGGCGGGCATCACAATCTGAGCCAAACTTTTTATTTTTTGACTTTTGGAACTTGCCTGATCCTCGCCAACTTTTGCCTTGCCCTGGTCCTCGCCATTTTTTGCCTCCCCCTGCTCCTTGTTGTACTTCAAAAGCACTCCTGCACGGACTCGACGGCTCAGCTCGTTCACATCGAGGTCGAAGATTTCGTCGTTGCCAGTCTCTCTTCTCAACAACGCCAATGAAATGAGAGGAGGCGGTGACGAATTTGGCGCATCTCCTGCCGCAGAAACCACTTCCATCTTCTGCCAGGTACACTTTAAAACCTACCGAACATGTACACAGAAGAATAAATCAATGGTCTCTCGTCAGACTAAATGAACGGTTGACTTATCAGTCCAGACATTCGGACTGTACCGAAAACGTCTTGCTGCTTGCAGCTCCAGCTATGGCGGAAGAAACAGGGAAGAAAATATGATGGCGAGTTCTGATTTTACGGATTCATAGTCAAGTAGGGATAAAGGGACCCAAATGATAATAACGAAAATAACAGTAAGAATTATAATGATGTTACGCTAAAGATGACAAAGGCGATTTGAGCTAAAAGGGCTCGAGGCTAATTGGTCCTGCCAGCTCACTTATCAAAGGTTGTTTCTTTCAGACTTGACTTTCCTTCACGCCCATGTAAACAACTTAACCTCAACGAATAGGTAAGGTAGCAATTTAAATTATGCCGTTTAATCACATCTGTATCGGCTAATCCCATTATTTTCGTTTCATTACCAAAATACTCAGTGCGATTGCAAAGTTCATTTCTTTTTTTATTGAAAATGTGTGTGAAAAAGTGTCAATTCATACCAATCTCAATTTAATCATTTCGCATCACGCGGAGTTTAGGTTTCTCTCCATATCCTCCGGTTGTGTTATAGATCAAGAATTGTTATCTCTATTAACATGTCTTCCTAACCTTTTCTTTTCATTTCTTGGATAAGTCCATCGAGAAGGGTCCATCAAAGTTCTCATGCTTGATCTTGGTGTTCTTGCCTAAGTTGCCAGCTTTATTGGGGTGCCAATCAAGTTGTGGCTTTCTAATAGTGTCTGAGATATACATGAGTTGTGTTAGAAAATCTTACATTCGAGAATTGATGTGCTATGGAGTATTATATATCCTAATTGTACTATAACTCATTAGATTAAACTTTTGAATGAATGTTGGTTCAACTAGAGCTCGAACTTGCCTCTTGGCGATTTCCTTAGGTGAAGGTATTGCACTTCTATTGTGTACTCCCAACAGTAGTATTAGGGTTGATGGTAGAGTGGTGGCCCTCCCATTTGCTTAGGTATTTAGTGATGCCTCAATAGAGAAATCTCATAATCCGGGCAATTTCTAAAGAAAGAGACAAGATGCTTGAATTTAGAGGAAGTGGACATTGAAGAATCGATGTGATGTCAAGTAATTAATGTATTTCAATTGACTCATAACATATTGGTTTAAACTATTGAGTGAATATGTGTTCAATTAAATATGTTGACGGACTCAAACTTGAACAATATACGCATCCAAAATCATCTAGGGTCCCCCTAGGAATAAAAAGTCGAGGTCATCAATGCTTAGAACATTGGCAATGTAAAAGTCATTTCCTACCTCTATAACTAGGGACTTAAGCTTCCTTTCATTGAATAAACTAGGGATGCGCTGATAAGGGCTTTTATTATGCAACTCGGACCCATTTTGATACACGGCACATGGTAGGGAAAAAAAAAAAATTTTAACTATTTGATGAGAAGGGCGAAAGCATGTAATAGAAAACAAGGTGAACTAGTATGCTATATCACGATTAGTTCCACTATTCCTAGAGCATATTCGTTGTAGGAGTGTGCAATAGAATCAGGAACCGCCCAAAACTAGACCGGAATCAATAATTTCCATGGGGACCAGTCCGGGTTCTCAATTCTAATTTAGTGTAACCGTTGAGTACCAGTCCGGTTCTTGGTTCTAGACATGGAAATGTCCACCCATCCACCTTGGACCGGACCAGACTAGTATATATATATAAGAGAAAAAAAAAATCATCCCAATTATTTAATTATTTTGTAGTTTTTCAAACAAATATATATATATATATGTATATTTGTAGTTATTGGATATTATTGACTAATTATGTCTCCTAGGTGTGTAATAGTATTAATCGTGTAATTTTTTTTTCATTCTAATAATCCATTTACTTGCCTTTCAACCAAAACAAATAAATAAATGAAGGGGAAGGAGAGAACCGATTGGAGATGTCCATAAATTTTGCGGCTCTTTGTCGTCATAATACTAAATTAAGAGCCAACAACTTGTTAAAAAGTATGATTAGGTCTCGCCTTAGTCATTCCCATGATTAAATTAGGTTGAAATTGAAAAAAGATGGATTAAGTGATTAATGTTTTAATTTCTATGGAGGTTAAGACTTTTAACATGGAGTCTAATTCTCCAAATGTTTCTGGTCTCAAGAAACCTTAAAGGGACCTCACCATGACCTTCAATGAAATTAAGTTTTTAGCTAATGAATATTTTGTGCCATCCTATAGTTTTCAACCCTTAATCAAAATCAATGACTCACAATTCAACCCGAATAAGGCTCTAGAAAATAGGTTTCACCATGATATTAATTAATTAATGTAATTTTGTAGAGATTAAGGACTAGTTCCATGGACCTACTGGGAACTAGATCGAATCAGTGGTCCGATTCCCAGGTGAATCCATGAAACCAATGGGTGGGTTTTGGTTCCAATTTTTTGAAACCAATCCTTAGTGGGTGGTTAATGATTATAAGATGGGAACCGCCCATCTGAACCATGCTCATCCTTAATTAGTACCGGTTGGTACATGACAAATTTCAATGTAGCCCTTGTGACTAGTTGTCATTGGAATTTACTGACATGACAATCCATGTAGGACATCGTTTCTTGTAAATTTATCCACATTAGTGTGCCATGTAACGCAATCAACAATGACTGGATGGCATGTCAACAATTTTCGACAAAAATTGATCGGAAGGACTATGTTGGAATTTTGCATAAAGTTTTATGACTACATCTACAAAATTAAAATATTTAGAACCAAATCGATATTTGTACAATAGGCTTAGTATTGATTTAGTAATTATCTTAAATGCTTTATTATCCGCAAGTATACAAGTGAGAGGAAAATGTGAAAAGCGGAACACTAAACCCGCTTGCTATAATGCCATGTTAAACAGACTGTACTAACAATTACTAAGAAACCTTAAGCGGTAAAAAATTTGCACGATACATGTTTTGTTTCCATAGCAAGAGAGTTGACCGGCTATGTGGTGTCTGAAAAGTAAGTGACTAAGCAAGTGTTAGTTAACTCTATGATTATAATCTAAATGTCTATTAATGGTTAACGATTTTGTCAATAACGATAATCTATTATTTTCAATGAATTATGGTACATTGAAGAAAAAATTATTATCTTATTAAGTATGGCTAAAGAGTAATTGGAAACACTTGTTAACCAAACCTTATTGAATTGGGGATAGCTAAAGATATGATTAACCTAACACTTTTTGAAAAGTTTCTCAATTTTTTCATTTCTCTTTTATAATGTGTAATATTTGAACCTTTCAATTTGATCAATCTTTATGGATACAAATGCTTCGTCCACATGCATTAAATAAGATTCCTTTTATTGAACTATGGGTATGTGAATTTCAGGATCATTCATGAGACAATTTACAACCTTTTGGTAACATTGTACTCATTCAAAGGATACTCTTCTAATTTTTCAAAAGATAGTAGAGAGAAAACATGTGCTATTCACTCTCGAATTTATCACGGTAGATGTCAATCATCATATCCCTTTTCATGCATCATAATGACCCTCATCTCAAGACCGTCACTCTCATGAACAATCAGTATGTGATGCCAAAAAGTCTTTTTCTCCTCTAATCTAGATTCAATAAATTTGACAATAGATATGAAGAAATAATTAAAATGAAAACATAGCTATCTTTCTTGAAAATGTCTAAATCAAGGCCAACCTCTTTTATCTATTCGATAAGACGTCGTGCAAATTTTCCTGTGTCGATATGCAAAGAGATAACCTTTTGCAATTTGCTCCCTCGAAATGGAGTTTTCTTCTCAAGGATGGCCACGGCACAACCCCATAAGGATTGGCGGTCTTCCGGCAACGCCGGGTTCCCTCATTTAATGTGATCATGTAACACATCATCAAGCAATCCATTTATATCTTTGCTCTGTCGTGAATGCAATATCACTCATGCTCATGCGACATGCCATTACCCCACGCAATATGTCATACGATCTCACTCGACAATTTCCAAATTCGATTTCCAATCAGCATTCAATCACGCACATTTCCTAACTCTTGGGAACAACCAACAATTCAAGTCACAGTCTGTCAATCTTCGACCAATCAACCTCACGATACTTGCACACTTTTCCAAATAATCACGTATATTTAATAATAAATAAATACGTGTCCTCACGACGACACCAATCAACTAATTCCAACAATATTCAATTATCCCAAAAATAATTATAAAATATAATTATACTCAAAGATACTCATTTAAGAAACATATAATACTATAGTCAATTGTTCCGATAAAATAATTCAAGTCCCATAAAATACTTATAATTATTTTTCAATCCCATAATTAATTATCCAACCCAAATAATTCCATTTAGTAAAACCCTTCTTCAATAAACTAATGTCATTTAATAAAATAGTATATAAATACTATTGACTTTGGAAAAATAGACCATAGTAATTTTCCCCAAAATTACTCAATTAAAACCATTTCCAATAAATAATCACAATTAATTATTTTCTCCAAAATAATTAATTTTCAGCAATGAATAGTAATAACAATATTACTATTAATAATTCGAAATTATAAATTAATTTAATTAATTAATAATTCCGAAAATAATAAATAATTATTATTTATTCCAAAAATAATAATAATTATTATTATTAATACAAACCATGATTAACACTAAGCAAGCTTCATCAATCATATTAAAACACTAATAATCATCACCCAAAACACTAATCGATAATTAAACTAATCAAACTACTCCTAAGTAAGATTAATCCCTAATTAAGGGGTTAGGAAATTGACTCACGGTTTAGCAATTCCGACAACACGAGCGCGACGGCGGCGGCGAGAGGAATGCCCGGGAACTTCCGGCGCGTTGGGACGAGGCGGCCCGGGGCCGGGTCTCGGCGGCCATGGGCCGTCCACGCGGCAGCGCGAAACGGAGGAACCAAAGTGGCACGGGCTGGATGGTGGGCGGCCCGGTGACTCCGGACGGCGCCGCAGCTCCGCAAGGTAGGCGGCAGCTCCGGCGAAGTTGGACAGAACTGGAAAGGGAGAAGGAGGGCGGTGCAACCGGTTTCAAGGGGGGGACAGAACTGGGGTGGCTCGGTGCGGCGGAGGAGGCTCGGGGGTGGTCCTCCGACGCCCTATGGCGGTGATCGGCGGCGGCGTGCAGCGGCGAGGCTGCTGGCCGCTTTCCCGGTCACGGCCAGAGAGGCCAAAAGGGAGAGACAAGTGGAGGCAGCGGGCGGTGGCTCGAGCTGGGGTGGTCGGGTGAAGGTCTGGGCGGATGACGGTGGCTAGGGCAGAGGACGACGGCGGCCAAGCAACAGCGAGGCAACAGCTCGCTACTCCGGCGTCCATGGATCTGGTCCGGCGAAAACCGTGGGGAAGAAGGATAGGGGGCAGCAGCGGTTCAGCCAGCTCGGTCTGGGGTGGTCAGTCGACGGACGGTGGTGGCGGAGTGACGGCGAGGCGGTAGCTCGGTGCTCCGGCGACCAAAACTAGAGCAAACTAGCAGGTCGGACAAAGGTGGAGGAGAGGAGGACAGAAACTGGGCGGGGTCGATTCAGCTGGAGGCCGACGGGCGGCGACTCGCCGGTGACTGGGCGGAGAACAGGGGCGGTGGTGGAGCTGCAGTGGTGGTCGGTTCTGGCGGCAGGAGCAAGAAAACACAGCAGCAGCAACAAGCTTGCATCGGCCGAAGGAGGAGGAGAAGAAGAAGAAAGGAAGAAGAAGAAGCTGCAGGGGGGACATGCTGGGGAAGCTGCCCGAAGAGAGAGAGAGAGAAGCACATGGTGTCGACAAGTTGGGGGGGCAAAAAGAAGAAGAAAGAGATAAGAGAAGACTAGTCAAAGGGAGAAAAGAGAGAGGATAAGGGCAAGTGGGGAGGGTCATCGACAAGGGGGGGAACGTGAGGGGGAGAGAGAGAGAAGGGAGAGGGAGAGAGAGAGAGAACGTGCGGAGGGGAGGGAAGAAAGAAAAGAAAAAGAAAAAGAAAAGAGAACAAGACAAAACTACACAAACTTCCAGAAGGGGGGCAATCCGATCTTTTTACCCCTGAAGCGTGGTTCCCAAAAATCCGGTCCTAATCTTGGCCCATTAATCCAACTCGAGCAATTCGGGCTTATCGAAAATTCGGGATGTTACAACTCTTCCCTCCTTAGAAAAAAATTTCGTCCTCGAAATTTGCCAAACTTCCAATATCCTTAAACTGATGGGGGTATTGATGCCTCATTGCATCCTCTTATTCCCAAGTCGTTCATTCTACCTCATAATGCTGTCAAATACTTTCAATGCTGCCAAAACTTTCAATCCTGTCCAAACTGTCTTTGGTTTCAAAAGGCTAAGCACTTGTCCACTTTTGCAAAAAGAAAAAGTTGCAAAAAGTTGGTTTTCCCTTTTTTTTTCTTTTTTCTTTTTTTTTCTATGCGGCTACTGCTGTTTCCGAGATTCGAACTCCCGTCCTCAGATCCGCGGCTTCATCCCGCGATACCACTTGGCTATAAGCGTCGACGGTGCTCAAACTTGCTTTCTTTATCCATTTAATGCCAAAAATCTTTATTCGCTCCAAATTTCGAAAGGTTCGATATGTCTAGGGCTCAGCTTTCCTTTCTTAACCAATCGAGATGTCCCTATCATAGGCGACACCTTAAGGAAAACATGATTCCCTACTTGAAATTCCAAAGGCCTTAGTCCTTTACTCACATCAACTTTTTAGCGACTTGCATTGTCCCTGATATCTTCACAACATCCATCAACTGCAAAACCATCTCTGAACCAATGATCGTCTTTTCTCTAACCTTGTTCCAATAGATTGTAGTCTCACAAGCTACACCATATTTCTGTTACACCACACCGATAAAATCTTATCCCACAAGCACTCTCTTTTTGCCAGTTTGTAGTTCAGTTCATTTCTGCCCTTTTCGACATCCTAGAAGCCTACCAGGAGTCGCTCCTTGCTTAGGCACTCCAGCCCCGGCGATCACTTCTCGCCCTCGTCGGATCAGTTGTCATGGGCATCTATGAACCGCACCACTACTAGCAAAAGTCCATTTTAAACATGCTTTATCTCATGGAGGTATTATCTGCTTTGGCCTGTCCCATACCAAGCCTCACGGTTTTAACCTCGTCCGAGTACTCCAAAGTACAAAACTTCCTCCAGCTCGTCAACCCATGAGCTCATTTCCACGGGATCACTTATCGATACTTGAATTCCCGATTCACCGAATTTCCATCAAATCGCTATCCGAATTCCACAAACCATCGATTGTTCTTTCAACATTCCTTTCAGGTCCAATTAATAACCAAACCAAAAATATCACCTCAATCACTTGAAGAAACCCTTACTAATACCTTGAGAAGAAAATCATCGATAATGCTATTTCACCATTTATCCACCTAACATCAAGGGATAATTAATTCTTAATCCACCGAAGACAAAAATCCATTCCTCAAATCCCTGTTTCAATTATCACCAGAAATAATCCACTTTGGGTAAATTCAAATCTTAATCGAATCTAAGACCTTCGAGCAATAAATCATCTTACCATTTAATAAATCATCACTTATGATCCCATACCTACAACTCCTCAAATCATCAAGGTAAAATTTATCTGACTTCCATTAAATCCAATGACCTCAATTGTCGTGACGCATAAGCAACCAATCTTCCTCGTTGTCTTACCACGCCGTCAAATCACTTATACGACACCTCACTGTAGATCTCATAATCTCCGATACTAGACTAAATCCTCAAAACTGGTGCAGTAATCAGCTTATACTTAAGCTCTTAAATATTATGCTCGCATTTATTCGTCTATTCAAATTCTTACGTCCTTCATTAACACTCACATCAGAGACGTAGCTATTGTAGAGAACCTTTCTACGAATTACCTGTAATAATCTATCTGACTTAGAAAACTCTGAACTTCTGTCACTGTCATAAGTCTTGGTCAATTTCTGACTGCCTTGATCTTAGTGGGTCTATAGAATTTCTTTTGTCCAAAATCACTCGACCCACAAAAGCTATGTGAGTAAATCCAAACTAGCACATATTAAACTCGGCGTACTATTTTATGCTCTTGAATGGTCTATAGCACGACCCTCAAGTGCTGTTCGTGTTCCTCTAAATTCTCAAATATTCCAATATATCGTTCACAAACATAATTCCGAATCAATCCAAATATGCCTTAATCAATCAATCCATGAAATCTATAAAAACAACTGGCGTATTAGTTAATCCAAACAACGGGACAGTAATCTCTTAGTGACCATATCACACCCAGTGTGTCATCTTCGGTATATTCCCCTTTTTAATCCTCAATTACTGATAGCCCATCCTTAGGTCTATCTTGGAACATATCGAAGCTCCTTGAAGTGGTCAAACAAGTCATCCGTCCTTGGTAATTGATACTTGTTCATAACCGTCCTTTGGTTACACTGCCGATAATCAATGGATAGGTGCAATAATCCATTCTTGATTCCTCAATTAGCAAATTAACCACAATCGTCTAACAACCTTAGCAACCTTCGTCCAATAAACGAATTACTACCAATGATAAAATCGAAAGGATCAAGGGTCCTCCTTGATTTCTGATTTCAAACCATCTCTGACCTTCTGACTCGGTCTACTAAATTCCCAATCATTATCTGTACAAACTTCGAGAGCTCTCCAACCTCAACCTCCTATGGCACAACCGACAAATGATTACGACGAAGTTGTAGGAATTCAATTACCTTCTGATCCCGCGTGCACTCAAAAAAGTATTCTCCATTGGACGCTTCGTCAACAGTACTCCACTTGAGTATAGTACCTTTGGGCAAAGCCCTTCCTTGGGTTACTTCCCACCACATGCTCACTTTACCTTGCAATTGGTACTTTACCAGAACTATCTTATTTTTCTCTGAACATTCCAACAATACAAACACTTACTCCAATCCTTGATCCAGAAGGTTGCAACATCAAGATTACTCATCTTAGCAGACTTGGACTACTCAAACTCCAAGAACGGTTCAACCAACTTAAACTTTGACCAATCGTCAATCCTCTTTCCAACCAATGAAACTTACAAGGCGAGACAACAACAACAACGGCAACAGCAACAACATCTTGAATCTGAGCTCACTGCCCTATCTCAAAACCTTTCTCAAGGACTCTCGAATAAGGATCTTTCGTCTAATAGAATTATCACAGAAACCTTATTTCCAACTCCATAAGGAATTAGAAATCAAGAATGACTCGCTTAAAACCAGAGAATCAAATAAACAAACACAAGCACGGGGTGTTTTCCTAACTAACTATCCCAAAACCCATCGCACCTTATCACTCCATGTATTGACCAGGTTCTAATACCATTTGTAAGGACCTGGGGCTCGCTGAGTAATATTGTCTGCTTTGGGCCAAGACCCGCACGGCTTTAAAACGCGTTGTCTGGGGTAGAGGCGCTCAACGGGCCCTTTCTCATCCCAGCCCAATATTGTCCTCTTTGGGCGAGGCGCTCAATGGGCCTTGTGATGTACACATGTACACATATACGGTGCGCGAGGAGGAGGGATGGCGGTGCGTCCGCGCCTCGGTCCTCGGACGTGCACAAAGGAGGGGGGGTCACATGTCTCTTGCCTAGGGGGGGAGTCCCACATCGCCTAGGGAGGGAGTCTTGGGATGATTTATAAGGCTGGGATCCCTCTTCCCTGAGTAACGCGTTTCACGTACGCTTCCGCTGCGCTGAAAACAAAGCCTTGAGGGGCGAGGAAGGGCCCATTGAGCGCCTCGCCCAAAGAGGACAATATTGGGCTGGGATGAGGAAGGGCCCGTTGAGCGCCTCTACCCCAGACAACGCGTTTTAAAGTCGTGCGGGCCTCGGCCCAAAGCGGACAATATTATTCAACGAGCCCCAGGTTTTTACAAATGGTATCAGAGCCGACTCCCGACCGCGTGTGGGGCCACAGCGAGGACGCTGTGCCCGAAGGGGGGGGAGAATGTGACAACCCAAGTGACGGTGCACGAGGAGGAGGGATGGCGGTGCGTCCGCGCCTCGGTCCTCGGACGTGCGCAAAGGAGGGGGGGTCACATGTCTCTTGCCTAGGGGGAGTCCCACATCGCCTAGGGAGGGAGTCCTGGGATGATTTATAAGGCTGGGATCCGTCTTCCCTGAGTAACGCGTTTCTCACATGCTTCCACTGTGCAGAGAACAAAGCCTTGAGGGGCCTAGGTGGGGGATGGCCATGGAGGTGGGTCCCGGCATGCCTATGGTCGCCAAAGAGGACAATATTGTGTGAGGCCCCTTTCCCTCTACAACGCGTTTTAAAGCCGTGCGGACCTTGGCCCAAAGTGGACAATATTACTCAGCGAGCCCCAGGTCCTTACAGGATGCACCTTTTCCCACTGCAAGGAACCTTGAAAAATCACAGGTGGAACGATGTAATCGAAAAGTTTTGAGGTCAACCAATTACTTTGGTGCATGTCTATCTTATAATAAATAACATTAAATATTTTGATAGATTGTATTTCTAAATGCACATGAAAATACTATCCTAATTTATTTTCACTTCTATTTTATACCATTCTTTGCTTTATAAAATCAACCAATATCGTAGAAGAATTTTGCAACATAGCATTTGAGGTGTCCACTGCATTTGTGGTCATAATGCGACTTTCATTTCAGGCACACTATAAAGTTTCCAGTCTTGCAAAATGGAAATTTAACTCTGCATGATCAATATACTTTCAATTAAATTACGTGTAGCTGAACTTTCATTCCTCACGCTTGTGCTTTTTTCTTCTTCTTTTTCCCAGGTTAAGGGTGTCAACTGCTTATCAAATTGCAGAAGTCAAAAAAATCTCGGAACTTAAGTGCATGGCTTGCAAAGAGTTGAATATTGTTAACTTAAATAGAATATTGAAAAAAATGATGACATCCATGATGACGACGACAGAATATTGAAATGGTTAGTCAGACAATCCTTTTCTAAAGCCATGGCCGATAATTAAGTTAACCTCATTCCAGAGTTATATTTTAGTCCGTGTTAGTTGACAGATAAGGACACACATGGTCTCCCCTAAATAGGGTAGAATGATTAGTTAATATTGTTGGAGATGATTAGGAGAAATCCTAATTATTAACAACAGATTTGAGGCGTCAAAAGTCAAGCTTGAAGGCTCCATGTCACCTCGGCTTACTAACCCGTGTTTATATTGTGTGTGCGTGTTACACGTTTTGCTTTGTCATTTTATGGCCCTTTTTGTTCGCAATCGTTGATGGACAAGGACACGTGTTTCCTCCTAAATGGGGTTGGATACTTAATCATTCTGTAAATAATTATTAGGAGGGATTCTCAATATCTTCTTTTTGCGTTGCTTTGTCATTTTGTACCCCCTTTTTTCCGGGCATTTGTCCACATACAGGGACGCACGTGTTTCCCCCTAATTGGGGTTGAATGGTTAATTAATTTCAGTACAAATTGTCTGGAGATTTTCCGCATCATCGTGCAATATCCCTTAAGGAAATGAAGGATGTCATCATTATCTACAATTAACATATTTGGGATTAAAAGTCAAGGGTCAGTTGGTCAGTTTACTTATTTTATTTATTTTTGTCGAAAGTTGGTCAGTTGAGTAGGTACGTTCTGAGATTTGAAAAAAAAAAGAAGAAAAAAGAAAAATTCAAAAGAATCAATGTATGTTGTTTATTTCTATTTTCCAAAAATTATATGAATTGCGAACCTAATAATAATCACAAATTAAATTACAATTGTCGGAGGCCCCATCCATGTTGCTAAAGTCAATATGCACCTATCGTATTCGGGTGGAATGGGACATGGAAAAAGTACGATTCTCGCGTGAAAAGCAATCTCATGACTCGGGAGTCTTACGCTATCCTCGTTCTCCTGTTGTCGTAGCTTGATCGGCTAATTTCAATTGCTTTCAAGACGAAAATCTCCTATTCCCTAGGGTTTTAGTCAAACAATTTGATACCATTTTGAAACTATTCAATTAAGGTTAACATTCCGTGACAATCACACGCATCGCATCCATGCATAGGACAGGTAATTTAATGACATATTGGTTTTGCTTATTTATATAATGGTAGGAAGCGGAGTCCCTTTAACTTGTAATCTAACTAATCAAATCTTTTAACTTGGCATGATTATTCTCATGAAGTCTCTTAGGCTCCAAATCTGATTATTTGGCATTCACTCATTTCATTCGTGTCGATAAAAGTTTTGATGCAGGAAGCTGGAGGGTAGTGTTTGTTTACGAAGAATTTTATTGCTCGAGGTTCGGTTGTAATATTAATCTTTGGTAGAGTGACGCAATTACAAGGATTTGGTTGAAAACACGAGTTCGGGGATGGAAAATGGATTTTTTACCTTGCAGAATCCTAAGTCACAACAAACGCAGCAATGTACAGATTTGAATACTAGTTATGTGTAATTTAAAAGCAAAGTAGCTACGATTGACTTCATCTTGAAAGATTACTTCGTTTATATCCTCCTGTAACTCTTCAGTCTGATTTGATAGCGTAGAATTCAAGTATTTCGTCGCCATCTTGGCCTTTCTAATTTGCCGAAAGAGTTTCTAGCTGCAATAAAACTGATTTCCATGGTCAGTAAACCTGAAGAACACAGCATGATTCGAGTCGAAACTATTTCAGACTGGCAAATATTTATCATTTGCCAATGGATGCATCAGCAAACATAGAGAGGAGATCGATACAAACACTCGAGCCACAATTCACGCAATTGCCGTGAAGACAAGGCCTTTGATGCTGAGGCCGGATTTCCAATCCTTCTCAGTTTGCATGAGGGAAAAGCTTATCTCACCGATTGTTTTGGGCGTCGTCTCAAACTTGCCGATGCTAATTGGAATCCACTTTTCCTTTTCCAATCTGTCCAATCTTTCAGTGCGTACCTGCTTGCTTCCATTCGGTAAAGAGAGACTGAGGTTCACAGGAGCTTGCCATCCCTGGCTTTCGTTGCTCATCTTGATGGCAACCGTGACTTCGTAAGTCGTCCTTGGAGAGAGCACGATCATTTAGCATTTCCCATTGATCTCTAGCCAGCAAACATTTACTAGGTCGGCTATGTGCACTTTCTTATTGACCGAATAGCTGAAACTCAGAAATATTCAAGAAGCAAAGGGTCAGTTTACTAGCGATGATGATGGTTAGCAATGATCTCATTTCCATGTAAGCGGTTCAAAATTTTCGCGACAGCAAAGATTGTTTTTAGTGCTGCTAAATGAAGAACTTGCGGATGAAAAAAGGTGCATATTCAGCGGCATCAGGAAATACGCAACCTCAAAATAACGCTAGAAATATGCCAACACAAAGGTACTCATTTAGCGGCAACAGCACCTTTTTCGCCATCTGCGAGTCATTCTTGTCGGAGCAAATTCATACGTTGTACAGGGCTGACCTAGTGTCTCGATCATCACATGAAGTTTCGACTTAAAATGTAATTGTTTAGGATAGAAGAAGCAATGTTACCACAACTCCTCCTCTTCTCTCCATGTCCAGTACTCGCTGTTTTCACCCCCAAACGATCTTTAAGCCCTTAGCGAGAACCATCAAGCAGCTCTTATTCAGGTCCTTGTCAACCCAATACTTTTGTGTATATGGCTGCAACTGTAAGCACAGAGCAGTGATCAGTAAGTGAGACATTAACAAAATTGGAACAAAACTCGGCTCAGCTCTGGTCCAATCAGGAGCTACTGAGCTCCCATCTGGTCCGCG
Organism: Corymbia maculata; assembly: GCA_014182735.1. Taxonomy (NCBI): domain Eukaryota; kingdom Viridiplantae; phylum Streptophyta; class Magnoliopsida; order Myrtales; family Myrtaceae; genus Corymbia; species Corymbia maculata. Next base: position 25,693,425 of record CM024691.1, read on the forward strand.
ATGGCCTATTCATAGATGCACTTATCATCTGCAAGTGGTCTTGACTTGCATATTTTACTGCATATCATGCAGCTTTAGTTTCATGGCGGGCATCGCAAGCGGACCCAAATGTTTTCTCAATAGATCATTATCAATCCGAGCAAAACAAGTTCTCTTTTGTCCTCTGGAACTTGCCTGATCTTTGCCATCTTTCGGCTCTTCCTTCTTCTTGTCGTCCTTCAAGAGTACTCCTGCATAGATTCGACGGTTCACCTCATTTATGTTGAGGTCGGCGATTTCGTCGCCGATTGCTCTTCTCAACATCGCCAAGGAAATGAGAGGAGGCTTCCTCGTTTTACTTGTGCTGATTCGGGCGGGGTCTTCCATATTCGTCGACGGCGACAAATTGGGTGCATCTCCCGCTGCTGCAGGAATCTCTACCAACTTTCTCGTTTCACTCGTGCTGTTTCCGGTGTCTTCTTCATTTTTTGACAGTGACAAATCAAGTGCATCTCCTGCTGCAAAAATCTCCGCCATCTTCTTCCAGATGTACTCGTACCTACCATGCATGTACACCAAAAAAAAAAAGAAGAATCAAAAGGTTTGAGCTGGTCTAGCGTTCGACTAAATTGAAAGGTTGAGTTCTTGCTCAGGGCAATCGGGCTGTACCGAAGAAGACGACGTCTGGTTGCTTGCAGCTCGAGCTATGGCAGAAGAAGCAGAGAGGAAGATATGATGGTGGGGTTCTGATTTTTACAGATTTTCATAGCCAGGGTGGAGATAAAGCGACCCAAATGAGAATAACAGATATAAAAACAGAAGCAATAATGACGATGTCACGCTGAAGATGCGCACCTTCATTATTAATGATGTCATCGCTCTGATGAAGGAAAATGAAAAAGGAGGATTTCTAGCTTGCTGAAGACACTCCTCACCAGTGCGGTCTTGCCACAGGCCCTTTCGCCAACCACCGAGATCACCCGAAGGTTGGAGTCGTCATCATCCTTTGGACCAATCAACCAGGCCAGAAGCTCTTTTACATGTTCATCGCGACCCACAATATCGGACTCGACCCTCTGCCTCATATTTTCTCGATTACTCTTGCTGGATGATGCCCTTTTATTGTCCGGCAGGCCTTCTTCAGCAGGAGGCAGCGATGATGTGAACTCTTTGGACAACAGTCTGAATTCCTTCGTGAAATCCTTGGCCATCTTTTTCCTGGCAAGTACTTGGTTCACAACCGAGAAGAACCGAACTTGAGCGAACCCCTTGGCAAAACGACCCTTTTGCCATTTTGACCTCCGATCTTGGAGCGATTGGATGAAGAATTCTTCTGCAATCTCCTCAGCTCTACGAGCCCAGGGCAGAAGCCGTCCCTCCCCTTCGCCATTCTCTTGGTTGTGGTCATCGTTGAGCTTGGCGTGTTTCCGGGTGTTCAGGATTCTTTGGATATCGCTTGTGGAGTGAAAGATTTGATCTCTTACTTCTTGATCGATGATGATGTCTTCGGATTTGCAGAGAAGATCACGAAGTCTGGCTATCAACAGGGAAACGGCCACTTCAGAGGCATCCATGGGACTGAACTGAACAGAGAAGACGCTGAAAAAGGATGAGGACTGATTAATTAACTGGGAAAGAACGATCGGCTTTATGTTTTTCAAGGTGCCTGTATTGCGAGATTTGAAAAAAAAAAAAAGAAGAAAAAAGAAAAATTCAAAAGAATCGATGTATGTTGTTTATTTCTATTTTCCGAAAATTATACGAATTGCGAACCTAATAATAATCACAAATTAAATTACAATTGTCGGAGGCCCCATCCATGATGCTAAAGTCAATATGCGCCTATCCTATTCGGGTGGAATGGGACATGGAAAAAGTACGATTCTCGCGTGAAAAGCAATCTCATGACTCGGGAGTCTTACGCTATCCTCGTTCTCCTGTTGTCTTAGCTTGATCGGCTAATTTCAATTGCTTTCAAGGCGACAATCTCCTATCCCCTAGGATTTTAGTCAAACATTAATTGATACCATTTTGAAACTATTCAATTAAGGTTAACATTCCGTGACAACCACAGGCATCGCATCCATGCATAGGACAGGTAATTTAATGACATATTGGTTTTGCTTATTTATATAACGTTAGGAAGCGGAGTCCCTTTAACTTGTAATCTAACTAATTAAATCTTTGAACTTGGCATGATTATTCTCATTAAGTCTCTTAGGCTCCAAATCCAATTATTTGGCATTCACTCATTTCATTTATGTCGATAAAAGTTTTGATGCAGGAAGCTGTGTTGGAGCTGTGTCTCAATGCTGCTATTGATGTGCTGTCATTTTAGTTTATGTGTTGTCATTTTAGTTTTTTCTCTGACTCAGTCAAGTTATTTGTTAGGCAGTTGGTTTGTTAGTTATTTTTTAGGAAATGGAACAAGTTTCTGTGTAGTTATGTGTTGCACGTTTGTGTGCAATTCCAAAGTGGCTCTTATTTAGTTTTGTACAAGACAGTTTTTTTTAAGTCTGAATGGAGAACAATGCTATGTTTTCTCTTTCTCTCTTCATGAACAAGTGATGCTTTTCTGCTATTAATATCAGCATAACAGTGGTATCAAAGCCTCTGTGGGATCTTAAGGGACTGTGAAGTGAGGGTAAGTGAGTAAAAACTGCTTCCAATCTACAAAGAAAAAAAAACTGATGGAAACGGGATTGAGTGGATTCTCCGCAATGGCTGCTCTAGTTTTTACTGGAGAAAATTATCAAGCTTGGGTTGTCAAGATGACAGCATTCTTGGAGGGTCATGATCTATGGAAGGCTGTGGAGAATGATTATGAGGTTGCTCCACTTCCAAACAATCTGACCTTGAATCAGATAAAGCACCATAAAGAGAGAATCACGGGGAAGGCCAAGGCAAAGTCTTGCCTGAATGCTGCTGTCTCATCCCCTATCTTCACAAGGATCATGAGATGTGATTCTGCAAAGGCAATATGGGAGTTCTTGAAGGATGAATACGAGGGAGATGAGAAGATAAGGAGCATGAAGGTGCTGAATCTCTTGAGGGAGTTTGAGAGACAGCAAATGAAGGATTTAGAGTTATTGAAGGAATATTCTAATAAGCTGATTGAAATAGCCGAAAAAATTAGAATTTTAGGGACTGACTTGAAGGATGAAAGGCTGATTCAAAAGATCCTAAATAGGCGCCTACTAAATAGGCTTCTGAAGAAGTTTGAAGCCACTATAGCTTCTCTAGAAAATACAAGAGACTTGGCTGACATAAAGCTTGCAGAATTGTTAAATGCCCTGCAGGCACAAGAGCATAGAAGACTGATGAGAAGAGAAGAGCCTGTAGAGGGTGCACTACAAGCTAAAGTGAAGTCCAATGATGGAGGCAAAGGGAAGAAATGGAATCAGTTCAAAGGAAATGCAAGTGACTCCAAGTTTGTAGCAAAAGAAGGGAGTTCTAGTGGGTCTAGCAGATGGAAGAAGAACAAGAAGCCTTGCCAACACTGTGGTGGAATTGATCATCAGTCCTTTAGATGCTGGAGAAAGCCTAATGCTAAGTGCAGAAGATGTCACAAGGTTGGTCACATGGAAGCAATGTGCAAAGAGAACAATTACCAGTAAGTAGGATAAGCACAGATAGCAGTGAACGAAATTGAGGAAGAACACTTGTTTGTAGCTTCCTTTTCTGGCTCCTCTATTGAGAATGATGCATGGCTGGTAGATAGTGGCTGTACCAATCATATGACTGGCAATTTGATGTTGTTTAGGAGTTTAGACAGGTCAGTCAGGTCCAGAGTTAGAATCAGCAATGGACAGTATATTGAAGTGCAAGGGAAGGGTACAATGGCTATTGAAGGAAATTAGGAGGTGAAGCTGATCAGTGATGTTCTCTTTGTGCCAAAAGTTGACCAGAATTTGTTAAGTGTTGGTCAATTTGTTAAGGGAATGAATGCCTTATTGATAATGCAGATAGTAAAGAAGTGCTGAGAATGCCAATGAGGGACAAGAGTTTCATGTTCAAGCCACAAGAGATGCAACAAATGGCTTTAAAGTGCAAAGAAGAAAACGCAGAGCTTTGGCATAAAAGGCTTGGGCATGTTCACAGGAAGAACATGCTATTTATGCAGAAGAATAGCTTGGCAGATGATTTGCCAAGTTTGGAGGAGGAATTTCCATAGTGCAGAACTTGTCTTCTTGGCAAGCAAACCAGATTTCCTTTCAAAGGAGGAGGCTGGAGAGCATGTGAGAAGCTGTAATTAGTCCACATAGACTTATGTGGACCTATGTCTAAGTCATCTCTCAATAGTAGCAGGTAGTTCATTACTTTCACAGATGACATGACTAGGATGAGTTGGATTTATTTTCTGCAAGCCAAATCTGAAGTTGCTGATGCGTTTGTAAAGTTTAAAGCCTTAGTTGAGAATCAGAGTGGGAAGAAAATTAAAATGCTTAGGTCTGACAATGGTTCTGAGTATACTGCTCACAAGTTTAAGTTAAATTGTGAGCAAGTAGGCATTGTGCAGCAATTCACTGCTCCCTATTCACCTCAACAGAATGGGGTCAGTGAGAAAAAAAACAGAAGCATTATGGAGTTGGCCAGATGTATGATGCCGGAGAAGATATTACTCAAGAAGTTCTGGGCAAAGGCAGCTAATATTGCAGTGTTTCTATTGAACAGATTGCCCACAAAGGCCTTAGAGAGATCAACACGTTTCGAAGTCTGGTATGGTGTTAAACCTTCTGTGAAGAATTTGAAGGTTTTTGGGTGTTTGTGTTACACTCATGTTCCTCAGGTCAAGAGGGATAAGCTGGATAAAAAGGCCGAACTTGGTGTCTTCATTGTCTCCAATCAAAAACTTACAGGATTTTTCAGCCTATGACTGAAAAGGTGATTGTGAGCAGAGATGTTGTTTTTCTAGAGGAAGATAAGTGGAATTGGAAGGAAGAAAAGACTGCAGGACACCAGCAATCTACAAAACAACAACCTGCAACAATTGTAGAGGTTGATGAAGTTATGGATGGATTGGAAGATAGTATGGATAATCTACCAGTAAGAGGCACAAGGTCACTTGCTGAAATCTATGAAAGAAGCAATGTGGCGGTGCTTGAACCATCTAACTTTGTGGAAGTTAAGGAGGATCAAAGGTGGATTGCAGCAATGCAGGAGGAGTTTGCAATGATTCAGAAAAACCACACATGGGAGCCTGTTAACGTACCGTCTGATAAGAATGAGATTGGGGTTAAGTGGGTGTTCAGAACAAAACTTAATCCTGATGGTTCTGTCAATAAACACAAAGTTAGGCTGGTTGTGAAAGGCTATGCTCAAATATGGGGAGTAGACTATTCTGAAACATTTGCTCTTGTTGCAAGGCTTGGAGAAGGGGTGTCCTATATTTCAGTTAGATGTCAAGTCTGCATTTCTGAATGGAGAGCTCGAGGAGGAGATTTTTGTTGAACAACCTGAAGGCTTCAATATCAAAGGGCAAGAAGAGAAGGTATACAAATTGAGGAAAGCTCTATATGGACTGAAGCAGGCTCCAAGAGCTTGGTATAGAAAGATAGATTGATATTTGCAGGATTTTGGCTTTGTAAGAAGCTTGAGTGAGTTTACTCTTTATGTCAAGAGAGTGAATCACAGTGTTATAATTCTGCCACTTTATGTAGATGATTTATTGGTTACAGGAAATGATATGGAACTGATAGAGAGGGTGAAGCAAGGTCTGTTTGCAGTTTTTGAGATGTCAGACTTAGGAAAAATGACTTATTTCTTGGGTCTGGAAGTCAAACAAGCTTCACATGAGATCTTTATCTGTCAAAAAAAATACATGAAGGAAATTCTGAAAAAGTTTCAGATGGAAGATTGTAGAAGTGTAAGCACTCCTATGGCTGCTAAGGAGAAACTGCAGAAGAATGATGGAACGGATGCAGTAGATGCTTCTATGTATAGAAGCTTGATTGGATGTCTCATGTATCTTACAGCAACCAGACCAGACATTCTACTTGCTGTAAGTATTCTATCCAGGTCCATGAGTAGTCTTAGTCAGTTGCATTTGGTTGCTGCAAAAAGGGTCTTGAGATACCTCAAAGGAACATTGTTCTTTGGTGTGAAGTTTAGGAGATGTCAGAAGGTTATGTTGCAAGGCTTTTCTGATAGTGACTGGGCTGGCTCAGTGGATCACATGAAAAGTACATCTGGATATTGCTTCACTCTTGGTTCTGCCTGTTTCTCTTGGTGTTCCAAAAAGTAAGAGATTGTAGCTCAGTCCACTGCAGAGGTTGAGTTTATAGCAGCTACTGCAGCTGCAAATCAGGCTTTGTGGCTAAAGAAGATAATGAAGGATCTGTGGTTAAATTCTGGTGATTGCATTGACGTTAATGTGGACAATCAGGCTGCAAAATTAATATCACAGAATCCAGTTTTCCATGGCAAAACCAAGCATTTTAAAGTAAAATTCTTCTTTCTACGTGAAGTGCAACAAAGTGGTGAAGTTAAGTTGGTCTATTGTAGATCTGAAGATCAGCTTGCGGACATGTTCACAAAGCCACCGCAAGCTAGAAGATTTGAGTTGTTAAGAGAGAAAATAGGAGTTTGCAAAGCGGCAATCGATCCAAGGAGGAGTTTGTTGGAGCTATGTCTCAATGCTGCTGTTGATGTGCTGTCATTTTAGTTTATATGTTGTCATTTAGTTTTTTCTTTGACTAAGTCAAGTTATTTGTTTGGTAGTTGGTTTGTTAGCTATTTTGTAGGAAGTGAAACAAGTTTGTGTGCAGTTATGTGTTGTACGTTTGTGTGCAGTTTCAAAGTGGCTCTTATTTAGTTTTGTACAAGACAGTTTTTTTTTTTTAAGTCTGAATGAAGAACAGTGCTATGTTTTCTCCTTCTCTCTTCATGAACAAGTGATGCTTTTTTGCTGTTAATATCAGCATAACAATGGTATCAGCATAACAAGCTGGTGGGTAGTGTTTGTTTATGAAGAATTTTATTGCTCGAGGTTCGGTTGTAATATTAATCTTTGGTAGAGTGATGCAATTACAAGGATTTGGTTGGAAAACACGAGTTCGGGGATGGAAAATGGATTTTTTTACCTTGCAGAATCCTAAGTCACAACAAACGCAGCAATGTACAGATTTGAATACTAGTTATGTGTAATTTAAAAGCATAGTAGCTACGATTGACTTCATCTTGAAAGATTACTTCATTTATATCCTCCTGTAACTCTCTTCAGTCTGATTCGATTGCGTAGAATTAAAGTATTTCATTGCCATCTCGACCTTTCTAATTTGCCGAAAGAGTTTCTAGCTGCAATAAAACTGATTTCCATGGTCGGCAAACCTGAAGAACACAGCATGATTCGAGAATATTTATCATTTGCCAATGGATGCATCAGCAAACATAGAGAGGAGATCGATACAAACACTTGAGCCACAATTCACGCAATTGCTGTGAAGACAAGGCCTTTGATGCTGAGGCCGGATTTCCAATCCTTCTCAGTTTGCATGAGGGAAAAGCTTATCTCGCCGATTGTTTTGGGCGTCGTCTCGAACTTGCCAATGCTAATTGGAATCCACTTTTCATTTTCCAATCTGTCCAATCTTTCAGTGCGTACCTGCTTGCTTCCATTCGGTAAAGAGAGACTGAGGTTCACAGGAGCTTGCCATCCCTGGCATTCATTGCTCATCTTGATGGCAACCGTGACTTTGTAAGTCGTCCTTGGAGAGAGCATGATCGTTTTGCATTTCCCATTGATCGCTAGCCAGCAAACATTTACGAGGTCGGCAATGTGCACTTTCTTATTGACCGAATAGCTGAAACTTAGAAATATTCAAGAAGCAAAGAGTCAGTTTACTAGCGATGATGATGGTTAGCAATGATCTCATTTTCATGTAAGCAGTTCAAAGTTTTCACGACAGCAAAGATTGTTTTTAGTGCTGCTAAATGAAGAACTTGCGGATGAAAAAAGGTGCATATTCAGCGGCATCAGGGAATACGCAACCTCAAAATAACGCTAGAAATATGCCAACACAAAGGTACTCATTTAGCAGCAACAGCACCTTTCTCGCCATCTCAAGTCATTCTTGTCGGAGCAAATTCATACATTCTGTAGGGCCGACTTAGTGTCTCGATCATCACATGAAGTTTCTGTTGAGAAAACTCCTATTTTTGATGCTAACAAAACATTTTACAAATGATATTTATATCAATCTCTTGAAGGAAAAGGACACAGAATGACATTGGCTTTAAAGTCTGTTTGTTGCAGAAGATAAAGCATAAGATGTCTAAGGGTCTGACCTTACTAGACGGAAAGACTTATCCAGACTGAGTTTTAAGACTGACCATACTAGACCGAGTTTTAAGTTTGACTGTACCAGACTGAGATTTTAAGTCCGAAGAACGTACCGTACATCGAGTTTTAAGTCTCGACGATCGAGATTTTAAGTTTGAACGAATCGGAGGCGAAAATCTAGGCAAATTCAGAACTTAAGACCATCAGACTTAAGATGAACCTACACGATAAGATCACCAACGGTAGAGTATTTCACTTACCTTATTTATATTGATTCTATTGTACTAATTTGATTGACAGGATCAATTAACGAGCAACTTCCAATGAAGAATAGAGTACTTATGGAAGCCCGGATTCTGGTTGTATGGGTGAACAGAATCTAAGGGGATTTGATCTACCCTCAACGGTCAAAAAGACTTGCCTTATAAAGTCTGTTCAAGAAAGGGAAGACTAAACTCTCAAGGAAAGAGCCAACGGTCGAGTGTGGCTTGGAGAGTATTTAAGGATAAGTTGAGAATTAGGGGAAAAACAGATGAACATTATTCCAAAGCTGATTCAATTCTTCAATAGTTGCTCATAGAGCACATTTGAGTGATCTCAGTGTTTTACAAACAAAGAGTGACTTAGTGAGACAGATTATCACCGAGTACAAACACTCGAGAGTGTGTAATCACAGTTGATTATATAGTGAAATTCAGCCGATTGGCTGGTCTCTCGGAGAGTGGACATAGGCTTCTCAAAAGCCGAACCACTATAAACAGTGTTTGCAATCTTCTCTAACTCTCTCTACTTGATTTCAGTTCATTGATCGCGAAAGTTATTTATATTTGCATGAATAATCTCTCTACACCTATTCACCCCCCTCTAGGTGTTTATACTAGTTATATCAATTGGTATCAGAGCCTTGTACTCGAGATCTTGGAGTGTTTGTTACTTCTGAGTTAAAGATCCTCTATGGCTAGTATTCTTGCAACAGGTTTAATCGAGGGGCAGAGCAACACTCGTCCACCATACTTCGACGGCAAGGATTACAATATTTGGAAGAATAAAATGAAGGCTTTTCTTAGGTTGAAAGATCCACTGGAATGGGATGTGGTTGAGAGGGGAATTGAGCCCATTGATAACGCCAGAAAAATGTCAAAGAGTATCGATGGAAAAGAAACTGAACCATCAGCCACTCTCTCTCCAGAAGAGATAACAAAGAGACAAACTATTGATGCAAAGGCTATTTACTCTGTATATTGTGCTTTATCACCTAATGAATATAATCGTATATCTTTTTGTGATACAGCCAAGGAAGTATGGGATAGACTACATGTGACATATGAAGGAACTGATCGTGTCAAGGAGACCAAAGTAAACATATTACTTGGTCAATACGAATCTTTTAAGATGAAGCATGGAGAATCCATAGGAGATATGTTCGGTCATTTTATAGAAATTGTAAACGGATTGGCATATCAAGGACAACCTGTTCCTGGACCAATGAAGGTCAACAAACTTCTGAGAGGATTGTCAAAAGAATGGAACAATGTGAAGACATCTATCAGAGAAACTTTGCGAATTTCACCTCTAACAGTCGATGAGCTCGTTGGTACTCTGTAGTCCTATGAAGCAAAACAAATGAATGAGGAAGTGGAATCCAGAGGTAAAAAGTCCATTGCTCTTAAGTCTAACACTGATTCTGATGATACAGATTCTGAGGAAGAGCTGGACAACGAGGAACTTGCACTGCTGATCAAAAAGGTAAAGAAATTAAATAGAAAAGGCAGGAAGTTCAACAACAGGAAACAAAACAAACAATCTGGACAACGCAGAACTAATGACGAGGATGATTATGCCAAAGATGTAATTTGCTTTGAGTGTAAGAAAAAGGGACATATTAAACAGAATTGTCCCAAACTCAAAAAGAACAAAGGGAAATTTGAGAAGTACAAGAAGGCTCTCAAAGCTGAAACATGGAGTGACACGGAAGTTGAGGATAGTAAAGACGAATATGGAAACATCTGTCTTATGGCACACTCAGACTCAGACTTTGAAACAGATTCAGGCTCAGACTCAGACAGAGAAATCGAGGTAAATCATTTTGATATTCCTACAGAAGTTTTAGATTATATAAATGAGCTTTGTTCTAATCTAAAATCAACTCTGAAAAGGATCTCCAAATTAAAAAAGGAAAATTACAAGTTGAATCAACAGAACGTTTCCTTGAAAGGAAAAGTGGATGATTTCAAAAAGGAATTTTTGGAAATAAAGGAAAATCGAGAGTTTCTATTAAATGAGAATGAATCTATTAAAAAGGAACTGTTGGAAATAAAGGAAAATCGAAATTCTTTGAAAAAGGAGAATGATTCTTTCAAAAAGGAATTCTTAGATATTACCACAAAATTCTCTAAAGGATCAAAAACCCTACAGCACATACTTTCCATTCAAATTCCTTATTATGATAAATCTGGACTTGGTTTTTATAAGGAAAATGATTCCCTAATTGATTTTCCTAAAGTCAAGGAAAGAACAAGACAAAGACCTCCTCGAAAAGCTTATAGAAATCATTTCAAAAACAATTTTGTAAGACCTGTTGGTAGAAACAATCTCAAATGTTCTAACTATGGAGAAAGAGAACACTTTGAAAACAAATGTCCTAAAGTCTGGAGACTTGTTCATAAGAAATGGATAGAAAAAACTTATACTACTGACTTCAATGGACCCAAGAAAATTTGGGTACCAAAGAAAAAATGAGTATTTGTAAACATTGCAGGTAAGCTTCAAAAGTAAGAAGAAATGGTATTTGGACAGTGGATGTTCAAGACATATGACAGGAAACTCAAAGATGTTCATTGAATTCAAAAGAATCAAGGGAGGAACAGTTTCGTTTGGTGGAAACACCAAAGGAAACATTATAGGACTGGGAACTGTCAAGATCGGTAGCTTAATCATCAACAATGTTTCTCTAGTCAAAGGATTAAACTACAATCTTCTAAGCATCAGCCAGTTATGTGATGTCGGCTTCAGAATAAACTTCAAAGAGAACCTATGTTCTGGAACAAGCAATGACTCTTCACAGACTTTTACTAGACAAAGACATAGGAACATATCTTCTAGACATAAATGAAGATACTACAAAATGCCTATTATCAGTCCAAGATGAAGCAGGTTTGTGGCATCGCAAACTTGGGCACGTCAGCATGAAACAAATTTCCAAGCTTGCCAGCAAAGAGCTTGTTCGTGGCTTGCCTTCACTAAGTTACAAGAAAACAGAGCTTTGCTCTGTATGTACACTCGGAAAACAGGTAAGAAGCTCTTTCAAGTCTATAAAACAAATTTCTACTAATCGTGTGTTATAGCTTCTTCACATGGATTTATTCAGACCAACCAGAACCCAAAGCATTGGAGGTAAGAAGTACTGTCTTGTGATAGTAGATGATTACTCTCGATTTACATGGGTATATTTTCTAGCAAATAAAGGAGATACCTTCTCATATTTCTCAATATTTGCAAAGAGGATCCAAAATGAAAAAGGTTATTCTATTTCAAGTATCAAAACAGATCATGGGGGAGAATTTGAGAATCAAGACTTCTCAAACTTTTGTGACAAAAATGGCATACAGCATACATTTTCATCTCCTTACACTCCAGAACAAAATGGAGTTGTGGAAAGAAAGAATAGGTCTTTGCAGGAAATGGCCATAACATTGCTTATAGAAAGCAAGTTGGCAACTCGATTCTTAGGCGAAGCGCTTTCTACTTCTTGCCATATTATTAATAGAGTATTTCTTAGACCAATTCTTTGAAAAAAACCCTCTATGAGATTTTCAAAGAAAGAAAACCTATTGTTTAAGAAAACCTATTGTTTCCTACTTTCGAATCTTTGGTTGTCTATGCTATATCCTTAAAAGTGTTAATCATCAACCTAGTAAGTTTGAAGAAAGATCAGATGAAGGTATTTTTCTGGGCTATTCAAACTTTAGTAAAGCATATAGAGTGTTCAACAAGAACACTCAAACAGTGGAAGAATCCATGAATATAAAGTTTCTAGAGAAAGAAGTTTCAAAACAGAGCAGTTCAGAAAATGAAGAATCAAAATCAAATGCAGCTCCTGAAAGATCTGGTCTCAACAAAAAAGCAGAACCTTCCCAGGAAACAGTCAAAGAAGCAACTCATGAAGAACGACTAACTCAGCTTGATATTCCTGCATTAGCAGAAGATTCTGATAATTATGAAGTTCCAAATAGAAACTGGAAACATAAGTCTAGTCATCCCTAGGAGCTTGTGATTGGAAACATCAATGAAGGAATTCAAACCAGATCGAGAAACAAAAAGGACACAGGTATTGTTGCACTGATCTCTGAAATTGAACCCAAAGGAATTAATGAAGCTCTAGAAAATGAAAGTTAGATACAGGCAATGCAAGAAGAGCTTCAACAGTTCAAGAGAAATGATGTATGGGAATTGGTACCCAAACCAAAAGGACGAACTATCGTTGGAACTAAATGGATTTTTAGAAACAAAGTCAATGAACTTGGAAAAGTCACTAGAAACAAGGCAAGGCTCGTGGCAAAAGGTTATTCTCAATCTGAAGGAATAGACTATGATGAAACCTATACCCTAGTTGCAAGACTAGAAGCAATTAGACTATTGCTTGCTTATGCTTGCTATCAAAATTTCAAGCTATATCAGATGGACGTGAAAAGTGCTTTTCTGAATGGGTTTATCAAAGAAGAAGTGTTTGTAGAACAGCCTCCTGGATTTGAGGAACCAAGAAAGCCAGACCATGTATACAAATTAAAAAAGGCATTTTACGGTTTGAGCAAGTTTCTACTAGATAATAAATTCAGGAAAGGTATGGTAGATACAACCTTGTTCATTAAGAAGGAAGGTAAAGATATACTGCTGGTACAAATTTATGTAGATGATATTATTTTTGGTTCATCTAATGAGCACTTGTGCAAGATCTTCTCAAAGTCTATGCAGGAAGAATTTGAAATGAATATGATGGGAGAACTGACATTCGTCCTAGGACTTCAAGTCAATCAAACGAAACGTGGAACTTTTATCAATCAAGAGAAATATACCAAAGACGTGATTAAAAAATTTGGAATGGAGAACAGCAAGAGGACTAAAACTCCAATGGCAACCTCCATGAAACTAGATCAGGATGAAAAGGGGAAGAAGGTTGATCAGAAGAATTATAGAAGCATGATCGGTTCTCTTCTCTACCTTATTGCATCTAGACCAGATATTCTATATAGTGTTTGTCTTTGCTCAAGGTTTCAAGTGGATCCTAGAGAATCACATCTTTCTGCCGTTAAACGTATAATTAAGTATATAGCCACTTATCCAAGCTTGGGGCTATGGTATCCAAAAGAAACAGATTTTACTCTTCTCAGCTACTCAGATGCAGATTTAGCAAGATGCAAAGTAGATAGAAAGAGTACTTCAGGAACATGCCAACTTATGGGAAAAATGCTAGTTTCATGGTTCTCCAAAAAGCAGAATACTGTAGCTCTATCAACAGTAGAAGCAGAATATGTAGCACTTGGAAACTGTTGTTCACAAATTCTATGGATGAAACAGCAACTAAGAGACTATGGAATAGAAGGGTCTTGCACAGGAATAAGATGTGATAATACGAGTGCCATAAACCTTACCAAGAATTCAATTTTACATTCCAGGGCAAAACACATTGAGATCAAACATCACTTTATTAGAGACCATGTGCAAAATGGAGATCTATATGTGGAATAAATTGATTCTAAGAATCAATTAGCAGATATCTTCACAAAGCCGCTGGACAAAGGTACATTCGATTCAATATGTGGAAATTTAAATATTATTAACCCTTTTTTATAAATTCTATGAGAACAGGACAAAGTCTGATAGAAGCAATTGTCTGGATATATCACTCTTAGAAGAAGATTGAAAAAGGAAATAATGGTATTTTAGGATGTGTGTTATTTCCTTATTGAAATCTGGTAAATTTTTAGTAAGTGTTTGATCTGCATGATTGATTTGCATATTTTATGGCATTTGTCTATGATGATTGAATATTCTAGTTAAATTTAGAATAATTGCCATTTTAATATGTCTTGGGTCGCGACTGTTCACTTGTTCTCTTAACAAGGGTATAAAAACATCCAAAAGTCGGGTCCTTTATTCACAACTCTCCAGAACGGCTTACAAACCCTAATAGAGAAAAACGCTTTCAAAATCATTGTTCGCCGAAACCAACTTTCTCCGGACATGGCCTCGAGATCCTCCATATCCAGATCAAGATCTCCATCTCCTAGAAGAAGATCAAATAGGATTGCTGGGAGAGGAGGAAGAAGAATCGAAGGAGGGCAAACGCATTTCGACCTAACACAGACTTCCGAAGATACTCAAGGACAATCTCCAAGAGTTTCTCCTCAAAGAAATCAAGATGATAATGAGGAATCTCCAAGAACTCTCCGATCACCATCTGAAGAAAGGAATGTCTCACGTAGAGGTACGTCTGGATTAACTCTACCGACACCCATTGAAAGTCCTCATGTAATTATGAGGAGATATGAGAAGTTAGTCTGGAGAAATGTTAGGGAAGATGTCAAACTGTTTTTCTTGAGAGAGAATGGGTATGCGAATGAACTCCGTCTCATTCAAGCAGTACAGGTTGCAGAATCATCATCTACTCGTAGAGAACGAGTTAGTGATACAAGGAGAAGCAAAGATAAGGTGAAGGAAGATGATGAGAAGATCTACAGAAATTTTGAAGTAAGAATGGGAATAGCTGCTGTAGTCCAGAACACAATTGGGAAATTATTTCGATCTAAAGAGCATAAGACTTTCTTTAACAAACTGTTGGATCGAGGAGTCATGAACCATAGAATTGTAGATTTTGATTATTTGGATCTTTGCGACGTGAATCTGCGAGAATGCTTTGAAAAATTGCGAGATGGACCAGTGCACCGATTCTCGCTCTTGTTTATCCTGAATTAACAGCATATTTCTACTCGAATTTGACATTTCTCTCTCCAGACAGAATGCAATTCAGTGTAAATGACAGGTTCGATGATGTTAGCTCAGATACTCTTGCTGACATTATAAAAGTTGAGAGAGGAGCATTCAGGCCAATAGACGTCCCTTATGAAACAGTGTGTAAGTTTCTCACAAAGTCTGTAAGGGCCACTACAACTTATCCTCTTCTAACTTCTGCAATAACTATTTTGCACAAGATCATTATCAGCTGCATTCGTCCGAAATCCTCATCAAAGACTGATGTATCCAAATCTGAGGCCAAATTGATGTGGGCTATTGAAAAAGGAGTACTGTTTTCACTGCCTCACACAATAATATTTCATATGTATCGAACAGTGTCAAAGGACAAAGGACAGCTACCCTATGGAGCTTTAGTGACAAGGATCTTTGATCATCTTAAGATAGACATACCCAGAAGATTCAGTACCAAAACTCTTCCCACAATGATCATTGATATGAAAATGATCAATAAGATGAGACTGAAGGATGTTGCTGAAACTTGGAGACGAAAAGAAAAGGAATTGGCTAGAGTAGAGACAGCAAAATGAAAAGGCAAAGAATCAGCTACTGCTGAGCCAAGTTCCAAAAGGAGAAGACAACTCCTACTGGTAGATGAAGAAGATGAAGAAGAAAGCATCTCCGCAATTTTGGCAAATATGCGTCAAAATTCTCAGAGAATGTCTGAACCAGAAGCAGAAACACATGAAGAAAACATTCTCAACACAGAACATGAGAAGAATGATGCATATGAATCAATGGATGATCCAGAAGAAGAAGAGGAAGCAGAAGCAGAAGAAGAAGAAGGAAATGAGGATAGGGAAAAAGAGGGGCAGCAAGGACAGAATGAAGCATCAACTCAGGGGGAGCATCATTATGAAAATATTGTAGTGCCAGTTCCTGCAGCTTCATTTGAAAATGCTGATTATCAGAAGATCTTAGGACTTTTAACAGAGATAAGGGATCGGCAGGTAGCAATGGAAACCTCATTCAATAACAAATTGGAGACTCTTGAGAAGACAGTTAATCAGTGTATTGACAGAATGGAGAAGTCTGCATCAGATATGGAGGATTTCACCCTTGTTCGGACCCCAAACAAGAAAACATCGTAAAAACATCTTTTTGAACTGACTAACTCTTTTTGAAGTTGACAAAAAGGGGGAGTAGATATGGCTTTATGGCTTTTGAAGTTTTTGTTTGCTTTCACTTTTAGATTTTTGATGGATTTATCATTGTGTTGATGCATGATTCTATGCTATGAAAGTTATGATTATGAATGGCTAATGATATTTTCTTATAGGCTAATCACATAGTACTGATAAAGTCTAAATCATGTTGAGTTGTAATATGAAATTATGTTGCTGCTGTATTGTCTATACAGGGTTGAGATGAACCTACACGATAAGATCACCAACGGTGGAGTATTTCACTTACCTTATTTATATTGATTACATTTGTACTAATCGATTGATCGGGATCAATTATTTATGTTGATTCGAGCAACTTCAATGAAGAATAGAGTACTTATGGAAACCCGGATTCTGGTTGTATGGACGAATAGAATTTAAGGGGATCTGATCTACCCTCAACGGTCAAAAAGACTTGCCTTATAAAGTCTGTCCAAGAAAGGGAAGACTAAACTCTCAAGGAAAGAGCCAACGGTCGAGTGTGGCTTGGAGAGTATTTAAGGATAGGTTGAGACTTAGGGGAAGAACATATGAACATTATTCCAAAGCTGATTCAATTCTTCAATAGTTGTTCATAGAGCGCATTTGAGTGATCTCAGTGTTTTACAAACAAAGAATGACTTAGTGAGACAGATCATCACCGAGTACAAACACTCGAGAGTGTGTAATCACAGTTGATCATATAGTGAAATTCAACCGATTGGCTGGTCTCCCGGAGAGTGGACGTAGGCTTCTCAAAAGCCGAACCACTATAAACAGTATCTGTAATCTTCTCTAACTCTCTCTACTTGATTTCAGTTCGTTGATCGCAAAAGTTATTTATATTTGCGTGAATAATCTCTCTACACCTATTCACCCCCCCTTAGGTGTTTATACTAGTTATATCAGTTTCAACTTAAAATGTAATTGTTTAGGATAGAAGAAGCAATTTTACCATGACTCCTCCTCCTCCTCTCCATGTCCAGTACTCGCTGCTTTCGCCCCAAACGATCTGTAAGCCCTTAGCGAGAACCATCAAGCAGCTCTTGTTTAGGTCCTTGTCAACCCAATACTTGTGTGCATATGGCTGCACCTGTAAGCACAGAGCAATGATCAGTAAGTGAGACATTAGCAAAATAGGAACAAAACTTGGCTCGGCTCTTGTCCAATCAGGAGCTACCGAGCTCCCATCTGGTCCGTGATGGCCCATTCATAGATGCACTTATCATCTGCAAGTGGTCTTGGCTTGCATATTTTACGGCATATCATGCAGCTTTAGTTTCATGGCAGGCATTGCAAGCGGACCCAAATGTTTTCTCAATAGATCATTATCAATCCGAGCAAAACAAGTTCTTTTTTGTCCTCTGGAACTTACCTGATCTTTGCCATTTTCCAGCTCTTCCTTCTTCTTGTCGTCCTTCAAGAGTACTGCTGCATAGACTCGATGGCTCACCTCATTTACGTTGAGGTCAGCGATTTCATTGCCGATTTTCTTCTCAACATCGCCAAGGAAATGAGAGGAGGCTTTCTCGTTTTACTTGTGCTGATTCGGGCAGCGTCTTCTTTAATCGTCAACGGTGACAAATCAGGTGCATCTCCCTCTGCTGCAGAAATCTCTACCAACTTTCTCGTTTCACTCGTGCTGTTTCCGGTGTCTTCTTCATTTCTTGACAGTGACGAATCAAGTGCATCTCCTGCTGCAGAAATCTCCGCCATCTTCTTCCAGATGTTCTCCTTCCTACCATGCATGTACACGGAAACAAAAAAAAGGAATCAAAAGGTTTGAGTAGGTCTAGCGTTCGACTAAATTGAAACGTTGAGTTCTAGGTCAGGACAATCGGGCTCTACTGAAGAAGACGACGTCTGGTTGCTTGCAGCTCGAGCTATGGTGGAAGAAGCAGAGACGAAGATATGATGGTGGGGTTCTGCTTTTACAGATTTTCAATGCCAGGATGGAGATAAAGCGACCCGAATGAGAATAACAGATATAAAAACAGTAGCAATAATGACGATGTCACGCTGAAGACGCGCACCTGATGCCATCGCTGTTATGAAGGAAAATGAATAAAAAGAGTTTGAGCTGAGTGGGCTTGAGCCCTAATAAGTAATCGGTCCTGTCAGCTCGCTTATCAAAAAGGCTCGATAAGAGCCAAGCCTTCTTAACTTACAGAATTGATTTTCCTCCACACACATGGACAAATTTATGGATAAGTGCACTCAAAGTCTTAAAACTTTTCATGGGAGTGCAATTGAGTCTTAAAACTTTTAAAATGTAATGAAGTTGTAAAACCTGTCAAATTGGTCTAATCAAGTCCTAAAACTTTGAAAAGATTAACTTCATCTTGAAAGATTAGATCAATTAATCCACCTGAAGCTTTCAAACTGCGAAACTTCTGACGCATTGTTTCTTTTTCAATCTGTCAAACCTTGCAATGGATATGAGTTCGGAAAAGTATCATTACGACTATGCATTGGCATATATAGAGAAGAGATCAACAGACACTTGAACCACACAATCGACGCACTACTTTGGCTGCTTAATTCTCTGTTGGTTGGCCACGGCCGGAAAACAAGGCCTTTGATGTGGAGGCCGGACTTCCAATGCCCATCAAATCGCGTGAGACTAAAACTTACCTCACCAACGGTCCTGGGTGTCGTCTCAAGCTTGCCAATTCTAATTTCAATCCGTTCTTCCATTTTCAATCAGTCCAACCTTTTCATGCACCCCTGCTTGTTTCCATCCAGTAGAGCGAGATTGAGGTTCACTGGAACTTGCCATTCGAAGCTTTGCTGGCTCATCTTCATGACAATCGCGATTTTGTATGCAGTCCTCAGACCGAGCATGATGGTTTTGCATTCCCCACTGATTTCTAGCCAGCAAAGGTATCTTAGCTTGGTGACCAGGAGATTTATGTAGCTAAAATACCTGAAACCCAGGAATATTCAAGAAGCAAAGGGTTGGTTCACCAGCGCCGAGCGACGGTGATGATGATGATTAGGAATGATCTCGTTTTCCTATGAGCAATTGAAAGATTTTTGCAGCAGCAAAAATTGTGTTTTGCAGATGAAACAAGGTGCATATCAGCGGCATCAGGAAATACACAATGCCAAAATAACGCTAGAGATATGCCAACACAAAAGTACTCAAGCGGCAACCGAAAGTTTCTGGCCGATTGTGAGTCATTTTTGTAGGAGCAACCTCATAAGCTTTACCCAGGCCGGTCTAAGAGTCTTGATCATCCTGTGAAGGTTCGACTTAAAAATCAAAATGTTATTGATTAGGATAGAGAAGCAACGATACCACGACTCCTGCTCTTATGTCCATGTCCAGTATTGGTTATCGTTACCCCAAAATGATCGTTAAGGCCAAAGCCAGAACCATCCGGCAGTTCCCGTTGAGCTCCTTGTCAACCTAATTGTTGGAATTTTTACGTGGATATTGATCGAGCGAATCGGAAAAAATTAATCGGAATGAAGGAAAGGGAATCGAACATAAAATTTACGTGGTTCAGTCCGAATATCGAAACCTACGTCCACGGGAAGAGTAGTACAGAATTCTACCATAGAACCAAGTGATACAATGGAGATCACACTCACTCGAGTACTCAAATACTCACTCAATGTTTTCCAGCCTCCAATTATACCTAATAATTCACATAGTGTTTAACCCCTCACAATTTTCAGTGAAATTCTTACTCAATGAATTAAACAAATTCTACTAACAAGAATTTAACTGGTTAAAATACCAAAGTGTAATTACAACGAGAAAATCTCCCTTCTGCAGAGAGCTCTCACACGTTACTCGCGCTCTTCTTGCTCTCTCTCGATGCTCAAAGGCACTCTCCCGGTGCGCAAAGGCACACCTTCTCCTTCGCTCATTCTCAGCCTTTAATGAAGACAAAGGGCGCCCATCTTCACGCGTCTCCATGCAATTAATGATGTTGGGCGTGCATGGCCATCATCCACCGAAGAAACAAAGCTTCGGTCTTCCCTCTTTTCTTTATTTAATATGACAAAAGGAGGAGAGGGCTTTCGGCGCCTACTAAATAGGCTTCTGAAGAAGCCTATCAATTTCCATGACCATGTGCATGCATTTAATAAGGTAAAGAAAGGAGTCATGTTTTTCTTCTTTCTTTGACTTTGTTCGTCTGATGATTCCCATGAGAAGAAGTCACCGTGCATTAAATGAAAGCAGCAACTTTTGGCCTTTCCCTCACGCTTCCTTCTGGCCATTCTTCCTGCAACTCCTCTCCTTCTTTTATAATTGTTGTCAAAGATGGGCAATAAAATCTTCATGCACGTTCACATTTCTGACTTTCTCCTTTAGGCTACACGCTTCCTTGTAGCCACATTCATTATTAGACATGTATGCAGAAGATAACAAGATCACGTATAATTAATTCTTGATCTGCACGTAATCAAGTTCACATATTCTCGTCAGTTTGATTTTATTCATGAGACTCAAACTTAAGACATAATTTTAACAATTTCCATCTTGGCTCGATGTTTGAGCCAAATCACCATTGCTTCCGTGGAAATCTCGCTGCTACTCTCCCACAGCCCCAATGGGCTCAACCGCCACATAATGTTTTCAAGTTCAAGTCATGCTTGAACTTCGCCATAACCATGGGCCTCATCAAGACACCAACTCCACTTGCATAATTAATTGCTCCACAAGGATTTTCTGACATAACCTCCTCTATCGCAGATAAAGCAAATCCATCGTTGCAAACATATTTGACCGAAGGTTGAACATGCACCTTGTCAATTTCAGCAGCAACAACAACCGTTGGCTCTACAAGCTCCACCTCGCTACAAGCATTATCTGTGTCGATTATTCCGCTAGTACTTGCTACCTCAGGAGTTTCTGGTTGCAACTTTACCTCGAGCTGAACACCGTTTAGATCCGAATTAACACTGCCACAAACACTCCTAACTAGAAGTACCGAAGACTTATCAAATGTAACTTTTCTGCTGTCGACAGGTGAATTTATATCTAGGCACCACAACTGATCGCCCCCTCACCTTTTGCTCTGATACGATAAAGGGTACTATGAACCCAACCTCAAGAGTTTGAGTTGCAAACTTGTGACAAGTATGCTATCCCACACACGGCCCTCTTGGCCTTAATAGGGATTGCCTGTCAATCACCAAGTTTCTTCTTAGACTCTGAACTTGGATCATAGTAATCTCTTGAATATCGGAAATTCTGATGCACAGGATCCCCTAAAGGCAAGTGCAGAGCATACTCCATGGAAACGTCAGATTCATCTTCTCCTTCTCTTCCTATTTCTCTTACCTCTAACCTTTCTCTTCAACCTCCACCAGAACTTCGAAAGTCTTCATGTTCAAAGATAGACTATCTCTACGAGGTTGCTTACCTCACAAAGGATAGTAAGATTACAGAAACCCAGCTTCCCATGATGAGTCCATATACCGCTTTCGCCAAACCACCTTCATTCTCTCCACTACGGTCTATCAAACACTTGATTAAACATACCCCTCGCACTGTCAAAGAGTATGTTCAATCTTCCCGTTTTGACCAACATACCATCCAGACAACTGAACAAGAATAGTTTGTAACTCTTCAGATACCACCAGAGTTTCCATCTCAATGGATCCAACAATGCTACATTCATCTCCACTTTGGAGCCATCCGTCTTGTTCTAACTTTTCATGGCCGAAAAGGCTTACCTGTTACAGCAAGGATAGCTTTGTTAGATACTAGGTTTTTGGAATACCAACAAGCTTGTGTTGGCACCATTCAGACAACGATGAATGCGGGAACTGTTTTTGTTATACTTTTCCCAAATTTTAACATCGCTCTTACAGATCCCAACCTGCTTACTGCTCTTAAGGTTTAGCTACAAATTATTGGAGCCCCGCAGACTCCTGGATCCATTGCTGCCACCTTACACTACCAAATGATCTACTGTGTCCAAAACCATGCCATCGATCTCAACATCCCAAATTCTGAAGATACTCTTGTTATTTCGGTCGATCATGACCAAACCTCCTGCATCCATGTCCCCCGTCAAATCCCAAGAAATGAGCTTGTTAAGCTCCTTCCGGACAGTTGGATCACCAACTACGAAAAACTCCACCAGAGTTGCAAACCGGTCCAATCCAGTGAACCACAGTTCACTAGGAAAAAAGATGGTACTGTTACCATCAAGTTCAGCAAAACCAAGGAGGAACCTTCCTCTATTTTTCCTACCATCCTCCATTTTACACCCTGTCCCACTGATCCCGTCTCAAACGAACCAGATGATAAACGATTTGTCCATTCTTTTGGTTCTCAAGGACAGCCAATACATCTTTTCAAAGACCCTACTGGGCATTGTTTTTGGGATCCAGATTGTATCTATTCATCCTGCACAAAACCTGACAATGAAGATGACAGACCTTCAGCAAGAAAGAAGCCAAAGAAAAAAGATACCCTTTACCAAAGGTATCTTGATGGAGATCCAACCGTTGGACCTCTTGGAGAAGATGGGGGCAGATATCAGTTCATTATTTCTTATGGACCATCCAGGTCCTCTGTATTGATCTTACCTCCACCGCCCTGCAAGTCAACTCCTTCCTCCCAACCACCATCAGCCAAACCCATGATCACTTCCCCTTTCTACAAACCGATCCAGAAATGTGTAAAAAAGAATCCTTCATGTCCCTTGAACCTACCTAGGCTGGGCACTTGTGTACCTAAACTCATTCCACCCCTTGTCCTACCCAATATATGCATGTTTCATCCTGATGATTTCCCTCCACTCGAGGCCACAGAATCATCTGGAACCAGCACCGGCACCCGGAAATTTCCTCCATTGGAAAAATTCTCCGACTCACACCAAAAGTATCAGCATTCACCCAAGGTACCAAACCCCACTGGTTTTGATGCGCAAGGACAATGCAAGCAACCCTCTGTTGCCGAAACTGTTTTGAATTGGCAAACCGAAAATGCTTTAGCTCAGAATGAGCTTCTTGGCAATGTTGCTACGTGTCTCGAACGCGTAAATAAGACCATTGACTTATCTTGCCGAATGTTAAAAGACTTCCAAAAAAGGCTTCATTTGCTAGAAACCAAGCAAACACCTCCTAGCCATTATTTGGAAGATCAGAGACTAGAAATTGAAAAACTCAAACGACAGATCTAGATTCTTCAAAACCAACAGCCATTCACTATAATTGATCCACCCTTCTTTCCCTCTCCTTCCTTATCACCCAAACTAGAATCATCTCTTGGAGCATCATCCTCATTTGTTGCTGTTCTTAGCTCAGCCGCCCCTCCGCCTCAGAACAATTTTTTGGTCATTCACGAAAATCTTCGCAAGCTTAAACAGAAGCAAAAGAAATCTCCCTCTCCTACAAAGTTTCCAGCATCACCATCCCCTCCCGGTACTCCTGAACGCCCTTCCGGTGACCACCCACTTGAAAACCAACCTGCTACTTTAACCATTTCCAATCCGCTCGAGAACTTCCTTCGACACCAAATTCCTTCAATTGCTGTCATTAAATCATCCACAGCAAGACAGGTTGACTCTTCATCTGAATCTGATTCTGATATTCCTATCGAATCATCTTCTTCGGAAGAAACCTTGTTTATGGCAGACAGTGTCAAAGATGAAGAGATACTCTCTGAACCCGAAATACATCACCAAGATCAACCTGATGCAACCCAGAATTTCACTGCCTCATCATCCAAAGTTTACTTCACCCTAGATGACATTCCATATTATAAGTGGCCTGATAGACTTCAAGAATTCCATGCTTGGCTCACTACCAGGCATATTTCTGAACCTAGCACTTATGATATTCTCTTGGAATTCACTAGCCGTTTTACCGGAGCCCTTAAAGACTGGTGGCATACTACCTCGGAACAAGATCAGATGTACCTCTTGACTCAGCCCCTGGATAATGCTATCTAGATTATCCATATGTACTTCATTGGCAAGCCTAAAGATTCCAAAAAGCTCAAAAGAAAGGAGTTCTTTGATCGAAAATGTTGCTCATTAAGGCGCAAAGATCTTGATCGGCACTTTCAAACTATAATCAAGTTATTTTATTTACTTGGTGCAGATTGGAACCTTAAGCCTATTTTTTTGGCATCTATCCCAAGAGAACTCAGGCAAGCTGCGAAGAAAACTCTCCAACAAAGGTAGAAAAGCATAATAGAAGCTATCCTTGGAGAAATCCAACAGGCCGCTCATATTGCCATAGAAGAACTTTGTCTCCGAAGAGAAGTTTTTTGAAACTTTCTCAAAGAAAACAGGCATCTCGACAAGGCGTGCTTCAAACCCGGTCTAAAGATTAAATGTCCCAAGGATTGCTCCGACCCTTCCTGCACAGGATGTAAAAAAAAGAGGCATTTTAAATGGCTATCTTTCAAAAAGACACGCAAAGGAAAGAGTAAAGATAAGTGGAAATTTTTGCGTAAAAGTCGTCATCGCTCCTCTAAGAAGCAAAACAAAGGTAGATGTTATGTTTACAACAAAAAAGGACATTTTGCAAAAAATTGTCCAAAGGCAAAGAAGCATGGAAGCCATTTGATTGATAAAATCGCTAAAAGCACTGGCATCCAACTTGATGATTCGGATATTGAATCCGTTTTCTCCTTGGACGACCAACTGTCCGAAAATACTCTCTGTGCTATTCAAACATATAGTTCAGACTCGGTCTCAGATTCTGAAAATGATGTATTCACCTTCTTCCCTGATCCACCTGCAGAAATTGGTCTCAATGAACCTGTCCATCATCCGTATATTCCCATTCATAACTTCTTGTCTAAATACCACAAACCAATCCCTTTGATGGCACTCATCGATACTGGAGCAAGTTCTTCCATCCTAGACACAAAGATCCTCCCAGAAGAATTTTGGAAACCCTACATGTCACGCCCCGACCCTCGAGCACATGGCAACCCCTGTTCTCATGCGGTTATTTGATTTGCGACTCCCTAGGATCCGTCGCCGACCGTTAGTTTTATCTTTTGATTAAACGCATGCGGAAGCGAAACACAATCCCCGGTCAATTACAAAAAACAGGGATAGCAGAAAAACGCAACAAGAACACATCAAAAGTATCGCTTTATTCATTTACTGATTAACCCTAGGAAGTTTACAAGTACAAACCCTTACCATGGGCATCTTCCTATCAAGCCAGTGAAACTAGCGAGTCACGGTTAATCTACTCCCTTCAAAAACAGCCACGAGCCGTAACATGCGTTGATCCTCCATCCTACGGCCCTGAAAAATGTTAACCACGACGGGTTGAGATAAACTCAGCAAGTCAAAGTCCTAAGCCCCGGTTAGGAACTTCGCTCGCCTTGGGAGCAATCTAACCATGCAACCTAGTTCCGGCAAACAACACATACCACACCTCAAGCAGTATTATCATATGACAGTTCAATAAGCAGATGCAAACACAGGCGACCCTACCTGGCTTTGCCACACGCAACTTGCAGGAACTGTCAATTCAATCATCACGACATTAAGAGCATACGAATAATCAGAGCATCTCACACAACTTTCTCATGTCTCATACCCACACATGCTCCGATTATTAACGCCCCCTCTTGGGCCAACGGCACAACCTTATGGTTGGCGGTTCCTGGCTAAACCAGCTTCGTCCTTTTTACCTCGAGGCACGGCGACGTCAAGGGCTCACTCCCAAGACGGCATTCCCGAAGGAGCACAAGACCTGCCCACTACCGCAGTCCCGCTACTGACAGAGGCCCGGGACCCGCCCCCATACCGCGGTCCCACATAGAACCCCTCCCTGTCAGGCATCCGACCGAAGTCAGGCGACCCACTGGCCATGGCACAACCCTATAGGGATTGGCGGTCTTCCGGCAACGTCGAGCTCTCCTCTTAATGTGACCATGCAACACATCATCAAACAATCCATTCTTTTCTTTGCTCTGTCGTGAATGAAATATCACTCATGCTCATGCGACATGTCATTTCAGATAACCCACGCAATATGTCATGCGATCTCACTCGACAATTTCCAAAATTCGATTTTCAATCAACATTCAATCACGTACAATCCCTAACTCTTGGGAACAACCAACAATTCAAATCACCGTCTGTCAATCAATTCCAACCAATCAACATCACGATACTCCGATACCCAACCACGTGTCGATATTTAATAATAAATAAACACAAATATCAATTAATAAATAAATACGTGTCCTCACGACTACAACAATCAGCTATTCCCCAATAATACTCAATCATCCCAAAAATAAGTATACACTATAATTATACTCAAAAATATTTATTTAAGAATCATGCTATAGCCGATTGTTTCAATAAAATAATTCAAGTCCCACAAAATACTTATGATTATTTTTCAATCCCATAATTAATTATCAACCCAAATAATTCCATTTAGTAAAACCCTTTTCAATAAACCAATGTCATTTAATAAAATAGTATATAAATACTATTGACTTTGGAAAAATAGACCATAGTAATTTTCCCCCAAAATTACTCAATTAAAAACCATTTCCAATAAATAATCACCAATAAAAACCATTTCCAATGAATAATCATCAATTAAAACCATTTCCAAATAAATAATCACAATTAATTATTTTCTCCAAAAATAATTAATTTTCAGCAATGAATAGTAATAACAATATTACTATTAATAATTCGAAATTATAAATTAATTTAATTAATAATTCCGAAAATAATAAATAATTATTATTATTCCAAAAATAATAATAATAATATTTATTAATACTAAACATGATTAACACTAAGAAAGCTTCATCAAATAGTATTAAAACACTAATAATCATCATCCAAAACACTAATCAATAATTAAACTAATCAAATTACTCCTAAGCAAGATTAGCCCCTAAATAAGGATTAGGAAATCGACTCACGGTTTAGCGATTCCAACGACACGAGCGCGACGACGGTGGCAAGGGGAACGCCGGGAACTTCCGGCGCGTCGGGACGAGGCGGCCCGGGACCGGGTCTCGCCCGAGGGTGGCTGTCCGTGCGGCAAAAGCGAGGAACGGAGGAACCGGCGGGCGTGGCGGCATGGGGCGACGGTGGGCGGCCCGGCAGCTCCGGACGGCGGCCAGCAGCTCCGGCGACCAGGCGGACGGCTCCTGCGAAGCTGGACAGAACCGAGAGAGGGAAAGGAGAGGCGGTGCAGCAGCTGGTTCGAGGGTGGTAACCGGCTAGGGTGGTCGGTCGGCCTCCGGCGGGTGCAGGCGGATGGCAGCGGCGGCTAGGGCGGAGGGACGACGGCGGCCGAGCGACGGCGAGGCAAGCAACTCGCTGCTCCGGCGTCCCACGGCTCCGGTTCGGCCCAAAACCGAGGAAAGAAGAAGAATAGGGGGCAAAGACAACGGCTCGGGGTGGTCGGCCGGATGGCGGCGGCTTGCGGCGGCAGCCTCGAGCGGTCGGCGTCGCAAGGCGGCCGGCTGGCCGACTCGGGTTTGAACCGAAACCGAGAAGACAAGGCGGCGCCGGCCAAACCGAAGAGGAGGAGGAACGGCTGGCCGGATGGCGGTTCGACTAAGACAGTCCAAGGGAGCGGCTGGCTTGAGGCGGTCCGGGCGACAGCGAACGATGGCCGAGACGGAGGCATCCCAGCTCCGGCAGCGGCGGACAGAGGAGGAAGACAGGAAGACAGAAGGTGGGGGTGGTGCTGGTTCTGCCCAAGGCCGGCAAACGGCGGCTCACCGGCGACCGGGCGGCGAGCTGGCGGAACGGCAAGGGTGCGGCGGTGACGGGTGGTCGCTGGTCTCGCCGGCGGAGAAGCAGATCGGCGGCGGCGGCTTCGGCCGAAGAAGACAGCGAAAGAAGAAGGAGAAGAAGAAGTTGCGGGGAGAGGGGAGCGTCGATCGTGCATGGGGGGAAGGGGAGGAGAGAGAGAGAGAGAGAGAGAGAGAGAGAGACACGCCCACATGGGCTGTCAGGCAAGTGGGGGAGGAGAGAGAAAAGAAATTGACAAGTCAAAGATAAGAGAAGAAAAGAGGGGATAAGATGGGCAAGTGGGAGGAAAGGGTTGTCGACAAGAGGGGGGGAACGTGAGGAGGAGAGAGAAAAGGGGAGGGAGAGAGAGAAACGTGCGGAGGAAGATGGGGAGGGGGAAGAAAATAAAATAAAAAGAAAAAGAAAAGAGAACAAGACAAAATTTAAACAAGCTTCTAGAAAGGGCATTTTGGTCTTTTTGCCCTTGAAGCACAAATTTTTCAAATAATTGGCTTCAAAACTCGGCACGTTAAATCCTTTTCCAATAATTCCGGATTTACCGAAAAATTCGAGAATCAATGAGACACATCCAATATTTTAGTCTCGACACCCTTAAAAATTTGATACCCGATACCGGATTGAAATTCGCGGTTAACATCAATCAATCGTGACTTTAGTACGACCTAACTTTCGGGCGGCGTTTAGGGGCTCTCGCGCGTTTGACCCGTGGTTTGATAGCTTTTCAATCCACGATCGTGCATTCGAATCAGGGCAATTCTCGGTTGTCATGTAATCACGAGAGGTTAATTGCTCACACTGAGTACATGGCCAAAAAGGAAATCGGTTTAACGTCGTCCGCAATTAATATCGAAGTCGTGCGGAATCACCTGCAATCCGACATCGTATTTTTGCCGACTCGATTTATTTCCGTTCGCTAATTGGCCTACAACAATGTAGTATTATTCCTCTTTGAACCTTATGGTCGAGCGGCCTATCCCTGATTAAATTCACTAGTCGTACGCGTACCGATCCTTAATTGCCTTGCCGAACAGTTAGTTAACTCGTGAGGGGCCCAACTAAGAGTAAACGTAACTAACAGTGCATTGATAAAATAACAATTTCATCTATCCCGGAATGGGTCAAAATTCAGGATGTTACAACTCTTCCCTCCTTAGAAAAATTTCGTCCTCGAAATTTGCCGAACTTCCAATATCCTTAAACAGATGAGGGTATTAATGTCTCATTGCATCCTCACTTCTTCAGGTCGTTCCTTTTGTACCTTGATATACCAAATACTTCCAAGTCCTTTTTGGTTCCCATAGGCCATGCATTATCTGATTCTGCCAAAAGCAATTTTGCTGACATCTCCCAATTCTGTATTCTCAGTTAGACCTGTTGAGCTTGATCCCGCAAACCACTATGCTGAAGTACTGGTAGTGTCCAAATCGATATATCCCTCTTATCGATGACACCTCAAAGAGAAATGCAACACTGAACTTAATAATCGAACAGTCTCCACTAACTGCCAGACCATCTCTGAACCAGTGATCGTCCTTTCTCTGAACTTGTTCCAATAGACTGTAGTCTCACAAGCTTGACCATATTTCTGCTATACCACTTGGATAAGTTTTATCCCACAAGCATTCTCTTTTTGCCGCTCGTAGTTCGGTTCATTTCTGCCCTTTCGACATCCTAGAAGCCCGCCAGAGTCGCTCCTTGCTCGAGCACTCCGGCCCGGCGTCCCACTCCCCGCCCTCATCGGATCGGTCGTCATGGGCATCTACGAACTGCACCACTTGTAACAAAAGTCCCTTTTAAACATGCTTTATCTCATACAGGTATTATCCGCTTTGGCCCGTCCCATACCAAGCCTCATGGTTTTAACCTCATCTGAGCACCTCAAAGTACAAAACTTTCTCCAGCTCGTCAACCCATGAGCTCGTTTCCACGGGGTCACTTATCGATACTTGAATTCTGATTCACTGAATTTCCATCAAATCACTGTCCGAATTCCACAAACCATCGATTGTTCTTTCAACATTCCTTTCACTTCCATTTAATAACCAAACCAAAATATCACATCAATCACTTGAAGAAACCCTTACTAATACCTCGAGAAGAAAATCATCGATAATGCTATTTCACCATTTATCCACCTATCATCAAGGGATAATTAATTCTTACTCCACCGAAGACAAAAATCCATTCCCCAAATCCCTATTTCAATTATCTCCCGAAATAATTCACCTTGGATAAATTCAAATCTTAATCGAGTCTAAGACCTCTGAGCAATAAATCATCTTATCATTTAATAAATCATTACTTATGATCCAATACCTACAACTCCTCAAATCATCAAAATAGAACTTATCTGACTTCCATTAAATCCAATGACCTCAATTGTCGTGACGCGTAAGCAACCAATCTTCCTTGTTGCCTTACCACGCCGTCAAATCACTTATACGACACCTCACTGTAGATCTCGTAATCTCCGATACTAGCCTAAATCCTCAAAACTGGTGTAGTAATCAGCTTATACTTAAGCTCTTCATCCATTCAAATTCTTACGTCCTTCATTAACACTCACATTAGAGACGTAGCTATCGTAGATAACCTTTCTACGAATTGCCTGTAATAATCTGTCCGACTCAGAAAACCTTGAACTTCTGTCACTGTCATAAGTCTTGGTCAATTTTTGTTTGCCTTGATCTTAGTGGATCCATAGAATTTCTTTCGTCCAAAACCACTCGACCCACAAAAGCAACACGAGTAAATCCAAATTCGTACATATTAAACTCGGCGTACTATTTTATGCTCTACAAAGTCTACAACACCATCCTCAAGTGTTGTTCATGCTCCTCTAAATTCCTCGAATATTTCCAATATATCGCTCATGAACACAATTACGAATCAATCCAAATACGCCTTAATCACTCAATCCATTGAATCCATAAAAACAACTGGCGTATTAGTTAATCCTACCGATCGTACAGTAATCTCGTAGTGACCAAATCACACACGGTGTGTCATCTTCAGTATTTTCCCCTTTTTAATCATCAATTACTAATAGCCTGTCCTTGGGTCTATCTTGGAACGTATCGAACCTCCTTGAAGTGGTCAAACAAGTCATCCGTCCTTGGTAATTGATACTCGTTATGACCATCCTTTGGTTACACTGCCGATAATCAATGCATATGCGCAACAATCCATACTTGATTCCTCAATCAACAAATTAACCACAATTGTCCAACAACCTTAGCAACCTTCGTCCAATAAACGAATTACCTCCAATGATAAAATCGAAGGGATCAAAGGTCCTCCTTGAGTTCCAATTTCAAACCATCTTTGACCTTCTGACTCGGTCTACTAAATTCCCAATCATTCTCTGAACATTCCAACAATATGAACACTTACTCCAATTCCTTGGTCCAGAAGGTTGCGACCTCAAGATTACTCATACTCCAAGAACTGTTCAACCAATTTAAACTTCGACCGATCGTCAATCCTCTTTCCAACCAATGGAACTTACAAGGTGAGACAACAACAACAACGGCAACAGCAACAACATCTTGAATCTGAGCTCACTGCCCTATCTCAAAACCTTCCTCAAGCACTCTCAAATTAGGATCGTTCGTCTTACAAAATTATCACTGAAACCTTATTTCCAATCCCACGAGGAATTAGAAACCATGAACGACCCGCTTAAAGCCAGAGAATCAAATAAACAAACACAAGCACGAGGTGTTTTCCTAACTAACTATCCCAAAACCCATCGCACCTTATCACTCCAAGTATTGACCAGGCTCTGATACCAAAATCGACTCACGGTTTAGCGATTCCGACGACACGAGCGCGACGGTGGCGGCAAGGGGAACGCCCGGCGCGTCGGGACGAGGCCGCCCGGGACCAGGTCTCGGCCGAGGGCGGCTGTCCGTGCGGCAAAAAGCTGAGGAACGGAGGAACCGGCAGCTGTGGCGGCATGGGCCGATCGGTGGGCGACCCGGCAGCTCCGGCGACCCGGGCGGACGGCTCTCGCGAAGCCGGGATGAACCGAGAGAGGGAAAGGAGAGGCGGTGCAGAAGCTGGTTCGAGGGTGGTAACCGGCTAGGGTGGTCGGTCGGCCTCCGGCGGGGTCTGGGCGGATGGCAAGCGGCGGCCAGGGCGGAGGGACGACGGCGGCCGAGCGACGGCGAGGCAGCAACTCGCTGCTCCGGCGTCCACAGCTCTGGTTCGGCCCAAAACCGAGGAAGAAGAAGAATAGGGGGCGGCAACGAACGGGGTGGTCGGCCGAAGGGCGGTGGCTTGCGACGGCAGCCTCCTCGAGCGGTCCGGCGTCGCAAGGCGGCCGGCTGGGCCGACTCGGTTTGAACCGAAACCGAGAGAAGACAAGGCAGCGCCGGCCAAACCGAAGAGGAGGAGGAACGGCCGCCGATCTGGTTCGACTAAGACAGTCCAAGGGGAGCGGGCGGGCTTGAGGCGGTCCCGGCGACGACAACGAACGATGGCCGAGACGGAGGCAACCCAGCTCCGGCGGCGGCGGACGAGGAGGAAGACAGGGGAAGACGAGGCGGTGGGGGTGGTGCTGGTTCTCGCCTGGGCCGGCAAACGGCGGCTCACCGGCGACCGGGAGGCGAGCCGGCGGCGGAACGGCAAGGGTGCGGCGGTGACGGGTGGTCGCCGGGTCTCGCCGGCGGAGAAGCGATCGGCGGCAGCGGCTTCGGCCGAAGAAGACAGCAGAAAGAAGAAGAAGGAGAAGAAGAAGTTGCGGGGAGAGGGGAGTGTCGATCGTGCATGGGGGAAGGGGAGGGAGAGAGAGAGAGAGAGAGAGAGAGAGAGAGAGACGCCCACATGGGCTGTTAGGCAAGTGGGGGAGGAGAGAGAAAAGAAATTGACAAGTCAAAGATAAGAGAAGAAAAGAGGGGATAAGATGGGCAAGTGGGAGGAAAGGGTTGTCGACAAGAGGGGGAGGGGGAACGTGAGGAGAAGAGAGAGAAAAGGGGAGGGAGAGAGAGAGAAACGTGCGGAGGAAGATGGGGGGAAAAGAAAAGAAAAGAAAATAAAAAGAAAAAGAAAAGAGAACAAGACAAAATTTAAACAAGCTTCTAAAAAGGGCATTTTGGTCTTTTTGCCCTTGAAGCACAAATTTTTCAAATAATTGGCTTCAAAACTCGGCACGTTAAATCCTTTTCCAATAATTCCGGACTTACCGAAAAATTCGAGAATCAATGAGACACGTCTAATATTTTAGTCTCGACACCCTTAAAGATTTGATACCCGATACCAGATTGAAATTCGCGGTTAACATAAATCAATCGCGACTTTAGTACGACCTAACTTTCGGGCGGCGTTTAGGGGCTCTCGCGCGTTTGACCCGTGGTTTGATAGCTTTTCAATCCACGATCGTGCATTCGAATCAGGGCAATTCTCGGTTGTCATGTAATCACGAGAGGTTAATTGCTCACACTGAGTACATAGCCAAAAAGGAAATCGGTTTAACGTCGTCCGCAATTAATATCGAAGTCGTGCGGAATCACCCGCAATCCGACCTCGTATTTTTGCTGACTCGATTTATTTCCGTTCACTAATTGGCCTACAACAATGTAGTATTATTCCTCTTTGAACCTTATGATCGAGCGGCCTATCTCTGATTAAATTCACTAGTCGTACGCGTATCAATCCTTAATTGCCTTGCCGAACAGTTAGTTAACTCGTGAGGGGCCCAACTTAGAGTAAACGTAACTAACAGTGCATTGATAAAATAACCATTTCATCTATCCCGGAATGGGTCAAAATTCAGGATGTTACACTACACCAGGTACTTCAATTCTGCTTCTGGTGACACTTTTGCTACCAAGTGTCGTAGTAAACCCATTACTATTCAAGTCTTTCCCCAGTGTTCTATTACCACCAAAGTCCTTGGTTCTCAATCTCCAGATAAAGATATCATCATTGGTTGGGACATCCTAACCCAACTCCCCAAGCTCAGAATCCTTTCTCATGGCCTTCGTTTCAAAAATCAATTTAGGGAATTTGTGGAAATTAAACGATTCTATGCCCTCCAACCAGCCATCTTGGACCCAATAATTCAAAGTTTACTTTCTTCTTGTACTGAGACACATTCCCAGCTTTCACAAACTTGCACCCAGCCCTTGTGGAAAAACTCTCATTTTTATGTCAAACTTCCTTTTAAAAAGAATGAAAACATCAATCCTACAAAGGCCAGCCACTTAGGAATGAGCCCTGAACATCTCGCACTTGCTCAACAAGAATGTGCAGAACTATTGGCGCAAGGTTTCATTGAACCCTCTGACTTCCAATGGGCATGTGAAGTATTCTATGTCAACAAACGGGCCGAGCAGAATTGTGGAAAAATGAGGTTAGTAATTAATTACCAACCG
The DNA here is from genome assembly GCA_014182735.1 of Corymbia maculata. Lineage (NCBI taxonomy): Eukaryota > Viridiplantae > Streptophyta > Magnoliopsida > Myrtales > Myrtaceae > Corymbia > Corymbia maculata. Next base: position 25,727,971 of record CM024691.1, read on the forward strand.
TTGAATCAGTTTCTTCAAGATGATAAATTCCCATTGCCCCATCGAAATTCTCTTTTCCTGAGCCTTGCCCAAGCAAAGATCTATTCAAAATTTGATCTAAAGGCAGGATTTTAGCAATTAAGTATTGACCTAGCAGATAGGCCCAAAACCGAGTTCTGTATCCCAAACCAACACTTTCAATGGACAGTTGTCCCTTTTGGCCTCAAAACTGCATCTTCCCTTTTTCAAAAGGCTATGTGCAAAATCTTCAAGCCCATCCTTCAAAACTCTCAGATTTATATTGATGACATCCTTCTGTTCAGTCCTGATGAACAATCTCATTGTCAACTTTTGACACATTTTGCTGATATTGTTAAGAAGCATGTCATTATGCTTTCTCAGAAGAAAATGATTATTGCCTAAAAGGAAATTGAATTCCTAGACATGCACCTGAAAGAAGGAACATACTACTCTGAACCTCATATTGCTGAGGAACTCCAAAAATTTCCTGAAAAAGATCTAAATACTAAACAAGTTCAGCAATTTCTTGGCATTGTGAACTATCTGCGAGATTTCATTCCCCATATCTCCAAAAATCTTCGACCTCTCCAAAGAATGCTTAAGAAAAATCCTCCCCCATGGGGACCCAAACAGACCCAAGCTGTTTCCCAAATTAAACAGCTACTCCAACACCTTCCTCCGCTAAAAATCCCATCCACTGGCAAGCGGATTCTCCAGACTGATGCCAGTGACAAATATTGGGCAACCATTCTTTTCGAAGAAATTGATTCCATTAGGCCTATTTGTGCCTATAAAAGTGGCCGATTCTCTCAAGCAGAGATTCATTATCATTCTACTTTCAAGGAAATGCTTACAGTCAAATATGGCATCAAGAAGTTTGAGTTTCACCTCATTAGACACAATTTTCTTGTTGAAATGGATATGTCCTCTTTTCCCTAGATGTTAAAATTCAAATAAAAGCAAGTTCCCCACCCACAATTGCTCCGGTGAGCTGAATGATTTTCCAAATACTCCTTTGAAGTCAAACACATTCCTGGAACTAAGAATGTCCTTGCCGATTTCCTATCCCGTCCAAAGGAACTATTGGAGGCTATCAACATGTATGTCAAGAAGGAGCCCTTCAAGAACACATGCCATACCACCAAAATCCAAGGTGGTTGGCTAAGCCTCAAGTACCCTCCTGATGTTCCCCCGACAATTCACCACAATATCCTGACAGAAAGGCTCCTGGGATTAATGTGGGAATATTACCTCCGAATCTTTCGAGAACATGGAGGATTAATGCTCAGACCAAATGGACTTCATCCGCAATATCCATTTATTCATCCCGTCAAATGGTTATTTTGGTACATGTTCAACTTGTACACTATAGCCATTGAATTCCCCACTGACAAAATTTTGCAAGTTATTAAAAAAGATGGCGAAGGTCAAATTCATAACCATAAACATTTCTTGGAGATTTTTGCATGGTATAAACCACTCAAATATTTGAGAGAACTCTTCAAAGTCCAAAATCGCCAAGGAAGACCTGAACCAGAGAGGCACACTGTTGTCCTGTTCCACCGACCATGGACATTTTCCCATCCATCTGGATGGATTTTTGACAAACCTTCTATTGTAGGAACTTCAAGCTACAGACCTCAAGTCTTCCAAGAATTTGCTTGAGTTCACCAGACACTTCCATACTCTATCACCACAAGTAGGCCAGCGTCACATGAACTCCAGAAAATCCTATGTCAAGAAAATCGCACCATCCCACTAGAAGCATGGCCATTTGCTCAAATCCTCATGGGACCATCTTGAAGCTTGGGATTTCACAAGAGAACAGATCCAAGAGGATCTTCATGCCTTTCGACAGAACAATCTAGACTCCTCCAACCCCTATGATCTATGGGGGGGCCACTTTCACAAGACCTTTGGGGAGACACCCCAAATTACTCCCCCTTTTTCGACTCTTTCGGTACTAGCTCATCTTGTCCACCAGACTTGTCGGCAGAAGAAATTGAGAATCTCATTCGTGCTTTCAAAAGAGAAAAAAATGGAGACTCCAGTCCATTAGACATCGATGAAGACGCCCTCTTCAGAGAACAACTAGCTCATCATAGCTCTGATGACTGGGATTATGACTACAATGCTAGAGACGGAAGAGACAAATAAAGGCCGTCCTGAAAACACTGTACACTGGTCACTGTATAATGTTCACTGTTCATCCAGTCTGTTTTTATTGTTCACCTAGTATGTTTTTACTGTAGCACCTAGCGAAAAACTACTATTTATAGCTTATCACGGGACTTCTTTAGGACTCTCTATGTGTGTATCCCATAAGTGGCTAAGTTTGTTCCGATAATTATGTCCTAGCATGGCCAGTCTGCCTGCTCTTGTCTCTTGTATCCTCCTTTACCTATATAAGAGCAAAGAGTCCCTATTGTAAAAATCAAAGAGTGAAATAAGAAGAAGTGTGTTGTGTACTCTACCTCTAACATGATCTTCTAAACACTCCCATTCTCTTCTAGTCCAGAACGATGGTTCTGAACAAACACTATGATTGAGAAAAATCCTAGAGTATGCTCTACACTTGCCCTTAGGGGATCTTGTGCATTAGAATTTCCAATATTCAAGAGATTACTATGATCTAAGTTCATAGTCTAAGAAGGAACTTGATGACTGATAGGCAGTACCTATTAAGGCCAAGATGGCCGTGTGTGGGATAGCATACTTGTTACAAGTTTGCAACTCAAACTCTTGAGGTTGGGTTCATAGTACCCTTTATCTCATCGAGGTTACCATCACTCACTCGAAAATAACACGAGTAACCAAACATTCTAAACATAGAATAACTAGCAACGTTATCTGACCACACTTCTTCAGAAGTCCGATATTCAATAGCAGTCGATGGGGATCTATTCACCAGGTAACTTACCGTATTAAGTACATCAACTAGGATTCTCCTAGCAACACCAGCACTAGAGACTATTTTTCGAGCAGTCTCTAGTAATGTTCTGCTCATCAATTCTGCAAATTGTTGTGGTTTACTAGCACTAGTGCGGTGCTTCACTATACCCTCCTTCATGCAGAATTTATTTACCAGCTCCAAGCAGAACTCCATACTCCTGTCAGTTCGCACATGCTTGATCGACTTACCAGTCTCCGTCTCGATCAAAACTCTCGATCATGTGTTCTTGACACCAGCATCAAACTTGTGCATCGGCACAACCACCTAGGTCTTCCTCGAGCAGTCATTAAACTCTCGAACAGATGCATTTGACGTCTCTGGAGCGAAACCTGTCACTATGTTACCTTTAAGTTCATACAAGCCACCGTGCTTGATTCTTTTCATTATCACCAAGGCACCTCGAACAACCTTCAGAACTCCACCTTCTGAAGAAAACTTGCAACTAACTGAATCTAAAGCACCCAAGGAAATTAAGTTCTTTTTCAATTCTGGAACATGTCTTACTCCGGTCAATGTCCTCATAATATTATCATGCATTCTGATTTTAACATCACCAACACCCACAACATTGCACTCAGCGTTGTTCCCAACTGGACTTTACCACTACCTGTGCACTGATAAGTAGTAAACCAATTCCTATTTGGTGTAGCGTAAAATGAACAACTAGAATCCATTATCCATCCGTCCAATGACGAATCCTCAGTGACAGACAAGACACAATCAACACCATCAGAATTATTTTCAGTTACAGCAGCAACATCATCTGTAGACTCAACTCTAATTCCCTTGCCCTTTTCATTTTTCAGCTTAAAACAGTCTCTTTTACGATGTCCACTCCTACCACAATTCCAACAGACAACTCCACCAGTCCTAGACTAATTGTGTCTGTTCATGTTTATACTATTCCTGTTAACACGTGTACTAGTTCTTCTTCTATTTTCACCTACTAAAGCAGTAGGTATAGGTTCACCGGATTCTTTCCTACGAATGTCTTCACTCAGAACCAAATCGCAAACCTCATCAAATGTCAAGCTTCTTGACCCAGAGGAATTACTAACAGCGGTAACAGTAGTATTCCAACTATCAAGTAGTGAGGATAATAAAATCAATGCACGTACCTCATCTTCAAAGGTAATCTCAAGTAAACTCAATTGGTTAACGACTTCATTGAATTCGTTAACATGGTCAGCAACCGACTTACCTTCACCCATCTTTAAGTGAAACAGACGTTGTATCAAATAGACCTTGTTGATCGCAGAGGGTTTCTCGTACATATTTAATAGGGCTTTCATCAGTCCCGCAGTTGTCTTCTCCTTCACGATGTTAAACACGACATTCCGAGATAACGTCAACCGAATAATACCCATCGCTTATCTATCTAGCAATTCCCACTCGGCATCTTTCATCGAGTCTGACTTCTCTCCATATAAAGGTAAGTGTAGATTTCTTTGGTACAAATAATCTTCAATTTGCATTTTCTAGAAGGCAAAATCCTTCCCATCAAATCGGTCAATTCTCACCTTTCCTTCTTCCATCGCAACCGATTCACCAACCTTGGCTCTGATACCACTTGTTGGAATTTTTACGTGGATATTGATCGAGCGAATTGGAAAAAATTAATCGAAATGAAAGAAAGGGAATCGAACACCGAATTTATGTGGTTCGATCCGAATATCAGAACCTACGTCCATGGGGAGAGTAGCACGGAATTCCACTATAGAACCAAGCGATACAATGGATATTACACCCGCTCGAGTACTGAAACACTCACTCAGTGTTTCCCAATCCCCAATTACAACTAATAATTCACACAGTGTTTAGTCCCTCACAATTCTCAGTAAAATTCTCACTCAAGGAATTAAACAAATTCTACTAACAAGAATTTAACTAGCTAAAACACCCCAAGTGTAATTACAACAAGAAAATCTCCCTTCTGCCGAGAGCTCCCACGCGTTATTCGCACTCTTCTTGCTCTCTCTCGATGCTCAAAGGCACTCTCCCGGTGCGCAAAGGCACACCTTCTCCTTCGCTCCTTCTCAGCCTTTTATGAAGACAAATGGCGCCCATCTTCACGCGTCTCCATGCAATTAATGACGTTGGGCGTGCATGGCCATCATCCATCGAAGAAACAAAGCTTCGGTCTTCCCTCTTTTCTTTATTTAATATGACAAAAGGAGAAGAGGGCTTTCGGCGCCTACTAAATAGGCTACTGAAGAAGCCTATCAATTTCCATGACCATGCATGCACATGGCCCATGTGCATGCATTTAATAAGGTAAAGAAAGAAGTTGAACGTAGGGGTCATGTTTTTCTTCTTTCTTTGACTTTGTTCGTCTGATAATTCCCATGAGAAGAAGTCCCCGTGCATTAAATGAAAGCAGCAACTTTTGGCCTTTCCCTCACGCTTCCTTCTGGCCATTCATCCTGCAACTCCTCTCCTTTTTTTTTTTTTTTTTTTTATAATTGTTGTCAAAGCTTTCTTCATGCGCGTTCACATTTCTGACTTTCCCCTTTAGGCTGCACGCTTCCTTGTAGCCACATTCATTATCAGACACGCATGCAGAAAGCAATAAAATCACATACAATTAATTCTTGATTCGCACGTAATCGAATTCACATATTCTTATCAATTTGATTTTATTCATGGGGCTCAAACTTAAGACATAATTTTAACACTAATAATACAAAGCAGTGATCAGTGAGTGAAATGTTAACAAAATTAGAACAAAACTTGGCTTGTCTAAATCAGGAGCTACCGAGCTTCCATCCAGTCCCTGATGACCTATCTATATATCTGCTTATCATCTGCAGGTGGCCTTGATTTACAGACTTCTCTAGGATATTATGCCGTTCAAGTTTCATGGCAGGCATGATGATCCAAGCCAAAGAGTTTCTCGATAGATCGGTATCTATCTGAGCGAAACAGGTTCTCATTGTCCTCTGGAAGTTGCCAGACCCTCACCATTTTCTGCCTCGCCCTGCTTCTCCTTCCTTTAAAAGCACTCCTGCATGGACTCCATGGCTCGCAGCTCTTTTCCGTCGAGGGAGGCAATTTCATCACGGATGGCTCTTCTCGAATTGTCTCTATCAATGCCGAATCCATCATTGAACGGTCTTTTCTGCGCTACACTGGCCTCAAAGACTGAAATCCATCCGTGAAGCCCAGCTGCTCTTGGGAGCTATACGATTATAAAACTGGCCCATATAAACAGAGAGTCCAATAAAGTAGCTGATTAGGTTGTAAAAGCCCATACAAAAAATAGTTTGTGGCAAAATTGGATATCAAGTCCCCCTCTGGCCCTTCGGAAGCTTCTTTGTTTTGAAGCATCTCAAATGTATCCACATATTCTTTTTAAGCAATGCTACATTCGTTTCACGGAAAATAACTTTTAAAAAAATATATTTTGGATTTTCTGACGTTTGTTTCATGAAAAATAAACAAATCTAGCTATTGTATTTTGCCATAAGATACACACAGAGGAATTTAATTTAAAGAAGAAGTCTGGCTTCTAAGCACTAGATATACAAAGGCAACAACCTGGTCCAAAGCAGACTTGGAGCACTCAAAAAGCTGCAGATTAATATAGAAGATTACAACCGTACCCGTTCAAGGAGTTCAAGTGAACCACAAAGACTTACTTACGGTTTTCCCTTATGATTGGTAAATTAAAATATCCCTTTCATGAAGATCCGGTTAAACATAGACGAAATTCAGGACAAATTTGCTTATGCTTCTAGCGCAATACATACAGAAGTGCTCGGTCAAGTCGAAATGCGTCACGTATGGTTCACCGACAGTCGAGGCATGATGAATCACTCCCGCTTTACCAGCAGCTCGGTGATTGCTGGGGGCTGAGGTATTTGGAAGTGATCGGTCAAGCTGAAATGAGCCATGAGGAGCCAGATGTGAGTAGGAACTCGCCTCCTTGGTGTAGTTGCTGGGCGTGCTAATGGCCCTGAGCAACGGACTTTGAGGCGTGATATCAATTTCTTTAAGGATTTATTTGCCCCACAAAATTGCTAATGGTCACCGACAAATTTCCTCCAAGATACAACAAAGTCTCAAATGAGAATAGTAGATAGCAATTCTAATATGTCTCCAGGGTCTCTCTAGGAAACAATTGAAAATCTTGGCTGCAGTTTTTTTTTTTTGGAAGAGGACTTGAAAATTGTAATTCGTGGTTTTTTCAAAACCGACATATATATAGGCACCTTTTCGAAAGAAGTTACACAATGAACAAATATAACTTTTCAAAAGAAGTTACAAAATGAATCAATATAACCCTTCGAGAAAGTTGCAAACTGAACCAGTATAATTTTCAAAAGTCGTCTTGAAAAGACACGTATAGAAAATTCGAAATAAATAAATAATAAATAATAAATAACCATAACTTCTTCATGAACAGTCACACTGTTTTAATATAACATTATGATTAATTTTATAAAAATAAATCCGAATTTTTTTCAATAAATACAAATGATTGATAATTGATTAGTGTCAAATCTCGTCCACGTGCGCACTCACGTCTTTTCAATATAGGATAAGGCACCTCTTAGTTTGTTTTACAAACAAACTACCAACACTTGACGGCCGTGTAAGCCAGCATCTCCACCCACACGTGACTTTTGGTGTGCCATTTGCTGTCTTTCTGCCATTTGCATCTCCACCTTGTCCAGCTGCCATGCAAGTCGGCGCCCGTGGTACAGGGCGAACTTGCTCTTTATCTCCTTTTGCCACGATCGGATCTACTTGCGGACCCACGAGTTTGCGCAGCGCCTCGCAAGCTTCGGCTATTTTGGGTTCGCTCACTTGAGCCGAATGGGCTTTTGGCTGGTCGTTTTTCTTGATTTTCTTCTCCTCGGTGAAGAAATTCATCGACTCTAAGTAGGTGTCTCGGAATTTGACGCGTCCGACTCCAATCGGCAAGAGAAAAGGGTACATGACCAGAAGATACAGCATGTACCGTGACAGCCGCATGCCCATTTCAAAATTCAATTTGACGTTCTTTTTAATACCTTCTTCTAAGTAGGGAAGTTCTTCGAGATACTTCGGATCTTCCGGGTGGCATGGGAGGTCGGTCGCAATGTGCCAGGCGAGGATTCTCTGGTCGAACCCTATTTCGATGCTCCATTTGAATTGGTCCCATTTCTTGCGTTCCTTGAGGATAAGATGTCCCCGGTAAGCCCATGCGGACGGGTCTTTCTTCTCGCCGGTCGGCTGGGACTTCAAATAGTCCTTGAAATAGTCGATGATCCGTTCCTTCAGGAAGTCTTCCACTTTCACATCATCCTTGTACAAGAACTTCAGGACCTTCTGGTCAACGTGAAGCAACTCGAGAATTTGATGGAACTTAAGGTGCTTCTCTCTGAGGGCGAAGCTCAGTAGGTTGTACTGCCCCATCGAACCCGACCACCTGCGCCTGTTATACAGTGGTTCCACCCGCTCAACGAAATCCAGGACGGTGGGCCTGTGGTCCTTCAGCCAACACGCAGCTTCGTCGGAGAACAGAAGATAGATTAACGCATAAATCTCCAGGAAAATGGCGACTGATAGCAACAAAAAGGTCACACAGATATTGAAGTTGGAGTATTTGTCGTTGTCTGACAAGGAAAATAGCACCAGGACCATGCCGGTGGCTAGTATACTCACAGAGCGAAGAGCAGAGCCCCATCGATTGTGACGGAACAACATCGCCTTAGTGTAGAGCAAATCATACATCAATCCCAGCTCAATCTCGATTACCCTGAATACCACGTGAAAACTTTTATCCCGGAGTATCAGCAGGCTAGCGTCACGTTCCTTGATGCTAAGCACGAGATCCATGAAAAGGCGCTGGAACGTGTCAATCAGGTCTTTGGCTAAAGCCAACTCGGGCCGGTTACGCTTGCTCATACCTACAGATAAAAGATTTTTGTCCCCACAAAGGCGCTGAACAAAGTCGAGCACGCCTATGGCTGCGGCTAACAAAGACTGGCCGCAATTACTCTCTTCCCCCCCTGTTCTTGCTTCTTATTCGAGTCATTGCAGCCGTCTTTATCTTGCCCCCCCTGTTCGTGCTTCTCCAATAATTTATTGCAGAAATTACTCTTTTTCCCACTCTGTTTGTGCTGCCTCTTCTTCTTCAATTTACGGGGTAAGAGCGTTTCATCACAACATGAAAGATCTACGCCCGCCTTCAAATTTTGTTCAGCGTTCACTTCCCACACCTCGATTACCTCGTGCGGCATGACATCATGGCCCTCAGCCTTCTTCAACATATATTCCTCTAGGATCCTTGGGCAATGGAGAGGAGGGTCCGGGGTTGAGTCCCAGAACTGCTCGCTACTCGTGGCCCGGAGGACGTAAACCTTCTCGCCGTACTTTATGAGGCCGGAGACAATTATGAGAAGCGAAAGCACCAAGAGGTCAGAGCCTGTCAACGCCTGGAAGAAGATGGACAGTGTCCCAACCATTTGGACGACGAGTCTGAGAAAATGCCTCAACCAGAGCTCATTGTTCTCAAGGGAGTAGGCTGTAATGGTGTCTGGGCCACCCAGGTGCAGCAACAGAAATGGCGCCCAGAACGCAATCATCTGGGCATCCGGGTCCAGCCTTGTGGAGGCGGCAGCAGCACTGAGGTCTCGCCACATTTGCGCAAGCCAGGTTGCAATCTTCCCAAGCTTGTAGATCGCGACCGCATCTGCCAACAAGTAGAGTGACCAGACGAACGCCTGCAGCCACAAGTTGGGCCGGTACTTCTTGTGACGCCCGAGGATGATGAGCAGAAATTGAACGGTGAGGCTGAGGAGGACCAGGACTCACAGTTCCCATTCCTCCCATAGTTGCTTTAGATGGGAAGACATTCCCTCCATTTGTCACACCCCAAATCCTATAAGGACAAGGGGGTGACACGGCCGTCCTTCTTACCTGAAGAACGCAGCCTTAGACTACCCAAAAGTTTCAGCTCCCAAGAGTTCCCACACTATCGCTCTCACTCTATCAGTTGCTAACTGAGAGACTTAAAAAAACATGAAGATTAGATAAGTGAGCTATCACGGCTCAGTGAGTAACACATTTCTTCTAAGCGGATCGGGAAATTACTATGCACATTTACAATACCAATATAATTCACTTTGAACATCATATATATATATATATACATACTATAAATATCTCAAGGAAACAACAAAGTAGGTACCAATGATCAAATCCATTGGTTAATCTCATCAAACATATGCCAAGGATCCATCATATCGGCTAAACTCGTCAAAACACGGATCAATGGTCCATTCCACCGACCAAACTCAAATTAAAATGTCAATGGTCTACTCTATTGACCAAGCTCAGACTCAAATGTCCAACCATGGTCACGCTTAATGCTCATGATATGACGACCAAGATTTCCCCCTTGGCTAGATCTCCATCTATTATAAGCCGGTGGCTTGGCCCATAAGGATATCCTAGACTAATATGTGCATGCATGCACACCCTTCAGGATTCACAGAGACATTGAGCATCAATCCAACAATCACAAATCCCCAATAATCCACAACAGAATCAGAATCATCTCACAATTCTAAGCATTTAATAAATATTGAAATGCTTTACATAAACAAGTAGCTTTCCAATATCCTTTAATAAAGGTTTTGCAAACCACTTTCAGGTAAATATTCCAACTAAAATCAAAGGATAGTTTCCTCATTCAAATAACAAATTGTAGTAAAAGTCCGATCTTATTTTTATGCAACAAAGAATATTATTTTTCAACTAATAGCATATATTACCCATAATATATTTCAAACATGAGTTTAAAATATAAGGAAGAAATAGTGTCACTCACCTGAGAAAAGCCAAAAACCAACTAAGCCCTTATTTGAGCCGATGTACTCGAATTCCTAACAATTAATCCAAAAATAATATTAAAGACTGAATAAATGGACATTCTAGTGGCTATCCTATGCCTATTTATTGATAACACGACGCCTACGTGCCCACGGAAAGCTCGTCTCAAAAGGAAACCTATTTTTATCTGGGAGACATGGTCACGCACTCAATTTCGTCACCCCATAACTTCCTCCACAAAATTTGGTTTCAAACCAATTTATAGTTATTAGAAAGCCCTTTTGATGCACTATAACAACCCCATGACAGCCGCCTCAAAACCTCATCAAAAACAGTAGAAAATTAGTCTCGAAACTACTGTTCGCAATAGTGACAGAACGCGCGCCGGCCTTCAAAAATCCGTTCTGGACAAACCGCAAGCTCAAATTTAATTCCGCAAAATGCTATAACTTCACAACATCCTAAATTATTATTTCCATAAAAATTTTCAGCTCAACGACTCAAAAATCGGACTTCGCCGCACAAATCTCCACAAACTCCGAATTTTAAACCCTAATTGCTATTAATCCTTTCCAAGGATGATTAGAGACCTTAATCACTTACTGGCGTCATGGAAATGAGTTAAGATGAGCCGTGGAGGCGTCTGTGGCAAGCACGTGGGAGTTTCTCCTCCTTCTCCCTCTTTTCCTTCTCTTTCCCTCCTCTCCCGTTTCTGCTTCTGCTCTGTTTTCTATTCTGTTTTTGTCTTCAGCAGCTCCACGCAGCAAGAAGAAGCAAATAAATGTGGGTTGGGCTGACTTAAAGGGAAAAAAGGGCTGGGCTAATTCTTGGCCCATATATTACACCATTCCCCTCCGTTTATCAGTTTTTCTCGGAAAGGAAATCTGAAAAATGGCATGCTTTATTGGACAAATAAAATACCATATGCGACAGAAGATATTGATGACAAATTTGAAGTTCATTACATACCAACTTGCATCAAAATATAATTGGGACAAAAGTTGCTGATTTTTTTGAGGTTACAATACTGTCTCCTCTCCTTCTACAGAAGAATTTTGTTTGGGGTTGTGAGGGACGAGAGGAGGAAGTGAGCCTGATGATTTGTCCTCCCACGGGACATGGAAGCATTTTATTCACAAATGCGGGTCCATACACTAAGAAAATACTGGGAACTTGAGACATGCCACGTCAGATTTGCTTGAACAACCCACTAATTGCCACGTGTACACAAGTGGCCCCACGTCTGACTTCATCCCTCCCTCCCTCCACTCTCACATTCTTTCTTCTTCCTCCCCTCCTTGTGTCACACCCCAAATCTTGTAAGGACAAGGGAGTGACACGGCCGTCTTTTCTAACCGAAGAACGCAGCCTTAGACTATCCCAAAAATTTCAGCTTTCAAAAGTTCCCGCGCTATCGCTTTCGCTCTATCAGTTGCTAACTGAGAGACCTGAAAAACATGAAGATGAGAGGAGTGAGTTATCACGGCTCAGTGAATAACACATTTCTTCCAAGCGAATCAGGAAATCATTATGCACCTTTACAACACTAATATAATCCACTTTTAACATAATATATACATACTAAAAATATCTCAAGAATTAACAAAATATATACCAATGGTCAAATCCATTGGTCAATCTCATAAACACATGCCAAGGGTCCATCCCATTGGCTAAACTCATCAAAACACGGTTCAATAGTCCATTCCATCGACTAAACTCAAATCAAATGTTAATGGTCTACTCCATTGACCAAGCTAAGTTTAAATGTCCAACTATGGTTACGCTTAACGCCCGTGACAAGACGATCAAGATTCATCAACTAATAGCATATATTACCCATAATATCTTTCAAACATGAGTTTAAAATACAAGGAAGAAATAGTGTCACTCACCTGGGAAAAGCCAAAAACTAAGTGTTTATTGGAGCCGACGCACTCGAATTCCTAACAATTAACCCAAAAATAATATCAAAAGACTGAGTAAAACGATATTCTAATAAACAACTTGACTATACTATGCCTATTTGTTGATAAAACGACACTCACGTGACAACGGAAAGCTCGCTTCTAGCAGAAACCCATTATTATCCGCAAGACACGGGTTACGCACTCAACTTTGTCGCGTCATAACTTTCTCATCCGAACTTTGATTCGAGCAATCTTGTAGTCAAAATGAAGATAATTTCAAACACTAGAAGTCCCATGAGTTGGACAACCCAATTTTGAGCTGAAACCGACAAAATCAGACCTCAAAGTGACCGTGCGCGTACTGTTTACCATGTGCGGGAAAGTTCAAAATTTCTTTTCGGACAAAACACAAGCTCAAATCCAAATCCGTAAAATCCCATGGGTCCATGATGTCCTAAACTATCATTTTTATAAATTTTCATGGCTCAACAACTCAAAAATCGAACTTCGCCGCTCAATTATTTTCAATATTCCGAATTTGAGCCCTAAACCGCAAAAATGCTTCGATTGGAGGAACCAAAGGCATGTATACTCACTAAGCGTTGCGTGAAGTTATCGAGTCAGCTTTGCGAGGCTCCCATGGTGCGCACGTGTGAAACCCTCTCTTTCTTTCCCTTTCTTTTTCTCTCTCTCTCTTCCCTTTTCTCTCTTTTTTTTCTTTCTCCTTCCCGACTGGTTCTGGCTTCCGCAAGTGGGAGAGAACCCCACTTAGGGTGTGTTTGTTTTAATGAAAGTAGTTTCTTGGAAAGTGTTTTCCGAATTTTCCGTTATTTATTTTTCCAAAAACGATTTGGTCAATGGAAAATACATTCCAATCAACATAAATATTATGTATTATTTTAGGAAAATGAATTCCTATACATGGGAAGGGGAAAACACTTTCTCTTTTCATCAGGTCATTAGGTCATTCCATTTTTGTTAATTCAAATGTTATTCAATCATTTTTCAAATGCGATCCAAACGCCTGAAAACATTTTCAGTCACATATTATCAAACACAAGAAAACTATTTCCTAGAAAACATTTTCCAAAAATGGTACAATTTCCGCGAAACAAACGCACCCTTCTCGCCAACTTAAGCTCTTTTGCACAGGCTCTGTCCTGCCAAATGACTCCATCCTCATCACCGGCGGCTCTCCCTCCAGCTTCAACCTCAACGACCACCTTCCAGTCAAGCCCGACCTCTTCCCATCCAACGCCCTCACCTGGCACGGCGTCACCGGGGTCCTCGATTACTCAGTCTATAGCGGTGCCGGTGCTGCACGTTGGCTTTCTCTGCCATCGCTGCAACAGGCGACAGGTGATGCTCCAACGGCCGCAGCGTTCATGTCGCTCGGGGAAATGATTGGCCAGCGCATGTCTCCCGCGCATGCAGCGCTGAGTTCATGGCGGTGGTTGTTACATCTGTTATTGTGGCTTAATTTTTGCTGTTCTTTTTAGTTCTTGTCGAGTTATTCAAGAGCCAGGGAACGACATGATTTTTCTCTTTTTGTTATTTCGAGATCATGCGAAATCTTTAGAATTCGATTTCTGACCTGGGAGATCAAGGAGTGGAGCTGTGTTTTGTTCTTTCTGAGTCCGGGGGCGTGATTATAATAATGAAGGCAAGGGGAGTGTACTTGGCTCGATGAGAACACAATCATGAGTGGAGCTGAGTAATTGGGCTTTTTTAGTGGATCGTTGATGTGGACTCTGCGTCTGGTGCCTAGGTCCCGTTTGAGTTTCCAAAGCAAGAATTGACACGCATTGACATTCGGTTGCGGAGATGCACATGCATCTGCGCGTAACGGATTGTCGTTTATTATTGTAGGTTAGGGAAAGGGAGGACGATGGAAGACGATACAGAAGCAAATCAAGGCATTTATCATTTTCTTTGATTGGTCATCCATCATATATTGTTGGTAAAATACTTGCCAAATCGATGAGTCAAGTCATAAACAGTCCGACCCAAATCAACTCATTTAACCTATTTTATCGTAATGCAAATTTCTCAACCCACACCCGACCCAATCAATTTAATCAAATCTTAGAAAAAAATTTCTTATTCTTTTCTTTTTAAAAATTGTTGCTAAAACACTTTTATGCAATACAATTCTAGTGGACAATTTTTATAATTCAAAAAAAATTGAGACTCTATGTGTTTCGTGAAAGTCATTTTCCAATAAAATAACAATATTTATTGGTGTTTGCCTGAAATCTAAAAATAAATTAGAAAATACTTTCCAATGTTTGATATGAAAAATCTAATTTGATTTTCCTCCGTACACTCCTTATAATGTATGTATATGTATATGTCTATATATATATAAATCGAATTTTTATTTTTTTTAATTAATTTTTTTTCCTTCTTCTTCGGTCGGTTGATGACCATGGTGATAGCCGACAACTGGCCTAAGTGAGCTTGACCTAGCTGGCCTGTGGCGAGCTCAACTCTCAATGTAGGCCGGCTAGGTTGAACTCAGCCAAGGTCGGCAAGCTAGAGTGTTGCTAGACGTCAATGAAACTTGAGCCTCACCAGACGTCGCCAAGGCCTCGCCCTCACTAGATCAACAAGCTCAAGCTTGAGTCTCGCCATTGTGCCTCGCTAGCACTAGACATCGGTGAGGTCCTCGCCAAATTGGTGAGCTCGATCCTCTCTAGCACCAGACATCAACAAGCTTGAGGCTTGAGCCTCACCAAAGGTCGGCAAGGCCTCGACCTTACTAAATCGGTGAGCTCTTCCCTCGCCTAGTCAATCACTGGCCACCAGTAGGGAAAGATGGAAGAAGGAAAAAGAAAGAAAAAAAGAAAAAAAATCATTATAATTTTGATTTTAAAAAAATATATATTTCTATAAGACTTAAGAGGGAGAGTCTATAAGTGTAGTGGGTTGAAAATGGGTGTTAAATTTAACATTTTTAGACTTACTTATTTTAATCTTTAAATTTAAAACTCATTTAACATATGTTCCTCATTAAAATTGAAGTGATCCATTTATTTTTAAATGGATCATATATATGGGTTTAGGCATTTTGAGAGATCTAACTGTACATATTTTCATTGTCCGCCTTCCTTCACCTCGGTCTATTATTCCGCGCCCAAAAGCACTGATTGCCTTCCTACGCATCTTCATCATAGCCCTCGACTCTTTTGTTTTTTTGTAGCTTGGAGGTAACTTGTCAGCACTTTTATAGAATTACTTATCAGCACTCTCATCCATGGATAAGACGTAATGCAAGCGTTTCTATGTCGATACGAGAGCCATCATTTTGGGTAAGAAATCGATAGTAAGGAGGTGGCATTTTACAATTCGCTCCCTCGAAATGGAGTTTTCTTCTCAAGGGCGCACCTTTTCCCACTTGGAATTGCAAGAAAACCTGGAAAAATCACAGGTGGAACAAGATAATCGAATATTTTTAGGGAAAACCTTGATATATAATATAAACTCTACCTTCCAAAGTCCACCAATTACTTTGGTGCGTATCAATTTTATAATATAAAAAATGAAATATTTCGATAGACCCTAAATTTTATTTCTAAAGACGCATGAAAATGCTTTAGTAATTTATTTCACTTCAATTCCATACCATTCACTGCTTCATGAAATTAACCGCTGATCAATCATAGAAGAATCATAATGGTCATAAAGTGACTCTCGTTTCAAACACAACATAAAGTATCTGTCAGTTGATTCCATCTGGTCAATATACTTTTCATTAAGTTACATGTACCCGAACGGGAAAATTATCCAAAATGTTATAAATTTATTGTATTTTTATCAATTCAATCCTAAACTTTTAATTATGTAAATTGAGTGTCAAACTCTTTCACGTTTTGTCAATTGATTCCATCTGGTCAATTTTGATTGGAAATTATTCACATGGATGTTAATCGTCCTACATAACACATGCTGCATTGTTGTGGACAATTTTCATAATATTTTAATATTTTTTCAATTTGTTGTTATTATTATTTATTTTTTCTTTTCTTATTTTTCTTTTCTTTCACAACTTTAGCCAGTGAGAGCCACGATGCCCTCCCCAAGCCCAAGTGAGGTGGCCCTCACCCAAATCCTAAACAGAATACTAAAAAATATGATGACATCCACGATAATAGCGAGTATTAAAAGACTTAGTCAAACGTTCCTTTACAAACGCCAAGCGCGATAATTAATTCAAACTCATTCGAAAGTTATATTTTGGTCCGCGTTAGTCGACAGATAAGGACGCACATCTTCCCAGCAAAATGGGGTTGCATGATCAATTAATATTGTTGGAGATGGTTAGGAGAGAATCTTCGTATCTCTTTGGATCCTAATTATCTCTAACAAAATATTTGTGGCATTAAAAGTCAAGCTCGAAGGGTCCATGTCACCTCATTATTCATTTCAGTGATCCAAATGGGGGCTCAGCTTATTAAACATGTTTTTGTATGTGCGTGTTACATGTTTTGCTTTGTCATTTTGTGACTATGAATTTTTTAATAATTTTATTGCATTATTCATTTTCTTTCTTCTTCTTCTTCTTCTTCTTCCTTCAATTGATCACCAGCCTCAATCACGGCGGACGACTTGCCATACGAGAGTCAGGGACCTCACTAGCCTTGGAGGAGCCTTGCCTAGCCACAACGAGGGTGAAGCTGGACCTCGCTAGATTTGGGCAAGGTTATGCCTCCCCCAACCCAACCAAGGCAAGGTTGAGGCTTGCCCTGTCACGGTGAGGTTGGCATCACCCGGCCACCGCAAGGTCAACATTGCCTCACCCAGTCATTCGTGAGGCTCTGCTAGGTCGCCAGTTAGAGGAAGAAGGAAGAAGAAGAATAGAAAAAGAAGAAAAGAAAAGAGAAGAGAAGAAAACAATTGTTTGATTCTTGAGTTGTTCTCGAGAAAAAAAAATAACTTTTTTCTATTTTTAAATTCTGTTTCAAATCATTTTTGGATTTGAAAAATTAGTCGACATTACCAAATATATTTCTTTCTCTTTTTTGTTCTAAGAAATAAAAGAACAGAATTAGTCATTGTTTGATCGATTATCAAATAGGACCTTTATGATTATTTTGTTCACAATCGTTAATGGACAAGGACACATGTTTCCTCCTAAATGGATTGAATGGTTAATCATTCCGTAAATGATAACTAGGAGGGATTCTCAATATCTGCTCTTGCACTGCTTTGTCATTTTGTGCCCCCCTTTTTTTTTTGGCATATTTGTAGATAGAGAAGGACGTTTCCCTTCTAAATGGTCTTGAATAGTTAGTTACTATAATTAAAGATAGTCTGTGTTATGAAATACATATATGAATATTCATTATATTCATGTACTTGTTATGGTACATTTGTATCATACATTTTAAGTACATCTCCCTATCCGATGAATGTTCATCTCCCTATCCAATACACGTATCCTACGTTCTAAGTACATCTCCCTGTCCGATGAATGTTCATTTCCCTATTCAATACATGTATTATCAGACACATTGATATTCATGATAAGTGCATCCTTATAAATAGGAGCACAAATAGTAAGAAATAAAGAGATTTTCGGCTCCTGGCCTTTTCTCTACTATCTCTGGTGTCATCTGCTTTCTCTACTTAATTTCTCTCTATTCTCTCTATTATATTCTTGTAAAGCAATATTTTACAACACATTATAAGCACGAAGATCTACCAACTGAGTAAGTAATTTTGCAAGGTAAGTGTTTCTTTTGTTTTCAACTTATACTTCACATTCTCCTATCAATTCTTCATTTTCCCCCATAGCCTTAAACCAATTTCAAATCTGAAAGTATCCTTATGCTCCTGAAGTGGCGGTGGATATTTGGAAATCCTTTTAATTAATTTAAGGATTTTTATTTTGCAAGAATTATGGCAAATATTGAAAAGCCCAAATTCCACATCTTGGAAGTGAGTGGAAATAATTATTTATTTTGGTGCTTGGACATAGAAATGCACCTCCAATGTGACAGCCTGAGCGACGGTGCGCGAGGAGGAGGGATGGCGGTGTGTCCGCGCCTTGGTCCTCGGACGTGCGCAAGGGAGGGGGGTCACATGTCTCTTGCCTAGGGAGAGAGTCCCACATCGCCTAGGGGGAGTCCTGGGATGGTTTATAAGGCTGGGATCTCTCTTCCTTGAGTAACCCGTTTCACGTACGCTTCTGCTGCGTTGAAAACAAAGCCTTGAGGGGAAGGGCCCGTTGAGCGCCCCAAAGAGGACAATATCTTGGCAGGCAGAATCCCAGGCCCTTACAGTTGGTATCAGAGTCGACTCTCGACAGTGGTGTCGGGGCCTCAGCGGGGACGCTGAGTCTGACGGGGGGAGGGAGTACCTCCACCACCGGGGCGAGAGTATCGTGTCCCACATCGCTTAGAGAGGAGAGTCCTAGCTGGTTGATAAGGCTGGGATCTCCTCAACCTGTCAAGAGGCATTTTGTGGGGAGTACCCACAGGAACAAAACCGTAAGCTGCGGCAAAGCGGAAAATATTACTCAGCGAGCTCTAGGTCCTTATAAATGGTATCAGAGCCGACTCCCGATCGCGTGTGGGGCCACAGCGAGGACGCTGTGCCCGAAGAGGGGGAGAATGTGATAGCTCGAGCGACGGTGCACGAGGAGGAGGGATGGCGGTGCGTCCACGCCTCGGTCCTCGGACGTGCGCAAGGGAAGGGGGTCACATGTCTCTTTCCTAAGGGGGAGTCCTGAGATGATTTATAAGGCTGGGATCCCTCTTCCCTGAGTAACGCGTTTCACGTAATCTTCCGCTGCCTTGAAAACAAAGCCTTGAGGGGAAGGGCCCGTTGAGCGCCCCAAAGAGGACAGTATTGGGCTGGGCTGAGGAAGGGTCCGTTGAGCGCCTCTACCCCAGACAACGCGTTTTAAAGCTGTTCGGGCCTTAGCCCAAAGTGAACAATATTACTCAGCGAGCCCCAGGTCCTTTCATCCAAGGGCAAAGTCTCACTAATGCAATTGCAGAGGATGGAACCTCAAATGCAAAGGATAAAGCAAATGCATTGATTTTTATTCGTCGTCATTTGCATAAAAGCCTACAGACTCAATATTTATCCGTTCGAGACCCTCAGACCCTGTGGAAGAGGTTGAAGGATAGGTATGATCATACCAAGACTGTTATTCTCCCTCAATCACAATATGACTGGCAAAATCTCAGACTGCAAGATTTTGAATTAGTGTCTGACTATATACTCTGCTTAATTTGATGTCATTTCTCGACTTAAGTTATGCGGTATCAAGCTCACTGATGCGAAGCTATTAGAGAAAACTTTCTCCACCTTCCATGCTTCAAATATTGTATTGCAACAGCAATACCGGCAACGTCAATTTGCTACATATTCTGAATTAATTTCTGTGCTCCTCATTGCTGAGCAAACTAATGAATTGTTGCTCAAAAATCATGATCTTAGACCTGCTGGCTCAAAAGCATTGCCTGAAGCACATGCTAATTTTAAGAAAAATACTGGCCATATTAAGGGCTATAAGTACAAGCAAGAGCAAAATTTTCAAAGGGATGGCAAGAAATTTAACCGCCTTGGGAAATCTAACTTTTGGCCGAATTATGATAAAGAAAAGAAGCATAAGGTGGATAATGAAAGTATTTGTCATCGCTGTGGTATGAGTGGGCACTGGTCACGTACTTGTCATACGCCAAAGTAGTTTGCTGATCTATACCAAGCATCTTTGAAAAATATGGGCAAGCGTGGTGAATCCCACGCCGTTGAAATTAATCCTACTGCCATAACTACTATTGAAGCCAACAATATCTCTATTTGTGGGACTCATCTTGCTCTTGAAGTAGCAAATGCATCCCTGGATGTCTCTAATTTCTTTGAGGACCTTTGATTATTTGATGAGGTATCAGACTGATGGATGACAACTTAGACTTTGAATTTTATGATTATAATAATTTCTATTATAGTTGCTTTTCTTTAAATGTATTACCTTTTGTTATTTTATAATATGTGAACCTTCTGTCTATTATATTGATATTCTACTTGACCCTATAATTAATATGCAAGATTTATGATTTTTGACACCTGAAGTTGTCAACATAAATGTAAATGGAAAATACTGAGAAAAAGAGAGAAGTTTGTTTGCTTGATAGTGCATCAACGCATACTATATTTCATAGCAAACACTTTTTCTCGAGTATAACATTGCGTAAGGCACATGTTCATACAATATCAGGTCATTTTCCAATTATTGATGGTTTCGGGAATGCTACAATTGTTTTGCCAAATGGCACCATCCTACATATTGAGGATGCGTTTCTAAGCAGTAGATCAAAAAAGAATCTGCTCATTTTCAAAGATGTACGTCGTAATGGGTACCATGTTAAAACTATTTATGAGCAAAATAAGGAATATATTGGCATTACCTCTTATAAGATGGGCCTAAAAACCATCAATGAGAAGCTAGAAGTTTCTTTTATGGGTTTGTATTGTGTCATGATTAAGGTTATTGAAACCTATGCCACTATGTCCTGGAGATTGGTAAACCCTGATCGGTTTAGATTATGGCATGATCGCCTTGGTCATCCTAGCATTTCAATGATGCATAGAATAATTCATAATACAAAAGGATACCCTTTAAAGGATACAAAGGTATTATTGTCCAAAGATTATAATTGTGAAGTTTGTTCACAAGGAAAACTCATTACCAAACCTTCTATAACAAAGGTTAATCTTGAATCCCCTGTATTCCTGCAAAGAATTCAAGGTGATATATGTGGACCAATACAACCACCAAGTGGACCGTTTCGATATTTTATGGTACTAGTGGATGCATCCTGTATATGGTCATATGTTTGCCTATTATCTACGTGTAATGTCGCATTTACACATTTACTTGCACAATCCACTCTAGAAGAGCCAAGTGTTGTACTTGCTCCCAAAGAGCTTATTGACCCTGAAGAGGCACAAACCCATGAAAAGATCACAAACCCTCAGAATATTGAAAATTCTATTACATATTATAATGAAATTTGGGATCGAAATGAAATCATCATTGATGATGCTTTTGCATTCTTTGTTGCTCATAAAATTATGGATGATGATTGTGAGCTGCAATCTATTATTGAATACCGTCAAAGGCAATATTGGCCTAAGTGAGAGGAAGCGATTAAGATTGAATTAGCTTCCCTAATTAAACGAGAGGTTTTTGGACCTAAAACTCGAATCCCTGATAATATAAAGCCCGTTAGATATAAATGGGTATTTGTCCGAAAACGAAATGAGAAAAACGAGATTGTCAGGCATAAAGCCCGACTCGTTGCCCAAGGATTCTCCCAAAGACCTAGGATTGATTATGATGAGACATATTCACCTATGATGGATATGATTACATTTTGCTTTCTCATTAGCCTGGCACTATTTGAAAGATTAGAAATGCGTCTTATGGACGTTGTGGCGGCATATCTATATGACTCATTAGATTCTGATATTTATATGAAAATTCTTGAGGGATTTAAAATGCCTGATGCATGCACTCCCCGTAACTTATTCTCAACAAAATTGCAAAGATCTTTATACGGGTTAAAGCAATCCGGTCGCATGTGGTATCAACGCCTGAATGAGTACCTTATAAAAGAAAGGTATAAGAATGATCCTATATGCCTATGTGTGTTTATTAAAAAATCAGAAACCGGATTTGCGATTGTAGTAGTTTATGTCGACTATATAAATATAATTAGAACTCTTGAAGAGTTAGCCAAAACTGCTGAGTATTTGAAAAGGAAGATATTATCAATTATGAATTGCACTCTTTTTCTTTTTGTCCTGTTTTTTCCCATAGGTTTTTCCGGCTTAAAGTTTTTAACGAGGCAATTAATGCATCCAACGAGTACATAAGATACAAGATTGATTAGCCCTAGCAGTGGTTATATGGCTCAATTGAGGGGAAGATACTATCAACTATGCATTGCACTCTTTTTTCTTTTTGTCCGGTTTTTTCCCTTAAAGTTTTTAACGAGGCAATTAATGCATCCATAAAAGGGAGAAATCATAAAATTTGTGCTCTGTACTTTTTTTCCCTTTTGTCCGGTTTTTGTCCTATTGGGTTTTTCCGGCTTAAGGTTTTTAATGAGGCAGTATTATTCAATGCACATTCATAATATAATACAATGAATATTCAAGGGGGAGTGTTATGAAATACATGTATGAATATTTATTATATTCATGTACTTATTATGGTACATTTGTATCATACATTTTAAGTACATCTTCCTATCCGATGAATGTTCATCTCCCTATCCAATACATGTATCCTACGTTCTAAGTACATCTCCTTATCCGATGAATGTTCATCTCCCTATCCAACACATGTATTATCAGATACATTGATATTCATGATAAGTGCATCCTTATAAATAGGAGCACAAATAGTGAGAAATAAAAAGATTTTCGACTGCTGGCTTTTTCTCTACTATCTTTGGTGTCATCTGCTTTCTCTACTTAATCTCCCTTTGTTCTCTCTATTATATTCTTGCGAAGCAATATTTTACAACAGTCTGGAGATTTTTCGCATCATTGTTCTTTATCCTTTTAGGAGATGAGGACTGTCATGATTATTTCTAACAGCAAATTTGGCATTAAAAGTCGAGCATTTAAGAATTATGATCTTTTTTTATCTGTCATATTTTAACTCTTTTTTCTCAATTTTTTTTTATTACACCCCTTTACAAAACATGAAAATCGAAGTTTACACATAAAACTAAAATATTCTCACGCCATCTAATTTTGTTATCACCTCGTGCCCGGTAGGTAGGATCGATTGAGTGGGTACATTCTTTTCTTTTCAACATGCATACGTTTGACATGAGTGTCACTGGTCTTTTTCAGCAATTTAATTGTAAAGGAGATATAAAATATGTCAATCTCTAATAACAAATTTGGTGGCATTAAACCTCGAGCTTTAAGGGTCCACGCGAGTAGGTACTTGTTTCCTTTCCAAAATGCAAATTCTCCGCCCAACTTCGCCTTCACATGTGCATGTAAACAGTGTATTCGTTGCTAGTCCTTTCCAGCAATTTAATTGTATGGGTGGTGGCATTAAAAGTCGATCTATAAGGGTCCACGCGAGTTGGTACTTTTTTTCTTTCCAAAATGCAATTCTCCACCTAACTGTCTTCACATGTGCACGTAAACGGTGTATTCGTCACTAGTCCATTCCAGTAATTTAATTGTATGGATTTCAACCTTTCAGATCTCGGCTAAAAATCTACGAAAACAGGTTGTCGGGGACGGATTCAAAATGAAAGTTTCTAGGTCTCTTTTAGGCATTTCTACAAACAACTTGCGAGCATGAATAAAACAGGGATCCTTCAACTCGAGTCGGCCTGAGACCGAGCCTGAGCTTTTATCTAACCATTCTAACATGCGTAGAGATGTGAATGAAGGATCGACAAGGGCTGAGACTCGCACGAACTAGTCGGCGTGAGCTCCAGCCCGCCGCTTCAACAAAGACATAATAGAAAGAGGCGGGGAAGGAGGCTTACTTGGTCAGGGGTTGCGTTGCGGAGGATAGCAGTGGACGAGCAGATCTCTGGTGTTGGCTAACCGCGCCCTCGAACCTCTTTCGAGCTTTGGGTTCGCTTCTTTCTTCCTCTTTTCCGGTGGTCTCTTTCCTATCTCTTCGGTTCCCCTCCCCTGTTTCTGGCGCCGGAAATGGAGCACCGCAGAAGGTCATCGGCGATGGTTTAATGGGGCTACTGACCACCTCCTCCTTCCTCTCTCTTCTGGTTTCCCCTTTTTTTTTTCGCTCGTTTTCTCTCCTCTTCCCTCAAAACCAGCAGCCGGCTCCTCCTCCTCTCTCCTTTTTTTGCCGAGGAAGACCCCCTCAAAATATCCCTCTTGTCTGCCTTTTGAAGCTCGCTTCCACCTTCTCTCTCCAAGGCCGATGCCAAGCATGCTCGCCAGGTTGTAAGGGCTACGTCGCGCGCGACACTCCCCATCGTACTGTCCTTCATCCCTCCGCTACTGTCCGTGCGTCTGTGGGAGAAGAAGAGAGAATCCCAGGGGATAGGGCTGGGCCAAAAAAGGAGTAGAGAGATGGGCTGGGCCTGAAGATAAGAGGGAGATGGGCTGCAGAGACAAGGAAGTAAAAGGGAGAGAAAGGTGGGCTGGGCTAAACCAGCCCACCTGATTTTTTTTTAATTTCGATTTTTTTTATCAATTTTTTTATCTTTTCTATTAATTAATATATATTTATATAAGCAAAAATAAATGGGCATTTAAACAAAATAAATAAAAATTCAGGTGTCAACACCGCCCTCTTTGAAAGGAGCTCAAAGAGGTTCATTTCAAAGGTTAGGTGACGCTCGAATTTTGCCGGCAAGCAATGGAAGTGCGAATTTATTCCATTTCGTTTTCATTTTTTTCATTTTGTTTTTGTTTTTTTCATTTTCATTTTTTTTTGAGGTTTCGGCTCGTGCGAACAAGTTTCAACCAAGTTAGTAAAGTCTCACCGTGTAACAACGGGTTTTGACTATGTTAGTGGAGTCTTATCGTGTAAGAACGGGCTTCGACTAGGTTTGTACAGTCTTACCGTGTAAGAACGGGCTTCGACTGGGTTAGTAAAGTCTTACCGTGTAAGAACGAGCTTCGACTTGGGGAGAGGTCTTATCGTGTAAGAACGGGCTTCGACTTGGAGGGGAGTCTTACCGTGTAAGAACGGGTTTCGACCGAATTGGTAAAGTCTTATCGTGTAAAAACGGGCTTCGACTTCAAGGGGGTCTTACTGTAAGAACAGGCTTCGACCGAATTAGTAAAGTCTTACCGTGTAAGAACATGTTTCGACTTTGAGGGAGGTCTTATCGTGTAAGAACGGGCTTCGACCGAATTGGTAAAGTCTTACCATGTAAGAACGGGCTTCGACTTTGAGGAGGGTCTTACCGTGTAAGAACGGGCTTTGACTGAGAATGCATAGTTTTAGGTTGACCATGAACCAGTGTGGAAATTGCATGGTTTTAGGTTAACCATGAACCGTGTGGTTTTAAGGATGACCCACAAACCCTGTTGAAAATGGCTTGGTTTTAGGTTAACCATGAACCCTTGGAGATTGTATGGTTTCACTGGGTGAACTTGTCAAATTCAATTTAAGCAGATATCATTAGAGACAATATCAAAAAGATGCATTGGCAATGTCATAGCATTAATTGCATAAGCATATCAAATTAGGTCCGATCACTTTGAAAACATTTGATGTCTTTTGGTATCATGTACCACAAAATTTGTTGTCAAGCTTGGAAGGTATCATTAATCATCAAATCCCTTTAAGAGAAAAATCATACTCATGAAAGAGGTTTATTAAGCATGCCAAGCAAGAGTTCCTTAGTTAGAAAGGGCTTATCACATGCTCTCACGAAGAGCTATTTGATCCCATCCGTCCATGTGGGAAGTAATTTGATCACTCAATCTACTTCACATTTCCAGTGTCGAAGGATTTGAGAATCATTCGCACTAAGTACATCTTGACCAATCCAAAAGGTCTTTCAAAACGATCTTAATGCAGGTTTGATCATGGTTTTAACAATGGGTATACATCATTGGTCATGAAATAAAACAATTATATGTCAACATCTTCACCAGGTTTATAAGTCAAGTAACCTTAAGATGAGATAAGACAACATTGCTCCCACTTCTTTGAGCAGCAGCTTCTTTGGAGAGTTCTTATTTCCACTTGAATCATCCCAATCTGAAGAGACTTTGGGAAGGGCCGTAATGTTGGTTTGGTTAAGGCTCAAAGGACTCAGAATTTTTGACAAGAAGGGATCTAAAGATTGGTAATTATCATGGCATCATCATCATATCACTCACTTTTTGAAAGAACTTGATTTTTGAAATTTGATTCATCTCGAAAGTCATTTCACCAAGCAAATAAGAGTTTTGTCCTTCTCAAGGTTTTCTTTGCATTTGCAATGATTTTTCTTTTCATGCAAGCATTTTGAATTTGACAATTTTTTTTCACATAGGAGTTTTTTTTGCCTCTTTGATACAAATCTCCCCTTTTTCTTTTTTTCTCTTTTTTTTTTCCACAGGCATTGGCCTTACTTTACCAGGCACACTGCTTTTTTATGCCCCTCGATTTTCATTAGACTTTTGCTCTTTTGAACTTTTTGAGCTTTTATAACTTTTGAGATGCTTTTCATATTTTCACATAAATGCCAATTGTACTGGTCCGTCATGTGTCTTGCCCCAATACGGGGAGATAATCACCACTTGAGTTTCAGAAATGAATAATTAGGCTCAACTTGGTTCAAGCGATGGATATCGGTGTTTGGGTAGAGAAAGGAATGCTCTTTATCGCCTTGGGATGTTTCAAGCCTTCATAAGAATTCACCTGAAGTTACCATAAAGAGATTATTGCAAGTGAAAATAATGAAATCTTTCTCATCTTTTCACCACAAGATGTCAACCAAAACCCCCAAATTTACCTCATTGTGGGGTGGTTCTTGACAGGGGTACTTTATAATTTCTCCACTTTTAAAGGCTCAAATGGGCTAACTATGATCACCTGTAGTGTGTAAGATAGAGAAAATGAATGCCTCTTTTCATTTTGGTCCATGTACCAATTGCGAATGACTCATTCGTCCTTAAACGACACGGGTTTTCTTTTTTGCTCAGTTCTCACAATGTTTGAAGGATGTGTTTGAGAATGGATTGCCTTTCATCATCCTAAACATTTCCCGCTTGGCATGATTAAACATCTCAATTTCATTTAGTCGAGATCATCTGAGTAGATTAATCTCCATGGGGGATTTTGATTCAAAATGAGTGACCAACCAATTTGAGGCCTTCTTTTTTGTTATTGTTTTTTGTGTCTTTGTTTTGTTTTTTTTTTTTTGTGGTGTTACCAATTAGACATTTAACGATTACCTCGAAAAAAAGTCGTGTGACCAGCGACTCCTCTTGAAAATCATCAGGGTCCTGCAAATCAAAAACATGTACGCAAATACGCATGATATGCATGTTATGAACAACGCATAATCTAAGTGACTTGGATTGTATTAAAAAGGGCTCTAAGGCCTCCTGATTTCATTCATGAAAAGTACTTCTTCACTAAATTAGCATTTATAGTCTTTGGCAGTTCTTGGCCATCCATCTCCATCAAAACTAACACGCCCCCAAGCAGTATCTTCTTGATGACAGATGGTCCTTCGTAGTTCAGAGTGAACTTTCCACGCGGATCTGGTATGATAGATAAAACTTTCCTCAGCACGAGGTCGCCTTCTTGGAAGCATCTGGGTCAAACTTTGTGATTAAAAGCTTTCACAACCCGCTTCTGATAGCACTGACCATGACATAATGTAGTAAGTCTTTTCTCATCAATCATGTTCAGTTGTTCATATCTTTGCTACACCCACTCAGCTTCAGAGAGTTTACTTTGTGAGAGAACTCTCAATGAAGGAATTTCCACCTCCACTGGTAAAACGGCCTCCATACCATAAACTAGTGAGAATGGCATTGCCTCGATTGAAGTTCATATTGAAGTTCGATATGCCATTAAAGCATATGACAACCGCTCATGCTAGTCGCGATAGTTATTTGCTATCTTGGACAGAATCTTCTTTATGTTCTTCTTAGTTGCCTCTACGGCACCATTCATCTGTGGTCGATAAGGTGACGAATTTAAGTGATGAATCCGAAATTCATGCAGCAACTCATCAACAATCTTGTTATTCAAGTTGGAACCATTATCTGTAATGATGGCTTCAGGCACACCGTAGCATGCAATGATATCACGCCGAATAAACTTGGCCACATTCCTCGCGGTGACATTAGCATATGAGTTTTCTTCGATCCACTTAGTGAAGTAATCAATGGCCACAAGAATGAAACGATGTCCAATAGAAGCTTTAGGATTGATTGGCCCAATTATGTCGATTCCCCACATAGAGAAAAGCCATGGCTGAGTCATTAGATGTAATTCATTCGGCGGGGCATTAATTTTATCTCCATATATCTGACATCGATGACAATAGCGAACATGCTTAATGCAATTAGTTTCCATGGTTAGCCAATAATACCCGAGCCTCATGATCTTTCTCGCTAAAAGATGGTCATTCATGTGAGGCCCGCATTCTACTTCGTGTATTTCTTACATCAGTTGACTGGCTTCCTTGGCGTCGACACATTTCAACAAGATTGAATTGTATGACCTCTTGTAAAGTACGCTCCTGGAGAAGAATTTTGATGCCGACTTCCTAAGGTATTTCTTATCAGCCTCTTCACACCCTTGGGGGAATTTCCCATGCTAAAGATAGTTTAAGATATCATAGTATCATGTATTTCGATTTGGCTCATCTTCAACTGTCATACAATAAGTCGGGCATTTAGAAACCTCAATTTTCAATGGCTCAATGTCTAATCCTTCCATTACGTTCAACATTGATGACAATGTGGCCAATGCGTCAGCAAACTGATTCTGGGATCTAGGCAAATATTCGAAGGTTATTTCACCAAATTCTTCTATTAATTCTTCTAGAAACTCATGGTATGGGACTAGCTTTGGGTCATGAGTTCGCCACAAGCCTTCAGTTTGCAGAATAATGAGTGCAGAATCCCCATACACTTGTAATTTTTTGACTTTTATGTCAATGGCCAGTTGCAAACCTAGGATACATGCTTCATACTCCGAGATATTGTTTGTACAAAGAAAAACCAACTTGGCCGCCACAGGATAATGTTGACCAGTAGAGGAGATCAAGATTGCCCCAGTTCCTGACCTGGATAAATTGACAGCGCCATCAAAATACATGACCCACTTGTCATTCGAGATTGCCAAGATGCGTTCATCGAAACCATGTGTTGTATCATGGGATTCCGTGTCTTTTGAACTACCAACCAACAGAGCAGCTATAGCTCTTCCTTTTACTGACTTTTGCGCCACGCTGTGTATGTCAAACTCAGAAATGAGGACCTGTCATTTAGCCATCTTTCCAACCAATGCTAGCTTCTCAAGCAGATATTTGATTGGGCCATTTTTAGTCACCAGGGGCCTACATGGTAACGCTCCCGGGAACAACTGTTTCTGTTCTTTTATTCCCGGGAGCAGATTTTTTGTTCCCTGGGAACAAAAACGCGTTTGGTAAATTTTTTTGTTCCTGGAATAAATTTGTTCCCCCTAACAGGGTTTCGAGTAGAAATCGAAACAAGAAAAAGTTGTTTCTTGTTTCGGAACAATTTTTGAGAAACACTTTTTTTTCTTTTTTCTTTCTCTTTTCTTTTTTTCTTCTTCTTCCTCCTCCCATCCCTTAGCTGCCCTATCGCTGCCGCCGGGCAAAGTCCGGCGAGCTCACCGCGCCCGCCGGGGCGAGGTCCGGCGAGCTCGCCGGCGCCTCGCCGGGCCGGGCGAGGTCCGGCAAGCTCGCCGGAGCCTTGCTCGGCGACCGGCGAGGCTCGCCTCAGCAGATCTAGGCTAGGCCGAGCCTCGCGCGGCCACCGGCGAGCCTTGCCTAGGCGGCGCGAGGCCGGCGAGCCTCGCCCGGCCATCGGCAAGGCTCGGCCTCGCAGATCTAGGCGAGGCTCGGCCTCGCAGATCCGGGCGAGGCCGAGCCTCGCCCGGCCACCGACAAGCCTCGCCCAGGCAGCGCGAGGCCGGGCGAGGCTCGCGTGGCCACCGGCGAGCCTCGCCGGTGGCCCAGCGAGGTCGCCGGAGCCTCGCCGGCGGCAGCCAACAAAAAGAAGGGAGAAAAAAAGAAAAAGAAAAAGAAATTAAAAAAATCAAAAGATTGGAAATTTTTACCAAACGTGTTTCTGTTCCCGGAGTAAAAATTTTGAACCGTTATCAAACACCCTTAAATGCTCAGAAACAGTTCTCGGGAACAGAAACAAGAAAAAACATTTCTAAGCAGAAACTGTTCCCGGGAACAGAAACGTTGTCATGCGCGTCCCAGGTGGATTTGATAATAGAGAGTATACTAGCGTAGCTGGTGCAACACCAAAACCAATGCCACGCATGTTTTCTCCACTTTTGGGTAGTTCATCTTGGAGACTGTGAATTTCTTGCTGAGATAATATATGGCACACTCCCTTTGATCACTCGGCCTTCTTTACACAAGGACGACCCCAAGTGACTCTTCATGGATGGTCAGGTAGAGAGTTAATGGTATCCCCGGTACCGGTGGCACTAGTACCGGGGAATGTGACAAATAGTGCTTTATCTCTTCAAAGGTTTTTTGACATTTAGCATCCCATTCAACTTTAGCATTCTTCTTCAGGAGCTTAAAAAAAGGTTTAGCCGTCTCCAATAGCCGAGAAATGAATTTGGCAACATAATTCAATCTTCCTAAGAGGCTTCGAACTTCCTTGATAGTAGAAGGAGTTTTAAGGTCACAAATAGCCTTAACTTTCGACGGGTCAATTTTAATGCCCCGGCTACTAACCATGAAACCCAATAGCTTCCCAGACTTTGCCCCAAATACACATTTTGAGGGGTTAAGTCTCAGCTTAAATTTCCGAAGTCGATCAAATAACTTCCTTAGGACTTCAAAGTGGTATTGTCGATGCTTCGATTTAGCGATCATGTCATCAATATATACCTCTATTTCTTTATGCATCATGTCATGGAATAGAGTAACCATCGCCCTTTGATATGTGGCTCCCACATTCTTTAAGCCGAATGGCATCACGTTGTAACAAAAAGTTCCCCAGGGTGTGATGAACGATGTTTTACTTTTATCTTCTTCTTTCATCCTGATCTAATTGTATCCAGAAAACCCATCCATGAAAGAGAATAATTCAAAGCATGCAATGCTATCAACCAAAACATCAATGTGGGGCAAGGGAAAGTCATCCTTTGGGCTTGCTCGATTTAGGTCACGGTAATCTATGCAAACCCTGACTCATCCATCCTTTTTCATGACTAGTACTATATTAGCAATCCAATCAGGATAGTGAGATACTTCAATCAAATCCACTTTCAATAGCTTCATGACCTATGCTTCAATCTTTTTGGAAAGCTCAGGTTTTGTTCTTCGTAACTTTTTGTTTTTTAGGCGCCACATTCGAATTCATCGGTAAAGCATGTTCCACAATTCGTGGATCTAACCCTGGCATATCCACTTATGACCATGCGAACACGTCTTGATATTCTTTTAGAAGCTCAACCATCTCCCTTGCCTCGTTCTCGAACAAATTAGCCCCAATCTGAGTTTCTTTGACATTTTCTGCATCTCCCAAATTCACAATGATTGTCTGTTCAACTGTCAAAGGCTTAGATTCTTCATGACGAATCCAGTCTCTCTCTATGTCTCTTTGAATATCATCGTCATCACGTTTAGACTCACAAGAACCCTCATCGTACAAGTCCGAGTCACATACGTACCTATTATGATCATGCTGAATGACATGCTTGAGATGCAAATGAGGGGGTTAGTAGGATTATTCAATGAGGATTATGCATGATGCATTTTTTCTTAAAAGGTCTTTTCAAATGATTACTTGGGAAAAATGTTTGAACTAGGAAGTCGTCCTCATATCCTTGGACTTTTTTTTTTTATCTCGCAAGTTTTGAAAATTAGGAGTCGTGAGGAAGTCCAGGCCTCAAAGCATCATCATAGGACTGGTTTGGCACTTCCTCACATCCTTAATAAAACATGCATACATTTATATTCACATGATAATGCCGTTTTACAATATTTATAATCTCGAATCACGGTTCACAATCCAAGATCTTGATTACATAATGGAAATAACAAAAGCAGCGAAACGACTCATCCCATGCAAGGGAGAACATAAAGGAAACGACATGAAAACTAAATAAAGCAGTCAATCAGCATCCCTACTCCGATGGCTGGAAGGGAGTCACGGAAAGGCCTGCCTCTTCATCATCAGTAGTGGTGGCACACAAGAAGTCCAGATCGAACAAGTTAGCTATGTTCGAGATGGCTCCTTCTTCTTCTTGCAGCAGCTTGGGCGACTTCACAAACGTCTTTTCAAAACAAAGACGGAGTTCCTCTAGTAAACGAGGGAGTAATACCTGTTAATTCCAAGTTGGAGTAGTTCGGCCTTGATAGCTAACTTGGCTCATGTAGTTATTAAAAGAACTTCGGCTTCCGAATCCTCTAGAGCAACCTTGGTTTCCACGATCGGCTTGACCTCTGCCTCCTCCTCTCGAACTTGAACCTACCAGCTCTCTACTTCCTTTCTTATACTCAAAAGTTTCTTGGTAGCCTAAACAAGTTTTCTTTTGATTTCCCAACACTTCGATAGGCTTTACAGTGCCTTGTGCATACATCCCTAACCCTGCCCCTGGGACATGGCCATATTCCAGTAAAACTTTGCTTGACATGATAGACGAGGCAGAGAATTCAGGACGTCTCATGATAGACCCAGTGGGCACGTGCACCATTGATACTAGGTCAAGAGTTTGGTAGCTAGGCTCTTCATTCACTTCAGGCTCTACTTATGGGATGGCCGTATCTTGGAATGTCTTGAAGTCAGTTTTGCAACGAACAGTCATCAACTTGCCCTTCGAAATGAAATGAACCATTTGGTGCAAACTAAAAGGCACATCTATAGCATGATGGATCCAAGGTCGACCCAAAAGGAAATTGAAAGCACTAGGGATGTCGAGCACTTGAAACTTCATCGTGAATGGGACTGGACCAATCAGCAATTTAAGTTCGATCTTGCCTATTGACTTCTTCCTCACACCATCAAAGGCTCGAACAGTAGATTGAGATGCCGTGATCTCTTCCTCGCTCACCCCAAGGTGATGGAGTGTGGCCAGTGGACAAATGTTCAAAGTGGACCCATTATTGAGCAATATGCGAGGTACTATCATATCACGACACTTGGCTGAGATGAGCAAAGCTTTGTTGTGGTCAACGCCTTCCTGAGGAAGATCCTCATCTGAAAATGAGATTTGGTCTAACAACAGAATGAACCCAACGAATTCCTCTAGCTACTTGTCGTCAATATTTTCAGGCACATGAACTTCATTTAAAACTCTCAACAGTGCATTCTTATGTTTTTCAAAAGTTTTAAACAATTCCAAAAGTGATATTTGAGCTGGCATTTTCCTCAATTGCTCTATCACATCGAACTCACTGGTTTTGATCATGGCCAAAAACTGCTTAGCCTTTTCATCAGTAACGGCTTTCTTTTCAATAGGCTCAATAGGCGCGTAACGGCAACCCGATCAGGTGACAACATCCACTTCTTCAGTCCCATAGTCCCATGGGACCGCTTTAGTATTAAAATTGGCCAAGGGTTTCTTCAAACTCTTCTCTTGGTCAAAAGATGGTAGCTCAATCACAACAGGCTGCAATTCATCCCCTTCTATCTCCAAGCTTGCAAGCTCTTTCGTCGCCAAATCGATGACCACGTGCTCGGTTTGATTCTCGTCATAATCACATTGGTCTCCTTCAGCGGATAAATTTAATAACAAACGGTGTGATCATAGCCACGACATCTCTTCCAAAAGGATTTTCCATACCGTCGTGCAAATCATGTATATTAGTTTCACCTTTCTAACCCTTCCAGTCGTTCTCACCGAATATTATATTTACATTTTCAACATGAGTAGGTAAAGGGTTTTGCTGAACATTGGGTTGCTCTCTAAATGATAAAATCCCTTTGTTAAAATCCCTTTGTTAAGTAAGTTCTGCACTTTGTTTTTCAGCGCCATGCAATTGTCTACATCATAGCCTTTTTCCCCCATATAGTACTCACATGATTTTGCTAAATTGAACCCGAAAAACTTCCTAGGGTTGTCACGAGGGATTTCTTTAGCCACCAACCTCTTTTCCAACAGCATGGGCAACAACTTAGATAGCGGCCTAGGCAAAGGAGTATACTACCTTGGAGTCCACTTGTTTGGCTCATAATTCTGATATCTCCCATATGGTGCAGAAGAACCTTGTGCACTTGCAAACGGCTTTGGCGAAACTAGAGCTTGTACATAGGCTACCTCAGCTTCTTTCTCTTTCCTATTGGTAAACTTTCAACTTGATCCCTCGGTTATACGGCTATCATGTATGGCTCCCTCAATTCTTTCGCCTATGGCAACCAAGCGAGAGAAGTTTTCACAATCTAATCCGATCATCCTATTATAAAAGTCAATAGGAAGGGTATTGATGAATAGCTCCACCATCTCCTTGTCATCAAGTGGGGGTCGAACTTGTGCGGCCAAGGTACGCCACCTTTGAGCGAAAGATCTAAAATATTCATTTCTCTTCTTTTCCATGCGCGCCAGTATGCTTCGTGTCGGGGCAATCTCAATGTTATACTTGTATTGCATCACGAATGCTTTCGCTACATCTTCCCACTTCTCCAATTTCTTAGGCTCAAGCAAAATGTACCATTGTAGCGCCATTCCAGTTAAACTCTCTTGAAAGGTGCGAATCGGCAAAGGGACATTTTGAGCATAACATCCCATCCTATTCAAATAGTACTTCAAGTGGATTCTAGGATCCCCAGTGCCATTATATTTAGTGAACTCTGGGATTTTGAACTTGTCCGGGAAGTCCATCTTGGTATATTGGGATAAATCATCAACCATGCTAGCCTCGTACCTTGCAAGGTCCTAAGCTTCTCTTCCAGTTTAGCAAACCTCTTACTATTCTCCTCCTCCATTCGGGTCGAGATGGCCTCCGAGATGGGGTCTAACTCCACCACCACAGGGGTTTGATGTGCCACTTCTTCCGTTAGCTTCCCTCTATTATTGGCATTATTGGCTTGCAGAGTTGTGGGTGTGTTTTGATTGGAGGCGGCAACCACCAAGCTAGACTTGATCTCGCTTGCGAACTGCGCGAATTATGCAGCTAACTCGGTGATTTTGTTGTCAAGCGCGGTGATCCCAATGTTTTGTTCTTCAGCATTCATTTTCACTGATCTAGATCGAGTACAGATAGGCGAACACCTCGAAGCTGTGATGGTGGCACCTGGTCCAACAAATAGGTAAGCATATATGGGCATGAGATGCAAAATGATGCCGACCCATGACAATGATCTAATCGCCCCATTTCATTCATTTCATAAAAGGAAAGAGTCTTCGAATAGCGTGACTAAAAATTAAAATAAAACATCCCGACATTAGAACTAGGAAAGGAAAATAACAAGACTCCTTAAATAGTGACATAGAAAAATAAAATAAAATAAAACTATCCTAAACAACATTCTAAAAAAAACAAAAATGGACTCAAGCAATTTTTTTTTTTTGGCGTGATCTATGTACAAATGGGGGAACAACAAATCTGTCATAATTGTCTATCTAATCCTAACCAACTTGGACGCATGCTCCTTGGCCTCTTCGAGCTCCCTTTTGAGGAACTTGATCTCCGCGCGATTGGTGGCCTTCGATGGTACGTTAGGGATCTTTGAGTGCCACTCTTCAGGAATTTTGTGCTTGAGGATATACTGCATCGAAGCGTAGTAGATCTTCTCTTTACCCTCTAACTCTTCCTCAGGCCAAATCAATTTTTGGGGACAATAAATGTCCCACATTGACTGAAGCAACATGATGGAGTTCTCGTGATCGTGGTCTTCATTCGTGAAATCAATCTTGAGCGGGACTTCTTGCAGTGTCGATGGAAGTTGCTGCACAACTTGGTATTGTTGAGTAACCCTAGTTAGGTAATACTCGGTAGCGCCTGTTAATCCTAACAGAGGAATGGGCCCGATACCTCCACACGTGAGCCTGGCCTTGTGAACTGGGAGCCACCTAGCGTGCCATAGGAAATCTTCAGGGTTGGGATTTTTCATAAAGCCTAACCAATCGAAGTGGTGATCATCCGGGGCATGCTTTTTCTTTTCTTTAAATTTCAAAATGGGGTGATTAAGATCACCGATATCATGTATGGTCATTAAATTGCCAAATCCTTTGAGGTGAGAGAGGAACCAAATTTGCAAAAGCTCAGGGGGAGCATGTAAAGCTTCTTTTTCATTTTCTTTAAAACGAGTGAGGGAAAGAAAAGTCTCGGTCAAGACAGCATTAACAAAACCTTTTCCCGTACACACCTCTTGAACAACACTCGCAATAGATGGGTTAATAGCATTCTTACAGTAAGGAAAAACCATAAACCCGAAGAAGGCTAACACAAAAATCGGCCTCATTTGGACTGACGAGGCATTTTGAAAAAGTCCATTCAAAAATGAAAATGGGCAAACATTGCGGTTGGCTTTCAAAACTTTACTTATATCTTCTCCTTTGACCCTAAGAAAATCAGCTAAAACCGATGCATGCTCTACTCCGATGGGTGGCCTAATCAATTCCGACACTAAAGGTTTCCCGATGATGGCACTAAATTCCTCCAAGGTGGGGACAAGCTCATGTTCGCCGAAAATGAATGTGGAGGTCTCGGGGCACCAAGCGTGTGCTAACGCCCAAACAACACCATAATGGACTTCTACGTCTAGTAAAGAGAGTAACCATCCCACGTTGGATTGCACGAACTCACGACTAACATGGTCCAATCTATCCCACCAAGTGCACAGCTCCTCCTTTGGGACATAAATAATACGGAGCTCAAGTCCCCCCATTGTATACAACCTAAAACTCGTAAACAACCTAATTGTCATGGACCGGTTGAAAAAATAATGAATATAAATAAATTGCAAGTGTGAGAGCTTCAGAAAACTTACTTCACCCAATAAAATTAAAGTCAATCACGTAGACATGCGCATGAGACGTGGATCAATTTCTACTTTAGACGGCTCAAATGAAGCCACGGGATTACCGAATTGAACCAGCATGGTCGCGGTTAGGTCAGGGTTCCCATGACTCCAACTTTGTCAAAGAGTCGACCCGTGTTGCGTGGTTGCAACCGGGGTGGAAGCTCTCGACATCAAAAGAATTTTGGAATTGAGATGAGCGACTCATACTACATGATGGTAGTCGGAGTGGTATCCATCTCAACACCATCCTAAGTAATCTTATGCAGCCCAGGTCCAGTGGTAGGTTGTGTGTGCTAAAATGTAGTGCCATGTAAGGAAGACATGCACAACAGTTTATATAGCAAACAACACTTCAAAAATTCAGACATAACATTCATTCCCATCCACCGACCTACAAAACAAAGTGCTAACAAAAACTCCACCCCTTATCACTCCAATCCTGCACCAACATTTAACACGCGATTAGTAGACTTACCTCACCTTCTCAAATGCGCTGCCAAAGAAACACATTAAATAACACACAATCAAGCAAATTAGGCCTAAGTCCTCTAAGGTTTAGAACTAGTCCCTAGTGGAGTCGTCAAGCTGTCGCGACCTAAATTTTTTGAAAAAATATAGGGTTAGGGGTATTGTCAATTTCAGGCCGACAACCCTTAATTAACTCAGGCTCTCCCAAGCCCATACCCCGCGCGACGTTGGGATATTCACAAATTTTTTCAAATAGGGAGTCGCCACTAATCTATTGAGGTTGACTAGGAACCAAACGAAACATGAGAGCATGTCTCGCTTTTTACGCAACTAGAAGGTTTAGGGTCGGGGACTTGATTACGTTAGTCATGCGACTAATGCTCTTTGGCACCTAACTTGATCATGAATTAATGAGATCATGGCAATGTATTCGAGAAATCTAAGGTCCGTCCTAACTGTTCTAAGGTAAGGAAATGACGTTCAAAATATCATCGCGAAAAGGATGCGGGAAGACAACATAAAACAAAAATCTATTGTAAAGCCCTAAAGGCTTATTCAATTTTGGTTTTTTTTTTTTTTTTTTAAGGGGTTTTCTAATTTTTTTTATTTTTTTCTAGTTTTGTCTGAATTTTTTTATATTTTTTAAATATTTTTAATATTTTCGAATTTTCAAAATTAAAGAAAGCAAGCTTTTACGATTTTAAAAATATTTTGGCTTTTTCTGAATTTTAAAAACAACATTTATTAATGTTTTGGGATTTTCTAATTTTTTAAAATTTTTTGGAATTTTTAAATATTCAAAAAAAGAAAAAAGAAATAAAAATAAAATTTAAAAACCTTTCTGAAAATTAAATAATTTTTAGCGATTTTTCGAAAATTTTTAAGATTTTTTTTTAAGAATTTTCTGAAATTTTTAAACTTTTTATATTTTTTTAATTTTTGTTAAAAAGTGATTTAGACTAGGTCGGGTGACTCGGCCCTACTAGACTAACCCGGACCCTAATGGTCCTTTGGAGCAATGACTGGCCGGCCGAACGACTGGTCGACATATTTAAAATGGCCCATTAGCAAAATTAAAAAAAGAAAAGAAAAGCCCATTTCTAATTCTAAGAATTCCAGCCCAAACATATTCTAAGCCCATCCGAAAACAATAAACTCGGCCCAGCCCCAGCTCGAAATTTCGGCCCTTTTTGTTTTTTGTTTTTTTATTCTTTTTTTTTTATTTTTATACTCCTTTTTTTTTTAAAATAAATAATTAATTAATTTTTACCTTTTTGTCTTTTACTACATGCATTTTCTCTTTCTTCTCCACCGGTCTTCTTCTCCCTTGGTCTGCATGCCCAATGCCCGATGTCTCCTTCACCGAAACTTCGCAATGACCGGGTGCAGGTCGAAGCAATGACTGGGCTAGCCGAACGACCTGGTCGACATATTTAAAATGGCCCATTAGCAAAATTAAAAAAAGAAAAGAAAAGCCCATTTCTAATTCTAAGAATTCCAGCCCAAACATATTCTAAGCCCATCCGAAAACAATAAACTCGGCCCATTCGAAATTTCGGCCCTTTTTGTTTTTTTTTTTTTTATTCTTTTCTTTTTATTTTTATACTCCTTTTTTTATAAAAAAATTAACTAATTTTTTTTTTACCTTTTTGTCTTTTACTACATGCATTTTCTCTTTCTTCTCTCCGTTGGTCTTCTTCTCCCCTGGTCCGCATACCCGATGCCCGACGTCTCCTTCACCAAAACTTCTGCAACTCCGTCGCGCCAGACCGCCATGAGGCCTACCCATCCTAACGAAGTCACCGTGTCGTCGTGGGGCGTCGATTGCTCCGGGCAACCTATGCCGAGCGCCACCGGCCACTGCCAGCGGTGACTTCCGACGACCCATGACGCTTGCCCTCACCGAAAAACCAAAAATGCCTCCTTTCGACTAAAAAATGCAAGGAAATCTCGCGAAAATAGGTATGATACTTAAGAGGAATGTGAAAGTAAAAAATATATGGCTAAAAATCTACGAAAACAGGTTGTCGAGGACGAATTCACGATGAAAGTTTCTAGGTCTATCTTAGGCATTTCTACAAACAACTTGCAGGCATGAATAAAACAGGGATCCTTCAACTCGAGCCGGCCTAAGACCGAACCCGAGCTTTTATCTAACCATTCTAACATGCGTAGAGATGTGAATGAAGGATGGATAGGGGCTGGGACTCGCACGAACTAGTCGGCGCGAGCTCTGGCCCGCTGCTTCAACAAAGACAGAACAGAAAGAGGCGAGGAAGAAGGCCTACCTAGTCCGGGTTCGCGTTGTGGAGGATGGCAGTGGACGAGCGTATCTCCAGTGTTGGCTGACCGTGCCCTCGAACCTCTTTCGAGCTTCGGGTTCGCTTATTTCTTCCTCTTTTCAGGTGGTCTCTTTCCTGTCTCTTCGGTTCCCCTCCCCTGTTTCTGGCGCCGGAAATGGACCACGGCAGAAGGTCATCAGCGATGGTTCAACGGGGCTGCTGACCACCTCCTTCTTCCTCTCTCTTCTAGTTTCCCCTTTTTTCGCTCGTTTTCTCTCCTCTTCCCTCAAAACCAGCAGCCGGCTCCTCCTCCTCTCTCCCTTTTTTTGCCGAACAAGACCCCCTCAAAATCTCCCTCTTGTCTGCCTTTTGAAGCTCGCCTCCACCTTCTCTCTCCAAGGACAATGCTAGGCGTGCTCGCCAGGCTGTAGGGGCTGCGTTGCGTGCGACACTCCTCGTCATACTGTCTTTCATCCCTCCACTACTGTCTGTGCGTCCGTGGGAGAAGAAGAGAGAATCCCAGGGGATAGGGCTGGGCCAAAAAAGGAGTAGAGAGATGGGCTGGGCCTGAAGATAAGAGGGAGATGGGCTACAGAGACAAGGAAGTAAAAGGGAGAGAAAAAGGTGGGCTGGGCTAAACCAACCCACTCGATTTTTTTTTTTTTTTGAATTTTCGATTTTTTTTATCAATTTTTTTATCTTTTCTATGAATTAATATATATTTATGTAAGCTAAAATAAATGGGCATTTAAACAAAATAAACAAAAATTCGGGTGTCAACAGCGAAGCTTTTCTCAAATAGTCAAGAAATTGTTCTGAAGAGGAGAGGTGGCTGAGCTTAAGATAGTAGCAAACGAGGAGGAAGCCCCAAGAGGGGAGGATTCAGGTTTGCACACTAAGGAAGGAGAAGGGAAGAAGGGTTGGTCAACAGGAGTAAATGACTGTTGGCTTTTGAGAATTTGAATCTGTCTCTTGAGCTTTTCAATTTCTAGTCTCTGATCTTCCAAATAATGGCTAAGGGGTGTCTGCTTGGTTTCTAGTAGATGAAGCTTTTTCTGGAAATCTTTTAGCATCTTGTAAGATAATGCAGTATTCTGATCTACATGTTCAAGACATGTGGCAATAGTTTCAAGGACCTCATTTTGAGCCAAAGCATTCTCAATTTACCAATTTAAGACAATTTCAACAGCAGAAGGCCGCTTGTGTTGTCCTTGGGCATCAAGACCAGTAGGGTTAGGTAAAGCAGCCTTGATACTACTGGTCTTGATGCCCAAGGACAACGCAAGCAGCCTTCTGCTACTGAAACTATTTAAATTGGCAAACTGAGAATGCTTTGGCTCAAAATGATATCCTTGGAACTGTTGCCACACACCTTGAACATGTAGATCAGAATACTGCATTATCTTACAAGATGTTGAGAGATTTCCAAAAAAGGCTTCATCTGCTAGAAACTAAGCAGACACCTCCTAGCCATTATTTGGAAGATCATAGACCAGAAATTGAAAAGCTCAAGAGACAGATTCAAATTCTCAAAAGCCAACAGACGGCTCAAGCGACAATGCATAGGGAAAAGGGATGGCGGTGCGTCCATGCCTCAGTCCTCAAAAATGCACAGGGAGGAGGCGTGTCTCCTATCCCACATCGCCTAAGGGAGGAAGTCTTTGATTAACTTATAAGCATTTGGGTTTTCTACTTATACATATGAATTTTCTGGGCAAAGCCCAGAAGAACAAAACCGTGAG
The DNA here is from genome assembly GCA_014182735.1 of Corymbia maculata. NCBI lineage: Eukaryota > Viridiplantae > Streptophyta > Magnoliopsida > Myrtales > Myrtaceae > Corymbia > Corymbia maculata. The sequence goes on from CM024691.1 coordinate 25,769,807, forward strand.
GGCCTAGTGAGGTCCAAAGCGGACAATATGTGTACAGTGATGGATCCATGATGTTACAAGTGGTATCAGAGTTGACTCCCAACTGCGTGTGGGGCCACAGCGAGTGTCACGCCCCGACCCTCGAGCACGTGACGATCCCCTTTTTCCACTTACGGTCATTTGAATGCGACGTCCCAGGATGCGTCACCGACCATTATTTTTATATTTCCATTAAGCACATGCGGAAACAATAAATAATCCCCATACCACATAATAATCGAGATAGCCAATAAAATCAATCAAAAAACACCATCAACAGTGCAGCTTTATTTATCTAATGATTAACCCTAGGAAGTTTACAAGTACAAGCCCTTACCACGGGCATCTCCATATCGAGCCAATGACATCAACAAGGTTAGGGTTAATCTACATTCTTCAACCGAAGCCACGAATCGCAACACGTGCCGATTCTTCATCCAACAGACCTAAAAATGGTTATATAATAACCAGTGAGATAAAAATCTCAGTAAGTTCAGGTGCTAAGCCTCAACTAGGGCACCAATCCACCTCAGGGGTACCTAACAGACACGGCTCTCACAATGGCATGCAATAATTAACCATCCAATCACAAACCAATCACAAACAGCCTTAACTCACAGTTGCACCTACCCTGCACGATAATAACCACACGTGCCAAATTTAGGGCAATCACATAATCACATAATCAAACATATAATCACATAATCAAAACATAACAGATGCATTCCATGCATAAAATAATTAAACACGTTCTAATTATTACGACCCCTCGGGCCATGGCACAACCCGAAGGTTGGTGATCTACCGGCTATAACCGGGATTATTGTACCTGTCAGGCACATTTCTCATGGGAGCAACTGACAAACAAATCATTTCACATACCATGCACGGTACAAAACACACGTATACAGGTTACCCCATAATCAAAACACAACACATGCATCCCATGCACCCAACAGTCAAGCATGTTCCAATTATGCATCTCCCCACGTAAACACGCCTCAGGGCACGATCTCCGCTGCCTCCCCATGTAAACACACCTCAAAGCTCTACATTTTCCTCGCGTAAACACGTCTCAGGGCACGATCTCCTCTGCCTCTCCGCGTAAACACACCTCATGGCTCTATCTTTTCCCCACGTAAACACGCATCAGGGCACATTCTCCACCTCCCCGCGTAAACACGTCTTAGGGCTCTACCTTTTCCTCTCACATAAACACGCATCAGGGCACAATCTCCACCTCCCCGCGTAAACAAGCCTCAGGGCTCTACCTTTTCCCCCCGCGTAAACACGCATCAGGGCTCTAACTTTTTCCCGTGTAAATACGCATCAGGGCCGCCCTCCACCCCACGTCACACGTCTCAGGGTACAAGTGGACTCATAAGCATACGTCATAATCCACGCAAGATATGCATGAGGTCCACATACGAAGTAGTAAGTATTCCACATATTATCCATGAACCACCACATTGCAATAATCCAATAATCAACCAATTTCATAAGGAAATATCACAAAATTCCCGAAATATACGTGTTTCAATTAATAAAGCATAAACAAGCAATAAACAAATCGGTCAATTATTGCCTTAGACAATATTTGCCTCACAATAATGTGACGACCTATAATTCCCATAAATCACTATTCACCACAATTACTTATCGGAAAGTAATTAATCCAAACACGGGAAATTGTCCTAATTAACAATCATTAAGCATAACAATTACCAACAACATAATTTATTATTATCAAAATAATAATAAAGCAATATTATATTAATTTCGGAATAAATCAATATAAATAATAAAATAAACACATAATTAACATAAATCACCATTAGGCTCTAATTAAGCACCACTAACCCCAATTAACCAAAATAACCATCACTAACCACCTAATTCCTATTAGTCCTAACTAAACTAACCCTAAATGAGATTAACACGCTAAACAAGGATTTAGAGCCGAAACTTACTATTTAACGACGGCGAAGGCGCGGTTGCAACGAGGGACGATGAGCCGGTTGCATGGGTGCCTTTGGGGTGTCGGGACAGACGACACAGCAGCTGAATCTTGGTCGGAGGCCCGCTGTCCAGGCGGCCAAGGGGAAAACTGAGGGAGGAGAAGGTGGCCAGCAGCTCGAGACCGGCTGGGGATGAGCAACAGCAGCTGGTTCGGCTAGAAACCAGAACCGAAAGAGGGAGAGATGAGAGGGAAGGACGGCGGCTGGCTCGAATAGGAACGGGTGGTCGAGCGGCGGCATCCGATGCCAATTGACGTGACTGGACAGCAAGGAGAGCAGGGGGCAACCGGCAAGCAGCGACGGTGTGGCCTGACGCAGAAACCTAGGAAAATGGAGGAGAGAGGAGAGGTTAGCGTCGAGGGTGGCTCGGCCGCGGCTCACAGCGGCGACCAGGCAGGCGAAGGCACGATGGTGGCTGAACAGAGACGACACAACCAACACACAGCCGAATGGAGGAGGAGGAAAGAAGCGCAGAACAGGGGGTCGGGCGAGGCCGGTTAGGCTCGAGACCGGCGGATGGTGGCTTGCCGGCGTCCTGGTAGTGAGCAGGGGTTGCGGCAGAGCTCCGGTAGCAGAACAGCAGCATAGCAGCGGCGGCGGTAGTCGTTGGAGGGCAAGAAATAGAACCGAAGAAGAAGCAGAAGAGGAGGGAGGAGCAACGTCGAAGAATGCAGAAGAGAGAGAGAGAGGAGAAAATATTAGGTGAGTTTAATAGTCCACGTAGGATGGTGCAACACACCATTCAGTTATGGACACGTGTCCATCCGGTCCATGCTATCTCCCTCCTCTCTCTCGTCGATCCGGCCACACAATGCAGCTACAGCGGACCCTCCCTCTCCTCTCTCCTCTCTCTCTTCTGGTTTCGACTTTTCTCAAGTCATTCGACTTCTCTCTCTACAAGTCCCAAGAGCCGAGCTACGCCTAGCCGGAAGCCCACCATGACGAACGTCCATCGGAGCCAAAGTACGCCGACCGAGCCGAGCCGCCCTGCCTCACGCGAGCCCCATCTCTCCTCGAGCGTGTCAAGTCCATCAACTTCTCTTTCTTATACGAGATCGTACGATCCTGACCTAGATAAAGATGCACCTCACCACCTCAGCGTCGACTCCGATTCTGAAGACGACGACTCAATTCCCTACACCGACGCAAGTCGGGTCCATCAAGACCATCAAGTGAGGAGGGTCAGGTCAAACCCGAAGGCAGCTGCCCATGACGAATCTTCAGTGTGGAGGAGGAGGACGAGCCCATCGTGGACCACTAGAGGCCCAGACGCCGAGAGAGGGCAGGAAAAAGAGCGACCCGGCGTCGGCGCCGTCCGTGGAAGAAGGAGGGGACGAGATCGACGAGAAAGCCGACGCCTTCATCAACTGGTACAAGTGGGACCTGAAGCTGCAGAGGCTCGACTCGATCATGCGCTTCAAGGAGATGCTCGGTCCGATTTTTTTTCCTCCATAACTTCTTCGCGAAGGAGAGAGAGAGCGGAGCGTTGAAACCAAAAGAGAGAGGAGAGAGGAGAGGGAGGGTCTGCTGTTGCTGTGGGCCCAGATCTAACTGAGAGAGAGAGGAGGGAGATAGCATGGATCGGATGGACACGTGTCCATAGTTGAATGGTGTGCTACACCATCCTACGTGGACTATTAACTCACCTAATATTTTCTCGAGAGGAGAGGGGACGTTTGAAAAGTCAAACAGGCAAAAGAGAGGGGGAAAAAGGACAATAGCAGGGGCAGGAGGTGCAGGCGGCAGAGGAAGAAAAGCAGAAGAGAGGGGATGTAAGGAGAAAGGGCCAGGCAGGAGCAACAGGAAAAGAGGGAAAATGGGGGGAGAGAGAGAGAGACATGCACGTGGGAGAGAGAGAGAAAAGAGAGAAGGAAAAATAGCAGGGTCTCAGGTTCGAAATTGTCTCAATGGTTCTACGTCCTACGTCTCCGAAAACCCAAAAATTTAGAAAATAATGAGACCAAAGTCCAATAATTAATCCCGACGTCCGAAAAGTTTGATATCTGAATTTGGATAGACATCGTGGCCAAGTCAATCAATCGCAACTCCAACGTGTCTTAGACTAATGGGTGGCTTTTTCAAGAATTGCGCGTCCGCGAAGTCTTTAGTAGCCTTTCCCCTTCGGTTAGTAGCTCATGAGTGATCAATTCAGAGCAAGACCAACTAGTAGTGCATTGATGACTATGCATTCATAAAATCCGTCACGGGTCGAAAAATTAGGACGTCACAACTCTCCCCCTTACAGAAATTTCGTCCTCGAAATTTGCGTTACTACTCAACTCTTCAAACCAGTGGGGGTATTGATGCCTCATTACTTCCTCGCTTTCCCACATGGTTTCTTCTGTTCTGTGATGTTGCCACATCACCTTGACCAAGGGACACGTCTTGTTCTGCAGCATGGGCTCCTTACGGTCCACAATTCACATCGATTTTTCCACATACGACACCCTGTCATCCACATCTATTTCCTCAAAATTTAGCACGTGGGTCGGATTTGGCTTGTACTTTCTCAACATTGACACGTGAAAGACATCATACACTTGCACCAATCTCGGAGGCAATGCAAGGCGATAGGCCAAAATTCCAATTCTGTCCAGAATTTCTAAGGGTCCCACATACCTCAAACTCAACTTTCACTTTTTGTCGAACTGCGAAGTACCTTGCACTGGCAACACCTTCAAGAACATGTGATCACCAACTTGAAACTCCAACGGTCTACGTCGCTTGTCCACATAGCTCTTCTGACGACTTTGTAATGTCCTTAACTTGTCCCTGACAATCCTAACAGCATCCACTAACTGTCGGACAATCTTTGGACTAGTGATCCCACCATCTCGGACCTCATTCCAATAAACCAGAGTTTCACAAGTTCGTTCATACTTTTGCTACACCACTCCAATAAAAATCTTATTCCCTTGGCGGGTGCATAATCTATTTCATCCTCATCATCTTCAACATCTTAGAAGCCTGCTAGGAGTCGCTCATTGCTCAGGCACTCTGGCCCCGACGACCACTCCCCGCCCTCGTCAGATTAGTCGATACAAGCATCCTTAAACTACATACCAATCCAGAAAAAGTCCTTAGACATGCACTATCTCATAGAGGTATTCTCCGCTTTGGCCCGTCCCATACCGAGTCTCACGGTTTTAACCTCATTTGAGCACTCCAAACTGCAAAAGTTTCTCAAGTTCGCCAAACCATGAGGTCATTTTTCGGAATCACTCATCAATACTCGAACTATGATCCACCGACTTTTCATCAAACTACAATCTGAATTCTCAAAATTCTCGATCCACCTTCCACAATCCATCCATTTCAATTACACATCTATCCCAAAGGTGTCATCGAAATCATTCGAAGGTTAGTGCAAATCAATTCCCCCATAGCACTAAAACTTTTGGCACCTCTTCGAGTCTACTAATACTTCGAAATAAATCCTCGGCATTGATATCTCACCACTAGTCCATCTGGTATTACCACAGAATCAATAATCCTCAATCCACCAAGGACAAAAATCAATTTCCTCCAATCCCAATTTTGATTGTCTCCCGAGGTGATCCACCAGAAACACTTCATCTCTTATGGCCATTCGAGCTTACAACTTCAAAAGTCAATTCCTATTGCCCTGAATGCCATCAAGCAGTGTCTTCCATTCTTAAGAGCAAAATTGCCCATTGAACATTTCAAATCACACGCTGGATTGTCCAACTCATGAGACCTTAATTGTCTCCCAAAATAATTCCCTGTAGTTCTTTACAACATTCGAAACTTCCAAATAACAACTTGTCCACCATAATCTTATCAAAGATTGTTGCCAACTAAGAAATCATCACTTATGATCTAACACATTCGACTTCTCAAATTATCAAGATAAAACTTGTCCGATTTCCATTAGATCCAAATGTCTCAATCGTCGTGACACGTAAGCAACCAACCTTTCTTGTTTCCTTACGACATAGTCCAATTCCTTATACGACGGCTTACAATAAATCTCATAACCTCTAATACTAGATCATATCCTCAAAACTGATGCAGTAATCTACTCATACTTAAGCTCTTAAAAATAACTCTCGCACTTATCCATCCATCCAAATTCTACATCTTTCATTCACATCAAAAGCGTAGATATCGTAGAGAACCTTTCCACAAATCGTCTGCAATCACCTATCTATCTTAGAAAATTACAAACCTCTGCCACTATCATAAGTTTTGGCATATTCATGAACTGCTTTGATTTTAGCGGATCTACAAAAATTCCTTCGTCCAAAATCACCCAACCCATAAAAGTTACTCGAGTAATTCCAAACTCGGATGTACTAAACTCGACATACTGTTTATGCTCTTAAATGGTCTATAACACCATCCTCAAGGGTTGTTTGTGTTCCTCTGTATTTCTTGAATTTCCAATATATCGTTCAATCCATCGAATCCATTCAAGTAGCTGGTGCATTGGTCCATCCAAATAATGTTGCAGTAGATTTTGTAGCAACCATATCACATTCGACACGCTGTCTTCGGCATATCCTCCTTTTAATCAGCCAGGCATAACCCATCCTTGGGTCTAACTCGGGAGGTATCGAAACCCTTGAAATTGGTCAAACCAGTTGTCCGTCCTCAGCAATGACACTCACTCATGACTAAGCCCTAGGCTAAATTTCTAGCACTTGACGCAAGGTACAATATTTTAGCCCTTCTCTCTTACAACCAAAATTGGCACTCCCCATGGAGACGCGCTAAAACAATCAAACCCTTCGTCCATCAAACCTCGCATCCGCGTATTGAACTCCTTCACTTCCAACAACGCAACTCGGTAAGATACCTTGAATCTCGACTCCCATCTAGGGTCAACTCAATCATAATTTTCCCATTTCTTGCTTTAGGGTTACTCCAGGCAAATCCTTTTTGAAAAACATCTGAATAATCCCGTATGACAGAAATGTTTTCCATCCTTGGTTCCTCATCCAATGTATTACTACAGTCACTTAATTAACCTTGGCAATCCTCATCAAATAACTTAGTTACTTGAGGTGACGAAATCAAATGAATCAAGGATCCTCCTTGATTTCCAATAGACTCACAATCAAACCTTTCCAACGGGTTAAAGTAGACTGCTTTCCAATAGTGACCCATCGTAGCTCGTTACTTAGTGAGCCACTTATTCCCGATGACGATATCCAAGTCATACATCACTATGATAGGCAAGACCATCAATCCCTCTTGATCCACACGGGCTAACTTAAAACTTGAGCATCTTACCACAGACAACACCTTGTCCATTATCTGCGTAGAATTACTAACAATCGTTTCCAATAGTTTCGGTCTTAACCCCACTGACTTAATAAGCAACTCAACCACAATCGTCTTTCCTTACTTCGCACAATTCAGTAGTGTGTAGACTTTCTCTTGTCCTTTGATCCAGAGAGTTATTATCTCAGAATTTCTCATCCCAACATTAGGACGGTTCTAACTCCAGGAACTACTCAACCAACTTAAACATCGACCCATCGCAATTCTCCTTCCAACAAAATGAACTCTACAAGGCGATACGACAACAGCAACGGTGGCAGTAGCAACTACAACAACAACGACTCCAGTCCAAGTTAGTTACGCCCTAACAAAACTCAAGGCTTACAACATATGCAGGATCCTATCCAATCTAGAATCTCCTGGTGCATTACCTCTAGCACCTATCTAACCTCGACCTGCCTTACCTCTAGGGCTCTTGAATCAGGATTGTTCATCTATCAGGATTATCACAGAACCTACATTCCACTTCTCTCAATGAATTAAGAACCATGAACACCCCGCAAAATCATGAGAATCAAATAAACAAGCATAAGCACGGGGTGTTTTCCTAACTAACTATCCCAAAACCCATCGCACCTTATCACTCCAAGTATTGACCAGGCTCTAATACCATGTCTGACGGGGATGTCACGCCCCGACCCTCGAGCACGCGACAATCCCTTTTTCCACTTATGGTCATTTGAATGCGACGTCCCAGGACGCGTCACCGACCATTATTTTTATCTTTCCATTAAACACATGTGGAAGCAATAAATAATCCTCGTACCACATAATAATTGGGATAGCCAAGAAAGTCAATCAGAAAACACCATCAACAGTGCAGCTTTATTTATCTAATGATTAACCCTAGGAAGTTTACAAGTACAAGCCCTTACCACGAGCATCTCCCTATCGAGCCAATGACACCAACAAGGTCAGGGTTAATCTATTTTTTTCAACCGAAGCCATGAATCACAACAAGTGTCGATTCTTCATCCAACGGATCTTAAAATAGTTATACAATAACCAGTGAGATAAAACTCTCAGTAAGTTCGGGCGCTAAGTCTCAGCTAAGGCACCAATCCACCTCAGGGGTACTTAATAGGCACGGCTCTCACAATGGCACGCAATAATTAACCATCCAATCACAAACAACCTTACCTCACGGCTGCACCTACCCTACACGATAATAACCACACATGTCAAATATAAGGCAATCACATAATCACATAATCAACTATATAATCGCATAATCAGAACACAACAGATGCATTCCATGCATACAACAGTTAAACATGTTCTAATTATTACGACCCCTCGGGCCACAGCACAACCCAAAGGTTGGTGATCTACTGGATATAACTGGGCATTGTGTACCTGTCAGGCACATTTCTCATGGGAGCAACTGACAAACAAATTGTTTCACATACCATGCACGGTACAAAACACACGTAGACAGGTTACCCCATAATCAGAACACAACACATGCATCACATGCACCCAACAGTCAAGCATGTTCCAATTATGCACCTCCCCGCGTAAACACACCTTAGGGCATGATCTCCCCTACCTTCTCATGTAAACATACCTTAGGGCTCTACCTTTTCCTCGCGTAAACACGTCTCAGGGCACGATCTCCTCTGCCTCCCCGTGTAAACACACCTTAGCGCTCTACATTTTCTCTGCGTAAACACGCATTAGGGCACATTCTCCACCTCCCCGCGTAAACACGCCTCAGGGCTCTACCTTTTCCTTACGTAAACACTCATCAAGGCACAATCTCAACCTCCCCACGTAAACATGCCTTAGGGCTCTACCTTTTCCCTACATAAACACGCATCAAGGCACAATCTCCACCTCCCGGCGTAAACACGCCTCAGGGCTCTACTTTTTCCCCGTGTAAATACGAATCAGGGCCACCCTCCATCCCGCGTCACACGCCTCAGGGCACAAGTGAACTCATAAGCACACATCATAATCCACACAAGATATGCATGAGGTCCACATACAAAGCAGTAAGTATTCCACATATTATCCATGAATCACCACATTGCGATAATCCAATAATTAACCAATTTCATAAGGAAATATCACAAAATTTCCGGAATGTATGTGCTTCAATCAATAAGGCATAAACAAGCAATCAACAAATCAGTCAATTATTGTCTTAAACAATATTTACCTCGCAATAATGCGACGACCTATAATTCCCGTAAATCACTATTCACCACAATTACTTATCGGAAAGTAATTAATCCAAACATAGAGAATTATCCTAATTAACAATCATTAAGCTTAACAATTACCAATAATATAATTTACTATTATCAAAATAATAATAAAGCAATATTATATTAATTTCGGAATAAATCAATATAAATAATAAAATAAACACATAATTAGCATAAATCACCGTTAGGCTCTAATTAACCACCACTAACCCCAATTAACCAAAATAACCATCACTAACCACCTAATTCCGATTAGTCCTAACTAAACTAACCCTAAATGAGATTAACACGCTAAACAAGGGTTTAGAGCCGAAACTTACCGTTTAACGACGGCAAAGGCGCGGTTGCGACGAGGATGATGAGGCAATCGCACGGGTGCCTCCGGGGTGTCGGGACGGACGGCGTAGCGGCCAAATCTTGGCCAGAGGCCAGCTGTCTAGGCGGCCAAGGGGAAAACCGAGGGGAGGAGAAGGTGGCCAACAACTTAGGGCCGGCTGGGGGAGGCGAACGACGGTCCAGGGCGGCGGCCAAAGAGAGGGGACGTGAGAGAGAAGAGAAGGGGAAAAAGGACAGCAACGAGGGCAAGGGGGGCAGGCGGCAGAGGAGGAAAAGCAGAAGAGAGGGGACGTGAGGGAGAAAGGGGCAGGCGGGAGCAACGGGAAAAGAGGAAAAATGGGGAGAGAGAGAGAAAAGAGAGAAGGAAAAACAGTGGGGTCTCGAATCCGAAATTGGCTCAGCGGTTCTACATCCTACGTCTTCGAGAACCCGAAAATTTGGAAAATAATGAGGCCAAAGTCCAATAATTAATCCCGACGTCCGAAAAGTCCAATATCCAAATTTGGATAGAAATCTTGGCCAAGTCAATCAATCGCAACTCCAGCGTGTCTTAGACTAATGGGTGGCTTTTTCAAGAATCGCGCATCCGCGAAGTCTTTAGTAGCCTCTCTCCTTCGGTTAGTAGCTCATGATTGATCAATTCAGAGCGAGACCAACTAGCAGTGCATTGATGACTACGCACTCATAAAATCCGTCACAGGTCAGAAAATCCAGGACGTCACAGCGAGGACGCTGTGCTCGAAGGGGTGGAGAGTGTAACAGCTTAGGCAACGGTGCGCGGGGAGGAGAGATGGCAGTGCGTTTGCGCTTCATTTCCTGAACATGTGTAGGGAGAAGGCTCGTCTCCTATCCCATGTCACCTAGGGAGGGACACATGGACTAACTTATAGGGGCGTGAGCTAAAAATTGATTTCTGAAAGAGAAATTTTTTTTATTTCTATTTTTGAATGAGTTTCTAAGCCAAAAAAACGCATTTAATAACAACACAAAATTTCTATTCTTGGAATAGAAATTCGTTTGATAATGAATAAAATTTCACTTTCCCAAGTGGCGGTGGCAATGGAAGGGATGGCGACTAGCAACTAGCGGCGGGTGGCGCCGATGACAACAGCTAGTGGGTGGGGGTGGTCGTGAGCGACGAACGGCAAGAAACTCCTTTGGGTGAGAAGTAAGAAAGAGAAAAACAATTTCTGATTTCTATTCCAGAAATAGAAAAGTAAAAATTTGTTGTTTCGATTTCTATTCCAAACCTATTTTTGGAATAAAAATCAATTCTAAAAATAGAAAAATGAAATTATTTTACCAAACTGATTTCTATTTCAGAAACAGATCTGGAATAGAAATTTGTTCAAGAAATAGAAATAGAAATAGAATGGTTATCATGCGCAATCTAGGTATCTGGATTCTCTACTTGTACATACTTGTTTTCTAGGTGAAGTTCAGAAGAACAAAACATGACCCAATGGAGTTCAAAGCGAATAATATGTATACAAAGTGACAGACTCGAGAATATTACAATGTTCAAAATCATTCGTGAGAGCCAAAAATTGTATCAAAAAGGGTGATTTGTTGAATTCAGATCAGACAATTTACAATCTTCTGTTAACATTGTATCGCTCAGTGAAAGGAAGTAGAGAGATTACATGCGCTATGTAGTCTTAAATTTTTCTGGATATCTCGACTGCAATCAATTTTCATATCCATTTTCTTATCACGGATAACACTCGTCTCAAGACTATCATTCTTATGAACAATAAATGCAAGTGTAGCTATCTTTTTTGAAAATGTCAAAATCAAGGCTGACCTTTTTGACCTTTCGATAAGACGTGCTCTAACGTTTCTATGTCGATGTGAGAACCAATATTTTGGGGAAGAAATTGATGGTAAAGAGGTGATTATTTGCAACTCGCGCCCTCAAAATAGAGTTTTCTTGTCAAGGGTGCATTTTTCCAACTTAGATGTGCCAGGGAACCCGAAAAAATCATACGTGGATCGATATAATTAAATAATTTTTGAGAAAATCCAAATATACAATTTAAGTTCCACGTTCCAAAGCTCAACTAATTATCTTTGCTGCATGTCTATCTAATAATATACAAAATTAAATATTACATGGACCCTACATTTTATTTCTAAATGCACATGAAAAAGCTATTGTAATTTATTTTCATTTCGATTTTATACCATTCGCTGGTTCATGAAATTAACAGCATCGTAGAAGAATTTTGCAACATTTCATTTGAGGTACATTGCATTATAATGTGACTCGTTTAAGATACTATTAATTTTCCGATCCTATAAAATGGAAATTTAACTCTACATGATAAATATACTTTTGAGGTAATTACATGTAGTCGAACTTTAATTCCTTACACTTGCGTCCTTTTTTTTTGGGGATAATAATGTCTAAAAATTATCAAATCTCAAAAGTTGAAAATTTTTCTAACTTAAGTGGTCTACAAAGAGTTGAACATTGTAAGCCCAAACACAATATTCAAAAGTACGATGACATCCACGATGACGACCATTACAGAGAGACTTTGCTAGGCAATGTTTTCCAAATGCCAAATCTGATATTTAATTCAGCCTCGTTTCAAGTTATATTTTGGCCCACATTTGGTGTCACTTCATGGTTCATCTCCAGTGATACAAATGTGGGTGGACCTTCCTCAGCTTATTAGCTGTATCTTTACGTGCGTGTTACACGTTCTCTTGTCATTTTGTGCCTCCTTTCATTCGCATTTGTCAACAAACAAGGACTCCCATCAAAATGGGGTTGAATGGTTAGATAATTCGGTGGCATTAAAATTCAAGCTTTAAGGGGTCCAATGTGACTGACCACCTACGCCATCTCCTTTTCAACATGCAAATGCTCCATGTGACTTTGTCTTCTCATGTGCACGAACACCGTGCACCCATGAGCTCTAACCTAGGATCCATTTCTGCTGAGGCGAAAACTTTTAGTCTAAGCTGTTATGTTCGTAGATGACTAATATTTTCTATCTACTGGATAAACATTGAAGAAGTTACTTGTATATAAGTAATTCATATGTTATGAAACTTTAGTAACTCAAAGGAACTTTGGTAGACAATAAGAAAAATTAGTGAATTAGACAAAAGTCAGTTGTAACTCAAATTACATTTAGCAACTCAAAATTCATTGGCAACTTGATTGAAGAAGAGTTGGTAAGTCATTCAAACGAAGATTGCTAATTTCACAAAATAATTGGTAATTTAAGGCGTTGATTGGCAAGAAATCTAAATAAAAGTTGGTAAAAAAGAAGTTGTTTTTGCCATAGTAATAAAAATTAATAGATATTGGTAACTATAAAGAATAAAAGTTGATAATGCAAAACTTCTTGTTAAATTAATCGGAGAAAAGTCAACAATCACTCACTTTAAATAAGGATGGTAATTTTCCAGAAGAGATTGTAAATTTAACCTATTGAAAAGTAAGACAAATAATGTGGGTAACTCAATAGAATAGTTAGTAAAATTAATAAAAAATAAAAATAGACGTCGGTAACTCAAATGGAGTTGGTAAGCGAAAACTAGTCAATAACTTAATTAGATAAAAGTTCGTAAAACACGCAACCAAATGTTGATAACATCTCCGAATAAAATTGGTAAATTTAAGACATTAGTAAAGAAATAAATAAAAGTTAGTAAGAAATAAAAAATGTTGATAATTTAAAGTAAATTAAATCCATTAGATTTCCTTTTGGTGGTTCACTTTAGGTAAGTTGTGACATTTTCACTTCAATTTTATGCCATTTGTTGTTTCATGAAATCGATAAAGAATCAATCGAAGAAGAATTTGCTACAAGTTGCACGAGGGATACATTGCATTGAACCTCAGAATGTGACTCTCATTTAAGACACATTATTAAATTCCCACTCCTATAAAGTGGAAGGGTTAAGTCAATGTGGTAAATATACTTTTGAGGAAACTACTTGTTGACGAACTTTAATTCCGGAGGCTTCGCCCTTTTTTTGTTTTTCGAGATAATGGCTTTGAATAATTATCAAAATGCAAAAGTCAGAAAAATATTTTATATCTACTGGATCAACATGCAAATGCTCCATATGACTTTGTCTTCGCATGTGCATCAACACCGCGCATCAATGAGCTCTAATCTAGGATCCATTTCTGCTGAGGCGAAGACTTTTAGTCTTAGCTATTATGTTCGTAGATGAAAAATATTTTATATCTACTGGATAAATGTGACGTCCTGAAATTCAAGCCCTTTCGAGGGATGAATAAACGTGAATTTTGTCAATGTATTGTTGGTTGGTCTCACTCGAAACTGATCACTCCCAAGATACTGACCTTGAGAGAAAAGGCTAATGAGAACAGAACTCATGCGACTAAAGAACTTGATCTGGGAAAACAACTTGACTGTGAGATTTGCGTGGGGACGATCCTGTGGATATGCAAGTCGATTTCAGGAACGACTAGAAGTCAATTCGCAGACAAAGTATAATGAGACGACATGTGATTCCATTTACTGTTATCGAAATCGCGAACAACCCTATGTCAATTCTTAGTAATCGTGTACTTTGAAATAAGAATATATCCTCCGTAATTTCATGTAATCAAGGACGTTCATGTGTCGAGATGTCTTGAACGTGATTTGGTACGAATCGATTATGCGTGAATTCTCGAAACCGCCTGTTAGTCCGAGACGTACTAAAATGGCATTTGGATGAAATTGACATAACATGAGAATCTAATATTGGACTTCGAATTTTCAGGAACATCCAAGACAAACTTTTGGACGATGCTTCTTTAACAATCGACAGTGTCAGTTAAACCGAGTATTTGAAAAAGGGATTTATGGACCGAGGAAATGAGCCTACTAGGACGTGGGCCGAACTAGGCCAACGTGGGCCTCACACCCAAGGTGGCACGGCCACCATGGTAGGCCCAAGGCAAACAAGTGAGCCCATTGGACTTAACCTAACGATTTTAACCCTTTCGAGCCCGTTGTCTAACCTTGAGCTATTTCAAGCCCAACCAATTCTCGAGCCTATTCCTATTCATTTTCTAGCTCGTTTCTTAGGCCCGCCCTTCATTTTCAGTCCAAGGGTAGATTGAAAAATGTGCAAGGTGAAAATGACTATTTTGCCCTTAGATATTTTGAGGAAAAGACAAAACAAGAGAGAGAAGATGATGTCACTTGCTTGGAGAGTTGAAACAAGCATTAAATGGTCTTAATGAGGAGTGCAATCAACCCGCACTTCACTCTCTCTCCTCCTCTTCAGCCAAGCCAAACCACACACTCTCTCTCCCTTGTTTCCCTTCCCTTCCCTTCCTTCTTCTCCTTCAGACCTTCCTCCAAAAACCTGAGTTGTTCATGACTTTCCTATGCTAATCACCACCTGTGCCACCCACCACCATGCTTAGGAGGTCCAATCCGTGTCCCCTACGATGGCCGCTCACCGGACGAAGCTGC
Source organism: Corymbia maculata (assembly GCA_014182735.1). Taxonomy (NCBI): domain Eukaryota; kingdom Viridiplantae; phylum Streptophyta; class Magnoliopsida; order Myrtales; family Myrtaceae; genus Corymbia; species Corymbia maculata. The sequence continues at coordinate 25,785,152 of CM024691.1, forward strand.
CGACCGGAAGTCACCGCCTCCCTGTCCACCTGTCTCTATACTGCTCCACTCAGTTCAGCCATTTTCCTCCTGTTTCAACCCAAACACCTCTTAGCCTAACCACCAACCGATCCCCCTTGACCTCCTGGTACCGTCGATCGCCAGCCAACCACTCGCTGAAGCTACGATCAGCCTAGCCAACTCCTTTTCCGCCTATGCAGTTCAGTTTTTTCGTTCGGTGAGAGGCAGAGTTTGTTTCTGTGTTTCAGCCTTGGGACCGCCTTGGATCATTGTGGTTGAGGTCCCCATGCGTCACCTTTGTCATCGCCACAGCATCCGTGTCTCCGGCCCACTTAACGAGTGAGTGTAGCCCTAATCCCTTGTTAGTGCCTAAACTTGCTTATGGTTGGTTTAGTTAGGGTTAATTCTAGTTTAGGAGGTTTAATTAAGTTATTAGCCCTAAGATAGGTAGTTAGATAGATGGTTAGGATTAGTTTAGGAAAATCTTGCTTTATGTTGCTTAATTGTGGTTTATGTTTAATTAAGCATGTTTAGCCTTAATTCATTGATTGCTTGTTTTAATTAATATTTTTAATGATTTTTGAATTTAATTTATTAATTATTGAATTTTGGATTTTACTTGTTCGGGCGATACTGTTCACACGCATTGTTCATCTGGAAGTGAAAAATGGCATAATTTCATGTGCTTTGATTTTATGATATGAATTTGGATGTGTAATTGCATAGACATCCACATGAATCATGTGGTTTTCGTAAAAATGGGAAAAATGATTTGTCTAAGGGACACCGAAATGGACCGCTTTTATGAGAAAGGATTTGAGGTTATATTTGCAAGCATGTGTGCATTGGCTAACACTCAAAGATAAAAAGTGGATTGGGGTGGTATGCTTGCGTGATCACTAAGTTGAATCCGCCGCCTCAACCATAGTTCGAGGGGTGATAGTCTGACTTGTTGGAAACCCGGCAAGGGTCCGGATGCAGAGTCGCAGTAGAGGCTAGACCCATACTCCTTCGGGGATGCCGTCTTGGAAGAGAACCTTCAACATCGCCACACCTCATGGGGGAGGGCGATACCTAGTTATGCCAATAGACACTGGCGGGGGATCGGTTGTAGCCCTGAGGGGCAGTAATAATCGGAACACGTGTGAATGCAAGAGCGTATGAGAAACATGGCATCATTAGTTCCAATTATGCATGAGTTGATCACATTGTTTATGGCACGCATGAATTGATGACGTGCAAGGTGTGGCAATGGTCATGTGAGATCGCCTGTGACGCGATTCGCATGTGATTGATGAATTGCATCATCTAAGGCCATGTGCATTGCTGGTATCGTGTGAAGTTTAACGTGCAAGGTATGGCATACCGAGTAAGGTTGCATGCGAACTGACTATTTGATTGTTGGTTGACCCTGTCTGTTGTTTGGTTGCTGATTGTTGGTTGTTAGTTGTTCGGTTGTTTAAGGGGTGGTTTTGGAGAAATACCCTGGGTTCAGTTGGTATACTAACTGGGGCTTAGGGTGAGACTCATTGAGATTTTATTTCACCGATTATTGTATAACCATTTTAAGCCCTTAGAATGGCACACTCGTCGGTGCGATTCAGGATCCCAAAGGACTGGGAGACCGTCGTGACGCACCACCGCTTCCTGGGTCGAGTGCATTTGTACAAGAAGTATCTCTCCACCATTTGGGTGGACGAGGGACCAAGGCAATGGATACCCCTTGGTTCCTGGCGTGGTACATTAGGGAGGACAATCTATTGATTAGTTCTCTACATGGCCTTGACAAGCCGCCCGGTAGGGGCCCCCAAGACGCCGACTGGGATCTCATGGAGCTAAACCCTCTTGACGGCATAGTGGAGAATCCTACCCCCACTTCACCGGTGAGACCCGAACACCTCCAACTACGACCCAACAGAACCTGAGTTTGATGGGTCTGAGTGATGGTGGTGTAGAACCCAATGGTTCTTTTTATATAGATAGATTAACCCAGCCTAGTTTGTTTTTGGTCTGGCTTAGAGGATGGATCTGACCCCTTTGTTGGGCTTGTAAATTGAAAACAATCATCCGTTGGTTAATCTAATAAAGATGTAATGCGTAGTTGTTGTTGTTCTTGTTGTTTATCCCTCTATTCCTGCTTGACTATTTGATTATCTGTTTGACTAGGGATAGTTTGCCTTCCACTTATGTATAATGAAAGATAAAATGAATGGTTATCAACGAGTCCTGGGATGTCGCTTTCAATTGACCAAGGGAATGGGTTGTTGCGTGCTTGGGGCTTAGGGCGTGACAATAAACACTGAAGAAGTTACTTGTATACAACTAAGTCATATGTTATGAAACTTTAGTAACACAAAAGAACTTTGGTAGACAACAAGAAAAATTAGTGAATTAGATAAAAGTTAGTTGTAACTCAAATTAGAAATAGCAACTCGAAATTCATTAGCAACTTGATTGAAGAAAAATTGGTAAGTCATTCAAATGAAGGTTGCCAATTTCACAAAATAATTGGTAAATTTAAGGCATTGATTAGTAAGAAATCTAAACAAAAGTTTGTAAAAAAGAAGTTGTTTTTGCCATAGTAACAAAAAAATTAATAGATATTGGTAACTATAACGAATAAAAGTTGATAGTTGTTGACACCTAAATTTTGGCTACTCATTTAATTATTTATTAATTGCATTGGAAAATTATGGATTAATTTCTAACCCCTTAACAAAAAAATCCTTTTCATTAAAATCGCATCGCATATAAACATTAGGAGCATTTGCATCACTAGTTTTAAAATTTATCAAGAAAAATTTTATAAAAGAATTAATTAAAAAATAAAAATAAAACGTGGGTCCGGGCCAGGGCTGGGCCTGCCCGGCCCCTTTCTCTTCTTTTTTCCCTTCCCCGCGCCGGCCTAGCCCGTTTTTCCTCTTTCTCGATCCAGCCCGCTTGGTTTTCTCTTCTTCCTCCCTTCTTCTTCTCATGCGGCAACGGCCACCTGCAGAAGAAGAATTAAAAAAGGGAAGCAAGTTGCAACATGGGCAAAAGATGGAGAAGGTCACACGGCAGAGGTTAGGTTGGCGAAGTCAGATGGTAGAGGGAGGTCAGACGGCAGCAGCATGTTGCCGAGGATAAGGGCGGTGCAGGACAGAACAGAAAGGGAGGGAGAAAACAAAAGAGAGAGCCGAGTGAAAGGAGGAGGAGGTGAAGAAACCAGATCTAAGGGAGAGAGGACTCCGGGAGAGAAAGAGAGAAAGAGAGATCGAGAGACCAAGAGAGGTGAACAAAAGAAAGGAAAAAACTATGGCAGAGAGAGCAAAAAGAGAGAGCTCGAGAGAGATAGACCGAGGGACCCAGAGAACAAAAGAAAAAGAGACTGAGCAGAAAGAGAGAGCTCGAGAGGGAGAGTGAGCGGTAAGAGGGGCAGCTTCTTCAGGAGATTCGAGAGAGAAAAAACGGGAGAAGAGAGTTGCGGGTGAGAACGAGGAAAGAAGGTCAGAGGGAGAAACCGCCGGCCACCGTTCTCCAGTCGCGACCGACGACCCGCAGCGACACCTCCTTTCCGGTGCCAAAGCTCCGGTAAGTCCTAGCCCTCATCTTTTGCGTTGTTCTTCGGGTACGTCGGGCCGGAGTTCGCAGCCACAAACTCTAGCCCCCATCTGTCCTTTTTGGATTGTTATTCGGTCCTGACTCATTGACGAGAATGCTGGCCTCGGTCTCGTGTCCCGGTTGAGCCGGAAACCTTAGGATTCGGTAGCGCACCCCAACTGTTTGACAAAATGCCTCAGAGAGATCCGAAAATTCAATCCGTGTTTTAACTTGGGATCGATCCGTGTTTGTGTCCATGGCTGCTGAATCATGCTTGCTGCTTGTATAGTTATTGTGTTTTGGCATGGTTTTCGCGAAATAATCGCGCGTCGTCAGGAGAGCGAGGGTTTTCTTTGTTCCGGTGAACGGATTATCAGTCGCCGGAATAGGTGGCCGGATTTAGTCGACGCCAGTCGGAGTGAGTGACTAATGCATAGGGGCGGTTCAGCAATTGCAGGAAGAAGTATGGTTCAGTAAAAATAAAAATAAAGAAAAGAAAGAAAGAAGAAGTTGCAGAAGAGAAAATGGGGAAGCGTCGGGCGTGCATGGGGTTGCATGGGGAGAAGAAATCTGCAGGGAAGAAGACCAAAAGAACAAAAAATAGAATAAAAAATAAAAAGAAAAGAACAAAAAGAAAGATTAAAGAAAAATAAAAAAAGGGCAAAAAAACAAGAAAGGCCAAAAATAAGATAGGGGCCAAGAAGAGGGGCTTCGCTGCGGGCCTTCTTCCGTTGGGCCGAATCAGTCACGGACCGGTTCTTTTCTTTAGCAAGGCTAGGAAAAAAAAAAAAAAAAAATTGGGCTTTCTTCTAAAAATCCGCGTGGGTTTTTTTTTAGTGGGCTTGAGGTCGGCCCGGTTCCTTCAGCCCAACCCGGGCCGACAGGACCTGAACCGGGTCAGCGGGGGCCGGGTCTCCTGACCCGGTCCGAATCATGTTTTTTAATAATAAACAAAATACAAAAAAAATCAAAATTCAGAAAATAAAAAAAATTAAAGATATTAAAAAATATCAAAAATTCGAAATCTCAGAAAATTCATGGAAAATTCAGAAACATGAAAATTTACAAAAAATTTCGAAAAAAAAAAAAAAAAAAAAAAAAAAAAAAAAAAAAATTAAAATATTGAAAATTCCAAAAAAAAAGTTTAGAAATCCCAAAAATTCCAAGAGTGTTTTAGAGTACTCTAAAAAGCTCTAAAATAATTCTTGGACAACTTTCTTTAATAAAAATGTCGAAAATCATCGCCTTAAAGATCGTCTTAAAATCAACAAACCATCACTCCGCTTCACCTTAGGATTTTAACTATCTTCGAATACAATCGCCCTTGATTGCACACTTTTGATGCGATGGTTATGGTCTCTCCATTACTTTAATTAGGATTTTTATTTATTTATCTCTTAATACTAGGTATTTATTTTCCCTTGCAATCTATTTAATGTTTTCTTTAATTGCTAATTGTTATTTTAATGATTGCGCACCCGCATGATCACCTCACATGTTAGTGGTTAAATCTAAAATCAATCCAAACTACCTGACAAAAGTATTTTTGAATTGAACAAGATTAGGTACCGAAATGGCACTAATTGGCTAATTAGTGTAATCAAGTCCCTGACCCTAGATTCTCTAGTTGCGTAGAAAGTGAGGCACACTCCCATGCCTCTCTTGGTTTCTAGCCGACCCCAATAGGCTAGTGGCGACTCCTCATTTAAAGATTTTCATGAATACCTAATGTCACGCGAGGTATGGGCTTGGGAGAGCCTATGTCTAATGAGGGTCCTGGACCCACCCTTTGGACAATACCCCTAAACCTATTTATCTATTTCTCTCCCTCAAGATGAGAAAAAATAGGTCGCGACAATAGTGCAAAACTTCTTGTTAAATTAATCGGAGAAAAGTCAACAATCACTCACTTTAAATAAGGATTGTAATTTTCCAAAAGAGATTGTAAATCTAACCTATTGGAAAGGAAGATACATAATGTGGGTAACTCAGTAGAGTAGTTAGTAAAATTAAAGAAATAAAAATAGACGTTGATAACTTAAATAGAGTTGGTAAACGAAAACTAGTTGATAACTTAAATAGATAAAAGTTGGTATAACACACAACTAAATGTTGATAATTTTTTATAATAAAATTGGTAAATTTAAGATATTAGTAAAGAAGTAAATAAAAGTCAGTAAGAAATAAGAAATGTTGACAATTTAAAGTAAACTAAATCCATTAGATTTCTTTTGATGATTCACTTCAGGTAAGATGTGACATTTTCACTTCAGTTTTATGCCATTCATTGCTTCATGAAAATGACAATGAATCAATCCACGAAGAATTTGCTACATTTTGCATGAGGGATACATTGCATTGAAGGTCAGAATGTGACTCTCATTTAAAAAAATTATTAAATTCCCACTCCTATAAAATGGAAGGGCTAAGCCAATGTGGTAAATATACTTTTGAGGCAACTACGTGTTGCCAAACTTTGGTTCCTCAGGCTTCGCCCCTTTTTTTTCGAGATAATGGCTTCAAATAATTATCAAAATGCAAAAGTCAGAAAAATCTTCAAACTTCAGTGCATGGTTTGCAAAGAGTTGAACATTATTAACCCAAATACGACATTAAAAAATATGACGACTTCCACAATCACGACTTCCACAATCACGATCAGTACCGAAATACTAAGCTCCACAATCCTTGTCAAATGCGAAATTTGATAATTGATTCAGCCTCGTTTCGAGTTATATTTTGGCCCACATTTGCCGAAACCCCATGGTTCATCTTCAGTGATCCAAATGTTGATAGAACTTCCTCAGCGTATTGCTGTGTTTGTATGAGCGCGTTTCACGTTTTCTTTTGTCATTTTGTGCCTCCTTTCGCTTGCATTTGTTGACAGACAAGGACACTCTTGGGTCACACAAAACACTCATTCCAAGACTATCATTCTCATGAACAATAAATGCAAGTGCAGCTATATTTCTTCAAAATTTCAAAATCAAGGCTGACCTTTTTAACCTTTCGATAAGAGGTGCTCTAATGTTTCTAGTCAATGTGAGAGCTAGTATTTTGGGGAAGAAATCGATGGTAAAGAGGTGATTTTTGGCAATTCGCTCCCTCGAAATAGTTTTCCTCTCAACGGTGCATTTTTCCCACCTGGACGTGCAAGGGAACCCGAAAAAATCATAGCTGGATAGATATAATCGAATAGTTTTTGGAGAAAATCTAAATATAAAAGTCGAGTTCCACGTTTCAAAGTTCAATTAATTATCTTTGCTGCATGTCTATCTAACAATATACAAAATTAAATATTCCAAGGACCCTATATTTTATTTCTAAATGCGCATGAAAAAGCTTTTGTAATTTATTTTCACTTCGATTTTATGCCTTTCGCTGCTTCATGAAATCAACAGCATCGAAGAAGAATTTTCCAACATTTCATTTGAGGTACATTGCATTAATGGTCATAACGTGAATCTTGTTTAAGACACTATAAATGTTCCAATCCCGTAAAATGGAAATTTAACGCTCCATGATAAATATACTTTTCAGGAAATTACATGTAGCCGAACTTTAATTCCTTACACTTGTCCCCTTTTCTTTTAGGGATAATGATGTCTAAAAATTATCAACTTTCAAAAGTTGAAAATTTTTCTAACTTAAGTGGTCTACAAAGAGTTGAACATTGTAAGCCTAAACACAACATTCAAAAGTACGATGAAATCCTTACGGAGACACTTTGCTAGACAATGTTTTCCAAATGCTAAATCTGATAATTAATTCAGCCTCGTTTCAAGTTATATTTTGGCCCACATTTGATGTCACCTCATGGATCATCTTCAGTGATACAAATGGGGATGGAGCTTCCTAAGCTTATTAGCTGTGTCTTTATGTGCGTGTTACACGTTCTCTTTGTCATCTTGCACCACCTTTCGTTCGCATTTGTGGACAGACAAGGACACCCATCAAAATGGGCATTGGTCGACAGACAAGGACTACCATTAAAATGGGGTCAAATAGCTAGATAATTTGGTGGCATTAAAAGTCAAGCTTTAAGGAGACCAATGTGACTGACCACCTACGTTGTCTCCCTTTCAACATGCCAATGCTCCATGTGACTTTGTCTCTCCATGTGACTGACCATCTAGGAGCTTCCTAAGCTTATTAGCTGTCTTTATGTGCGTGTTCCACGTTCTCATTGTCATTTTACGCCTACTTTCGTTTGCTTTTGTGGTCAAACAAGGACTCCCATCAAAATGGGCATTCGACGACAGACAAGGACTCCCATTAAAATGGGGTCGAATAGCTAGATAATTTGGTGGCATTAAAAGTCAAGCTTTAAGGGGTCCAACGTGACTAACCACCTACATTGTCTCCTTTTCAACATGCAAATGCTCCATGTGACTTTGTCTCTCCATGTGACTTGACCATCTAAAAGCTTCGTAAGCTTATTAGCTGTGTCTTTATGAGCGTGTTACACGTTCTCTTTGTCATTTTGTGCCTCCTTTCGTTCGCATTTGTTGACAGACAAGGACACCCATCAAAATGGGCATTGGTCGACAGACAAGGAGTCCCATTAAAATGGGGTCGAATAGCTAGATAATTTGGTGGCATTAAAAGTCAAGCTTTAAGGGGTCCAATGTGACTGACCACCTACGTTGTCTCCTTTTCAACATGCAAAAGCTCCATGTGACTTGTCTCTCCATGTGACTGACCATCTAGGAGCTTCCTAACCTTATTAGCCATGTCTTTATGTGCGTGTTACACGTTCTCTTTGTCATTTTGCGCCTCCTTTCGTTCACATTTGTGGACAGACAAGGACTCCCATCAACATGGGCATTGGTCGACAAACAAGGAGTCCCATTAAAATGGGGTCGAATAGCTAGATAATTTGGTGGCATTAAAAGTCAAGCTTTAAGGGGTCCAATGTGACTGACCACCTACGTTGTCTCCTTTTCAACATGCAAAAGCTCCATGTGACTGACCATCTAGGAGCTTCCTAAGCTTATTAGCCATGTCTTTATGTGCGTGTTACACGTTCTCTTTGTCATTTTGCGCCTCCTTTCGTTCGCATTTGTGGATAGACAAGGACTCCCATCAAAATGCGCATTGGACGACAGACAATGACTCCCATTAAAATGGGGTCGAATAGCTAGATAATTTGGTGGCATTAAAAGTCAAGCTTTAAGGGGTCCAATGTGACTGACACCTACGTCGTCTCCTTTTCAACATGCAAATGCTCCATGTGACTTTGTCTCTCCATGTGACTGACCATCTAAGAGCTTCGTAAGCTTATTAGCTGTGTCTTTATGTGCGTGTTACACGTTCTCTTTGTCATTTTGCGCCTCCTTTCGTTCGCATTTGTTGACAGACAAGGACACCCATCAAAATGGGCATTGGTCGACAGACAAGGACTCCCATTAAAATGGGGTCGAATAGCTAGATAATTTGGTGGCATTAAAAGTCAAGCTCTAAGGGGTCCAATGTGATTGACACCTACGTCGTCTCCTTTTCAACATGCAAATGCTCCATGTGACTGACCATCTAGGAGCTTCCTAAGCTTATTAGCTGTGTCTTTATGTGCGTGTTACACGTTCTCTTTGTCATTTTGCGCCTCCTTTTGTTATAATTTGTTGATAGACAAGGATACCCATCAAAATGGGCATTGGTCGACAGACAAGGAGTCCCATTAAAATGGGGTCGAATAGCTAGATAATTTTGTGGCATTAAAAGTCAAGCTTTAAGGGGTCCAATGTGACTCACCACCTACGTTGTCTCCTTTTCAACATGCAAATGCTCCATGTGACTTTGTCTCTCCATGTGACTGACCATCTAGGAGCTTCCTAAGCTTATTAGCTGTGTCTTTATGTGCGTGTTACACGTTCTCTTTGTCATTTTGCGCCTCCTTTCGTTCACATTTGTGGACAGACAAGGACACCCATCAAAATGGGCATTGGTCGACAGACAAGGAGTCCCATTAAAATGGGGTCGAATAGCTAGATAATTTGGTGGCATTAAAAGTCAAGCTTTAAAGGGTCCAATGTGACTGACCACCTACGCCGTCTCCTTTTCAACATGCAAATGCTCCATGTGACTGACCATCTAGGAGCTTCCTAAGCTTATTAGCTGTGTCTTTATGTGCGTGTTACACGTTCTCTTTGTCATTTTGCGCCTCCTTTTGTTCACATTTGTTGATAGACAAGGACACCCATCAAAATGGGCATTGGTCGACAGACAAGGAGTCCCATTAAAATGGGGTTGAATAGCTAGATAATTTGGTGGCATTAAAAGTCAAGCTTTAAGGGGTCCAATGTGACTCACCACCTACGTTGTCTCCTTTTCAACATGCAAATGCTCCATGTGACTTTGTCTCTCCATGTGACTGACCATCTAGGAGCTTCCTAAGCTTATTAGCTGTGTCTTTATGTGCGTGTTACACGTTCTCTTTGTCATTTTGCGCCTCCTTTCGTTCCCATTTGTGGACAGACGAGGACTCCCATCAAAATGGGCATTGGACGACAGACAATGACTCCCATTAAAATGGGGTCGAATAGCTAGATAATTTGGTGGCATTAAAAGTCAAGCTTTAAGGGGTCCAATGTGACTGACACCTACGTCGTCTCCTTTTCAACATGCAAATGCTCCATGTGACTTTGTCTCTCCATGTGACTGACCATCTAAGAGCTTCGTAAGCTTATTAGCTGTGTCTTTATGTGCGTGTTACACGTTCTCTTTGTCATTTTGCGCCTCCTTTCGTTCGCATTTGTTGACAGACAATGACACCCATCAAAATGGGCATTGGTCGACAGACAAGGACTCCCATTAAAATGGGGTCGAATAGCTAGATAATTTGGTGGCATTAAAAGTCAAGCTCTAAGGGGTCCAATGTGACTGACACCTACGTCGTCTCCTTTTCAACATGCAAATGCTCCATGTGACTGACCATCTAGGAGCTTCCTAAGCTTATTAGCTGTGTCTTTATGTGCGTGTTACACGTTCTCTTTGTCATTTTGCGCCTCCTTTTGTTCACATTTGTTGATAGACAAGGACACCCATCAAAATGGGCATTGGTCGACAGACAATGACTCCCATTAAAATGGGGTCGAATAGCTAGATAATTTGGTGGCATTAAAAGTCAAGCTTTAAAGGGTCCAATGTGACTGACCACCTACGCCGTCTCCTTTTCAACATGCAAATGCTCCATGTGACTGACCATCTAGGAGCTTCCTAAGCTTATTAGCTGTGTCTTTATGTGCGTGTTACACGTTCTCTTTGTCATTTTGCGCCTCCTTTCGTTCACATTTGTGGACAAACAAGGACAGCCATCAACATGGGCATTGGTCGACAAACAAGGAGTCCCATTAAAATGGGGTCGAATAGCTAGATAATTTGGTGGCATTAAAAGTCAAGCTTTAAGGGGTCTAATGTGACTGACCACCTACGTTGTCTCCTTTTCAACATGCAAATGCTCCATGTGACTTTGTCTCTCCATGTGACTGACCATCTAGGAGCTTCCTAAGCTTATTAGCTGTGTCTTTATGTGCGTGTTACACGTTCTCTTTGTCATTTTGCGCCTCCTTTCGTTCCCATTTGTGGACAGACGAGGACTCCCATCAAAATGGGCATTGGACGACAGACAATGACTCCCATTAAAATGGGGTCGAATAGCTAGATAATTTGGTGGCATTAAAAGTCAAGCTTTAAGGGGTCCAATGTGACTGACACCTACGTCGTCTCCTTTTCAACATGCAAATGCTCCATGTGACTTTGTCTCTCCATGTGACTGACCATCTAAGAGCTTCGTAAGCTTATTAGCTGTGTCTTTATGTGCGTGTTACACGTTCTCTTTGTCATTTTGCGCCTCCTTTCGTTCGCATTTGTTGACAGACAATGACACCCATCAAAATGGGCATTGGTCGACAGACAAGGACTCCCATTAAAATGGGGTCGAATAGCTAGATAATTTGGTGGCATTAAAAGTCAAGCTCTAAGGGGTCCAATGTGACTGACACCTACGTCGTCTCCTTTTCAACATGCAAATGCTCCATGTGACTGACCATCTAGGAGCTTCCTAAGCTTATTAGCTGTGTCTTTATGTGCGTGTTACACGTTCTCTTTGTCATTTTGCGCCTCCTTTTGTTCACATTTGTTGATAGACAAGGACACCCATCAAAATGGGCATTGGTCGACAGACAATGACTCCCATTAAAATGGGGTCGAATAGCTAGATAATTTGGTGGCATTAAAAGTCAAGCTTTAAAGGGTCCAATGTGACTGACCACCTACGCCGTCTCCTTTTCAACATGCAAATGCTCCATGTGACTGACCATCTAGGAGCTTCCTAAGCTTATTAGCTGTGTCTTTATGTGCGTGTTACACGTTCTCTTTGTCATTTTGCGCCTCCTTTCGTTCACATTTGTGGACAAACAAGGACAGCCATCAACATGGGCATTGGTCGACAAACAAGGAGTCCCATTAAAATGGGGTCGAATAGCTAGATAATTTGGTGGCATTAAAAGTCAAGCTTTAAGGGGTCTAATGTGACTGACCACCTACGTTGTCTCCTTTTCAACATGCAAAAGCTCCTTGTGACTTTGTCTCTCCATGTGACTGACCATCTAGGAGCTTCCTAAGCTTGTTAGCCGTGTCTTTATGTGCGTGTTACACGTTCTCTTTGTCATTTTGCGCCTCCTTTCGTTCGCATTTGTGGACAGACAAGGACTCCCATCAAAATGCGCATTGGACGACAGACAATGACTCCCATTAAAATAGGGTCGAATAGCTAGATAATTTGGTGGCATTAAAAGTCAAGCTCTAAGGGGTCCAATGTGACTGACACCTACGTCGTCTCCTTTTCAACATGAAAATGCTCCATGTGACTTTGTCTCTCCATGTGACTGACCATGTAGGAGCTTCCTAAGCTTATTAGATGTGTCTTTATGTGCGTGTTACACGTTCTCTTTGTCATTTTGCGCCTCCTTTGGTTCGCATTTGTTAACAGACAAGGACACCGATCAAAATGGGCATTGGTCGATAGACAAGGACTGCCATTAAAATGGGGTCGAATAGCTAGATAATTTGGTGGCATTAAAAGTCAAGCTTTAAGGGGTCCAATGTGACTCACCACCAACGTTGTCTCCTTTTCAACATGCAAATGCTCCATGTGACTTTGTCTCTCCATGTGATTGACCATCTAGGAGCTTCGTAAGCTTATTAGCTGTGTCTTTATGTGCATGTTACACGTTCTCTTTGTCATTTTGCGCCTCCTTTCGTTCGCATTTGTGGACGGACGAGGACTCCCATCAAAATGGGCATTGGACGACAGACAAGGACTCCCATTAAAATGGGGTCGAATAGCTAGATAATTTGGTGGCATTAAAAGTCAAGCTTTAAGGCATCCAATGTGACTGACCACCTACGTCGTCTCCTTTTCAACATGCAAATGCTCCATGTGACTGACCATCTAGGAGCTTCCTAAGCTTATTAGCTGTGTCTTTATGTGCGTGTTACACGTTCTCTTTGTCATTTTACGCCTCCTGTAGACAAGGACTCCCATTAAAATGGGGTCGAATAGCCAGATAATTTGGTGGCATTAAAAGTCAAGCTTTAAGGGGTCCAATATGACTGACCACCTACGTCGTCTCCTTTTCAACATGCAAATGCTCCATGTGATTGACCATCTAGGAGCTTCCTAAGCTTATTAGCTGTGTCTTTATGTGCGTGTTACACGTTCTCTTTGTCATTTTGCGCCTCCTTTCGTTCACATTTGTGGACAAACAAGGACACCCATCAACATGGGCATTGGTCGATAGACAAGGACTCCCATTAAAATGGGGTCGAATAGCTAGATAATTTGGTGGCATTAAAAGTCAAGCTTTAAGGGGTTCAATGTGGCTGACCACCTACGTCGTCTCCTCTTCAACATGCAAATGCTCCATGTGACTTTGTCTCTCCATGTGACTGACCATCTAGGAGCTTCCTAAGCTTATTAGCTGTGTCTTTATGTGCGTGTTACATGTTCTCTTTGTCATTTTGCGCCTCCTTTCGTTCACATTTGTGGACAGACGAGGACTCCCATCAAAATGGGCATTGGTCAACAGACAAGGAGTCCCATTAAAATGGGGTCGAATTGCTAGATAATTTGGTGGCATTAAAAGTTAAGCTTTAAGGGGTCCAATGTGACTGACCACCTACGTTGTCTCCTTTTCAACATGCAAATGCTCCATGTGACTTTGTCTTCGCATGTGCATGAAAACGATGCATCTTTGAGCTCTAATCTAAGATCCATTTCTGCTGAGGCGAAGACTTTTAGCCTTAGCTACTATGTTTGTTGATGAAAAATATTTTATATCTACGTGGTAAACATTGAAGAAGTTACTTGTATATAAATAAGTCATATGTTATGAAACTTTAGTAACTCAAAGGACCTTTGGTAGACAATAAGAAAAATTAGTGAATTAGACAAAAGTTAGTTGTAATTCAAATTAGAATTAGCAACTCAAAATTCATTGGCAACTTGATTGAAGAAAAGTTGGCAAGTCACTCAAATGAAGGTTGCTAATTTCACAAAATAATTGGTAAATTTAAGGCGTTGATCGGTGAGAAATCTATATAAAAGTTGGTCAAAAAGAATTTTTTTCACCATAGTAATAAAAAAAATTAATAGATAATGGTAACTATGAAGACTAAAAGTTGATATTGCAAAACTTCTTGTTAGATTAATAGTAGAAAAGTCAACAATACCTCACTTTAAATAAGGATGTTAATTTTCCAGAAGAGATTGTAAATTTAACCTATTGGAAAGCAAGACAAATAATGTAAGTAACTCAGTAGAATAGTTAGTAAACTTAAAAAAATAAAGATAATGGTAACTTAAATTGATTGGTAAGCGAAATCTAGTCGATGACTTAATCAGATAAAAATATGTAGAAAATACAACTGAATGTCGATACTTTCTCAAAATAAAATTGGTAAATTTAAGACATCTATAAAGAAGTAAATAAAGTCACTAAGAAAAAAGAAATGTTGATAATTTAAAGTAAACTAAATCCATTCGATTTCTCTTGGTAGTTCACTTCCAGCAAGTTGTGACATTTTCACTTCAATTTTATGCCATTCGTTGCTTCATGAAAATGACAATGAATCAATCCACGAAGAATTTGCTACATTTTGCATGAGGGATACATTGCATTGAAGGTCAGAATGTGACTCTCATTTAAGACACATTATTAAATTCCCACTCCTATAAAGTGGAAGGGTTAAGTCAACTACGTGTTGCCAAACTTTAGGTCCGTAGGCGTCGCCCTTTTTATTCGAGATAATGGCTTCAAATAATTATCAAAATGCAAAAGTCAGAAAAATCTTCAAATTTGAGTGCACGGTTTGCAAAGAGTTGAACATTACTAACCCAAATACGACATTCAAAAATATGATGACTTCCACAATGACGATTAGTACCGAAATAATAAGCTTTACAATCCTTTTTAAATGCAAAATTTGATTATTAATTCAACCTCGTTTCGATTTATATTTTCATCTTCAGTGATCCAAATGTTGATAGAACTTCCTCAGCGTATTGCTGTGTTCGTATGTGCGCGTTTCACGTTCTCTTCATCATTTTGTGCCTCCTTTCGTTTGCATTTGTTGACAGACAAGGGCATTCTTGGGTCACGCAACGCTCAACCCAAGACTATCATTCTCATGAACAATAAATGCAAGTGCAGCTATATTTCTTGAAAATGTCAAAATCAAGGCTGACCTTTTTAACAGTCCGATAAGAGGTGCTCTAATGTTTCTACGTCGATGTGAGAGACAGTATTTTGGGGAAGAAATCGATAGTAAAGAGGTGATTTTTGGCAATTCGCTCCCTCGAAATAGTTTTCCTCTGAACGGTGCATTTTTCCCACTTGGACGTGCAAGCGAACCTGAAAAAATCATAGGTGGATCGATATAATCGAATAGTTTTTGGAGAAAATCTAAATATGCAAGTTGATTTCCACGTTTTAATGTTCAACTAATAATATTTGCTGCATGTCTATCTAACAATATACAAAATTAAACATTCAATGGACGCTATATTTTATTTCTAAATGCGCATGAAAAAGCTTTCGTAATTCATTTTCACTTCGATTTTATACCATTCGCTGCTTCATGAAATCAACAGCATCATAGAAGAATTTTGCAACATTTCATTTGAGGTACATTGCATTAATGGTCATAATGTGACTCTTGTTTAAGACACTATAAATTTTCCAATCCCGTAAAATGGAAATTTAACTCTCCACGATAAATATACTTTTGAGGAAATTACATGTAGCCGAACTTTAATTCCTTACACTTGTGCCCTTTTCTTTTTGGGATAATGATGTCTAAAAATTATCAACTTTCAAAAGTTGAAAATTTTTCTAACTTAAGTGGTCTACAAAGAGTTGAACATTGTAAGCCCAAACACAACATTCAAAAGTACGACGAAATCCTTAAGGAGAGACTTTGCTAGACAATGTTTTCCAAATGCCAAATATGATAATTAATTCAGCCTTGTTTCAAGTTATATTTTGGTCCACATTTGGTTTCACCTCATGGTTCACCTTCAGTGATACAAATGGGGATGGAGCTTCCTAAGCTTATTAGCTATGTCTTTATGTGCGTGTTATACGTTCTCTTTGTCATTTTGCACCTCCTTTCGTTTGCATTTGTGGACAGACAAGGACTCCCATCAAAATGGGCATTGGTCGACAAATCAAGACTCCCATTAAAATGGGGTCGAATAGCTAGATAATTTGGTGGCA
Organism: Corymbia maculata; assembly: GCA_014182735.1. Classification (NCBI taxonomy): domain Eukaryota; kingdom Viridiplantae; phylum Streptophyta; class Magnoliopsida; order Myrtales; family Myrtaceae; genus Corymbia; species Corymbia maculata. The sequence goes on from CM024691.1 coordinate 25,801,507, forward strand.
TTAAAAGTCAAGCTTTAAGGGGACCAATGTGACTAACCACCTATGTCGTCTCCTTTTCAACATGCAAATGCTCCATGTGACTTTGTCTCTCCATGTGACTGACCATCTAGGAGCTTCCTAAGCTTATTAGCTATGTCTTTATGTGCGTGTTACACGTTCTCTTTGTCATTTTGCGCCTCCTTTCGTTTGCATTTGTTGACAGACAAGGACTCCCATCAAAATGGGCACTAGTCGACAGACAAGGACTCCCATTAAATTGGGGTCGAATAGCTGGATAATTTGGTGGCATTAAAAGTCAAGCTTTAAGGGGTCCAATGTGACTGACCACCCTATGCTGTCTCCTTTTCAACATGCAAATGCTCCATGTGACTTTGTCTTCGCATGTGCATGAACACCGCGCATCTATGAGCTCTAATCTAGGATCCATTTCTGCTGAGGCGAAGACTTCTAGTCTTAGCTATTATGTTCGTAGATGAGAAATATTTTTATATCTACTGGATAAACACTGAAGAAGTTACTTGTATGCAAGAACAGGACTATCCAAATACGTAATGCTTAGTAAATCACTTTGCAAAATAAATTTATTGAGCTTAGTCATTGGTTGAGAAAGTACTCACAAGATGCAATACTTGTTAACAGGTTCGAGGTGGACATGGATCCCACCAATGAGTGCAATAATCAACACATCACCCTATGATTTCTCTTCTTGTCATTTCTTTTTGGTGACACTTTCATCACATTCTCAGTACTTATTTCTCTGCTTGATATAGATTTTTTTTTTTTTTTTTACCTTGGATTTTCTTTTATCTTGTTCTTGTATCCATTTCCTACTATCAATGAATTGTTGCAAGAATTTTTTATGCCTTTTCTCTTAAAATTTCATTATTTGGTAATGCATTTTTTCCTTCTTTTTCTTCTTTCCCTCTATTACTCCATGGGTAAAATATCCAGAAAGTTTATATTATAAAAAATTATCTTTCTCTAAATTTAGTTGTACACAATTTGGTAGCTCAAATAGTTGTTTTGGCCATTCATGTAATAGTTTGATATTTTATTTCCTTTTTTTTTTTCAAACTCACACAAATGGATAACTTCGTTTTTTGGATTTTCATTTTATTAACCTACACATTATAAATTTTGAAGTTCTCTACAAAGTTTCCAGACATGGCTTCTTAGTTTTTTTCTTCCCCTATATTTCATATATTAGTTTTTTAAAAATAGATTTCGAAGGAAAAAAATAGAAAAGGAAGAGGGTGGAGGACTGGTGTTACAGGAGTATTTAGCCTTGGAAGACACCTTTCCCAATTTTTGGTCTTGACTTCATGGAGAAATAAGGCATTTTTATATGACCTAATTTTGGGATTTTATTACTTTTAAGCTTTTAAAAGGTATAGAAGCTGTGCCACACAATACGAAGGCCACTAGTCAACTTCTCAATGGATTTCCACCATCTGCATCGAAATACTTATAGAATCATTATAGAAGGACTAAAAACCATCAATAAATAATATTGTAATACTCTGAACCGTATTCTAATAATATAGCCAAACTTTGATAAATGAATTACTGAATGTACATTCTTATTAACAAGTAGCTTCCACTTTTGATGCAGTTCCAAACAAAAAAAAAAAAACATATTGAAGAAGAGATTTGATTGATGATTATCAAAGATACAAGTAAAATTATTGAGCAGAAAACTTAATAATCTCATAAAAAAATGGATGATATTAAGTGTAACTTTTAAAAAATTGAATGATAGATGTAATCATTGCTATGGGTAAGGCTTCTCTTAACTTTAACTACCTAATTTATTGAGAAATATCAATCCTTATTTTAATCTTTGAATGTAATATCTAAGTTCTCTAGGAAACCACTAAGCAACTTAGGAGAATATGGTTCTTTAGCTTGTAATTAATTTTTAAAATCTCATTTGGAGATTAATTTCTTTTAGATAAGTTATTTTTTATTGACTTATGTATCTAAAAATGAATAAATAATTTAATCATGTTCTTAGTGAAATTGGTTTTGCCTTTTTTTTAAATGAAGCAACCTACTACATCAACAAAGAATAAATTAATTACGGACTCTCATATTCCACTTTATGAATTTATTTTTGACCAAATGGTCTTACTATTATTAATTTGCAATTGTATATAAGCAAGTAATACAAAAAGAAAAAAAAAAGATTTGGTCTAAGAATAAAAGAAAAAGAAAACAATTGGGATAAGTGTCAACTAAGAAGATGGCACATTTCAACTCCTTAGAGGCTCCCTTTCAATGCACCAAGATACTAATATTATATATTCCATTTGATCTATCACATCACAGTAAAACTCCCAGAATCATCCATAAAATGTGAAAATGTTTTTGTTTTTTTCATTGATTAATTTAGCTAAAAGGATAATGATGTAGAGGAATCGAGTTGGTGAAGGTGAGACTGTCTTCTCAATTTGCAGCCAAACCATCGAACCTAATTGAAGTGCAACGTTGGGTAGTGTCTTAATGAGATACAGGAGTGAGGAGTGCATTTGCATTGTTGACCTTGCGAATGCCAAAAATTTGCTTTGTTCCTTGTTTTCATTAGGGAACAGTTGTCACTACAATACCTCTTCTTTGATTGGCGTGATTGTATATGATTTGGCAAATGTTCAAGATAAGATTGTCGAATCAAAATGAGTTTTCACCGTCGATATGTCTAGCTTTTATATTCCATCAGAAGATATATATATGTGTGTGTGTGAGTTTTCACCGTCGATATGTCTAGCTTTTATATTCCATCGGAAGATATATCTTTGTGTGTGTGGTGGAATTTGATCTAAAGAAGAAACACATAAGAACTTGAGCATTCAAAAAGCTATTGATGAATATAGAAATATTGTGACCCATATAGATTCAAAGAGCTTTTTTTTTTATATATATTGAAAGATTCAAGGAGTTCAAGCAAATACAAGTAGGGGTGTCAATGGATTGGGTCAGGTCAGGTTTTGATGTTACCCAACCCGATCCCAATCGTAAAGGGTCATGCTTTGGCCCGACCTGACCCAACCCAACCCGAAACGCATTAGACCCAAACAAAAAAAAATTGGGTCAGGGCGGGTCGGGTTAGGCCAGAGTGTGACCCTTTACAACTTTGGTTTCAATTTCGTGTTTAGCTCAAAAACTTTAGAGGGTTGAGCAACGGATGAGGGCTAAAACATAGAGAGAGAGAGAGAGAGAGAGAGAGAGAGAGAGAGGATTGCTTCTTTTCTTTTGTTTATTTTATCCTACTTTACCATTTTCTCTCAACGGATGAGGGCCAAAACGTATGGGTGGTATCGGTGTCAAAAAGGCCCGACCCGATCCTAAACTTAGGGTATTTTCGGGTCGGATCAAAATCTTATCCGAGTATGGAGCTGGTATCGGAAAATACCCTAAGTTTAGGGTCAGGTCGGGCCGGGCCGGGCCGGGTCGGCTCTGCTTAAGCCTTGTTGACACCCCTAAATACAAGGATTTGCGTTTTCCATATGGTTGGTAAAGAGCATAAATATTATCATTAGAATATTTTGTTCATGAAGATCCGGTGAAATGGAGACAAAATTAAGAACAAATTTGCTTACGCTGCTAACGCAAGTTACATATAGAATTGAAATTTTGTGCAAGTGTCATTTCAATCCAAAACTTTTGAATTTTGCTAATGTAATCTTAAATGTTTGAGTAAAATTTCAAGATAGTCATTCATGTCAATTTTCCACCAAAAATGTTAATGTAATGGTCCAGTTATTACCAATCATCTTACATGGCATGGTTCACGGTCTAACAAAACGATCTTTGTTATTTTGAGTAATTTGATGAATTCTTCTTTTTCCCAGCCATCAATATTTTTCTGTTCTTTTCTTTCTTTTCCCTTTACTGTTGATCTTCTTTTTAATTGAAGCCAATTGTTCATCAATCCCGAATCAAAGCTCTCTTAGTATCGATTCACCATGACATCAAAGTCTCCCAATGAATTATAATATGTGAAATTTGACTAACAAGACATAATGGTCGAAAGTTCAGCTCAAAAGTTTTAAGTAAATAAATAAAAGAAGATCATATCATATAAAATCTAATTGCATTGGATATTTCAATGCTCTTGTTTTCTTGCTCTAAAACTCCACCGAATCCGCCCTGCACCATCTCCTTAATGCTCAGCGTGATTTTTCCTTCTTCCTTTTTAAGTCTACTCACGATCTCACCGCTCCATGCCCGGACTTTTCTTTTCTCTCACAGCCCCCATGGCAGTCATGTTCACGCGCTGATTGTTTTAACTAGAAAGTTGAACGGACAAGACCATCAAGCCCAATTGTGTCTTTTCACTTTCACAAGTTTGAAAATTCTAAAAAGCGGAACCTCAATAACTTAACAGCCTCACACGTGGAATAAAAAAAGCCGGTATTATATGGTTTTTGGGTCACGCGAGTTTATTTGACCCGTTGATCACGTTGGCCCCACGGCGTCTTTCCTACGGTCCCTCTGTTTTCCCCACCAAAGCATTTGATGGCTCCCTGAACTAACTTATGATAACTCGAAGAGTTCGACGCTCCTTCTCGAAACGAGGCAATTCACAGAATCGGTAAATGAGATTTTCCTCATCTTTTCTTGTCCTTTTTGTGTGTATAATTGCGATAGACTTATTAATATGTACTGCGACAGGTACTCTAATTCTTTGAAAGAAAATGGCAGATGAAGCGGCAAAAAAAGATGCATCAATCTCAGCTCATCTGGAAACTAATTGCCCAAGCAGCGGAAAGGAGGGAGGGCCTTCTCTCAACAGTTTAGCCCTCGCGAGAAAAGCATTCCCACAGGCCTACGTTTCATCCAACGAGATTGAGGAGTGGTGTCGCGCCGTATATAAAGGAGTGCTCCTAAAAAACAGCACACAGGCATAGTCCCACTTCTCTTTCAACTCCATTTATCTATCTATCTATCTATCTATTAGTACTAATTGCAAGATGTGTGGTCAGGTCATTCTGTCGATCGCATGGGGTCTTGAAGGACCTTTTATGTGATAAATTGAACCAATTTAGGAAGTAATTAAGTATACTACGCACAATATTCCAAAAGGAAATAGTGATTAGCAAGAATTTACATGATGAAATCGAATGCATAGATTTTATTCGATGATACTGTTTTGTTTCTTTAACTAGGAAAGGCATGTCTCACACATTTGTGTAATCAAAACAAAACTCTCATAATTATCTAGGAAGAAATTTTCATCTCACAGTGGATTTAACAGAAGTTTTGGGTCCATGAGAAGCTCCACAAGAACTGCTTCCTGGTCCTTCCCAAGGCATGTGACATTCTTTGGAGCGATGATGAAAGTCGCTGGAGTTGGATCACCCAGGAAGAAAAATGGTACATCTTTCACAAATTTGATCCATTACAAGGAAATTAGTACACTACTCCATGCGGCATCCGTATGTTATATCTGGTTGGCATGCGTTAGATCGCGATTTTGTAATAATTAAAATTCTCCCTGTTCAGTTTCCCCATGGCTGTCGACATATCTGTCCCCAAATCGAAGGAGTTACCCAGGCTCTTAATTCAGGGAAGATTCAAGACAAGAGCACTCTCTCCCAATACTACGTATGAGGTCGCATTCGTGGTCAAACTCGACAGAGTTGACACTGAATCTTGGGATAATGTGAAGCTCGAGCTAGAGCTGCCGGATGGGACCAAACAGACCGATAGGAAGAGTCTGACTGGGCAGCCTGTGGAGCAACGGATGAATCTCCGTGCCGGCGAGTTCGTGATGTGCCCAAAGACCGTGGGGACGATTAAATTCGCCCTCCAGGGGGGGTCCTATTCTACAAAGATGAGCCTCATCCTCGAGGGCGTTCTGATTCATCCCAAGGATGAAGCAAAGCAATAACCAATCTGATGCCGTGGAGGAAGAGGTCTTGTAGCTGGATCACATTATATCTATCTATCTATCTATTAGTACTAATTGCAAGATGTGTGGTCAGGTCATTCTGTCGATCGCATGGGGTCTTGAAGGACCTTTTATGTGATAAATTGAACCAATTTAGGAAGTAATTAAGTATACTGCGCACAATATTCCAAAAGGAAATAGTCGTTTGTGAGAATTTGCACGATGAATTCGAACACATAAATTTTGTTCGATGATGCCGTTTTGCTTCTTTAACCAGGAAAGGTACATCTCACACATTTGTGTAATAAGAACAAAACTCTCACAATCAATGATACTGATTATTTAGGGAGAAATTTTCACCTCATAGTGGATTTAACAGAAGTTTTGGGTCGATGAGAAGCTCCACAAGAACTGTTTCCTGCTCCTTCCCAAGGCATGTGACATCGCTGGGGGCGACGAAGAAAGTTGCTGGTATTGGATCACCGTGGAAGAAAACTGGTACCTTTTTCACAAATTTGATCCATTACAAGAAAATTAGTGCACTACACAATATGGCATCCGTATGTTATGTATCTAGTTGGTGTGCGTTAAGTTGCTATTTTATAAATACTAAAATTTTCCGAGTTCAGTTTCCCTTCGTTTCACAACATACGTGTCCCCGAATCGAAGAAGTTATCCAGGCTCTTAATTCAAGGAAGATTTGAGACAAGAGCGCTCTCTCCCAATACTACGTATGAGGTTGCATTCGTGGTCAAACTCAACCGAACTGACTCGGATACGCCTTCTAAGGTGGAGCTCGAGCTAGTCCTGCCGGATGGGACCAAACTGACCAACACGGAATGTCTGAGGAAGCGGCAGGAGGAATGGACAAATCTCCGTGCCGGCGAGTTCATGATGGGCCCAAAGACCGTCGGGACGATTTATTTTGCCCTCCAGGGGACGCTCGATCCTCAAAAGGAGGGCCTCATCCTCAAGGGCATTCTTATTCATCCCAAGGATTAAGCAAAGCATAACCAGTTTGATGCCATGGAGGAAGAGTTCTTGTAGCTAGATCACATTATCCTTAATCACAAAAGAGATTTTTATATATTCATTTAATGTGACATGAACACAGTGAGAGAAATCCGTATCCTTCAGTTCTTGGAGTAAGGAATTCCTGTTATGGGAATACAGAGGATCTCCATCTGTGTTGAAAATAATCTGAAGCATGGGATTTATCCTGATTTTAACTACATGTAATTACCATCTTGCTGTTTTTAATTTGAACCCATAGATTGACTCAACACAAGCAATAGCAATGTTGATTGGGGCTCATCCCTTTGCGAACCTATGCAGAGGTTTCTATCCATTTAAAAAATAGACAAAATTAACCGGGATGAAAAATAAAATGGGGCATCAATTGACTTGTGTGGATTCATTCTTATTTATTTATTGGCCATGTGTTAATTATCTTAACCAAGAATTAGTTTTAAGAGTATATATATTGATAAAAATATATTTCCTCTGTTATCCTTTTCCGCTTCTTCTTGTTCACGGGACGACGAGCTCCCTTTAATTGTTCTCGTTTTGTCGGCTGGAGGCCTGTTACTCAATCTGTTGAAGATAATTAAAATGGGTTGGGGGTCGGGAGATAGAGCTTGTCGGGCCCATCTATGACGGGAAAGGAATTTTCTTTTTCTTTTTTTGGGATTGCGATTTTCTATTTAGATTTTTTTTTTGACAAAAGTGCCCCAGCTTTGGTTGTTGGAAAAATCACTTGCTTAAATCAAATAAAGAAGACGATTTGCCTCCAGCTTGGGCATTGCTAGAGACAAACAACTCATCAATCCGTCGGAGAATGGAATTAGTAGATTTGTCCAAACAGATGCCGCATCATGATGTCATTCACCAATACTTCTCTTGCGAATTTAAACTTAAAATCATTATACTGCATTCCGAATTTCCTACTCTAACCTCTCCTCTAATTTGCAAATTTCGCTCATCACTATTCTTAAACGGTAAAATATTTAAATATTAAGTCACTCATTCATCTAATAAGTTAAATTCTTGAACAATTAATAAGAGGTCTCACAAAATTTCATAGACAATATTGATATGCAACAATAATTTATTAAACCGTCATGCTTTTTAATTCTTTAATTCAATTTCCATAAATCAACGACAAATGAAAATAACAAATTTCATCACAAACTTAGGCTGCGTATGGTAACCATTCTGTTTACGTTTCCTATTTCGGAATAGAAATCCATTTGGTAAAAAAATTTCATTTCTATTTTTGGAAAAATTTCTATTCCAAAAATAGATTTGAAACAAATCGAAACAAAAATTTTTTACTTTTCTATTTCTGGAATAGAAATCAAAAATTGTTTCTCTCTTTCTTACTTTTCACTTGAAGAAATTTTTTTCCTTTCGTCGCTCACCACCACCACCACCACCCTCGCCCACCGCCGGCCTCGGCCACCGCCGCCACCACCGGTTGCCGCCCGTCGCCATTGCCATTGCCGGCGAACGGCGATCCGCGACCAGCGGCGGTGGTGACCGGAGACCGGCGGCGGCAACTAGTGACTAGCGGACCAGCGACCGACGGCCGGCGGATCGGCGATAACGGACGGCGACCGGCGGACCGGCGACCGACAACCGACGCCGGTCACCGGTCCGCCCGTCACCGATCGCCGATCACCGGTCACCGTCCGCCGTCCGCCGCCGCCCAATCCCCGCTTCTCCCATTATCACCGTCACTTAGAAAAGTAAAATTTTTTTGATTATCAAACGAATTTCTATTCCAAGAGTAGAAATTTTTTGTCGTTATCAAACATGTTTTTTGACTCAGAAACTCATCCAGAAATAGAAATAGAAAAATCTATTTCTGTTCCAGAAATTATGTTATCATTCGCGTCCTAGTATTTGAAACTCCCAACTAATAAATCACAAATATGTCTAATCTGCAGGTCCTGTCTCCTCAATCCCCACTTATTCACCAGGGATTCACTATTATTTCTGCTGTTGCCGTTGGGCGGCGGGGAGATTTCTGGAAGCTGTCGGTGAGGCCGTAATGAGCCATGAGAAGCCAGACATGGGTTATGAGCTCGCTTCCCCCCCGCATGTGCTGCGCATGATCCCTCGCTTTGCACTTGTTTGCCCCGTACATCATTATCTCCACCCACACCTCGTTGATCGCCGACCACCTCCACCCACGCGGAAGGTCCTTCAGCTCCCACGCCAAATTCCTCGCGTTGATGAGCACGGACTTGACTTGGGACTTGACTTGGTCCTCCTCCGACTTGCTCTGGCGGATTTTGCCCATCACTCGGCCAAGCCACACGGTAAGAGCCTCTGCATTGTCAGGTGGTTTTTTAGACAAGTCAAAATACTGGCTGGGCTCTTTATAAATGTCTCGGAACCTGATACTTCCAAATCTGGCTGGCAACATCGAAGGACACATATATTGGACATATATCATGTACCGAGACAAGTGCAAACCCACCAAGGACTTCTCCTTCTCCTTATTGCTGTCCCCCCATCCGTAATCGAGGTAATAGCAGAGTTCTGTCGCTATGTGCCAGACTAGGATGCTCTCGTCGAATTCCAGCCCCTCGACGCTCCATTCCAACCAGCAACCCGTGTTTGCTCAACGCATGGATTCCCCTGTCTCTCATTTGGAAGTCTAGGCGTTCCTGCGCTTCCCTCGCTTCCATCTCTTTGATCTTCGACAAGATTAGGTTTTTGATTTCGTCAGTCACGTCCACGTGGCGTCGGTAGAGAAACTTCACCACCATCTCTTCGATGTGCAATCGCTCGAGGAAACTCCACCAGCGGGAGTCATTTCTTTTGAAAGACGTGAGGTTATATTGACCCATGGAATTGGACCACCTGCGCCTTTCCAACAGCGGTCGGATTCGGATTCGGATTCGGTTGATGAAATAAAAGACAGCCGATTTCTTTTCCTTAGTGAGCCAAATGGCGAACTGGTCTGAGAAAAGAAAGTTAGCCAATGCGTATAACTCAACGAAAATGGCCGCTCCTAGCAACAGCAAGGTTAAGAATATATCCGGCTTCGAGTATGGTCGCTTATCTGTAAAAGAGAAGAGCACCAGGGCAACACAGATCGAGAATAACATGGCGAGTCTACAAATAAATCCCCATCTCGTATAGACCGCCTTCGCCTTCGAGTAGAACATGTCGTAGATGAGGCCCAGTTCGATTTCAACGACCTTGAAATTCTCTGCACAGTGCTCGCCTCTCAGTATCGACAGGCAACTGTCGCGTTCCTCCAAACTGAACAAGTGATCTGCGAAAAGTCGCTGACTAGTGTCGACCAAGTGGCTCGCCGATAGCAGTGTGCCCGCAACACGCTTGCATTCTTGGTCCTCCAAGTCCTTCCCGAAACACAGTTTTTTAGAGGAAAATTCGGAGATCGCAACATCGATCATAATAGCATCTTCATTATCTATGTCGATTACATGATGAGGCACGACTTGGTATCCTTCCCTCAGCTTCAACCCGCATTCCGCCTCAATCTTGCCAGAATCCTTCCGGCGGGGTCTGGACTCAGCAAAGGAGTCCTTGAAGTGCTCATGGCTGGCGGCACGGAGGACCCAAACCCTCTCACCATACTTATAGAAACCCGAGAGCAGGATCAGAAAGGCAAGGAATAAAAGGGTAGGATGAGTCCCCGCCATAAGCAGGACATAAACTGTCAAGCCTGCCTGGTTCACCAGCGTCAGGGAGTGCCTGAGCCAGAGCTCGTTGTCCTCAATCGCGTAGGCACTGATTGTGTCGGGGCCTCCCAAGTGCAGCAGCAGAAACGGCGCCCAAAAGGTGCTTAGCTCCGTGTGCGGGTTGCTCAACGATTTGCCGGCCTGGATTTCCCTGATCGTTTTGGAGATCATGCCAATCGTGTAAATCGCGACCGAATCGGCCAATAGGTAAGCCAACCAGGTGACCACCTTGATCCAAGCGTGAGGGAGGTACTTGCGGAGACTGCCGAGACAAATGAGGACGATTTGGAGGGCAAGGCTCAAGAAGACGACAAGTCGCTCTCTCAGCTCCCACTCCTTCCACAAGTCGCTCGAAGAAGAAGAAGAGAGCACCTCCGACGAGACTCCGCGCCCTCATAAGGACCAAGCCAGTAATGACTGCGAGACATGTTGCCGGTAACAAATAAGCGGGTGCCCATTGATTCAGAGATGAGAAAGTAATGACTCGAGCATGAAACACGGCAATCTTTCGCAGGCTATGGCAGTCATAAGAGGGCGATGTATGTAATTAACAAGCAAAATGCGACTCATGACTTAGCAATGCGAAGGAGGAAAGTTTTATTCAAAAGGATCTACACCACATCAAACATCATTAGTTAATCGTTGAATTGCGAACATACCAATGGTTAGCATGGTAAGCGGTTGAATACGCTGCCCTCGATGGACGACGGATGGACTCTCTCTTCACCACCAACTCTGTCTCCCAACCCAATCAAAACCCCAAAGAAGAGAGAGATGTGTAAGTCGACAGTAAAGCAATTTCCTCACAACGATGAGGGTGTCATTTCAAAGCTACAAACCTTTATAATTCCCAAACCATTTCTTAAAAAATAACCACTGAAAATTTTAAATTTTACTCGTTATAAAATATTTATCTTAAACTTTTCTTTTTGTGATATCAAAAATCTCAAATTTGTATATGAATAACAAATGGTGCTACATTAAAAAAATCCTTGTTAAAAATTTGAAGTGCCACTAATAAGCCCTCGTTATTGTTCAAGTATCATAAATCGTCTTCGACCTTCCAATTGCTCGGCCAAAGCTCCTTCGGCCCTCATTCATTACTACTTAGGATGGGAGGCCGCTACTTAGAATAAGTGACTTCTTGAGAAGGTATCCACCTGTATACTAAAAGACAAAACCGTGAGACTCGATAAGGGATGGGCCAAAATAAATAATATATTAGTAAGTTAATCCAGAAATGTCATATTTTTTTAGATATTAATTTTTCGTTCACAAATTACACGTGTGCACTCTTGCTAGTAATAATACCAACAACAACAACAACAACAACAAAAAAGATGTTTGCCTCTGTCCTTGAATCTTCAACAGAAACTTCAACATATGGGTCAAGTGGCTCAAGAACTAGCTCGCCTTCATCGTGGTTCGTGAAAGCCCAACAATGTGGAAAAGGTCAGAAGTCAGAAACATGTAATTAACAAAGACGAAGAAGTCTTTTTTTAGACCTATTCATATTCTAATCATAAATAAAATTTAAAAAATCCAATGAATCAATCTCATCCATATTGTTCTCTTTTCTTAATGCTTAAAGTCAAATTGCTTGGCTCTTCATTGTTAATTGTTCATTCATAATACTAATCAACTAGCACCCTTTTATATATATATATATATATTCAAGCATTCTCTCATGCATGATAGCAGTCAAGATTCGGCCTAAAATTGGAGGGTATAAATTAGTTACAAACGGAAAATAAATTAAGAGTTCAAATAAATTTGGAACACAAAAAATCTAATGGCTAAACTTTTAAAATAAATCGTTGCCCTCTTTAATTTCATCTCCTTAACTTCATCTCTCTTCATATTTCAATGTTCAACAAGAGAAATATGTTTGGCGAAAGAAATTAATTAAAAAGGTAAGAAGTCTTCAACCTTTTTATACTTTCACTCTCTCTGATTTTTTTCTTTTTTGAAAATTCGGTTGGGGTATATAAGTGGTAGTAGCAGCGTATGTTGCTTAATTTGCACACACAAGTTCGTAGAGATTAGTAAGTAAAAGACTTACGCATGTTCAGAGCCATGCGAACTCAATGGCCAATATGTACTCTCGTCATTTTTTATCTTGTTGGTGTTTTCTTTTCTTTTCTTTTCTTTCCCTTTTTCCCGATTTCCCTTCTCCTCTTCTCCTGTCAAGTTGTGCAGCTGTTGTACCAATCGCTACAACTTGCCATTGCCGAGAATAACCTCTATCAACAGCACCACATGCATGCACCAGCCAGCCGCCACCACTGCCCCTCTCTCTCTCTCTCTAATAGAGGGAGAGCCACATTTTTTTTGGTCATAAAAGAAAGAGCCACATTAAAAAACCGAAAAATAGAAAAAAGAAAAAGAAAAAATTCTCATCATTCCCATTTGTGAAATGGATACAATGTGATTTTTTGAGACAAATTACCATAAAAATCATATAGTAGGGATTGTTGCAATATATTCAACGCCAAATCTACTTAAGATCGTGCAATTTTTGTCAAGGTGAGATTGCTAGAGAAACATACAAAAAACAACCGCAAAAATTTACATGGTTCGATACATAGTGTTGGTAAATAGCAAATAATAGAAGAATTGAAATTTATAATTATTCACGTGCTCGAATGTTTCTTATATCTAGATTAAACCTAAATCTGGAATGTTTATAAATAAACAACTCAGTATGAATCGAGTGCTCGTTCTCTTCCCACGAAGGAACCCGCCGGTGATTTGGGCGGTTGCTGTGGTCTCTTAGAACACACGCACTAGTCCTTTCTCTTTTCACTGGGTCAACAACTTTACTTCTCTTTGACCTGGACCCCACTACATGAGTTAATATATGTATATTTATATGTATATATATACATATATATATATAATAAAATATGCGTGCCCATTCTTTTTGTCTGCAGTGCGAGAGGGCTTTTCTTTTTCATCTTTGTTCGAACCAAGAAGAAGCGCCCATCTGTTTATGCTGTCTAACTTGGAGATACATATATCCAACCGGGTCGAGTTCCGTAAATGGCTCAAACTCAAGATATTTTTTAACATGGAATTAGTAATTTTTTTTAAACATTTTGACAAATTGTTAATATAGTTTTTCTAGTCAACTACAACGTTAACATGTACAGTTTTTATAATTTTTTATTTTTCTGAATTTTTTTCTTTTTCTTTTTCCCCTACTTCCATTCGCCAATCACCGGCCACAGGTGAGGGTTAGCTTCGCTAGATCTAGCAAGGCCAACGACCTATGCCAGCCATCACCAAGCCCCGATAATCAATGAAGGGAAATAGAAAAACAACATAAAAAAGGAAAAGAAAGAAAAGAAAGGGGAAAAAATTCAGAAAAATTTAGACAATTTATAATATTGCCCATATCAATGCCAACCGTGCCATATAGAACAATCAACATCCACGTAAGCAATTTCAAGTCAAAATTGATCAAAATAACTACATTAACAAATTGTCAAAATGTTTCCGACTAAATTAATCAAAATAAATGTTTTAGGATTAAATTGGCATTCGTATAATAACTTTAGCACCTTTTTAGTGATTTTCCATGTCTTCAGTTACCTAACCTTGGGCACCATTATATCACCGCATATCACAAAATCCGAATTTGGTCCCTCGTTTAGGAAAGAATTGAGCCCCCACCACCCTCCTTCTTCCCATGCATTTACTCTCCATTAAATTTTTTTTATGTCTTTGGAAACATTGCTTGACATTAATTTTACAAAATATTCTTCTTTTAAGGTTATGAGAGAACTTATAATGTTTGATATTTTGTAATTAGCTGGATGGACAATCCTGTGATATTTCAAGCATTCATAAAATATCCCCACTAATGTACCATTATTGCATTTATTATCCATACTTCGCTATCCCAATAACATACTCCGAAATGGACGATGCGCCTTTGCCAAATAATTAAGAATGCCGACGGGTGCCTTCACCGGTCATAATTAAGAATACCGACATGCATAGATATAAAACGTAAATAAGTAGTGATGACATATTAATTCGACCAGAAAAAAATATTAATTTGTGCAATAAAGGCCACGAACGAATGTAATTGCATAGCCCGCGTACACTACATTAAGTCTTTAAAGGTAAAATTAAAACAAAACGATTTCCTTAATAAAATGAATTTTCATTTAGCTCTATGGACTGCATTCTTCCCAACGCACACCCAAACAAGATGGGGAAACTTGAATTTTCTTTCCTTCCTCCTTTTCTTCATGTGGCTCCTAACTTAATTACCCCCACAAAAGACATATATCCTCCTCTTCTTCTTCGTTGTCAAGATAAGAAATAATATGCAGCAAAGAGAAATTGTAAAATTTCTGTATATTTCAATATATGTCGAAAAAGAGTATATGAGAATCAAGATATGTACAATCAAAAAGAGTTATACATGTAATCATAATTGTCTTTAATATGTAAAATTATTCTATAAAAAATTTAAAGAATTTCTAATATAATATCACTAACAATTATAATCGTCTTATTCACAATAATCATTATCATCCTCATCATCTTCCTCGAGACAGGATTCAAAGTCATTCACTGTAGTCATCTTCGTCTTTTCCTCATTTGCCGTCTTCTTCATCTGATTGCTCCTCCTTTTTTGTAAATTCTGTTCATGATCAAGAACACAAACTTATATTCATAATGAACCACGACACTAACACTATAAAAGCTTACCTATGCTCTATGAGGTAAATTAAAAACCCGACGCACGCACGCTGTTGCTCACACACACATACCACGCCTATTTGTTATTGGCACGCAGGAAATATCAAACTCAGTGACTAATACCTTTGCTATAATTGGCACATTTGGCTGTATATCTCTGACCCTTCGCTCGAGTTCATCCGGCACTTTAACCAGTGTGATTACTTCCAAGTTTTTGATATTTTCCAGTCCGTCGATCGTCGTCAGCTCCTCGCAGTCTTTAATTTCCAAGTCTGCGAGGCACTGCATTGCATTTGCCCCTATAGTCCACTTGGCCAGGTTCCTCCAGCTTCCACAGTTTCAATACACGGAGGCTCGGAAATGTTCCTTCTTCTGAGACGCTCAATGTCTCGCCATCGTATGAGTACGCAAATAATCGGAGAGTGGTCAAACATTTCAACTTCCCCAGGACTCCCATCGGATCGACATTTAGTCTCGACCTGGACAAGGTTAGTACTTTTAGGTTCGGAGGAATGTGCGACTCCAACAAGCTTCGCATGCCCAAATATCCGAGCAGGTACAAGTTGGAAAGAGACTTGAGCCTGCTCATGTCACTCATTTCATGTTCTTCGGAGGCTTGTTGGGTGGATACTTCAATCGCAATCTGAGGGATTTAAGCATCTTCAGATTCAAAATATGCTTGGTTGCTTCCGATACCGACTCGCCCCCCACGTCAGAGCCAGCTTCCTTAGGCCTGTCAACTTGCGCAGCACTTCCAACATGGGACTCTCATCATCTATGACTAAGCCCCAAATGGTTTGGATGTTGCAGTTTAATGATTTCTTGGAAAACAATTGATGACGAGCGGCGACATCCAAGTCCACCTCGGTCATGTATAGGTGTCGCAGATTCTCTGCCTCCAAGATTGAATCCGGTAGACTGGATATGTTTGTGTACTTCACATCCAAAGTTTCCAAGTGACATTAGCCCCACCGACTTCGGAAGCTTTTCAAGAAGAGTCCATCTCAGTCCCAAGTACTTTAGGTTCGGCAATATGTTGCCAAGCTCCTCCGGAAGCAAAGGCTTGTAGACACCCTCAAGATCAAGTACCTTCAGCGAACTCAAGTCCCTCTTCGGCGCTAGCAGTTTAAGCAACACCACTATCTCTCCAGCCCGTGTTCCTAGCTTCATGGTATTGAATGACACATAGGAACAAAGTTGTTGGATGCCGCACAGTGTGGAATTGTCGCTGGCAGACATTCTTTGATGTGGCTTGGCAAGACTGATCTCCATGCTTGCTTCTCGAGCATTTGTTTCTGAGCGCTCTCGTCTTGCTTTCGGCACATTTATTTGCACTTTTGCTTCTCCCCCTCCAGAAATATCCCTATGTATGGCAATACGCGGGGCATCAAACTTTCCTTCATCATGAATAGAACAGTCACAGATCTGGAGGAATCTTTCATTCTTAGCCATCTGATAAAATTCATCGTACAGCGATCTAGGCAAGCGGCACGATCGGGCACTGCCATCCCATTTCGGTCGAGCTACATGGACCATGTGTCTAGACACCAGAATCTCGAAACATTTCTCTGCACCGTTCGACGCTGAAGATACGAGATTTTCAGCTGACCAGAGCCTGAAGAGCCTCCTTGTGGGAATCTCAGATTCCTTAGGGAACAGAGTCAAGTACAGAGCACATTGCTTTAACCCTTCTGGAAGGTTATCAACACTCAAACGCACAACATCTTGGAGTGTGGGATGATCGGGAAGCTGATCGAGAAGCTTGGTGCATCCACTCAACGTGGTGCCGGATAAAAGTCCTCCGAGTAGAAGGATCTTTGCTGGAGAACCGCCCGATTTGCTAAGAATCCTCTCTTTGAGAGGGAGGAATTCTCTGTCCGGATTGACCCTGTCGAAAGCACGGCTGCTTTCCTTCAATAACGTGTTGCTGTGTTCTTGGTTGAGGGGGCCCAACTCGAGATGCTCGGAATACCAGGGACCGATGGAAAAGCGTATTTCGTTGTTACGAGTCGTGATGATTACTCTGCTCCCGTTCCTCGAGTCTGCAAGCACCTTTATTAGGAGCTTATCCATGAGACGGAGATCGCACAAGTCATCCAGCACTATCAGATAACAGCGCTCCATCAGGACTCCTAGGAGCATTTCGGACAGCTTTTTCTTGTCCATACGATCCACGTCGTACAATTCCGGGACCCTCAGCTGCTTGAGCAAGTCGACCATGAGACGAAGCAGGTTAGGCTCCGGCCCAACCCGGACCCAAGCACAGCAGTCGAAATGATTCTTAACGTCTGCTCGGTTGCAGACGCTCCTCACTAGAGCTGTTTTGCCGATGCTTCCTCGCCGACCACCGAAATCACTCTCAGGTTGGCACAGCTGTCTCTTCCATCGATCAACTGCGACACAAGATCGTTTTTCGCAAAATCTTCGCGACCCACAATATGGGACTCATCCTTCATCTTCCTTGCTCGGGGCAGTTTGCTTGGTGGCAAAGACTTTGTCTTGGGTCCGCTCCTCGTCTTCTCGGAGCCGACAACGAGAAAACGACGAGACGGGCAAGATAAGGAACCGATCAAAGGAAGTCCGCACGCACGAGCGGGCTCAAGAAAACGAGCTCGCGCGCCGGGGAATGGAGGCTCACGGGGCTGGCCGTTCGGTTTCGAGGTGCTCAAACCTCAAGAAGTGTGATTTGCGGATGACATTGGAAATGGCCAACACTTTAGGGAGGGAGATAAGGAAAAGGAAAAATGGGAGAGTCTGAGCTTGAATGATTTGGGGAAGGAAGGCTGTGTTTGGATGGGGAATTGGCACCAAGCAAAGCTTTTTTATAGGAGCTGTCGATCCCCACCAGCTTCTAGTTAAAGAATACAGCATCTCTAACTCTCGCAAGATCACACGGAACATGACGACGTCCACGTGTCGTCCAAGCTACCCACATCTACTTTTCGACATCATCATGCTTTCACCCAAAAAGCCCATCCTTGTTGTTTTGTTGGGACAGCATGATATCATATTGTATTGCAATAAACAAAATCGTGAATTTCAATTATCCATAGGATGTCCATAAAAAAAAAAAAAAACACAAACATTTAAACACATATCTACTTTGGATTGTTAATATCCAAATTTCTGAAATAATTTTAATTACCCAAAAAAATTTTTCAATTTCTGTGTATCTACCGACACATACAGCCTTTTCTATTTCTCTCTCATCTTGAAACAATTTTCACTCTTCTTTTGCAAATAAGAAAAAAAAAACCTTCAACATTGTCTCTTATTTTCCCACACCATAAAAAAAACATATAAATCATCAGCGTATTTAATAGATTAATTACAACATCATGTTTTCATATTTTTTTCATTTCCAACATCAAAAGTGTGCTGTCTTTTACGCGAATCATTCAATTTCTCACATATACACTATTAAACTCATCTCAGTTTTTTCTAATTTTTTTAAATTAAAATATCATCCCTATCTATGAGTGTCACAAGACGAAGCGAGACACCCTAAATCTTCTTTGCTAAATTAAACAGTTATAATTTTTCAATAAAGTGACTTAAACTTAATCGATATATAAGACTTGCAGGATCTTTCATGAGTTTTAGGAACTCAGTTCTCTACATTTGTGTCTCTAGATTATCGAAAAAGGAAGAATGGCTTAAACTCAAGGGGAAGATGCCCTTCGCTCCCTTAAACTTCACCTTCGAAGTTCATTTCATGTCACTTCAACTCTTACTGTGATATATGGCCCATATTTCTTATAAAAGTCCAAACCCAGCCCATAGTCTTTTCAGCCCATGTCCCTCAAATTCCAAGCCCTCAGCCCACCTTTTCTAAAACAAGAAGAACAGAGAGAGAGAGAGAGAGAGAGCTCGTTCACGTGAAGAAGAAAAGAGGAAAGGAACGAAAGGGAAAAAATCTCCAATTTAACTCCGTTTTGCAACGCTGGGTAAGTATATCAACCTGCCATTCGTCTAATCAAAATAATCATCAAAGTTAAGATCTAAATTTATGTCAATTCGGAGCTGTTGCATTCGATTGAGGAATTGTTGTATTGCGTGTGTGTATGTATACATACACATAGTTTATGATATTGTGAAGATCTCCATTTGAGCTTATGACTTATCCAAAATGAAATTTTGAAGTTGGTTGCACATACTTTTTTAGGTTCATCAATGAGCCGTAAGTAGAGTGAGCACAAGCATTTTGTTATTGGAGAGGACTTTTTGATAATGGGGATTTTTTTGGGTATGAATTGTGTATAGTTGATGAGCTTTTGAATTAGTTTTTGTTGGATATGTGTTATATATCATGTTGATAGTTTATATATATATATTTATATATATGTTGATATCAAGTTGAATTTTAATTATGTTGAAACTGTGTCCTTCGGTGAAAAGACAATCATGTTGTACCCTTATTCTTGTTGAATTGAGAGTGTGCCATCTACTTCTTCTGAAAAAAAAAAAATTCATATCTCTCACTTTACATGAAGTTATGTCAAATCCCTGTTGATTTCTTTGCCTGAATCTCATTGAGTCAAGCTTGGAGGAACTGTTTGTTCCACCACCCCAATGCTTTGAAAACCAATCCTCAATCCTCTTATGTTCTGGGCACATCTAGAGAGTGTCGATATTACTGCAACAAGGCAACCCCGATCCACTTCATCCAGGGAGTGAAAACAGGTGAACCATGCAATATGGTGTGTGAATCTTACTACTCCACCAAGAATGATATCACATAGGCTTATATTATTGATGCGCCTATAATGATGTCAATAGCGAGTCTCGCAGTTTTTCCAAATGTGATTTGACTTTAGTAGCATACACCTACAAGATTTGATATGATTGGCCTTAATTTAAAACAGCACAAGTTTCACTCTTTTGAAGATGTGATTCGCCCTAATCTAGTAGAAATAGAAAACGTCAATATAATAATTGCAATGCTACCTATAACAAGCAAAAGAACCTCAGGGGAAACTGGTCCAAAGAGACATGGATTCATTTTTGAGCAGCCAACCATACAGATACATAAATAGAATAACATACAGACGAAGGGAACAGATCGAAAAGGGTAACATGCACAGAGACGGCAAACATCGGCGACTTCCTACAGGTCATAAACTCTCAATAATATATGTAGCTCAAGAAAAGTTCCTCTCTCTCCCTCTCTCTCTTTTCTCGTTTACTCAGTAAGCCAAAAACCAGGCATGTTACTGATAATACATGAGCTGCTGGGCAGCTGCAACATTTTGAAACCCACCATCATATATTGCCTGGCTTCCGCCAGCAACTCCCATACCCATCGCTGCCTGCTTGAGAGGATGCTGCCCTTGCATGAGAGGATCCATGCCGCCCATCTTGCTCATTGCTAATTGTCGCTCGTAGGCTAATAGTTCAGCTGTAGAAAGGCCTGGTAATTGTGCTGCTGCAGCAGGTGGAGGAAGGGGATTGGAGCTTGTTCCCAGGGCAGTAGGCTTGCTACCCCAAAAGCACCGCAAGCACAAACAAATCAGAAGTTGGCTTTGGTTCAATCAAAAACACCAGGGGGACGAAGTCCTGTATGAATTACCGTTTTCACATGCTAGAGCCCCCGATCTATTTTTACCACTGCCAACATGCGGACAGCAATTATATCTTAAACTCTATGCCACGAAAAGCCCATTTAAATTATTGAAGAAATAGAATAATTTACTTGTAATGCCAGAGAACCATGTCTTATTACCAATACACATGCCACCTTTGCTTATCCTTTTAGAGGATAAGAGGTACAGCCGAACATGCGGTGGCACAACATGCCAATGAAGTCATAGCTACGGCATTAACAGATTGAGTTTAACTCCAACTGTCCCAAGTCAAAGAGCACTAAGCTCATCCAAAAGGGTTTAGTGCAGTCACATGTGCACAAAACTCAAAAACCACTTGGATTTAAATCTCGGTGTAAGCAAAAATGAGGTCTTTGACCAAAGGTTAACTATGGGAGGTGGTCAGGCTTACGATCAGGAAAAGGAAAGAAGTGCGGTAAGTTCAACTTATACCAGTATAACTGCAGAATTAATTATCTCCCACTAAATTTTCTATGGAACAGATTACTTTTCAAACCATCAGCACTCTGTGAAACAAAAAAAATATAGAAATGAAGAGCATTAATAACAAGCCCAAGAACACACCTTAATTTGTCTTCCACATAGAAGTGACTGAGTATTTCCCATTTGAATGGCCAATGCCGCTTCTGCATGAGTACTATATCTCACAAAACCAAATCCTTTATCTCTTTGGACCCAGACCTCCTCTATCACTCCAGCACCAAGAGCATGAAAATGGCGATGGAGTTCAAGT
This sequence comes from Corymbia maculata, assembly GCA_014182735.1. Lineage (NCBI taxonomy): Eukaryota > Viridiplantae > Streptophyta > Magnoliopsida > Myrtales > Myrtaceae > Corymbia > Corymbia maculata. Next base: position 25,823,167 of record CM024691.1, read on the forward strand.
GACCTGTAAATTAAAATGACTCAGAATTTCCCCCAAAAAATTGGAGACAAATAACTTCTGAAAATGAGCCTATGCAGTCTCGCAGGCATGCACACATATTTACAACGATTCAATTATAGCATAAATTTTGCTAAGTTATAAACAACCTTTCCAAGGTGGTATAGAGAACTAAACTTGAGCAACAGACATAAGGGAAATCTACATATAATATCATGCTCCATGGGGTAAGATGCACCCTATCATTTCAAAAGAAATAACACTTTTACAAGTCGTAGTTCACAAAACTACCTCCTACTCCATGACCTACACAGTCTCTGTTAAATGGCCATCACCAAAAAATCTGAATACTTACAAGTGTCATTTTAATTACTTGAAAGGCCAAATTTAAACTTGCAAGTGTCAGAGCCATTTATAAGTATGTTTAACTTTGGTAGAATAAGCTCATTAGCTCTTCCTCTCTACTCATTGACCTACTCCTCACACACCCACTTCGTGAAATTCTCTCCTATAAATACGGCTCCAAGTAAGAATAATGTAGTACCGACATCAAATAGCTTATGATAAAAAATATAAAAGAATAAATTAGTCTCCAAATATTATTTTGGTATAGACCCAATCAATGTGGTTGCATTACTTATGGTTAATCTAATACTATACATGTATCTTGGTGCAAAAGCAAGGGGACTGTCAGTGTTGACATGCAGTTCTCTCCGAGTGACATATGTCCCACTAACTAAACAAATCAAGAAAAAATGTTTCACTAAATGAAGTATTCATTTTTTATTCATAACACTCTTTCTTTTATTTTTCTTTCAAAAACAAAAACACTAATTAAGAAAATATAAAATTATCAAAGTAAAGAAGCCACTTTTTATTCATAAATTTAAAAATTTTTCTTTTAAAAACTAAAAACAAAATTAAGAAAATATGAAATTATCAAAGTATGAGAAGCCTCTTTCGCATAAATTTAAAAAGAATGTTAATTTTAAGAAACTACCAAACAAAAAATTTAATGACTTCAAAAGATCTGAAATGTTTGTATTTATTTAGTTTTAGGAATTTGAAGTGGTCAAGATTAAACAGAAGTCAAATCTCAGATACTGAAAATTGAAAATTTGGAAGAAAAAATCAATCCATATAATCTCTAATATCATTTGGTTTACTACATAATTTTCCATATATGTAAGCAAATTGAGTTTAGATTTGCAGAATGAGATAAATAGGGTGGATGGAGTTACAATTTAAAATTTTTTTCTTTTCTTGTAATTCTCCAAGAACTATTTGATTCATGTGCAATCACCAATCCAATTATATGCAATTTCATTTGAAATTAATTAAAGCATTTTTTCACCTCTAACTCTAATCTGTCTTCTAATCAATGTTGAATTTTGTAAACTGAAATTATCTAAACTTTTTGTGAGATTTTGTCTCCTCATAACGTTTGTGCTCAGAGTGTAATACATACATCCACATTTAGTTATTGTAAAAGTTAGCATCAAATTAACTAATGAAGAGGCAGAGAATACAATTCAATCTGATATGAAGAAAACATGAAAAGAATTAGAACCCATACTGCACTTTGATTTCTTCTTTGTTTTTTAGCAATTAATTTAGATCAGTACTAAAGTGACAAGTCTAAATCCGTATCCTTTTTGTGACAATTCAATTTCTAGACCTTTTCAAACACTTGCTTGAAGTTTAAGTTATTTGATAACAAAAAAAGACCCATGCATAGCACAGGCTCCTTGACTAGTTATAACTTAAGAAGCGCATGATGGTGGTTGCAAAAATACACAGATGGTTGATGTGTATTTAAACTTTCTTAATATAATTTTTACAGTTTCTTTTGATATAATTTTAGTACTGGTCACAAAAAGAATAAAGCCCAGATGGCCAATGTACTAATGTCAGTATGAAGATGTCAAGTGTAGTTACAAAAACACACAATGCAAAGTTTATGTTCCCCCCAGTTCATGATGAAAATACTAGTTTTCCCTACAGATAATCTGGAAAAATCACTTTGATTTGCCCCCAAATTACTCAAAAATCTACCATATGGTCAACAACACCAAAAGATGGTAGAAAAAAAAAGAGAGATCGGTCTTGCCTTTGAAGCTAATTTTCCTACATAAACAGTTGTAAACTGAGGATTATTTTCTGGAGCATCACCGTTTGTAGCTTCCTTGCCATCCTCTGCAATGAAAAACATAGAGTAGATGATACATGATTCAATCGTGAGAAAGAAAATGCCTGTAACAGTTGATAGTACAATGACTCAGGCAGTAAAACTTAAAAATGCTCGTTCAACGAGCATCACATATCAACCAAGATAAATCCAAGAAAATTCTGTTTCAAAAAAATGGCCAACCTGATGAGCCATTGGTTAGCTCCATCACATTTTTGGCATCAGAGCTCTGCTTATCTTCAATGCCACCAGCACCCTTTGTTGCCCAATTGCAACATATTTGTCTACTGCCAAGCCATTTCCCTGAAATGTAAAGCAAAAATAACTTTACATGGAGACAGTAAAAAGAACTAGCCATCATGTTCTCACTAGGGAAGACTGTTCAACTTTCTGGCATGTCACTGAACCGCTGAACTACCACCATACTATCCAAAATAATTCAATTGTTGCCGACTTCTTCTTACTATGTCCAAATTTCTAACAGAAAGTGATCTTCAATCGACCCACAGGGCCTATTATATATGATTCATTATCCATATCTACAGTAATTAATGTGCTCATAAAACAGCAAACAAAAAGGCACCACCTATTTGTCAAATTCTTTTTGCCATTGTGACAACAATGAGTGGACCACCGCATATATTTAAAAATGAAAAAAGGCTCAAAATTGAGGACCTCCCTTAATATCTCACCCAACACATCAAGCCAATCTAAATATCTGAGGGAAACAGCATGATTATGATCCAAGAACAAGCTTCCCATCTATGAACTAATTACCATAGACAAAAGATAAGAAGGATGTCTGGAAGTTGCAAAAGTCTGTTTAAGAAAATCAGAACTTCAGTATTAATAGTTCATCCCTTTCACTATTCTAATATCCAAGATAAAAAAGGCAATCTCCTTAACATGGACAACCATAACACATGTAAGAGTGAGAAAAATAGTTTTGTTCAGAAGGCAGAACAGTTACCAGTTAAATCATTTATTGCACTTTGGGCATCCTGAACACAAACAGAACCACCACAAATTAACAGACAATCTTAATACCGGAGATTCAAAACAACAGAATATGTATGGGTATAATGGATGTAGAACACATAGATGTAGGAAATGACAATAGGTTCAGGAGAATGCAATAAAGCACCTGTTGCTTCCTGAAAGAAACAAAGCCGAACCTCTTGAACGTCCAGTCTTCTGATCCCACATAACCCGTGCATGTCTGTGTTTTAGCACAAAGGTCGAATTCAATACCACATTTATTTGAACTTGACTGATGAGAATGCAAAATGCTATCATAATGTCTCTTTTAATAGAAAGCTTGCACTTTCAGAAGAAAATCAAGATAAGGAGACATAAAACTTACAAACAGCTGGGATAAACAGAAAGGCATGCAAAGAACATGGCATCCGTCACCTCAGCACTGAGGTCACCAACAAAAATGTTGTAATGGCCTACACATCCAAAATGTAGTTATATGAAATGTATCATAGCAACATGAGCATGTAATAATATTCTATTGTAAAACAAGAACCAAAGCAAACCTGAAGTGTCCTCTGGCATATGCCCAACTTTGATGGGTTGCCCAAACCTGCAAGCTGTGGAATGGGACAAGCTCAGCAAAAAGAGAGTGATCCAATGGCATGAATGCGTAAGTTGAAATTGCAACATTGGTAACTAAAAATCCGGTATAGTTTCTACTCACAGATACCTTCCATTCAGAGAAAAAAACGCAAGAGCAGTAGATCTTTGATCAAAGTAGTGAATAAACCCATAGGACGACTGTGCAAAGCAGGGAAAACAGAACTGTTAGCAATAGACTACGTCCAAGCAATCGAAGCAACAGATTCCATCATTTCTGTTTAGATTTTCCAGGTGCTTCGGCAATTCAGCAAAACCCAATACATAAATTATATCTTTTAAAACAAAACCTATACCTTCTCCTTTCTAATAAGCTTACAGCCCTCAACGGGACCTGTACTAGCAAAAACTTCTTGAAGAAGTCATTCTGTCACCTGGGTATGAATGTTGCCCACATAGCTGCATTATGCAATGAATACCAAGAACAATAAGTTTCTAACTCAAGAATTTGAAAACAAAAAACAGACTCCTAGCATCCTGAGCTATATTCAAACAAAGATGAGAGAAAACCCATAAGAAATATTTCAGTGCATCTTTGAGCAGAAGTGTTAATGTCAGAAGATTTCCAACTCAATGAGCATATATGAGCAATTATCCACTGCACAAATCTGAGCCTTACATAACTACTCAATTTGAGGCAACCAAAGAAATATGAAAACCAATAAACAGGCAATTGAAACAGTGAAATGGAAATAAAAGTATGAAAGAAAGGCTAGACAAAGACTCACACACTGCGGCAAGTACTCGGATCAAAACCAGGAGGCAAATTTCCACTTGCAATCAGTTCTATCTGCATTAATAAGGGAAAAGAAAATTCAAAAGAAAGAACCAACTAAGTAGGGAACAATGCTTTGTTTGAGAGTATTATAAACCAAAGACAAAGAGATATCATGGTAATATGTAGTTGAGTAGGCAAAGATGAACCAAGATATGTGCAAAAAATGATCTATAATGGGCAAGACAAGATCAGAAAGTAGATTAACAAAGAGAGTCCAACAAACAGCCATTCCAAAGAATCATGATATATGTAAGGCAAAAAAGGGTAAAGCGGTCTGTTAGAGGTATAAAAGGGTAAAGTGGTCTGTTAGAGCTATAAAAGGGTAAAGCAGTCTTTAGGGCTTATTTTGTTGCTGATTACTTAATGTATATATAGACTTTTATTGTCTAATACAATAAAATTTGTCCCTTTACAGTATACAAAGTAAATTACACCATTAAAGCAATAACAGTGAGCTGTAATAACCAGCTTTTAACATCAATTCTCAACAAAAACCTTCTGTGATGTAGTCAGGATATTCTTTAATGTGTAGCTCGAGCATTGATCAAAATTTTCAAGGAAGAATGACTTAGCGCCAAACAGAAGCTTCGCAAAAAGGATAATCTGAAAGTTTCCAGGGACAAAGAGAACGACCAAACATTCAGACTAAATGCACTAGACATGGAATAAAACAAAATCCTCAATCATTTATCATTCTCGAGGATATATCCTATGGAAGTATTCCATACTTTCAACTCTTCTCACATAATGATGACCTCAAATACTTAAAATTGCAATATTTGCAATGGTTGCTCCTACAACCCATGCCTCGCCACACAATAGCAATTTATTGTGCTTGCACATTACAACATCTGCATGTGAACTTGTCAAATCTTGTTGATATTGCATTACAAGTAATTTCTGAACAAATATAATTATGGCCCATCATCACCACCTTTGCTGTGATCCAATCTTATTCCCTGCCACCAGCCCCAATCCCCCAAACCCAATGTCCTCTTCTGCTACCTTTTTACCTTGTTCATGCTCATTAATAACCAGATGCCACAAATCCCAAGATGCCACACGCCTCACCACACAATTCACCATCCCAATCTTTGCATTATTCACCCATGACCCATGATTTTTCCATCTCAATGACAGGAAAATTCTCAATAAGTCCTAGTACTTTTGCTTAACTGATCACCAAAAGTTTCTCATAAACCCTATCTAAAGCAACCCTACACAAACAACAGCCATGTACTTAAAAGAAGTATAAGAAGACAGATGAAATGGAAGGAATTAAGTCCCTATCCTGCTTAAGGGAATATTCACAGAGATTTAATGGAATTCAAAAAAGTTCACCAAGCATAATGTCTTGGAGAAAAGAGAACATTTTCTTACTTTGCCTCTTAGTGAACTATTCTTTTAAGTTCCATTTAAACCACTCGTACAGAACTTCTCTGTTCTCTCCTTTAGAATGTAAGGCAAAAGAGATGAAGCTTAAGCATACAACCGCAAGTCCATCAACTCAAGATATTCACCCAACCCTCATAAAGTGGATTGATGGGGGATTAAATAAGCTTGTGCAGCCAAAGAAAGGTGAAATGACATGGCGACCTTCTTACAGTGGCTGTATAAGTTCCCAGTCTTGGAAAAGACTATCGAAGGAAGAGTCCAAGGTCAAGTAACAGTTGACCTTAACCAGATAGAAGCTTGTAATTTGTAATATAAGTGGTAATTTGCTCTCAGTTCTTCCTAGAATCTCAGGGGAATTAGAGCAATTTACAGACCATCCCATACGCTGAAGCTGAAAAATAGATAAATTTTCACATTGAGCAATTGAATGTCTTTCAGAAGGGTCAAGATCGGGTTTGGACCCTGCAGCATACCTTTAAGTTTTAATGTTCTTCCATCGTGTCTAGCATGATCTAGTATTGTTCTTAGACGTTAATATATAAGCAATCCAGGAGAAATAATCCAAAATGGAATTATTTCCCAATAAAAGAAAGGCCTACAACAACAGACACTCGCACTAGAATCACTACCTAATGGGTGGCGATCAGCGAACTCTACAAACTGCTACAGATCATTTGTTTTCTGATAGATGGAACTGAAGAATGAAAGGCAAGAAGCGGCACCTCAACATCTAACGAAAAAACTACAAGCACCTTTATTATGAGTCGGATGATTACTCCGCTCCCGTTCCTCGAGTCTGCAAGCACCTTTATTATGAGCTTATCCATGACATGGAGATGGCACAAGTCATCCGGCACCATCAGATAACAGCGCTCCATCAGGACTAGTAGGAGCATTTCGGACAGCTTTTTATTGTCCATAAGATCCACGTCTTGCAATTTCGGGACCCTCAGCTGCATGAGCAAGTCGACCATGAGACGAACCAGGTTAGGCTCCAGTCCAACCCGGACCCAAGCACAGCGGTCGAAATGATTCTTAACGTCTCCTCGGTTGCAGACGCTCCTCACTAAAGCTGTTTTGCCAATGGCTCCCTCGCCGACCACCGAAATCACTCTCAGGTTGGCATAGTGGTCTCTTCCATCGATCAACTGCGACACGAGTTTTTCCGCAAAATCTTGGCGACCCACAGTACGGGACTCATCCTTCATCTTCCTTGCTTGGAGCAGCTCACTTGGTGATGAAGCTACGATGCTCCTCCCGTCACTGAGCGGTGAAGTTCCAACTTCTGGAGCCGCCATCTTGCCCGTCTCGCCCTTTCTTCGTTGTCGGCTCCGAGAAGATCACGGGCAGACCCAAGACAAAGCCTTTGCCAGAGGATTTCGCGGCCTAAATCCCTCGGATGCCTCCGAAAGGAACCGTTCGATAGTCTGCGCAACACGCGCGCGCCAGGGAATGGAGGCTCACAGTGCTGACCGTTCGGTTTCAAGGTGCTCAAGCCTCAAGAAGTGCGATTTGGCTTTGAAATTGCAAATGGCCAACACTTAATGGGGAAGAGATAAGGAAAAGGAAAAATGGGAGCGTCTCAGCTTTGAATGATTTGGGGAAGGAAGGCTGTTTGGATGGGGAAGAAGTCGAGAACTTCTAATTAAAGAATACAGCATCTCCAAGTCGAGAAATACCGATTCTATTTGTTTTGCCTGCGTATAGTCCGAGTGATCTAGTTTTGGTCGGTTCTGGGAATGACTTGACGAGAACGCGAGTGGTTATCAAGTAATCTGAGAACGAAGGCGTTAGGAGTTTTGATGTTTGAAAAAAATAAAAAGGGCGTGTGAGGGATATCTAAATGGGCTTAGTTGGTCGAATTAGGTTTGGGCTGGTCATTCGATTTTTGGTAGACGTGGGCTTAAAATTAGCTTGTTGAGTTTGGGCCACTATTTATGCAATGGCTCGCGGCAACGAGACCCTCTTCACCAGGAAGAACCCAAACGTCACCGCCGGATTGATGTGGCCACCTGTTCCACGGTTCGTAATATGTTCAGGCCTTATTTCAATGATCGGATCTTCGATTTTGGCCGTGAATTTTGACTATCGGAAGTTCAATTATAGCTTTTTAATTTGTATCACGGTTGAAAGGGTGCTCACCAGATATGCCTGTTGTGCGATAAACCAGAACAAAGATTATGCCGCCAAAAGACCAGGCGATTCCGAGGAGCTTGACCCCACTGCACGGGTTAGTGTACTTCATCGGGTCTGTCATTGCCTTATGGCCGATGGGCGGCGTTCGCATCGGTCGGACCGAACGACCGACGCCAGACGATGGCCTGGTGACGACCCCAAAAGTCGGTGACGGTTCGTCGTGCGTGGAGGCGGGCCGGCGAAGAAGCTGCAGGGGCTTCCGTCGGGCATGCATGGGGGAGCAACCTGCATGCAGAAAAATGAAGAGGAAGACCAGAAATAGAATAAAAAGATTAAAGGAAAAAGAAATAGAAAAATAGAAAAATCAGAAAAAAAGACAAAGAAAATGCCGAGAATAAAAATAGGGGGCAAGGAGTGGGCTTCGCCGCGGGCCCGCTTCCGTTGTCACGGGCCGGGTCTTTCAACTGCGCTAAAAAAAAAAATAGAAATCAAGGTTGGGCTTTTTAAGAAAAAATCCGTGGGCCTTTTTTGTTGTTTTTGAGTGGGCTTGAGGTCGGCCCGGTTTCTTCTGTGGCCCAATTCGGACCGACAGGGCCCGGGTCAGTCTAGTAGGGCCGGGTCCTCTGACCCGGTCCAAATCATTTCTTTTAAAAAAAAAAAAAAATCCAAAAAAAATCATAAATTCAGAAAATCATAAAAAACATAAAAAATATTAAAAAATCATAAAAAATTCAGAAAATTCAGAAAATTCATGGAAAATCCAGAAACCTGAAAAATCATAAAAAAAAAATTAAAAAAAAAAAAAAAAAAAAAAACCAGAAAAGATTAAAATATTGAAAATTCCAAAAAAATTCAAAAATCCCAAAAACTCCTAGTTTGTTTTAGAGTTTACCAAGAAGCTCTAAAATAATTCTTGAACAATTTTCTCTTTAAAAGATGTCAGAAAATCATCAGTCTAAAATCGTGCTCGAAACTGGGCAAGCCCTTACGGCTTTACCTTAGGGTTTTAAGTATTCTCATATACAATTGCCCTTGAATGCACGCTTATGATGCGATGATTATGGTTTCCTCCTTAGTTTAATTAAGATTGTCATTTATTTATCTCCTAATGTTATGTGTTTATTTTCTCCTGCAATTTATTTAATGTTTTCTTGAATTGTTGATTGTCATATTTTGATGATTGTGCACCCGCATGATCACCTCACATGTTAGTGGTTAATTCTAAAATCAATCCGAACTGCCTGACAAAAGTCTTTTGAAATGAACAAGATTAGGTACCGAAAGGGCACTAATTGGTTAATTAGTGTAATCAAGTCCCCGACCCTAGAATCTCTGGTTGCGTAGAAAGTGAGGCACACTCCCATGCCTTGCTTGGTTTCTAGCCGACCCCAATAAGCTAGTGGCGACTCCTCATTTGAAGATTTTCATGAACACCTAACGTCGCGTGGGGTATGGGCTTGGGAGAGCCCATGTCTAATGAGGGTCCTAGACCCACCCTTTGGACAATACCCCTAAACCTATTTAAACAGACATTCCTTTCCCTCATCCGGGACGGAAAAAAATAGGTCGCGACATGGGCGACCTTAAAAAGGACTTAGGCCAAAATTAATCTTGTTCAAAAAAAAATTTGTTGCTTGGTTTTAAACCCCTTGAAAGGTGTTTTAGGCCAAAATTTTGCTCAATCTTGTTCAAAAATTTTTATTTTTGTTTGCGTAAATTGCTGTGCATGTATTTTGTTGCATACACCCTCAAGGATGGTGTTGAGATAGATGCCACGACTACCATCATGTAGTACGAGTTTCAAAATCTCAATGCCGGTTCTTCGATGTCGAGCTTCCACCCCGGCTTCGCAAACACGCAGCACGGGTCGACTCTTTGACAAATAGAGTGGGAATTCGAACCGCGATCATGTCGGTTCAACGCGAATCCCGTGGCTTCATTTGAGCCGTGATGTAGAAATCTCCTCTTATGCGTGTGTCTATCTCGATCGAAAAAAAAAGGGGAAAAGAAAAATCATCACCGTTGGTACTCCTTCTACTTGTTCATTTTTAATTGAACTTTCATTTTTGCAATCAAGGCCCTCTGTAGGGGGGAAAGTTGGCAATTACTCTTCATAAGCAAACATTCAGTGTCAATTCCAAAAATCCTTAATTTAGCTTTGCACAACGGGTGATTTCGTTAAAGTATCCAATCATGGGCTTAAAATCACACCTTGTCAAAAAAAAAAAATTCTTCCAATTCATGATTATGTTTTGGGGCACAAAAAAAAAATTTGAAATCACACTTTTAATCAAATTCTTTCCCTCCCATATTTTGAGATCGAAAATTCAAATCACATTTTGTGTATAGACCTCTCAAAATAAAAATCACATCTTGGCAACAAAGTGGAAGCACAAATCGCTTCAAAAATCAATGCCACATTTTGCATATGAAACTTTTGGGAATTTACTTTAATGATGTCTCCTCTTATGATGAAATTTCATTGTGCCGTTGTCTTGATCTCATTGTAAGGGATGACATCATTGAAAGATTATTTTCTCATTCATATATCGACATTATCTCATTCTTGCAGTGAACTTTAGACATTTACTTGACCATACAAATAAGTGAACTTTCAAACTGAGAATTGATTTTTTTACACTCATTTACGTTGACCCGCAAGATAATATTTTGAGATGGTGAAGTTGTGATCGTTCCGAGGGGGAAATGAGAATTTTGGCCTTAAAGGGAAAAAGAAAGCAACTTCTGGACACCCCGTCGGCACTCTTAGCCGAGTGGTATCCGGAAGGAATCCGCCTGGTCCGATCGGGAGTTCGGAAAGCGGCAAGGGCCGTGATAAATAAATAAAAAAGAAAAAAGAAAAAGGCGAAACCAACTTTTTGCAACTTTTATTTTTGTGCCCTTTCCCTCTTTCCATCAGCCACTTCTCTCTTCTCCCCTCGCTCGGTTCTGGTTTTGACTGAACCCGCCACCATTGCGGCTTGTGATTTTTATGGATGATGTTTTTAATTCCAAGTTGATCATAAACCCAAGTGACTCATTTTTTTGGATAAAGAAATTCAGATTTATAGACATCATTTGGCCCCACGGGTAATTCGAAAGTTAGTATATTCTATTGAATTTCCATGGGTTTCTAAAAGTCAATGCACTTTGTTCCTCTCACGTGCTCATCCTTTGCAGGGAATCTCGAGAAGAATAATCTAGGATGGTAAAATCGTGGTCTTTCCAATGGAATCAATTTATTCCAAAACTGATTTGTTCATACATTTTCTTGCAGAAGAGAACTAAATAATTTTGACATCGGTATTTGAATTAGATCACAAGCAAATACTCTCACAAGTCTTGATCTTGGAATTCAAAGAAATGAGAGTCCAACTTCGACATTGGACTCTAGGGCAATATCTCTCATTCCCCACTAATGACGCGTGCTGGGGCAAAAATTCATCACAAAAAGATGTATCGTTTCCAAATTGAGCCTAATTAAGCATGGAGATAACACGATTCATCTTCTTTTGTCACAGGGTGATCACCAACACAAGTCATTAAAGCATAGTAAACCACACCCGTGAAGCATGATGAAATGGAGTCGATCAATTCGACGCTAAAAAAGGGTGAAAATGTGCGCATTGACCACGGGAGCAGTGCCTTTCACCAAAGAAGCATGTTAAAGCACAACCATCCATTTTGGCGTGATAAATGGGGCAAAGCATCCAAGAAACAATGCCCTCCAATGTCGAGACATGAATGTTCATACCGAAGAACAAAAACACGTGAAGGGTAAATTGTATCGATTCCAATTGCTCATGTTGATATTGGTCTCTGACATAATCCCTTTTTCCTTTGATAGGGAGACATCAAATGCACACAAAAATTGCAAGTGAAGGGCAATTTGGGGCTGTCAAATTATAGCTTTCATGAGCACCATGCTTGAAAGGATGCTCACCAGATATGCCAGTTGCGTGATAAACCAGAACAAAAATTATGCTGCCAAAAGACCAGGCGATTCCGAGGAGATCGACCCCGCTGCACGGGTCAGTGTACTTCATCGGGTCTGTCATTGCCTTATGGCCAATGACGGTGGCTATTGTGGCATAGAGATAGAACAGCGCGGCAACGAACTCAGCGATCACAGTCCTGTAGAACGACTATGTCCTTAGCTCTTGTGAGTTGAAGAGCGGAACTGGTGGTGGGTCGACATAGTCCCTCTTCGCTGGTGGCGGCCCTCCTGATCCCTCTTCGGTCACTCCCTCCTTCGGCACAATGGCTGGCGACAAGTCTCCAGAAGACCCAATTCGTCTGTGAAATCTCTCCCATTCCCTCTTTGGTCACTTCCTCCTCTCGTCACGATGAGATCATCAATCAAAAAATCAAAAGCAACCAGCAAAAAATTCTCTCACCATTGGTTCATTGCTAGATTAACAAGGCTAGAAGCTCTTTAAATGGATTTACGTTTCAGCTATGCCTCGAATCTTTACTTGATAAGTTCTCTGAATCCTTTCGCAGAAAACGAATGACTTCTTATAATCAACGGGTTTTGCATCTCAATATAGTGTGGCATGACTGGCCGAGTGAGTCGCCGAACTTAAAGTTATTGTTACAAGACATCTACCATTTATTTCGATAGCTATAATCAGAAACTTCTTGGGGATCGGTCTGACCGTCAAAGGAGCAAACTAGTGCATCTATCCCTCCATCAGCTCCTCCAGAACTAGTACGTGTATGTTGTGTATTCAAAATTTGAATTACAACTTGAAATTCCAACCCTAGACCCTAGAGTTTTTATTGATTTACAAATTTTCGAGTTATTATTATAGAAAGTAAGGGTGAGCATCAAGTGTTATTCGGCCTGTGAACCAACTTGAGCCATACTTGTTGGTTCGGTTATGATCATGAGCCTTGAACCTAATCTTAGCTCAAATTGGTTTGTTTTTTTTTCCAAGTTTGAAATGGTCAAATTTTTGGCTAATTCATTTTGAAGCATTTTATGAAAAAATAAAATAAAATTCTTACACTTATAAAGATTTGAATCATGCCCTTCCATCTGAAGAAAGATTTACATAACCACTTGACAAAAGCTAGCATTTTTATTTAATAGTTGTCTTTTTTATGTTCAATAATTAAATTTAAAGATTATACAAAAGAAAAAAGAGAAGTGGTCAATTCCTTGTTCTATCAAGACCTGGCGTAGAGCCAATCAGTTTAGGAACCGACTATGCTTGATTTCTAAATTGATTTTTAAATTAACTGATTCGATTTCCAATTTTGATTTTTTTGGAGCCGGGGATCATAAGATAATATTCAAATTCGAGGTTTAGAACCAATCGCCCCTACTCATAATTAATATGACAATATGCTAATGTATCATAACTCTCCTACTTTTTTTCCAATTGAGATTGTGTTTAATTTTGCAAACGAGAAAAATAAATCTGATTTTTCCCGTGAAAATATCATGCAAGGAGTTTATGTCATGATATTTGGTCCATTTGCGTTCGTAACATTTTTATGATGACAACAATAAGAAATCAGTAATAAAAAAAATCGCTAGAATTGTAGACAATGGAATTTTCCAATCCTAATTAACTGTGCATGACCATATACATTTGTCGATGACAACATGTCCAAGCTAAACTAGTGAGTCTTGGGAATATACATTCTTTCATCATTGTATAGATCCTCTCTCCGTACAAAATTAAACAAAAATGGACTATCTAGATTTTCTCATCCATGACATGAGACAAGACCGTAAGTTCTACTTCATTAGTTTATCAATCGCAATCAATCAATCACATAAATTGAATTGATATTCAAGTCAAATTTAAATTAATTTGGATTTTTTATTTTATCTAAAATGATGGATGGAAAATCCAAAACCAGCAATGCTCCTCAAAGGCTTATCCCCTCCTCTCCACAAGGATTGGGAGGCTCATCGAACATGAATCACAGCAAAGGTATGTGGGATTGTAATTTCTCATAGGCTAAAACTTTTCTAAGAATGTGAAATTTTGCCCAATTTAAGCCATCAAAACCCTAAAGACATCAAGCCAAGGCCGGTTTGTGAAAGTATTTGAAATCTGTGATATTTGATTTGAGATTAAGGCATCAAGACCCTTAAACCATGTTCAAAAGAAAATAGAAGCGGAGGGACGGATGTTACCATTCCATATTGTAATTATAGGTTGTGTTAGAGCGACGATCTTATTGGCAAAAGTTTTCGAAAGCCAAATACTAGACCAAGCATGATGAATAATCAAAGAGATATCTTTTTTATGAAAAGTAAACTGAACAACGACTACTAATAACCAGACATCCAAATTGAAATTTCAGGCTCAATTAGTTGCTCAATCATGATTAAATCACGTATCGGAATGCACAATGAGGCCACGAGAAACTGAAATTTGGATTGAAAATCGCATGTATGAGCTTAAGAAAGCACCGCTTCTCATCTCCGCACAGCACAAGCTGAGTAAAGGAATTTGCAAATAGACAGCAAGGGAATTCGAAATGGAAATTCAAACACCAACTATATTACAAGCTCGAATAACTAAGATGTGGAGGTTAATGGAGATGAATGAAACTTCTTGCCATATCAGAGTGTGTTCTTCTAGAGATTTTGCTCTGAGAAAGCTCCGTGAAAAACGCTGGAAATGGATGCTGCAGTTTGAACGTTTAGAGAAAGGGAAGTGGTGTTGTAAGAATTGACGTCGAAAGAGGGGGAAAAATCAACATGGGAGTTTGGTGTTTGAGAACAAGAAAAGGGCGTGGGAGGGATATCTAAATGGGCTTTAATTGATTTAATTAGGTTTGGGCTAATCATGGGTTTAAGTGAGCTAGAACGTGTTCGGTGTTTGGTAGACGTGGGCTTAAAATTAGCTTGTTGACTTTGGGCCTAGCTTCAGTCATAATAGCGCTGGAATAGATTGGAGTAAGTGGGCTTAGTTTAAGTTTAATGAACTTCGGGCTTAATTATACATGATGGATTTTGGGCTTAAGAAGGTTTTATGAGTTTGGGTTTTGCTTGGGCTGTAGAGGAATCGGAATGGCTTTAGTCTTAGACGTGCTTGTGCCTAGTGCATTTAAGCTCAGGAGAAGCAGCAACTCGTGGCCGCTTCCCGTGAACCTCGAGCTCCATCTACCCGACGGAAGCAAATTGACAAGCACGGAGAGTCTTGCGAAGAAGCCGAAGGGGAATAGGTCAAGCTCCGGATCGGCAAGTTTGCGACGGACCCGAAGAACGTGGGCGAGATATATTTTTACCTCCACGAGACGTGCCAGATTTTCAAATCAGGCATCATCCTCAAGGGCCTCCGTGTCGACCCCGAGGGTTAGAGTTTAAGTTCAGTGCAAAGTGCCAGGATTTGCCGGCTAAGTTGTTGGGCGAATGAAGTTTAACATATGCACGCTTCATTACGTTGATTTCATCGCCTGGGTTGATCATTGCTCATCGTACTCCCCCGCTCGTCAATATCACACGCTATTCTTTTTCATTCGGTTAGCAAACGAGAAAACTTTATTGAAACAATCTCATATTCTCCTCTTGCTAAAATATTTGGAACACTCGAGAGTTATCATCGGCCCCCATGGGAGGATTATTCATGTGCACACCACGATCGTCTTTTGTTGCTTACAGAAGTTTAGAAATCATAAAAAAAAAAAAAAATGGAACCTCCATAACTTAAGCAGCCTCACACGTTGACTGAGAGCTGATGTTGCATTATTTATTGATCCCGTGAACCGAGTCTATGCGGACGTTTGACCGTATCGACCCCGCGGTTGACCAACATGCGTCCGTCCTTTGATCCCTCTGTTTTACTTCTGCCCGTAGCAAGCAAAGCGTTCGAGCAAGGAGTCTCGATGCTTGTGTGCTCAAAACGAAGTATATCACGGAATCCGCGAATGAGATTTTCTTCATCTTTTCTGCCGATGATCATGAGGTCGTTCTTTAGTATGTGCATTGGCCCTTTGCTTCCACCTCAAGAATGTTGAGAAGAAGTCTGAAGTGATTTTAGCATGTGTTCATTTCACAAAAAATTAATGATTTATAAAACATGTTTTTAAAATAATTACTTATATCATTTAGAAAAATAAATAAATGAAAAAATTCTTCATCGCCAATAAAAATAATTAGGTATATATTGTAATCAATGATGAAAATATTTTTCTGTTGACTAATTTTTCTAAACAATATTAACAATTGTTTTTTTTTTGTAAAATATTTCCAAATTACTCATTTTTCATGAAATGAATGCGCTATTAATATTAGATCATATCATTTAGAGTTAACAAGATGGGACATCTGATTCAAATATATTGGAAGGAGATGTCATATCTCTCTTCTTATTTGTCCTTCTCTTTTTCGGAAGGCAAAGGCCAAAAATTATGTAAATAACCATGCATAAAAGAGCAAAACGAAGACATATTTATTCTCTTCTCTCCTTTTGCTTTTCTTGTAGAGACCGTGAAACGTACAAATGTCAGGTACAAAGTAGACGGTGCGATTTCTAGATTGAGGAAAGTGAGAAGTTAGTTTTAGCATTGTAGTAATTAGAATTATTAAGGAAATTAAAAAAAGAAGGTATGAGATGGCAACAAGGGACTGACTACAATTTGATCTTGTGGGAATAATAATTATTATAGTAGGCTATGAATTCTATCAATTGATAAAGTAAATCGATTTAACCTGCAACCAAGGGTGGTTGCTCAAGGAAAAGTATTTTGACAAATTTCGTGATTTATATTCTCCATCACCCGACCTTTACAAACTACTCATCTTGCACTCTAATCCACCCTTCAACAGTTAGTATTGATGTCATTAAATTAATGAGGAAATAGCACGAAGGTATGGGGATGTTAACATGGGACACGACTCAGACTTGATACTGATGAGGAAATCAAAAGTAGGTATATGATATTGACTATTGTAGTATGTTATGAATCCTCTAGAATAAGAGATTAAATCGATTAAACAAATAATCAATGGCTGTTGCTCTAGGGGGCAAACTGGCTATATTGTGGCAAAGTTTCAACATTTATGGAGTATCCTCAGCCCAACATTTACACATGGCCCATTACGGGCTCCAACTCGTTAAGTGTCGGACTGTCAGAATTTAAAAGCCCAGAAGGCATAAAAACGAATTTGGACCAATACATTTGATGAAATCTAGGTGGAATACGTGTAGGTTCTACCATTGTAATTGTCCATCTTCGATTAGTACATGCGCTTAGCTCCTTTATCCGCAAGATGCAGTCAATGCTGAAACTCAGCATGGCAATTTTACCATGGAACTTCATGGAAGATGGGATTTACGTGTGCGAGCATATTATAACGGTGCATTTCATAGGAGTCAACGGTCAATTAACATGGAATATTCTTTCCATGTTTGTGTTTCCTAAGATAATTGTGGTCAAGGGAATTGAAGTTGACTTGTGAGATAACTATACAAAAATTAAAGAGCTTCAATGTTAAGAGAGAGAGAGAGTGTTGGCATTTGTAACAGCGGCTTGTTTTTTCAATTGTTCACCCATGATCAGTATTCTCAACCTTCGAAGGAAGATGGAAGTGACCGGTACGGAATCCGGGGAAGGCGAAGGTAGGAGAACACCACCTTTCAACTCTCTAGCCATTATGAGATTATAAACTGGGAATCGTCTTATCGAATGTCCATGAGATGTGCAATCTGATCTACGCAAGATATACGCACATTTCCTACCATTTTTTTTCCGATTAAGATACTCAGTAGTTTTTCACTGCTAATCTTTTTTGAGTTGATTTTCCGTGGTCATTTGTTTTTTTAAAATTAATAACTTCTCTTGTCTATTACCAAATTTTGTTTAGCTGTCTTACCATCACATTAAATTTACTAACTATTATACAAAATTAATACTCACTTTTATTTGGTGACATACCACTTTTATTCCGGATCAAGTAACTTGTATTAACACCTGAATTTTTTTTGCTATTATATTGAACAAGCATAAAAATGATGAGTGAATAAAAATAACAACCATATAAAAAGTTTCAATCCCATTTAAAGGTGCTTTAAAAGACAAAAGTCCTGCTCATTCCATTTGCAGAAGACGTCTCTCTTGGCGGTCGATTTGCCGGAGCTATTGTCTCTTCCTTTCAGCTCCAACACCATCAATCGATCGTCCAACATCTCCGATCGACTACGGTCGCCATCAGATCTCCCCTGCCAGCAACGACAGCCTCCGCCATAACAGAGCAGACAGCCTCCGCCGTAACAGAGCAGAGCATCGACGCTCGTCACCACCGATCGAACTTCTCTCCTACTCCCTCTCTCTCGTCTAATGCATTTTGAGGTTTCCTTTTAAGCTCATAACTTCACACTTTGCAGGAGAGTTCACAACGACAACCACAACACACTCTCTGAAGCTTGGTGCGTGCGTGAGAGCCCAAGGAACCGAGCGAAGCAAGAACACACACTCAGACCGAGAAATCCATGGCCTAGCTTCGTCTTCGTGAGATTCTCCAAGGCTTTCAAGTGTCTTTCATTTATTAGGAAGGTAACCATTCGGATCTCCCCAAGGAAGGATAAGGTCGATTTGTCAAGACTCAATCATACGGTTGTTCCGTATTGCCTTTTGCCGAAAACCTTCAAATTGTTATCACAATTGTCGTCTATTACTTGGTCTCAGATTCGTCAATTTCTCTCTAGCAAATTTTAGCCGGGTTTCTCATGTTGTATTATTCCTCACCAATTGATGGGATTTTCTGGTTGTATAACACCTCCCCTTCATGCTCACCGCCTGTCCGACACTTTGTCTCAAAGATGACAAAGATGAATTCATTGATCGATTTGAGATTGCACGGGAGTGAATTGTATATTTTTCTTTAATGTACTGATCATATTTGTGAATCGATGCTTCATCCTTTGATGGCCTAGAGTTCTCCTTCCCTTGGCGTTTCCGTTTTTACTTTGTTCTCTGTGAGTTAAATACTGCTTTGGAAACGTGACTGCATTGTCCTCTAAACAGAGAGCCTCTGGATTTATTTTAAGCTTGAGGTGTTCAAAGTGCGCACATATCATAATCATCAAGTTGTTAATGTAGAGAAATCCTCTATAACTGTAGGACTCCACTTCACATGCGATGGACACGTTGAAGTATTGTTTATGTCATGCTTGCAATGTACGTGCAAGTACATGATGGTTTATCTCAATTGTCACCATTAGCTTGCATAATGATCATTTCAGGATGTGCTAGTTGCTGAATTTGTATACCCACTGCATCATAGGCTCGCTGAAAATGTTTATTCTTATTGTACATGGCTCAAATTTACTGGATTCATTGTTGTTCTTGCTGTAAATGTACAAATATATGTTGGTTTCCAGGCTATGAATGCTTTATATATTCATCACACGGTGTAATCATGGTTGTAACTGTTGTCTTTGACATAAATTTGCTGGATTCATATTCATGCCTGCTATCCATGTACATTCGTTGTTCATACAACAATCTTCACGACTTGTCTATGTGTTATCTTGATCATATGAGTTGAGATGAGGAATCCACGTTAGTTTTCGAGGGAGATAGTCATGTTGCCATGCTTAAATTTGCTGAAATTAAACATGTGCCCGCTGCAAAAGCATTGATGATCTTCATTTGACTTTAATTTATTCTCATTTTGAGCATGTGAGCCCATATACATGGAATATATCATTACTTAATATATAATCATGAATTTCGGCTTTTAATGTTTTGATTTTATTCTAGATTTTGCTAACTTCGCTGTTTTAATCATGAGGTGTGCTAGTTTAATTTTTATTTGAGTGTGGCTTTGATTACCCATGATAAGATGACAATGTATGCTTGATTTGCTAGCTATGGGGAGATGTTTGGGTATTATTGGAGTGGGTAATTTGTAAATCTTCCAAACTTGATGAGTTGGACGTTACAATGAATTCTCTTAGGGACAAATTTGAATGATTTTATTGCCATTTGTTGATTTGGTTGGCGCTTCTCCAATGCATGTCAAGGGCTTGTTTGGTAACTATTATGTTCACGAGAATAATTTGTGCTCAGAAATTAAAAAAAAAAAAAAATTATTGTGTTCCTAAGAATAATTTCTAAGCATTTGATCGCATTTGGTAACTGCCAAAAAATTTTATTACCAAAATAGAAATATAATCGGTAGGGCCCTCAAATTCTTTTATAACTTAGAATTTCTTTTTATTTTTTAATAAATTTTGTACAATTTTCTCCTCTCTCTTTTTTTTTTTTTTTTTTTCCTTTTCTTCTTCATTTTCTTCATTTTCTTCATTTAGCTAGTCGTCGACCTTATCCATGGCCAAGGACCTCACCGGAAGTGTCATCGGGCCTCGATGATCCTAAGGTTAAGGCGAGGCTGACCTAGCGATGGCCTAGCAAAGTCGAGCCTTGCTTGCAACTGATGACACTTTAGCAAGGTTGCTCGCCCTAGTTTGGCCGATCGCTAACCATGGCCAAGGTTGATGACCTGCTAAATGAAAAAGATAAAGAAGAAAAGGAAAAAAAAAAAAAGAATTAGACTTGATTCTAGAGTTGTTCCTGAGAACAAAGAAGCAACTTCTTTTTTACTTTTTGATTATGTTCCAAACTATTCTCGAGAACAAAAAATTTATCAAATAGATTTTTGTTCTTTTTTTATTCACGACAATAAAAGAATAGAGTCATGCACTATTTGGCTGGTTATCAAACAGGCACTAAGTGTGCGATTCATCTCGAGTTGCTCTTCATCTTTCTATCTTCCTCACCACCAAAACGCCCACAAATTATTTCCTCCCCATTGCCTATGTCCACTCTCACCTCCCCTTCTCTTTCCACCTCCTCAACCTCTTTTGATCCAATTTCACTTCCGACCAAGCCACACTCCTCTACCATCAGCTCCACTGTCGGTGGCCTCCTCCTCTAGAGTCTCACTAACTAACCTTGCCCCTAGATGACATATTTTTCCTAAAGAATCATATGAACCTTTAAGTTCATTCATGTAATTGTTCAAAAATGATGACACTTAACTTTAACTCATAAAATTAAACTATATACTCTCTTACATGTGTTCTTGTCATCAAACAAGCTGGAGACATTATCCAAAATGGGCAATACAGCAAAATTTCTTTGGTTTATATTTGTCTTGTATCTATAGTGCTATTTAGTCAATTATTTTTCTTAGTAAAAATATGATTTTTATCCACACAATTTTATGGTGGTGTAATCAAACAAATGAAGACCACATTGATAACATTATTAAACTGAATTGGAGATTGAAGAGTTGGTATTCCACAACATCACTAGTGTCAAAACAAAGATTTCTTGTTCAACCATAAGAGTGACTCCCTCAACTTAGTGTCTATTAATAGTTTTGCTGCCTTCACCAAATAATTTGTAGGAGAAAAAAATCCTCAATATCTAGCCTCAGCACTAACTGAAATAAAAACGTTTAAGTCATGAGTATGATCCGTTATCTTGATAAAAATTCTAACCAAAATCTCATCTGAATTTGACTTAATTTTAAACAATCGATGGAACCATTGATTGTGATGTTTTAGTTTGATTAGACACTTGCCGAATCCCATTTCTTTTTTTGTTTCTAAACTTCGTAGTATATCAATATGATCTCAGCATACTTGACTGCTTAAAATGCGTGGATTCGTCGCCTTACAACTATTAGTATTTTGTCCATATATGATTATTAACAATTATTACAAGTGTATGTTATATTACTTAATATGATTGTTATTTTTTTTCTATGAGACCAATCCAACATATGATGTGCAGGGTCACTATTGTCCGAAATATGTAAGGCATGGACAACAGCTTAAGCTACTTCTGCTGACCCAAACATAAGAAGGCATTTTTTGGTGGGTTGCACGTGTGCATAGCTAAGACCCATTAAAACCCATATATAATCGGGCTTTGTTAATCTAAAATCATAACAATCCGTTCCTTGAATTATTAACTTACCGTCTTCTAAAAGTATATAAGCTAGCAAGTCACTCCAAAATATAATAATGTTTAAAATAACAAAAGGGATGGCAAGAGCTTAACTCAATGAGAGAAATTTGCTTGATCCACAAGTGACTTAATTTGATCATTGTGTGATTCATTTTCATGCGAAAGTCTACTTTTAATCTAGTGAACATGGGGATGAAAAAGAGCAATTCCATGTTATGCTTTACATTCATTTTTTTTGGTTAGATGTTATACTTTGCTTCACCTAGTGATTATGAGGTCATTCTCCGGTATACAATACGCATCAGCTCTTTGCTTCCACATGAAAAAAGTACAGAAGGACTCTAAAGTATTTTAATATATTGAAGCGAGATATCATATCTCTCTTTTACTTTTCCTTTCCCTTTCCCTTTTGGGACTAAAGAATCACACATAAAAGTGCAAAACGAAGAGACATTGCATCTTTTTTCTCCTTTTGCTTTTCTTGGATAGACCACGAAACGTACAAATGAAAGACTCAAAGAAGGCATATAGTTTTAAATTGGTGAAAGCAAGAATGCAGTGTCTCCTTGGAAAAGGAAAGAGTAAAGTTTCATATTCTAAAGCTTATAGCTGAAGAAGAGTGTCAAATGAGATAAGTATTATATTCTTTATTGAGACCATTCACTATAAGTTATTATAAACCTCTCATGATTGGCAATTCCTTGTGTGATGTATAAGATAAGTATTAGATTCTCTATTGGGGCCATTTACCACAAGTTATAGCTCAAGTGATCATCAATTATATTAAAAATATGTTTCGAGTTTGAGTCCGAAAATGAAAATTTCTCAATTCAAGTAAATTTCTTATTTTGAATAAATTTCTTATTTGAATGGTTTCCTAGTTGGAGAATGTTTCATATTTTGCATCCAATTCTTATTTACAGATAAGAATTGGATGTTCCTTGTAAAGATTATCAAAGAGAAGCTTCCCTTGTGAATTACATCTTGAAGATATCCAAGAATGTCGAAGCCAATTAAATCTTGTGGTAAGATTAGTACAATTCCTTATAAGATTGAGAAATTATTTCGTGAAAAATTATGGGGTTAAACACTGTGTAAGTTATTAGGTGTAATTGCGAGTTGGAAAACACTAAGAGTGTTTGAGTGATTCAAGTATGGTTGTAATCTCTATTGTATTGCTTGATTTAAAGTATAATTATTTGTTGCTCTCTTCATGGACATAAGTCACTATGACCGAATCACGTAAATCCGGTATTCAATTTATTTTCATACTCTATCTATTTTGTTGTTTAATCACTTGCTTTAGCAACAATTGGTATTGGAGTTAGACTTGGTTAAATTGAAACAAATCAATAGCAATAGAAGAATAAAAAATGAAGATCGACATATTTGATGGGAATAATTTTAGTTTCTGGAAAATGCAGATTAAATATTATATTTACTAGAGGAATCTACACTTATCGCTGTTTAGAGAGAAGTCAGAGTTGATGAAACAAGTTGAATGGGAATTGCTGAATTAATAAGCATCGGATGTTATTCAACTAATACTAGCTTGTAATGTCGCATATAACATTGTGAACAAAAAATTATTATGAGACTAATGAAAGCCCTGTTAAACATGTACGAGAAGCCCTATGCGATCAACAAAGTCTACTTGATGTGATGTCTATTGAACTTGAAGATGAACAAAGGTGCACCAATTGCTGATCATTTTAATGAATTCAATATGATCATTAGTCAATTGAATTTAGTTGAAATTGACTTTGATGATACAGTATGTGCTTTCATTTTATCATCTTCAATGCTTGATAGTTGGAATACCACTATAATTATTGTTAGTAATTCATTTAGGTCAATAAGCTTGATATTTAATGGGATTCGAGGTTTGATTCTAAGTGAAGACATCCGTAAAGGAGAATCTAGTGAATTTATATCTATTGTTTTAGTAGGTAAAAATAGACGAAAAACTAATACACACATTAATAGGAATTGTATTATTATTCCTTGTGTGTCATATGAGATAAGTTAGATTCTCCATTAGAGCCATTCACTATAAGTTATTTTAAATCTCTTGCGATTGGTCATTCCTAGTATGTCATAAAATAATTACTAGATTCTCCATTAAAGCGAATCACCACACGTTATTCTAAACCTCTTGCAATCGGCAATTCCATGTGTATCATATGAGATAAGTATTGGATTCTCCATTTGATTCTAAGTGAAGACATCCATAAAAAAGAATCTAGTGAATTTGTATATATTGTTTTAGTAGATAAAAATAGACGAAGAACTAATACACGCGTTAATATGAATTGTATTATGATTCATTGTGTGTCATATGGGAAAAGTTAAATTCTCCACTGGGGCCATTCACTGTAAGTTATTCTAAATCTCTTGCGATTGGTCATTCCTATTATGTCATATAAAATAACTATTAGATTCTCCTTTGGAGCGAATCACCACACGTTATTCTAAACATCTTGCAATCAACAATTCCTTGTGTATTATATAAGATAAATATTGGATTCTCCATTGAAACATATAGCACAAGTTAATTTAAACCTCTCACGATCAACAATTCCTTAAGTATTGTATAATATAAGTAATAGATTCTCTGTTGAGGCCAATAACTATAAATTATTCTAAACCTCTCACGATAGACAATTCCTTAAGTGTTGTATAAGATAAGTAATAGATTCTTTGTTGGGGCTAATAACTATAAATTATTCTAAACCTCTCACGATCGACAATTCTTTAAGTGTGGTGTGAGATAAATAATAGATTCTTTGTTGAGACCAATAACTATAAACTATTCTAAACCTCTCACGATCGATAATTCCTTAAATGTGAGATATGTACTAGATTTTTTATTCTACCAACAATTCCTTGTGTGTTATATGAAATAAGTACTAGATTCTTTATTGGAACCATTTACCATAAGTTATTCTAAATCTCTTCCGATTGGCCATTCCTTGTACATCATATAAGATAATTACTAAATTCTCTGTTAGGGTGAGTCATTACAACTTATTCTAAACCTCTCACGATCGGCAATTCCTTGTATATCATATGAGATAAGTAATAGATTCTCCATTGAGACATATAACACAAGTTAATCCAGATCTCTCGTGAGCAGCAATTCCTTAGGTGTTATGTGAGATAAGTAATAAATTCTTTGTTGGGGTCAATCGCTATAAATTATTCTAAACCTCTCACGATCAACAATTCCTTAACTGTCATGTTAGATATATACTATATTCTATGTTGTATGTTGTATCAGCAATTCACTGTGTGTCGTATGAGATAAATATTAGGTTTTCTATTAGGGTCATTCGCTATAAATTATTCTACATCTCTCACGATTAGCCATTCTTTGTGTGTCATATAAGATAATTACTAGATTCTCCATTGGGGTGAATCACCGCACATTATTCTAGACCTCTTGCTATAGGCAATTCCTTATGTGTCATATGAAATAAATACTAGATTTTCCATTAGGACCAATAGTCACAAGTTAATCTAAATCTCTTGCAATCAACAATTCCTTAAGTGTCATATGAAATAAGTAATAGATTCTCTGTTGGGGCTAATCGCCACAAGTTATTCTAAACCCCTCATGACCAGAAATTCCTTAAATTTCATGTGAAATATTTACTAGATTCTATCTTGGGGCCAATCACCACAAGTTATGCTAAACCTCTTGCAATTGGCAATTCCTTATGTGTTATATGAGATAAGTTCTAAATTTTCCATTGGGACCAATCGCCACAAATTATTCTAAACCTCTCGTGATCGGTAATCCTTTATGTGTCATATGAGCTAAGTACTAAATTCTCTATTGGAGTCATTCACCACAAGTTATTCTAAACCTCATAGGATGTGCAATTCTTTACGTGTCATATGAGATTAAGTACTAGGTTCTCTCTTATTCACCATAACTTATTTTAAATCTCTTGGGATCCACAATTCATTGTGTGTCATATAAAATAAGTACTAGAATTTCCATTTAGGACCATTAGCAACAAGTTATTCTAAACCTCTTATGATCAATGATTCCTTGTGTATAATATGAGATAAGTACTAGATTCTCAATTAAGGCCATTTGCCACAAGTTTCTCTAAACATTTCGTGATCGGCAATTTCTTATGTGTCATATGAGATAAGTACTAGATTCTCCATTAGGGGCATTCTTCACAAGTTATTTAAACATCTCATGACCAGCAATTCCTTATGAGAGAAGTAATTATGTGAGCAATAATCCAAACTCTAAAGTTAGATGGTGAAATGAGATGGTGTACATTTTAAATTGACTATGTCCTCTTACGCAATGGTTGATTGAAAATTGATGCAAAGAGAAAATGGCTCAAATCTAAACCATGTTGAGGGATACCCGAAACAAAAGGTGAAATTGCTACTTGTGGAGAAGAAAAACGTAAACATAAGACATTGAAATTACATGTTTATTTGAGGTTGGTACTTTCTACAAATTCAACCTATATAAGAAAAGGTTAATTTTGCTAAGACTAGTGTACCTTATAAAGTTTTGTTAAATGTAATTTGATTTGTCTAGTAGATAACTCGATCATACAATATGATGTCTGCATTGGGAAAATTAAAATGAGATGTTGTACAATTAATGTACTGCTCATATCTTATGCTTTGCTGCCCATTTTACAACTTTCAGAAAAAAAAAAATCATTTCTTATTTTATTTTATTTTTTCATTTATACTCATTTCATTGGAATAAAAGAAAGCATGTATCTTTTGATTCAACGCCATTTGACCGTGCAAATGGTGTGGAAATAACAATTAAAGCTAGCTTAATTCGTGAAAATGTTTTCATATTTTATCTTCATCGAAAATATGAACAATTATGATTTTGTGCTTTTAGATTTTTATCCTTGAAAATGTCATGTTCAATTAGTGAAATTATATATCCTCAATATAGAGAGAACACTATGAAAAAATGTGATTGATCATGTGGCGAAAAAAGACACCACAAGTGTCATAACTTTCGTGCAGCACTTACTTGAGTGTTATAATTTTTTATTAGATTACTTAAGTATCCTAACTTATGTATGATGCTCACTTAAGTATAATAACTTCTTTTTTTCCGATTACTTGAGTGTCATATGACTTTTCGATCAATCACTTGAGTGCCATAACTATTTGAGAACGTTCATTACAAGTGCTATGTCACGTTTGGTTTCTGGCACTTGAGTGAATGTTTTTAAAATTTTTTGGCATTCAAGTGATTGATTAAAGATTATAACATTTAAATGAACTTTTTTTAAAATTTATGGCACTTAAATGGTCAAAAAAAATTATGACACTCAAGTAAGCACTATACGAAAGTTATGATACTTATGGTGTTCTTATCTCAATCGCATTAACTACAAAATAAAGACATTTCATTAAAACGAAGGTTTTATGCTGAAATGCAAAGTGGGAACAAATGACATTGTCTATTATATGTGCATCTTCTTCTTTAAGGTGTACTATATACTATTTACTAGTAACTTCACTCGCTTTTAGTGGGGACATGCATGTCTATTTGCACATTTTTTAATCATTAGCATTCATTAATATGAGATACCATACAAGAGAAAACAATGAGACTTGAATAAAGGCAATATTTTATATATTTGTAGAGGTTCTATTTTTTTTCCTATTTTAGCTTTTTCGATAACTAAGTCAATTCTAAGATATTAAAATTAAGTGCAATTTATTAATGGGAAAAGAATAATCTATACTAAAACCATAAAACAGTGATTGCAAACTAGATGAATTTTATAATTAAGTGAGGTAGATGCAAATAAATAGCCTATATTTGATATCCTAATTTTTTTTAAATAACTGATATTTATTTATTTTTAGGTGAGATTTATTCAAATGACATAAATTGTACTTTCAAATTTTAGATATTATCTTTAAATCTAAAACAAAATATTTTAAGTTCAATATACTTCCTTATATCTACTAGTATTTTTTCAGAAATAAACCATATCATTGAAGAATAATTTAAAGATAACTTTATTTATCTATTCAAGTTTAAACTAAAATGTTTAAATCGTAGATTAAAAAAACTGTATTATTAAAAGTAAAGCCCTTCAAATTTGTCCTTATCCATGATTTCAAAATTTTGAAATTGAATTTCTTCAACCGTGATTTTTATACACTTAATAGCTTAAATTACGTATTCTTAATTTTAAAATAATTTTTTATTTTATTAAGAGATTTTATCACAATAGTATTTTTTTTTTATAAAAGTAAACTACAATTTTTGAGAATATATTTGAAGATATTTACTCTTTATCTAGTTTTTCAATTTGAATCTTGTATATTTTAATTGTAGATAAAATAGACAAAAATTGAATTGCTAGTTCAAGAAAGTTTTTATGATATTTAATCACATGAATTTCTCTAACATTGTACTTTTTTATATATAGAATAAGTTATAATTTAAAATAGCAATAGTTTATTTAAAAATATGTATTTAGTATGTTTGAATTTTTTTATTTTTTAAGTCATTGCGTGTATTTTATATTTAAAAATTATCTTATTTTATTCTTTTGTTGATTTAAGAAATTTTGATGAATAAAAAGTTATATCATTCAATAATGTTGCACACAAAAAAATGCATTATGAAACGTAGTGTACCAAAACTGCATTATTTTAAGAAAGGGGTACAATTTTTAATTTCCAAATGAAATAAATAACCCATATATTTATTTCCATTAAGTAATGGAAAGAAAATTCTGCAAGCCT
The DNA here is from genome assembly GCA_014182735.1 of Corymbia maculata. Lineage (NCBI taxonomy): Eukaryota > Viridiplantae > Streptophyta > Magnoliopsida > Myrtales > Myrtaceae > Corymbia > Corymbia maculata. Next base: position 25,852,014 of record CM024691.1, read on the forward strand.
TAGTGACAAAATTTGCAATGGAACAATACAACCTTTAATTCTACTTTGAATTCGACTCAAGGGACTTAACGGTATGATCTCAAGTCACATATTATCCTAGATTCTTCACATGAGCACAATTCAAGGGTCATAGTGGCTTAGTCTCAAATCATATAGCAAAATTTTGATTCCATTTCGTGAACTAGATTTGAGGGCCTTGAATTCTTATTGTCTAATTGAAGATAGTTGAGGTTTTGATGACCTGAATGTTGATGAGGTCTTGATGACTTGTTGTTGAGGTCTTGATGAGCAAAATTCTTGATTGAAATCATGATGACGTGAATCCACAGATAGATTTTTGCATTTTTGAATTTTTATAATATTCAAGAACATTTTAATAACAAATCTATAGCATTTAAAGTCTCCGTCTATTCTTCTCAAAATGGAGAGGCCTCTTCATAGAGAATTTCCACTAATATTTACTTTCATTTAAATGAATATCCAATCCATTTCGAATTTGATAGGATAATGCCAACCGTCAGTATCTTAATTTAGGTTTTATTGTTCTACTCATGAATACATATCCTAATTAGATTGGACAATTGCACTTGCAAAAAAGAATTGCTGAACATTGAAATATCATTGCAAAATTTGTAATTGGCTCAAAATTTTACCTATTTTAAATACATTAAATAAACTACATTTAAAATAACTAGCTTATAATTGTCACCGTCTATAAGTACATTTAAGAAACCACATTCAAAATAACCAATGCTAGTGTAGAGAATAATATAAAGTATGTTCTCTAAACTAGATTTTTTTTTTCAATCCAAAAATAAGAGATACAATATTGATATGCTTTCTCGTTATCAATTTTTTAGCCTTTATATTCCATATATATACATATATATATATATATATAATCTAAAATTTGGGAGATGATATTAAAGAATAGATAATATTATCTTGACAAGAGAGGATTTAAAAGATGATTATTTTGATTACTTCCGTTTATTCAAAGGATATGCATCTTTCATTCTAATATTATGCAAGAACAGGACTATTCAAATACATAATGCTTAGTAAATCACTTTGCAATATAAATTTATTGAGCTTAGTCATTGGTTGAGAAAGTACTCACAAGATGCAATACTTGTTAACAGGTTCAAGGTGGACATGGATCCCACCAATGAGTGCAATAATCAACACATCACCCTATGATTTCTCTTCTTGTCATTTCTTTTTGGTGACACTTTCATCACATTCTCAGTACTTATTTCTCTGCTTGATATAGATTTTATTTTTTTTTTACCTTGGATTTTCTTTTATCTTGTTCTTGTATCCATTTCCTACTATCAATGAATTGTTGCAAGAATTTTTTATGCCTTTTCTCTTAAAATTTCATTATTTGGTAATGCATTTTTTTCCTTCTTTTTCTTCTTTCCCTCTATTACTCCATGGGGTAAAGAATCCAGAAAGTTTACATTATAAAAATTTATCTTTCTCTAAATTTAGTTGTGCACAATTTGGTAGCTCAAATAGTTGTTTTGGCCTTTCATGTGATAGTTTGATTATTTTATTTCTTTTTTCCTTCAAACTCACACAAATGGATAACTTCGTTTTTTGGATTTTCATTTTATTAACCTACACATTATAAATTTTGAAGTTCTCTAAAAGTTTTCAGACGTGGCTTTTTTTTTCTTCCCCTATATTTCATATATTAGTTTTTTAAAAATAGATTTCGAAGGAAAAAAAATAAAAAAGGAAGAAGGTGGAGGACAGGTGTTACAGGAGTATTTAGCCTTGGAAGACACCTTTCCCAATTTTTGATCTTGACTTCATGGAGAAATAAGGCATTTTTTATATGACCTAATTTTGGGATTTTATTACTTTTAAGCTTTGCGAAAGGTAGAAGCTGTGCCACACAATACGAAGGCCACTAGTCAACTTCTCAATGGATTTCCACCATCTGCATTGAAATACTCATAAAATCATTATAGAAGGACTAAAAACCATCGATAAATAATCTTATAATACTCTCAACCATTTTCTAATAATATGGCCAAACTTTGATAAATGAGATTAGTGAATGTACATTCTTATTAATAGGTAGCTTCCACTTTTGATGCAGTTCCAAACAAAGAAAAAAAATTGAAGAAGAAATTTGATTGATGATTATAAAAAATATAAGTAAATTAATCATTATTGAGTAGAAAACTTAATAATCTAATAGAAAATGGATGATGTAAAGTGTAACTTTTAAAAAATGGAATGATAGATGTAATCATTGCTATGGATAAGGCTTCTCTTAACTTTAACTACCTAATTCATTGAGAAATATCAATCATTATTTTAATCTTTGAATGTAATATCTAAGTTCCCTAGGAAACCACTAAGCAACTTAGGAGAATATGGTTCTTTAGCTTGTAATTAATTTTTAAAATCTCATTTGGAGATTAATTTCTTTAAGATAAGTTGTTTTTTATTGACTTGTGTATCTAAAAATGAATAAATAATTTAATCATGTTCTTAGTGAAATTGGTTTTGCCTTTTTTAGAAATGAAGCAACCTACTACATTGACAAAGAATAAATTAATTACGGACTCTCATATTCCACTTTATGAATTTATTTTTTGACCAAATGGTCTTACTATTATTAATTTACAATTTTATATAAGCAAGTAATACAAAACGAAAAAAAAAAAAACTTGGTCTAAGAATAAAAGAAAAAGAAAACAATTGGGGTAAGTGTCAACTAAGAAGATGACCACATTTCAACTCCTTAAAGGCTCCCTTTCAATGCACCAAAATAGTAATATTATAAATTCCATTTGATCTACACATCACAGTAAAACTCCCAGAATCATCCATAAAATGTGAAAGTCTTTTTATTTTTTTCATAGATTAATTTAGCTAAAAGAACAATGATGTAGAGGAATCGAGTCAGTGAAGGTAAGACTGTCTTCTCAATTTGCAACCAAACCATGCAACCTAATCTAAGTGCAACATTGAGTAGTGTCTTAATGAGATACGGGAGTGAGAAGCGCATTCGGTTGTTGGCCTTGCAAATGCCAAAAATTTGCTTTGTTCCATGTTGTCGTTAGGAAACAGTTGTCACTACAATGCCTCTTCTTTGATTGGTGTGATTGTATATGATTTGGCAAATGTTCAAGATAAGATTGTCGGATCAAAATGAGTTTTCACCATCAATATATCTAGCTTTTATATTCCATTGGAAGATACATATACATACATACATATATATATATATATATATATATATATATATATATATGTGTGTGTGTGTGTGTGTATGTATATATGGTGGAATTTGATCTAAAGAAGAAATACATAAGAACTTGAGCATTCAAAAAGCCATTGATGAATATAGAAATATTGTGACCCATACAGATTCAAAGAGCTTTTTTTTTTTTTTTTTTTTTTTTTTTTATATTGAAAGATTCAAGGAGTTCAAGCAAATACAAGGATTTGCGTTTTCTCATCGGGTTGGTAAAGAGCATAAATATTATCATTAAAATATTTTGTTCATGAAGATCCGGTGAAATGGAGACAAAATTAAGAACAAATTTGCTTATGTTGCTTGCTAACGCAAGTTACATATAGAATTGAAATTTTGTGCAATTGTCATTTCAATCCACGACTTTTGAATTTTGATAATGTAATCTTAAACATTTGAGCGAAATTTCAATATAGTCATTCATGTCAATTTTCCACCGAAAATGTTAATGTAATGGTCCAGTTATTACCAATCATCTTACATGACACGGTTTGCAGTATGACAAAACAATCTTTGTTGTTTTGAGTAATTTGATGAATTCTTCTTTTTCCCAGCCATCGATGTTTTTCTGTTCTCTTCTTTCTTTTCCCTTTACCATTGATCTTCTTTTTAATTGAAGCCAATTGTTCATCAATTCCGAATCAAAGCTCTCTTAGTATCAACTCATCATGACATCAAAGCCTCCCAACGAATTTTAATATGTGAAATTTGACTAACAAGACGTAATGTTCGAAAATTCAGCTAAAAAATTTAAGTAAATAAATAAAAGAAGATTATATCATGTAAAATCTAATTGCATCGGATATTTCAACGCTCATTGTTTTCTTGCTCTAAAACTCCACCGAATCTGCCCTGCACCATCTCCTTACTGCTCAGCGTGATTTTTCCTTCTTTCTTTTTAAGTCTCTACTCACGATCTCACGGCTACATGCCCGGACTTTTCTTTTCTCTCACAGCCCCCATGGCATCATGTTCACACGCTGATTGTTTTAGCTAGAAAATTGAACGGACAAGACCATCAAGCCCAATTGTGTCTTTTCACTTGCAGAAGTTTGAAAATTCTAAAAAGCGGAACCTCAATTAACAGCCTCACACGTGGAATAAAAAAGCCACTATTGTATGCTTTATAGGTCACGCGACTCTAATTGATGCCCACCAGCTTCTAGTTAAAGAATACAGCATCTCTAACTTTCGCAAGATCACACGGAACATAACGACGTCCACGTGTCGTCCAAGCTACCCACATCTACTTTTCGACATCATCGTGCTTTTACCAAAAAAGCCCATCCTTGTTGTTTTGTTGGGACATATTGTATTGCAATAAACAAAATAGTAAATTTCAATTATCCATAGGATGTCCATAAAAAAAAAAAAAAAACCACAAACATTTAAACACATATCTACTTTGGATTGTTATATCTAAATTTCTGAAATAATTTTAATTATCCAAATTTTTTTCAATTTCTATGTATCTACCAATACATACAGCCTTTTCTATTTTTCTCATCCTGAAACAATTTTCACTCTTCTTTTGCAAATGAGAAAAAACACCTTTGACATTGTGTCTTATTTTCACACACCATAAAAAAAACGCATTAATCATCAGCGTAATTAATGGATTAATTGCAACATCATGTTTTCATATTTTTTCATTTCCAACATCAAAAGCATGCAGTCTTTTACACAAATCATTCGATTTCTCACGTATACACTATTAAACTCATCTCGGTTTTTTCTAATTTTTTTAAATTAAAATATCATCCATATCTATGAGTGAAACAAGACGAAACAAGACACCCTAAATCTTGTTTGCTAAATTAAACAATTATAATTTTTCGATAAAGTGACTTAACCTTAATCGATATATGAGACTTGCAGGATCTTTCATGAGTTTTAGGAACTCAGTTCTCTACATTTGTGTCTCTAGATTATCGAAAAAGGAAGAATGGCTTAAATTCAAGGGGAAGATGCCCTTCGCTCCCTTAAATTTCACCTTCGAAGTTCATTTTATGTCACTTCTCTTTCTGTGATATATTGCCCATATTTCTTATAAAAGTCCAAACCCAGCCCATAGTCTTTTCAGCCCATGCCCCTCAAATTCCAAGCCCTCAGCCCACCTTTTCTAAAACAAGAAGAGAGAGAGAGAGAGCTCGTTCACGTGAAGAAGAAAAGAGGAAAGGAACGAAAGGGAAAAAATCTCCAATTTAACTCCGTTTTGCAATGTTGGGTAAGTATATCAACCTGTCATTCGTCTAATTGAAATAATCGTTGAAGTTAAGATCTGAATTTATGTCAATTCGAGTTGTTGCTTTCAATTGAGGAATTATATACACACACGTCGAAGTTAAGATATGAATTTATGTCAATTCGGAGTTGTTGCATTTGATTGAGGAATTACACACACACATAATTTATGATATTGTAAAGATCTCGATTTGAGCTTATGACTTATTCGAAATGAAATTTTGAAGTTGGTTGCACATGCTTTTTTATGCTCATCAATGAGCTATAAGTAGAGTGAGCACAAGTATTTTGTCACAAGAGAGGACTTTTTGATAATGGGGATTTTTTTGGGTATGAATTATGTACAATTGATGAGCTTTTGAATTAGTTTTTCTTGGATATGTGTTATATATCATGTTAATGGTTTATATAAAACTCTGATATATTTTATATATATGTTGATATCAAGTTGAGTTTTAATTATGTTGAAGTTGCATCCTTTGGTGAAAAGACAATCATATTGTACCCTTATTCTTGTTGAGTTGAGGGTGTGCCACCTACTTCTTCCAAAAAAAATTAAAATTCATATCTCTCACTTTACATGAAGTTATGTCGAATCCCTATTAATTTCTTTGCCCGAGTCTCATTGAGTCAAGCTTGGAGGAACTATTTGTTCGACCGCCCCGATGCTTTGAAAACCAATTCTCAATCCTCTTACATTCTGGGCACATCCAGGGAGTGTCGATATTACTGCAACAAGGCAACCCCGATCCACTTCATCCAGGGAGTGAAAACAGGTGAAACAATGCAATATGCTGTGTATATCTTACTACTACGCCAAGAATGATATCACATAGGCTTATATTATTGATGCGTCCATAATGATGTCAATAGCGAGTCTCGCAGTTTTTCCGAATGTGATTTGACTTTAGTAGCATACACCTACAAGATTTGACGTGAATCGCCTTAATTTAAAACAGCACAAGTTTCACTCTTTTTGAAGATGTGATTCGCCTTAATCTAGTAGAAATAGAAAAAGTCGATACAATAATTGCAATGCCAGCTATAACAAGCAAAAGAACCTCAGGGGAAAATGGTCTAGAGAGGCATGGATTCATTTTTGAGCAGCCAACCACACAAATACATAAATAGAATAACATACAGACGAAGGGAACAGATCGAAAAGGGCAACATGCACAGAGACGGCAAATATCGGCAACTTCCTAGAGGTCATAAACTATCGATAATATATGTAGCTCAAGAAAAGTCCTCTCTCCCTCTCTCTTTCTCATTTACTCAGTAAGCCAAAAACCAGGCATGTTACTGATAATACATGAGCTGCTGGGCAGCTGCAACATTTTGAAACCCACCATCATATATTGCCTGGCTTCCGCCAGCAACTCCCATACCCATCACTGCCTACTTGAGAGGATGCTGCCCTTGCATGAGAGGATGCATGCCGCCCATCTTGCTCATTGCTAATTGTCGCTCGTAGGCTAATAGTTCAGCAGTAGAAAGGCCTGGTAATGGTGCTGCTGCAGCAGGTGGAGGAAGGGGATTTAAGCTTGTTCCTAGGGGAGTAGGCTTGCTACCCCAGGAGCACTGCAAGCACAAACAAATCAGAAGTTGGCTTTGGTTCAATCAAAAACACCAGGGGGACGAAGTCCTGTATTAACTACCGTTTTCACATGCCAGAGCCCCTGATCTATTTTTACCACTGCCAACATGCAGACAGCAATTATATCTTAAACTCTACGCCACGAAAAGCCCATTTAAATTATTGAAGAAATAGAACAATTCACTTGTAATGCCAGAGAACCATGTCTTATTACCATTACACATGCCACTTTTGCTTATCATTTTTAGAGGATAAGAGGTACGGCCGAACATGCAGTGGCACAACATGCCAATGAAGTCATAGCTACGGCAATAACAGATTGAGTTTAACTCCAACTGTCCCAAGTCAAAGAGCACTAAGCTCATCCAAAAGGGTTTAGTGCAGTCACATGTGCACAAAACTCAAAGACCACTTGGATTTAAATCTCGGCATAAACAAAAATGAGGTCTTTGACCAAAGGTTAACTATGAGAGGTGGTCAGGCTTACGATCAGGAAAAGGAAAGAAGGGCAGAGTATAACTGCAGAATTAATTATCTCCCACTACATTTTCTAAGGAACAGATTACTTTTCAAACCATCAGCACTCTGTAAAACAAAAAAAATATAGAAATGAAGAGCATCAGTAACAAGCCCAAGAACACACCTTAATTTGTCTTCCACATAGAAGTGACTGAGTATTTCCCATTTGAATGGCCAATGCCGCTTCTGCATGAGCACTATATCTCACGAAACCAAATCCTTTATCTCTTTGGACCTGGACCTCCTCTATCACTCCAGCACCAAGAGCATGAAAATGGCGATGGAGTTCAAGCTGAGTGACCTGTAAATTAAAATGACTCAGAATTTCCCCCAAAAAATTGGAGACAAATAACTTCTGAAAATGAGCCTATGCAGTCTCGCAGGCATGCACACATATTTACAATGATTCAATTATAGCATAAATTTGGCTAAGTTATAAACAACCTTTCCAAGGGGCAGAAAAACACTAGAAGTGCCATAACCTTCGTACGGCGCTCACTTTGATGCCAAAACTTTTTTTTCGCTCACTTTGAGTACCACAAGTTTAAAAAAGCGTTCACTTGAGTGCCACTTCCAATTTAATCGCAGGAAAAGCTGACGTGGCCGTCGGAAAAGCTGACTTAGCAGCCAGAAAAGCTGACGTGACTACTTTTAATATATTTTAATATATTTACTAATTTTTTGGAATTTTTTCGATTTGTTTTTGCTTTTTTTTTTCTTTAGGACCGGCAAGGGTCACCAAGTGACCCTCGTCGGCCCTAAAGAAAAAAAAAAAGAAAAAAAAAAAAAAAGCAAAAACAAGAGAGACGAGATGAGGAGAAACGATATCGTTTCACACGAAGAATCCACTTTGGCCAGTGAGGATCACCGCCGAAAACCACGTCAATGTCGAAAATTATTAAAAAAAATGGAAAATCATTAAAAAAATCCACATATGCATTTTGGCCGAAAGTGACACTTAACTGAACGATTTCACTTCGATTTGGCACTCAAGTGAGCGAAAAAAAAGTTTTAGCACCAAAATGAATGCCGTACGAAAGTTATGGCACTCCTAGTGTTCTTCCCCCTTCCAAGGTGGTATAGAAAACTAAACTTGAGCGACAGACATAAGGGAAATCTACATATCTACATATCATTTCAAAAGAAATAACACTTTTACAAGTCATAGTTCACAAAACTACCTCCTACTCCATGACCGACACAGTCTCAATTAAATGCCCATCACCAAAAAATCTAAATACTTACAAGTGTCAGTTTAATTACTTGAAAGGCCAAATTTAAACTTGCAAGTGTCAGAGCCATTTTCCATATAAGTATGTTTAACTTTGGTAGAATAAGCTCATTAGCTCTTCCTCTCTACTCATTGACCTACTCCTCACACACCCATTTCGTGAAATTCTCTCCTATAAATACGGCTCCAAGTAAGAATAATTGAGTAATCACATCATATAGCTTATGATAAAAAACATAAAAGAATAAATTAGTCTCCAAAAATTATTTCGATATAGACCCACTCAATGCGGTTGCATTACTTATGGTTAATCTAACACTATATATGTATCTTGGTGCAAAAGCAAGGGGACTGTCAGTGTTGACATGCAGTTCTCTCTGAGTGACATATGTCCCACTAACTAAACAAATCAAGAAAACATGTTTCAATAAATGAAGTATTCATTTTTTATTCATAACATTCTTTCTTTTATTTTTCTTTCAAAAACTAAAAACACTAATTAAGAAAATATGAAATTATCAAAGTAAGAGAAGCCTCTTTTGCATAAATTTAAAAATAATGTTAATTTCAAGAAGCTACCAAACAAAAAATTTAATGAAATTATCAAAGTAAGAGAAGCCTCTTTCGCATAAATTTAAAAAAGAATGTTAATTTTAAGAAACTACCAAACAAAAAATTTAATGACTTCAAAAGATCTGAAATGTTTGTATTTATTTAGTTTTAGGAATTCGAAGTGGTCAAGATTAAACAGAAGTCAAATCTCAAATACTGAAAATTGAAAATTTGGAAGAAAAAATCAATCCATATAATCTCTGATATCATTGGTTTACTATATAATTTTTCCATATATGTAAGCAAATTGAGTTTAGATTTGCAGAACGAGATAAATAGGGTAGATGGAGTTACAATTTAAAAGAAATTTCTTTTCTTGTAATTCTCCAAGAACTATTTGATTCATGTGCAATCACCAATCCAATTATATGCAATTTCATTTGAAATTAATTAAAGCATTTTTTTCACCTCTAACTCTAATCTGTCTTCTAATCAATGTTGAATTTGGTAAACTGAAATTATCTAAACTTTTTGTGAGATTTTGTCTCCTCATAACGTTTGCACTCAGAGTGTAATACATACATCCACATTTAGTTATTGTAAAAGTTAGCATCAAATTAACTAATGAAGAGGAAAGAATACAATTCAAACACTTGCTTGAAGTTTAAGTTATCTGATAACAAAAAAAGACCCATGCATAGCACGGGCTTCTTGACTAGTTATAACTAAAGAAGCGCATGATGGTGGTTGGAAAAATACACAGATGGTTGATGTGTATTTAAACCTTCTTAATAAAATTTTTACAGTTTCTTTTGATATAATTTTAGTACTAGTCACAAAAAGAATAAAGCCCAGATGGCCAATCTACTAATGTCAATATGAAGACGTCAAGTGTAGTTACAAAAACACACAATTCAAAGTTTATGTTACCCCCAGATAATGATGAAAATACTAGTTTTCCCTACATATAATCTGGAAAAATCACTTTGATTTGCCCCCAAATTACTCAAAAATCACCATATGGACAACAACACCAAAAGATAGAAGAAAAAAGGAGAGATTGGTCTTGCCTCTGAAGCTAAATTTCCTACATAAACAGTTGTATACTGAGGATTATTTTCCAGAGCATCACCATTTGTAGCCTCCTTGCCTTCCTCTGCAATGAAAAAAATAGAGTAGATAATACATGATTCAATCATGAGAAAGAAAATGCCTATAACATTTGATAATACAGCGACTCAGGCAGTAAAACTTAAATGCTCCTTCAACGAGCATCACATATCAACCAAGATAAATCCAAGAAAATTCTGTTTCAAAAAAATGGCTAACCTGATGAGCCATTGGTTAGCTCTACCACACTATTGGAATCAGAGCTCTCCGTATCTTCAATGCCACCAGCACCCTTTGTTGCCCAATTGCAACGTATCTGTCTACTGCCAAGCCATTTCCCTGAAATATAAAGCAAGAATAACTTTACATGGAGACAGTAAAAAGAACTAGCAATCATGTTATTACCAGGGAAGACTGTTCAACTTTCTGGCATGTCACTGAACCACTGAACTACCACTATACTATCCAAAATAATTCAATTGTTGCCAACTTCTTCTTACCATGTCCAAATTTCTAACAGAAAGTGATCTTTAATCAACCCACAGGGCCTATGATATATGATTCATTATCCATATCTACAGTAATTGATGTGCTCATAAAACAGCAAACAAAAAGGCACCACCTATTTCTCAAATTCTTTTTGCCATTGTGACAACAATGAGTGGACCTCCACGTATATTTAAAAATGAAAAATGGCTCAAAATTCAGGACCTCCTTTAATATCTTACCCAAGACATCAAGCCAATCTAAATATCTGAGGCAAATGGCATGATTATGATCCAAGAACAAGCTTCCCATCTATGAACTAATTACCATATACAAAAGATTAGAAGGATGTCTGGAAGTTGCAAAAGTCTGTTTAAGAAAATCTGAACTTCAGTATTAATAGTTCATCCATTTCACTATTCTAATATCCAAGATAAAAAAAGGCAATCTCCTTAACATGGACAACCATAAAACATGTAAGAGTGAGAAAAATAGTTTTGTTCAGAAGGCAGAACAGTTACCAGTTAAATCACTTATTGCACTCTGGGCATCCTGAACACAAACAGAACCACCACAAATTAACAATCTTAATACCGGAGATTCAGAACAACAGAATATGTATGGGTATAATGGATGTAGAATGCATAGATGTAGGAAATGACAACAGGTTCAGGAGAATGCAATAAAGCACCTGCTGGTTCCTGAAAGAAACAAAGCCGAGCCCTCTTGAACGTTCAGTCTTCTGATCCCACATAACCCATGCATGTCTGTGTTTTAGCACAAAGGTCGAATTCAACACCACATTTATTTGAACTTGACTGATGAGAATGCATAATGCTATCATAATGTCTCTTTTAATAGAAAGTTTGCACTTTCAGGAGAAAATCAAGATAAGGAGACATAAAACTTACAAGCAGCTGGGATAAACAGAAAAGCATGCAAACAACATGGCATCTGTCACCTCAGCACTGAGGTCACCAACAAAAATGTTGTAATGGCCTACACATCCAAAACGTAGTTACATGAAGCATCGATGAAAATATGTATTATAGCACCATGAGCATGTAATAATATTCTATTGTAGAACAAGAACCAGAGCAAACCTGAAGTGTCCTCTCTCTGACCACTGGCATATGCCCAACTTTGATGGGTTGCCCAAACCTGCAAGCCATGGAATGGGACAAGCTCAGCAAAAAGAGAGTGATCCAATGGCATGAATACGCAAGTCGAAATTGCAACATTGGTAACTAAAAATCCAGTATAGTTTCTACTCACAGACTCCTTCCATTCAGAGAAAGAATCGCAAGAGCAGCAGATCTTTGATCAAAGTAGTGAATAAACCCATAGGACGACTGTGCAAAGCAGGGAAAACAGAATTGTTAGCAATAGACTACGTCGAAGCAATCGAAGCAACAGATTCCATCATTTCTGTTTAGATTTTCCAGGTGCTTTGGCAATTCATCAAAACCCAATACAGAAATTATATCTTTCAAAACAAAACCTATACCTTCTCCTTTCTAATAAGCTTACAGCCCTCAATGGGACCTGTACTAGCAAAAACTTCTAGAAGAAGTCGTTCTGTCACCTGGGTATGAATGTTGCCCACATAGCTGCATTATGTAATGACTACCAAGAACAATAAGTTTCTAACTCGAGAATTTGAAAACAAAAAACAAACTCCTAGCGTCCTGAGCTATATTCAAACAAAGATGAGAGAAAACCCATAAGAAATATTTCAGTGCATCTTCAAGCAGAAGTGTTACTGTCAGAAGATTTCCAACTCAATGAGCATATATGAGCAATTATCCACTGCACAACTTTGAGCCTTACATAGCTACTCAATTTGAGGCAACCAAAGAAATATGAAAACCAATAAACAGGCGATTGAAATAGTGAAATGGAAATAAAAGAATGAAAGAAAGGCTAGACAAAGACTGACACACCGCGGCAAGTACTCGGATCAAAACCAGGAGGCAGATTTCCACTTGCAATCGGTTTTATCCGCAACAATATGGGAAAAGAAAATTCAAAAAAAAGAATCAACTAAGTAGGGAACAATGCTTTGTTTGAGAGTATTATAAACCAAAGACAGAGATATCATGGTAATATCTAGTTGAGTAGGCAAAGATGAACCAAGATATGTGCAAAAAATGATCTATAATGGGCAAGACAAGATCAGAAAGTTGATCAACAAAGAGAGTCCAACAAACAGCCATTCCAAAAATTCATGATATACGCAAGGCAAAAAAGGGTAAAGCGGTCCATTAGAGGTATAAAAAGGTAAAGTGGTCTGTTAGAGCTATAAAAGGGTAAAGCAGTCTTTAGGGCTTTAAGGCTTATTTTGTTGCTGATTACTTAATGTATATATAGACTTTTATCATTTCACACAATGAAATTTTTCCCTTTACAGTATACAAAGTAAATTACACCATTAAAGCAATAAAAGTGAGCTGTAATAACCAGCTTCTAACATCAATTCCCAACAAAAACCTTCTGTGATGTAGTCAGGATATTTGTTAATGTGTAGCTCAAGCATTGATCAAAATTTTCAAGAAAGAATGACTTAGCGCCAAGCAGAAGCTTCGCAAAAAGGATAATCTGAAAGTTTCCAGGGACAAAGAGAAAGACCAAACATTCAGACTAAATGCACTAGACATGGAATAAAACGAAAGTCCTCAACCATTTATCATTCTCGAGGATATATCCTATGGAAGTATTCCATACTTTCACCTCGTCTCACATAATGATGACCTCAAATACTTAAAATTGCAATATTTGCAATGGTTGCTCCTTCAAACCATGCCTCGCCACACAATAGCAATTTATTGTGCTTGCACATTACAACATCTGTAAGTGAACTTGTCAAATCTTGTCGATACTGCATTACAAGTAATTTCTGAACAAGTATAATTCTGGCCCACCATCACCATCTTTGTTGTGATCCAATCTTATTCCCTACCACCAGCCCCAATCCCCCAAACGCAATGTCCTCTTCTGCTAGCTTTTTACCTTGTTCATGCTCATGAATAACCGGATGCCACAAATCCCAAGATGCCACATGCCTCACCACACAAATTCACCATCCCAATCTTTGCATTATTCACCCATGACCCATGATTTTTCCATCTCAATGACAGGAAAATTCTCAATAAGTCCTAGGACTTTTGCTTGACTAATCACCAAAAGTTTCTCATACACCCTATCTAAAGCAACCCTACACAAACAACAGCCATGTACTTAAAAGGAGTATAAGAAGACAGATGAATATGGAAGGAATTAAGTCCTTATCCTGCTTAAGGGAATATTCACAGGGATTTAATGGAATTCAAAAAATTTCACCAAGCATAATGTCTTGGAGAAAAGAGAATATTTTCTTACTTCCCCTCTTAAAGAACTATTCTTTTAAGTTCCATTTAAACCACTCATACAGAACTTCTCTGTTCTCTCCTTTAGAATGTAAGGCAAAAGAGATGAAGCTTAAGCATACAACCGCAAGTCCATCAACTCAAGATATTCACCCAACCCTCATAAAGTGGATTGATGGGGGATTAAATAAGCTTGTGCAGCCAAAGAAAGGTGAAATGACATGGCGACCTTCTTACAGTGGCTATAGAAGTTCTCAGTCTTGGAAAAGACTTCAAAGGAAGAGTCCATGGTCAAGTAGCAGTTGACCTTAACCAGATAGAAGCTTGTAATTTGTAATATAAGTAGCAATTTGCTCTCAGTTCTTCCTAGTATCTCAGGGGAATTAGAGCAATTTACAGACCATCCCATAAGCTGAAGCTGAAAAATAGATAAATTTTCACATTGAGCAATTGAATGTCTTTCAGAAGGGTCGAGATCGGGTTTGGATCCTGCAACATACCTAAGTTTTAATGTTCTTCCATCGTGTCTAGCATGATCTAGTATTGTTCTTAGACGTTAATATATAAGCAGTCCAGGAGAAATAATCCAAAATGGAATTATTTCCCAATAAAAGAAAGGCCTACAACAACAGATACTCGCACTACAATCACTTCCTAATGGGTGGCGATCAGCGAACTCTACAAACTGCAACAGATCATTTGTTTTCTGATAGATGGAACTGAAGAATGAAAGGCAAGAAGCGGCACCTTATTTTTGCCTTCTTTCTGATAACCAACATACTCAAAAGATGTCTTCACAACATCTAACGAAAAAACTACAAGCACCTTAATTATGAGTCGTGATGATTACTCTACTCCCGTTCCTCGAGTGTGCAAGCACCTTTATTATGAGCTTATCCATGACATGGAGATCGCACAAGTCATCCAGCACCGTCAGATAACAGCGCTCCATCAGGACTCGTAGGAGCATTTCTTACAGCTTTTTATTGTCCATAAGATCCACGTTTTGCAATTTCTGGACCTTCAGCTGCTTGAGCAAGTCGACCATGAGACGAACCAGGTTAGGCTCCAGTCCAACCAGACCCAATCACAGCAATCGAAATGATTCTTAACGTCTGCTCGGTTGCAGACACTCCTCACTAAAGTTTTTTGCCCATGGCTCCCTCATCGACCACCGAAATCACTCTCAGGTTGTCAGGTTGGCACAGTGGTCTCTTCCATCGATCAACTGCGACACGAGTTTTTCAGCAAAATTTTGGCGACCCACAGTACGGGACTCATCCTTCATCTTCCTTGCTTGGAGCAGCTCGCTTGGTGATGAAGCTACGATGCTCCTCCCAGCACTGAGCGGTGAAGTTCCAACTTCTGGAGCCGCCATCTTGCCCGTCTCGCCCTTTCCTCGTTGTCGGCTCCGAGAAGATCACGGGCAGACCCAAGACAAAGCCTTTGCCAGAGGATTTCGCAGCCTAAATCCCTCGGATGCCTCCAAAAGGAACCGATCGATAGTCTGCGCAACGCGCGCGCGCCAGGGAGTGGAGGCTCGCAGTGCTGACCGTTCGGTTTCAAGGTGCTCGAGCCTCAAGAAGTGCGATTTGGCTATGACATTGCAAATGGCCAACACTTAATGGGGAAGAGATAAGGAAAAGGAAAAACGGGAGCATCTCAGCTTTGAATGATTTGGGGAAGGAAGGCTGTTTGGATGGGGAAGAAGTCGAGAATTTCTAATTAAAGAATACAGCAATCTCTAAGTCGAGAAATACCGATTCTATTTGTTTTGCCTGCGTATAGTCTGAGTGATCTAGTTTTGGTCGGTTCTGGGAATGACTTGACGAGAACGCGAGTGGTTATCAAGTAATCTGAGAACGAAGGCGTTAGGAGTTTTGATTGTTTGACAAAAAAAAAAAAGGGCGTGGGAGGGATATCTAAATGGGCTTAGTTGGTCGAATTAGGTTTGGGCTGGTCATTCGGTTTTTGGTAGACGTGGGCTTAAAATTAGCTTGTTGAGTTTGGGCCACTATTTATGCAATGGCTCGCTGCAACGAGACCCTCTTCACCAGGAAGAACCCGAACGTCACCGCCGGATTGATGTGGCTACCTGTTCCACGGTTCGTAATATGTTCAGGCCTTATTTCAATGATCGGATCTTCAATTTTGGCCATGATTTTTGACTATAGGAAGTTCAATTATAGCTTTTTAATGAGTACCGTGGTTGAAAGGGTGCTCACCAAATATACCGGTTGTGCGATAAACCAAAACAAAGATTATGCGGCCAAAAGACCAGGCGATTCTGAGGAGCTCGACCCCACTGCACGGGTCAGTGTATTTCATCAGGTCTATCATTGCCTTATGGCCGATGACGGTGGCTATTGTGACGTAGAGATAGAGTAGCTTGGCAACAAACTTGACGATCACAGCCCTGTAGAACGACTATATCCTTAGCTCTTGTGAGTTGAAGATCGGAACCGGAGGTGGGTCGACATAGTCCCTCTTCGCTGGTGGCGGCCCTCCTGATCCCTCTTCGGTCACTTCCTCCTTCGGCACAATGGCTGGCGACAAGTCTCTAGAGACCCAATTTGTCTGTGAAATCTCTCCCATTCCCTCTTTGGTCACTTCCTCCTTCGTCACGATGAGATCATCAATCAAAAAATCAAAAGCAACCGGCAAAAAATTCTCTCACCATAGGTTCATTGCTAGATTAACAAGGCTAGAAGACATTGATTTTGAAGTTCTCTCCAGTTGGCTTTACATTTCAGCTATGCCTCAAATCTTTATTGGATAAGTTCTCTAAATCCCTTCGCAAAAAACAAATGACTTCTTACAATCAACAGGTTTTGCGCCTCAATATAATGTGGCATGACTGGCCGAACGAGTCGCCGAACTCAAAATTATCGTTATAAGACATCTACCATTGATTTTGATGGCTATAATCAGATACTTCTGGGAGATCGATTTGACCGTCAAAGGAGCAAACTAGTGCATCTATCCCTCCATCAGCTCCTCCAAAACTAGTACGTGTATGTTGTGTTTTCAAAAATTGAATTCTAACTTGAAATTCCAACCCTAGATCCTAGAGTCTTTATTGATTTGCAAATTTTGGAATTGTGATTATAGAAAGTAAGGGTGAGCATCGAGTGTTATTCGGCTTGTGAACTGACCGGAGCCATACTTGTTGGTTCGGTTATGATCATGAGCCTTGAACCTAATCTTAGCTCAAATTGGTTTGTTTTTTGTTCCAAGTTTGAAATGGTCAAAGTTTTGGCTAATTCATTTTGAAGCATTTTATGAAAAAATAAAATAAAATTCTTACATTTATAAAGATTTGAATCATGCCCTTCGATCTAAAGAAAGATTTACATAACCACATGACCAAAGCTAGCATTTTTATTTAATAGTTGTATTTTTTATGTTCAGTAATTAAATTTAAAGATTATACAAAAGAAAAAAGAGAAGATGTGGTCAATTCCTAGTTCTATCAGGACCCGATGTAGAGCCAATCAATTTAGGAACTGGCTATGCTTGATTTATGAATTGACTCATTCGATTCCCCATTCTGATTTTTTTGGAGCCAGGGATCATAAGATAACATTCAAATTCGAGGTCTTGAACTAATCGCCCCTACTCATAATTAATATGACAATATGATAATATATCGAAACTGTCCTACTTTTTTTCCAATTGAGATCGTGTTTAATTTTGTAAAAGAGAAAAATAAATCTGATTTTTCCCGTGAAAATATCACTCAAGGAGTTTATGTCATGATATTTGGTTTGTTCGCGTTCATAACATTTTTATGATGACAACAATAAGAAGTCGGTAAGGAAAAAGAAAAACGCTAGAATTGCAGACACTGAAATTTCCCAATCCTAATTAACTGTGCATGACCATATACATTTGTTGATGACAACACGTCCAAGCTAAACTAGTGAGTCTTGGGAATATACATTCTTTCATCATTGTACAAATCCTCTCTTCGTACAAAATTAAACAAAAATGGACTATCTAGATTTTCTCATCCATGACATGAGGCAAAACCGTAAGTTCTACTTCATTAGTTTATCAATCGCAATCAATCAATCACATAAATTGAATTGATATTCAAATCAAATTTAAATTAATTTGGATTTTTTATTTTATCTAAAATGATGGATGCAAAATCCAGAACCAGCAATGCTCCTCAAATGCTTTTCTCCTCCTCTCCACAAGGATTGGGAGGCTCATCGAACATGAATCACGGCAAAGGTATGTGGGATTGTAATTTCTCATAGGCTAAAACTTTTCTAAGAATGTGAAATTTTGCCCAATTTAAGCCATCAAAACCCTAAAGATATCAAGCCAAGGCTGGTTTGTGAAATTATCTAAAATCTGTGATATTTGATTTGAGATTAAGGCATCAAGACCCTCAAATCATGTTCAAAAGAAAATAGAAGCGGAGGGAGGGATGTTACGATTCCATATTGTAATTATAGGTTGTGTTAGAGCGACGATCTTATTGGCAAAAGTTTTCAAAAGCCAAATACTAGACCAAGCATGATGAATAATCGAAAAGATATCTTCTTTATGAAAAGTAAACCGAACAACAACTACTAATAACCAGACATCCAAATTGAAATTTCAGGCTCAATTAGTTGCTCAATCATGATTAAATCACGTATCGGAATGCACAATGAGGCCACGAGAAACCGAAATTTGGATTGAAAATCGCATGTATGAGCTTAAGAAAGCACTGCTTCTCATCTCGGCACAGCACAAGCTGAGTAAAGGAATTTGCAAATAGACAGCAAGGGAATTCGAAATGGAAATTCAAACGCCAACTATATTACAAGCTCGAATAATTAAGATGTGAAGGTTAATAGAGATGAATGAAACTTCTTGCTATATCAGTGTGTTCTTCTAAAGATTTTGCTCCGATAAAGCTCCATGAAAAACGCTGGAAATGGATGCTGCAGTTTGAACGTTTAGAGAAAGGGAAGCGGTGTTGTAAGAATTGACGTCGAAAGAGGGGGGAAAAATCAACATGGGAGTTTGGTGTTTGAGAACAAGAAAAGGGCGTGGGAGGGATATCTAAATGGGCTTTAATTGATTTAATTAGGTTTGGGCTAATCATGGGTTTAAGTGAGCTAGAACGTGTTCGGTGCTTGGTAGACGTGGGCTTAAAATAAGCTTGTTGACTTTGGGCCTAGCTTCAGTCATAATAGTTCTGGAATAGATTGGAGAAAGTGGGCTTAGTTTAAGTTTAATGAACTTCGGGCTTAATTATACATGATGAAATTTGGGCTTAAGAAGGTTTTATGAGTTTGGGTTTTGATTGGGCTGTAGAGGAATCGGAATGGCTTTAGTCTTAGACGTGCTTGTGACTAGTGCATTTAAGCTCAGGAGAAGCAGCAACTCGTGGCCGCTTCCCGTGAACCTCGAGCTCCATCTACCCGACGGAAGCAAATTGACAAGCACGGAGAGTCTTGCGAAGAAGCCGAAGGGGAAATAGGTCAAGCTCCGGATCGGCAAGTTCGCGACAGACCCAAAGAATGTGGGCGAGATATATTTTTACCTCCACGAGACGTGCCAGATTTTCAAATCAGGCATCATCCTCAAGGGCCTCCATGTCGACCCCGAGGGTTAAGAGTTTAAGTTCAGTGCAAAGTGCCATGATTTGTTGGCTAAGTTGTGGGGCGAATGAAGTTTAACATATGCACGCTTCACCACGTTGATTTCATTGCCCAGGTTGATCATCGCTCATCGTATTCCTCTACTCGTCAATATCACGCGCTATTCTTTTTCATTCGGTTAGCAAATGAGAAAACTTTACAGAAGCAATCTCGTATTCTCCTCCTACTAAAATATTTGGAACACTCGAGAGTTATCATCGGCCCCCATGGGAGGATTATTCATGTGCACACCACGATCGTCTTTTGTTGCTTACTAAAGTTCAGAAATCATAAAAAATAAAATAAAAATGGAACCTCCATAACTTAAGCAGCCTCACACGTTGACAGAGAGCTGATGTTGCATTATTTATTGATCCCGTGAACCGAGTCTATGCGGACGTTTGACCGTATCGACCCCGCGGTTGACCAACATGCGTCCGTCCTTTGATCCCTCTGTTTTACTTCTGCCCGTAGCAAGCAAAGCGTTCGAGCGAGGAGTCTCGATGCTTGTGTGCTCAAAACGAAGTATATCACGGAATCCGCGAATGAGATTTTCTTCGTCTTTTTCTCCCGGTGATCATGAGGTCATTCTTTAGTATGTGCGTTGGCCCCTTGCTTCCACCTGAAGAATGTTGAGAAGAACTCTGAAGTGATTTTAGCATGCGTTCGTTTCGCGAAAAATTAATCATTTATAAAACATGTTTTTTAAAATAATTACTTATATCATTTAGAAAAATAAATAAATCGCCCATAAAAATAATTAGGAATATATTGTAATCGATAATGAAAATATTTTTCTGTTGACTAATTTTTCTAAATAATATTAATAATCATTTTTCATCAAATATTTTTTAAATTACTCATTTTTCACGAAATGAACACGCTATTAATATTAGATCATATCATCAACGCAAGTGGCAAATCTTCTTCATCTAGAATTAACATGATGGGACATCTGATTCAAATATATTGGAAGGAGATATCATATCTCTCTTGTTATTTGTCCTTCTTTTTTCCAGAAGGTAAAGGCCAAAAATGATGTAAATAACCATGCGTAAAAGAGCAAAAAGAAGACAGATTTCATCTCCTCTCCTTTTGCTTTTTCTTGTAGAGACCGTGAAACGTACAAATGTTAGGTACAAAGCGGACGGCGCGGATTCTAGATTGAGGAAAGCGAGAACGGTTAGTTTTAGCATTGTCGTAATTAGAATTATTGAGGAAATTTGAAAAAGAAGGTATGAGATATCAACAAGGGGCTGATTGCAATTTGATATTGTGGGAATAATAATTATTATAGTAGGCTATGAATTCTCTCAATCGATAATGTAAATCGATTTAACTTGCAACCAAGGGTGGTTGCTCTAAGGAAAAGTTTTTTGACAAATTTCGTGATTTCTATTCTCCATCGCCCGACCTTTACAAACTACTCATCTTGCACTCTAACCCACTCTTCAACAATTAGTATTGATGTCATTAGATTAATGAGGAAATAGCACGAAGGTATGGGGATGTTAACATGGGACACGACTCGGACTTGATACTGATGAGGAAATCCAAAGTAGGTATACAATATTGACTATTGTAGTATGTTATGAATCCTCTAGAATAAGAGATTAAATCGATTAAACAAATAATCGATGGCAGTAGCTCTAGGGGGCAAACTGGCTACATTGTGGCAAAGTTTCAAATCCTCAGCCCAACCTTTACACATGGCCCATTACGGGCCTCAACTTGTTGACTGTAGGACTGTCAGAATTTAAAGGCCCAGGAGGCGTAAAAACGAATTTCAACCAATACCTTTGATGAAATCTAGGTGGAAGATGTGCATGTTCTACCATTGTAATTGTCCATCTTCGATTAGTACATGTGCTACACTGAGATATTAGTTCCTCTATCCGCAAGATGTAGTCAATGCTAAAACTAAAACTCTCTTGCTGAAACTCAGCATGGCGATTTTACCATGAAACTCCATGGAAGATGGGATTCACGCGTGTGAGCATATTATGACGGTGCATTTCGCAGGAGTTACTGTCAATTAACATGGATATTCTTTCCATGTTTGTGTTTCCTAAGCTCATTGTGGTCAAGGGAATTGAAGTTGAATTGAGAGATAACTTAACAAAAATTAAAGAGCTTCAATGTTGAGAGAGAGAGAGAGAGAGAGTGTGTGTGTGTGTGTGTGTGTGTGTGTGTGTGTGTGTGTGTGTGTGTGTGATGGCGTTTGTAATAGCGGCTAGGTTTTTATATTGTTCACCCATGATCAGTATTCTCAGCTTTCGAAGGAAGATGGAAGAGACTGTACAGAGTCTGGGCATGGCGAAGGTAGGAAACATCACCTCTCAGCTTTCGACGAGATGTGTGATCTGATTTATACATCATTTACACACATTTCCAACCATTTTTCTACAATGAAGATACTCGGTAGGTTTTTGCTACTAATTTTGAAAGTTGATTTTCGATGCTCATTTGTTTTTTTCTATTAATAACTTTGCTTATCCATTACCAATTTGTGTTTAGCTTTCTTACCGACGCTTTAAATTTACTAACTATTATACACAATTAATACTCACTTTTATTTGGCGACATACTACTTTTGTTCCGGATCAAGTAACTTGTATTAAGACCTGAATTTGTTTTGCTATTACATTGAACAAGCATAAAAATGATGAGTGAATAAAAACAACAACCATATAAAAAGTTTCAATCCCATTCAACGGTGCTTTAAAAGACAAAAGTCCAGCTCATTCCATTCGCAGAAGACGTCTCTCTCGGTGGTCGATTCACCGGAGCTATTGCCTCTTCCTTTCAACTCCATCACCGTCAATCGATCATCCACCGTCTCCGATCAGTTACGGCCACTGTCAGATCTCCATCGCCAGCCACCACAGCCTCTGCCGTAACGGAGCAGAGCAACGATGCTCATCATCGCTGATCAAACTTCTTTCCGACTCCCTCTCTCTCGTCCAACGCATTTGGAGGTTCCTTTTAAGCTCACGGTTTCACACCCTGCAGGAGAATTCACAATGACAACCACAACACAATCTTTGAAGCTTGGTGTGCGCGTGAGAGCCCGAGGAACTGAGCGAAGCAAGAATACACGCACAGATCGAGAAATCCATCGCCTAGCTTTGTCTTCATGAGATTCTTCATGGTTATCAGTGTCTTTCATTTATTAGTAAGGTAACCATTCCGATCTCCCCAAGGAAGGATAAGGTCGATTCGTCAAGACTCAATTGTACAGTTGTTCCACACTGCCTTTTGCCGAAAACCTTCAAATTGTTATCCCAATTGTCAACTATTACTTGGTCTCAGGTTCATCGATTCCTCTCTGGTAAATTTTAGCTGGGTTTCTCATGCTGTATTATTCCTCGCCAATTGATGGGAATTCCTGGATTTATAACACCTCACCCTTCATGATCACTGCCTGTTCAACATTTTGTATCGGAGCTGACAACGATGAATTCACTGATCAATTTGAGATTGCATGGGAGTGATTTGCATGTTGTTAATCAATGTACTGATCATATATTGTGAATCGATGCTTCATCCTTTGATGGTCTAAAGTTCTCCTTTCCTTGGTGTTTCCGTTTTAACTTTGTTCTTAGTGAATTAAATACTGTTTTGAGAACGTCACTGAATTGTTATCTAAATAGAGAGCCTCTGGATTTATTTCAAGATTGAGGTGTTCAAAGTGCGCACATATCATAATCATCAAGGTGTTACGTGGAGAAATCCTCTATAACTGTAAATTGTGCATATGTTGGAGCTGTAGTTTTTTTTTTTTCGCATATTAACTGCTACTCTGCTTTGAGCTCTGCTGGGACTCCACTTCACATGTGATGGACACATTGGAGTATTGTTTATGTCATGCTTGCAATGTAAGTGCAAGTACATGATGGTTTATCTCAATTGTCACCATTAGCTTGCACAATGATCATTTCAAGATGTGCTAGTTGCTGAATTTGCACACACCCCCCCCCCCACGCATTTTAGGCTCACTGAAGATGTCTATTACTGTACCTAGCTCAAATTTACTAGATTCATTGTTGTTCTTATTGTAAATGTACAAATATATATTGGTTTCCAGGTTATGAATACTTTGTATATTCATAACACGGTGTAGTCATGGTTATAAGTGTGGTACGTGACTTAATTTCGCTGGGTTCATGTTCATGCTTGCTGTCCATATCCATTTGTTGTTCAGGCAATAGTCTTCAAGACTTGTCTATGTGTTATCTTGATCATATGAGTTGAGATGAGGAATCCATGTTAGTTTTGGAGAGAGACAATCATGTTGTCATGCTTGAATTTGCTGAAATTAAACATTACCCGCTGCAAAAGCATTTATTATCTTCATTTGACTTTAATATGTTCTCATCTTAAGCATGCAAGCCCATATACACAGAAGATATGCTTCAAGTCCATTACTTAGTATATAATCATGAATTTCGACCCTTAATGTTTTGATTTTATTTTAGATTTTGCTAACTTAGCTATTTTAATCATGAGGTGTGCTAGTTTAATTTTCATTTGAGTGTGGCTTTGATTACCCATGATAAGATGACAATGTATGCTTGATTTGCTAGTTATAGGGACATGTTTGGGTATAATTGGAGTGGGTAATTTGTCAATTTTCTGAGCTTGATGGGTTGGATCATACAGTGAATTATCTTAGGCACAAATTTGAATGATTTTATTGCCACTTGTCAATTGATTTGACGTTTCTTCAGTGCATGTTACGGATTTATTTGGTAATTATTATGTTCACGAGAATAATTTATGCTCAAAAATGAATTTTTTTATTTTGTTTATGATAACAATTTCTAAACTTTCGAAGGTGTTTGGTGATTGTTAAAAAATTTATTTTCAAAATAGAAATGCATTTGGTATGACTCTCAAATTATTTTGTAACTTAAAATTTTTTTAATTTTTTATGAATTTTGTACAATTTTCTCCTTCGTTTTTTTTTTCCTTTTTTTCTTCATCTTCTTCATTTAGCTAGTCGCTAGCCTCAGCCATGGTTGGCGATCAACTAGACGAGGGTTGGTGACCTTGTCGAAGCGTCACTGGTCCTTGGTGAGACTGAGCCTCATCGGCCCAAGCCTTGCCATGGCTAGCCGAGGTTAAGGCTTTGCCAACCTAGCGATGGCCTACCAAGGCTAAGCCTTACCCAAGGCTGATGGCGCTCTGGTGAGGTCACTAGCCCTCGTCTGGTCGATCGTCAACCATGGCCAAGGTCCGCAACTTGCTAAATAAAGAAGATAAAGATGAAAAGGAAAAAAAAAAAAAGAAAGAGAAGAAAAGAGAGAAAAAAAAACTGGGTTTGATTTTAGAGTTGTTCTTGGAAACAAAAAAGTAACATTTTTTTTTTACTTCTTGATTCCAAATTTATTCCCTCAAACAAAAAATTTACCAAACAAATTTCTATTCTTTTTTGGTTTCCAAAGATAAAAGAATAGAATCATGCACCATTTAGCTGGTTACCAAATAGGCCCTAAGTGTGAATTCGCCTCCAGTCACCCATGTTCTTCTTCTAGTTCATCATCTCGTATTGCTCTTCATCTTTGTCTCTTCTTCACCACCAAAACGCCCACAAAATTCTTTCCTCCCCATCGCCAATGTCCACTATCACCACCCCTTCTCTTTCTACCTCCCCCAATCTCACTTTCGACTAAACCACACACCTCTACCATCAACTCCACTCTCAGTGGTCTCCTCCTCTAGAGCCTCACTGACTTGCCTTGCCCCTAGGTGACATTTTTTTCCCTAAAGAATCATATGAACTTTAATTTGGTCCCTTTAATTGTTCATAAATGATGACACTTGACTTTAACTCATAAAATGAAACTATATATGCTCTTATGTGCATTCTTGTTGTCAAATAAGTTGGAGACATTATCCAAAAAGAGCAGTACACCGAAATTTTGGTTTATATATGTCTCGTATCTATAACGCTATTTAGTCAATTATTTTCCTTAGTAAAAGTATGGTCTTTATCCACACAATTTTATGGTGGGGTAACCAAATAAATGAAGGTCACATTGATAACATTGTTAAACTGAATTGGAGATTGAAGAGTTAGTAGTCCACAACATCACTAGTGTCAAAACAAATATTTCCCGTTCAACCATAAGAGTGACTCCATCAAGCACTATTAATAGTTTTGCCACCTTTAACAAATAATTTATAGGAGAAAAAAAATGCTCAACATCTAGTCTCAGCACAAACAAAATAAAAAGGTTTAAGTCATAAGTATAATCCATCATCTCTGATAACTCTATTTTTAATTGAATATTCTTACTAATTTAGACTTGATATTTGCTAAATTTTGATGAATTTTGGATGAATTTAATTGCTACTCACGTAATTTTATTTTGTATAAAATATTTTTGAATCTTCCAGAATATTGCAATATCTTTCAGAATATTTCATCTTGAAGAAAAAGCCAGCCCAAATCAGATATTTGAAGAATTTGACTATGATTGAAGATAAGGTTCAAAGAAAATCAACGAGGAATTTTTTCCAAATCCTAATAGGAGTCGACTTAGAGCAAATTTTTGGAGACTATATAAACTGCTCTTGTGCCGCAGAAGAAGGGAGAATCCTTGGATCCACCATCTTTGCAGAAGATTTTGAGTTTTCTTAGTTAGATTTTATTTTTCTATTTTAGTGAGTTGGCGTGTCAAGGAGAAAAAGATGAGACAAACCTGAAACTTTTTGTATCTCAATTCAATGAATTTGTTTTTATTTAGTATTATGTTTTCTTTAATTCTTATTAGTTTAATTTTTACTATGTTCTAAATTTCTTTTGTTAGAGCTACAATGGATCTTAATCATGATTGATTAATTTTCAAAGACTTTCATGCAATAGAATTGTTTTGATTGTGTCGTTCTTTATCATGATCTTAATGCTTTTAGAAGTTTGGCCAACTTTTGAATGATTTTTCATGTATGCATGATACCGGGTGGAGATTGTGTGCATGCGCATTAGTAATATTGAACCATAAATTAAATCTAGATCAAGGTACACTAGGTTATTTATGTGACTGCGATAGTAGATCTAGGTTGTGACTACTTAGATCGAATCCGAGAATTTCCACAAGAACTTAATACTTTTGGTAGTTTAAATTTACCTAAGGTTAGTGTAGGTTAACATACCTAATTAGGGATTATTAGACCGAGGTCGGCTTTTAATTCATTTTAGGGAAATTTCGCCAACACAATTGTAAATTAATTTGTTGCATGAAAAGTTAAGAAAATTAATTATGAATGATTAATTGAAGTTAGATGCTCTAACACTTTGTGATCTTGATAATTATTACTTTTCAGTTTGCTTTAGATTATTTTTACTTTACAATTTTAATTAGCTTTTAATTATTTAAGTTTTGACTTTTTCTATATTTTAGTATTTTAATTGGTTTAGTTTACTTTTTACTCGTCTTTTCGATTTAGTTAGCTAAATTTTTGAATTGATCACTTTCAATAAGTAATTGGATAAAATAAAAAAATCCCTGTGGGAATGATAGTCACTCATCACTTTATTACTTATTGATATTGTGCACTTGCAATTCACCTAACAATCTCGATAAATATTCTAAACCAAAATATCATATGAATTTGACTTAATTTTAAACGGTCAAGTTGAATATGATGTTTTGGTTTGGTTAGACGAATTCCGAATCCAATTTTCTTTTTTAGTTTGTGGACTTCATAGTATAGCAATATGCTCTCAGTGTACTTACCTGCTTAAGATGCATGGATTTGTCGCCTTACAATTATAAGTAATTTGTCCATCTATGATTATTAATGATTATTAAAAGTATATTTCATATTACTTAATACGATTGTTTTTTTTTTTCTGTGAGACCAATCCACCACGTGCTGTGCTTGGTCATTATTGTCCGAAATCTACAAGGTATGAGTGAATTTGTAAGCTTAGCCTAGTAACAGCCCAAATTGCTTTTGTTGGCCCAAACATAAAGTGGCATTGTTTGGTGGGTTGCAAGTGTGTATAGTTAAGACCCACTAAAACCCATAAATAATTGGGCTCTACTAATTTAAAATCATGACAATGCATTCCTTGAATTATTGAGTCACTGTCTTCTAGAAGTATACAAGCTAGCAAGCCACTCCAAAACATAACAATGTTTAAAAAAAAAATAAGAGGGATGGCAAAAAGCTTGACTCTATAAGAGAAATTCGCTTGATCCACAAGTGACTTAATCTGATCAATATGCGATACTTATTTTCATGTGAAAGTCTACTTTCAATCCAATGAACATGGGATGATAAAGAGCAATTCCATGTTATGCTTTACTTCACCCAATGATCATGAGTTCATTCTTTGGTATATGATACGCATTAGGCCTTTGCTTCCACATGAAAAAGTAGAAAAGGACTTCGAAGTTTTTTAATATATTGAAGCGAGATATCATATCTCTCTTCTACTTTCCCTTTCCCTTTCCCTTTTGGGAATAAAGAATCATGCATAAAAGTGCAAAATGAAGACACATTGCATCTTACTTCTCTTTTTACTTTTCTTGGATAGACCACGAAATGTACAAACGAAAGACTCAAAGAAGACATACAATTTTAAATTGATGAAAGCAAGAATGCTTACTTGATGCTGTGGAAGAATAAACTGATTATTATTGACAAGGCCACATGACTTTATGCACGTAAACGTAAGACAAACGATAATAATCCATGTTCAAAGACCTTCTTACCCGTCTAGATTCTTTTTTTAGGTAGACAAGCATATGCATTATACCATCCCATAGTCTTATATCAAATAGTGAGAGATCTATTGGGTGATTCATAAGTAAACCCCTACCCCAAATAGACACCACATTTTGTGAGTACGTAGAGTGTTCCTTTTGAAGACCTAGTCCACATAGACAAGATTGGGTCGTTACAAATGAAATCGGAGCAAGATCCCATCAGTAGTTGTTTTGTGCTAGGCATAATTACTACATAAAAGAAAAAGAATTATTCCTTAATTGGTAATTTTTAACTAGTGTTGGGGGCACTAGTTAACACAACCATTGACTTAGATATGCATTAAACATCTTTACCATTAGATCTAAGGGATCCCATACGAATTTCCAGTGAATTCCATTAGATATGATCATTTATATATATTATCATAATTATATAATACATCCGTTTAAAATTTGTGCTAATTATATCTTTCTTCTTGCAGAGATGAATAAGCTCTTTGAATGTAGAAGATTACAGGTCAAATGTTCCTTCGAAACATTAGTTAACCGCCTCTCATAGAACATGGATAGCTATGTACACCTACGTGGGTCAGCATGGGGACAATGCCTTGTTTTATGGGGTTAAATAAAAAAACATGGATGTTGTCTAATTTGCTAGAAGAATTACATGCGAAGAGGCACAAAGTATATTCAAAGTGTCCTTGGAAAAGGAAAGAGTGGAGTTTCGTATTCCAGAGCTTACAATTGAAGAAGAGTGTCAAATGAGATAAGTATTATATTCTTTGTTGGGGCCACCATAAGTTATTATAAACTTCTCATGATTGGCAATTCTTTGAGTGTCATATAAGATAAGTACTAGATTCTCCAATGGGGCCATTCACCACAAGTGATCATCAATTCTAGTAAAAATATGTCTCGAGTTTGAGTCCAAAAATGAAACTTTCTTGTAATTATTATCAAAGAGGAGCTTCCGCTTGTGAATTACATCCTGAAGATATCCAAGAATTTGTGGTAAGATTAGTATAATTCCTTATAAGATTGAGAGATTATTTTGTGAGAAATTGTAGAGTTAAACACTGTGTGAGTTATTAGGTGTGACTAAGAGTTGGAAAACATTATCAGTGTTTAAGTGACTCAAGTATAGTTGTAATATCTATTGTATCACTTGATTTAAAGTGGAATTCTTTGTTGCTCTCCTCGTGGATATAAGTCACTATGATCGAATCACGTAAATCTAATATCCGATTTATTTTCTAACTCTATATATTTTATTGTTTAATCGCTTGCCTTTGCAATAATTGGTATCAGAGCTTAACTTTGTTGCATCGAAACAAATCAATAGCGATAGAAGAATGAAAAATGAAGTTCGACAAATTTGATGGGAATGATTTTAATTTATGAAAGATGCAAATTATGGATTATCTTTACTAGAAGAATCTACACTTACCTTCATCTAAGGAGAAGTCAAAGTCAATGAAGCAAGCTTAATGGGATTGACAAGCATTGGATGTTATTCAATTGATATTGGCTTGTAATGTCGCATTTAACATTGTGAACAAGAAGACTATTAGGAGACTGATGGAAGGCTTGTTAGACATGTATGAAATGCTCTATGCGATCAATAAAGTCTACTTGATGTGACGCCTATTGAACTTGAATATGAATGAAGGTGCCTCAATTGCTGATCATTTTAATTAATTCAGTGTGATCATTAGTCAATTGAGTTTAGTTGAGATTGACTTTGATGATGCAATACATGCTTTCATTCTATCATCACTACTTGATGGTTAGATACCACTATAACTATCATTGGTAATTCCTTTAGGTCAACAAGCTTGATGTTTAATGGGATTCGAGATTTGATTCTAAGTGAAGACATTCGTAAAGGAGAATCTAGTGAATTTGTATCCACTATTTTAGTAGGTAAAAATAGAGTAATAACTAATAAACGTGCTAAGAGGAGTTGTATTGTCAATTCCTTACGTGTCATGTGAGATAAGTATTAAATTCTCCATTAGGGCCATCTATTGCAAATTATTCTAAATTTCTTGTAATTGGTTATTGATTGTGTGTCATATAAAATAATTATTAGATTCTCCATTGGAGCGAATTACCACAAGTTATTCTAAACCTTTTGCAATCGACAATTCCTTGTCTATCATATGAGATAAGTACTAGATTCTCCACTAGGACATATAGCACAAGTTAATCTAAACCTCTTACGATCAATAATTCCTTAAGTGTTGTGTAAGACAAGTAATAGACTCTCTGTTGGGGCCAATCACTATAAGATATTATAAACCTTTTACAATCAGCAATTCATTAAGTGTTATGTGAGATATGTACTAGATTCTTTGTTGTATCATCAATTCATTGTGTGTCATATGACATAAGTATTAGATTCTCCATTAGGGTCATTCACCGCAAGTTATTCTAAATCTCTCGCAATCGGCCATTTCTTGTGTGTCATATAGTGTAATTACTAGATTCTCCGTTGGGATGAATCACCACAAATTATTCTAAATCTCTCGCGATTAGCAATTCCTTATGTATTAGATGAGATAAGTACTAGATTCTCCATTGAGATATATAACACAAGTTAATCCAAATCTCTCATGATCAATAATTCTTTAAGTGTCGTGTGGGTTAAGTAATAGATTTTCTATTGGGGCCAACCACCGTAAGTTATTCTAAACCTCTTAAATCGGCAATTTCTTAAGTGCTATGTGAGATATGTATTAGATTCTATATTGTATCAGTAATTTTTTGTGTGTCATAAAAGATAAGTACTAAATTTTCTATTGGGGCCATTCCCTACACTTTATTCTAAATCTCTCACGATTGACCATTCCTTGCGTGTCATATAAGATAATTATTATATTCTCTATTAGGATGAATCACCACACGTTATTCTAAACCTCTTGCGATTGGCAATTCCTTATGTGTCATATGAATAAGTATTAGATTCTTCATTGGAACCGATAGCCACAAGTTAATACGAACCTTTCGCGATCAACAATTCATAAGTGTCAAGTGAGATAAGTAATAGATTCTTTGTTGGGGCCAATTGTCACAAGTTATTCTAAACCTCTCACGACCAACAATTCCTTAGATGTCATATGAGATATTTACTAGATTCTTTGTTGGGGACAATTGTCACAAGTTATTCTAAACCTCTCGCGATCGGCAATTACTTATGTACTATATGAGCTAAGTGCTAGATTCTCCATTGGGGTCATTCAACACAAATTATTTTAAACCTCACTGAATTTGCCATTCCTTATGTCTTGTTGGGGCTATTTGCCACAAGTTATTTTAAATCTCTTTGGATTTGTTATTCGTTGTGTGGCATATGAGATAAGCACTAGATTTTTCATTTCGGACCCATTATAACAAGTTATTCTCTAGGTGCGTGCTTTTCACATATTTTTGTGTTTTAATAAAATAATAGATAATACTATCTTGAAGAGAGGATTTTAAAGATGATTATTTTGATAACTTTTGTTCATTAAAAGGATAAATTGGGCTATTCAAATACATAATGCTTAGTAAATCACTTTGCAATATAATTTTATTGAGCTTAGTCATTGGTTGAGAATGTACTCACAAGATGCAATACTTGTAAGTTCAAGGTAGACATGGATCCCACCAATGAGTGCTATAATCAACACATCACCCTATGATTTCTGTGGTCGACCATTCAATCTTCCTTCTTGTCATTTCTTTTTGGTGACACTTTCATCACATTCTCAATACTTATTTCTCTAACTGATATAGATTTTTTTTTTACCATGGATTTTATTTTATCTTGGTCTTGTATCCATTTCCTATTATCAATGAATTGTTGCAAGAATTTTTTTTTGTCTTTTCTCTTAAAAAATCATTAGTAGGTAATGCATTTTTTTCTTCATTCCCACTATTACTCCATGGGGTCAAAACTCCTGAAAGTTTCTACTATAAATATTTATCTTTGTCTAAATTTACTTGTACACAATTTGGTAGCTCAAATAGTTGTTTTGGCCTTTCATGTAATAGTTTGATTCTTTTTCTATTTTTTTCAAACTTACACAAATGGATAACTTCGTTTTTTGGATTTTTATTTTATTAACCTACATATTATAAATTTGAAAGTTCTCTACAAAGTTTTTCAGACGTGGCTTTTTAATTTTTTTTCTTCTGCCCTATATTTCAAATATTAGTTTTTTAAAAAATAGCTTTTAAAAGATAAAGATTAAAAGAAAAGAAAAGGAAGAGGGTGGAGGGTGGAGGGCAGGTGTTACAGCAGTATTTAGCCATGGAAGACACCTTTCCCAATTTTTGGTCTTACACTTCATGGAGAAGTAAGGCATTTTTTATATTACCTAACTTTGGGATTCTGTTACTTTTAAGCTTTGCGAAAGGTAGAAGCTGTGTCGCACGATGCAAAGGCCACTAGTTAACTTATCAATGGACTTCCACTGTGTGCATCGAAATACTTATAAAATCATTACAGGATGACTAAAAGCCATCGATAGACAATCTTATAATACTCTTAACCATTTTCGAATAATATGGCATAACTTTGATAAATGAGATTAGTGAATGTACATTCTTATTAATAGATAGCTTCCACTTTTGGTGCAGTTCCAAACAAAGAAAAAAATTGACGAAGAGATTTGATTGATGATTATCAAAAATATAAGTAAATTAATCACTATTGAGCAGATAACTTTGTAATCTAGTAGAAAATGGATGAAGTAAAAGTGTAACTTTTAGAAAATGGAATGATAGATGTAATCATTGCTATGGACAAGACTTCTCTTAACTTTAACTACCAAATTCATTGAGAAATACCATTCGTTATTTCAATCTTTGAATGTGATATTTAAGTTCTCTAGCAAACCACTTAGCGACTTAGGAGATAATGGTTCTTTAGCTTGTAATTCATTTTTAAAATCTCATTTGGAGATTAATTTTTCTTAGATAAGTAATTTTTTATTGAATTATGTATCTAAAAATGAATAAAGAATTTAATCATGTTCTTAGAGAAATTGGTTTTTCCTTTTTTTCTAAAATGAAGCAACCTACTACATCAACAAAGAATAAATTAATTATGGACTCTCATCTTCCACTTTATGAATTTATTTTTGACCAAATGGTCTTACTATTATTAATTTGCAATTGTATATAAGCAAGTAAGATTAAAAAAAAAATGACTTGGTCTAAGAATAAAAGAAAAAGAAAACAATTGGGGTAAGCGTCAACTAAGAAGATGGCCATTTTTCAACTCCTTAGAGGCTCCCTTTCAATGAACCAGAAGACTAATATTACAAATTCATTTGATCTATCACATCACAGAAAAATTCCAGAATCATCCATAAAATGTGAAAATATTTTTTGTTTTTTTCATAGATTAATTTAGCTAAAAGGAGAATGATGTAGAGTAATTGAGTCGGTGAAGGTGAGACTGTGTTCTCAATTTGCAACTGTGTTCTCAATTTGCAGCCAAACGATGCAACCTAAATCTAATGATGCATTTGTTTCACGGAAAACTTTTTCTGGAAAAATGTTTTCTTTGTTTTTTGATGTTTGGTTTACTTAGGAAAATGAGTCAATGGAAATTGTTTTTCTAACCAATGGGAAAAGATTTCCTATCAAAGCTTAAATTTAAGAAAATGATTTCCTCTTTGAAAGAAGCGGAAAATGTTTTCCAATTCTACCAAAGCTTAGATTGGGGTGCTTAGTTAACAAAACAATTTTTTATATAATTATATATATTTTTGAAAATTCAAAATTCTATTTTTATTTTTTAAATCAAATTTTTATTTTTTTATTTTTTTTTTTTCTTTTTTTTATTTTTTTCTTTTCTTCATTTTACTTTTTGCTAATTCTCAACTCATCGTTGGCCGCGGTGGCCTTGCCAAATCGAGTGAGCTTGCGGCTTCCGACGGCTAGGCTTGAGCTTGCTTGAGGCTGGCGAGCATCAAGCCTCACCATCAAGCTAGCTCGTGCTTTCCGACGACGAAGCTCAAGCTCACAACCTCCGACTACACACCTCACCAGATTTGGCGAGCTCACGGCCTCTGGCAACGAGCCTTGAGCCTCGCCAAATCAAGCCAACTCGTGGCCTTGGGTGGCGAGCCTCAAGCCTCAAGCCCTATAGTGAGGCTCGAGCTCGCCCCTCATGAGCTAGCTGGGAAGGAATTGCCAAGGAAGCAAACAGAGATGACGTGTAGGAAGCAGAGGAGTGATGGAGAAGAAGAAGGAAAAAATAAAAGTAATTTAAAAATAAAAATAACTAAATAATCGAAATAAAATATTAAAAATTCATTTTGGGTAAATGAAATTGAAATCATTTTCCAATGAGGTCCAAATATTTGAAAACGTTTTCGATCATAAAATACCAAAAAAAGGAAAACTAAATGTTTTCCTGGAAAATGCTTTCTTGGAAAACTTTGTTCTTTATTATTAAGTTTTTCACAAACCAAACATCCCCTAAGTGCAACGTTGAGTAGTGTCTTAATGAGATACAGGAGTGAGAAGTGCATTTGCATCGTTGACCTCACAAATGCCAAAAATTCAATGTGTTCCATGTTGTGATTAGGAAACAGTCGCTGCTGCCATGCCTCCTTTGATTGTTGTGATTGTATTTGGTTTGGCAAATGTTCAAGATAAGAGTATCGGATCAAAATGAGTTTTCACTGTGGATATATCTAGCTTTTATATTATGTCGAAGATATATATGATGGAATTTGATCGAACGAAAGCATTCAAAAAGCCGTAGATGAATATAGAAATATTGCTACCCATAAAGATTCAAAGATTTTTTTTTTTTCTTATATCGAAAGCTTCAAGGAGTTCAAGTAAATACGAAGATTTGCGTTTTCCTGTTGGTTTGGTAAAGAGTATGAATATTATCATTAAAATGTTTTGTTTATAAAGATCTGGTGAAACGGAGGCAAAATTGAGAACAAATTTGCTTATTCTGCTAATGCAAATTACATAAAGAATTGAAATTTTGTACAATTGTCAATTCAATTCAAAACTTTTTAATTTTTCTAATGTAATTTTAAACATTTGAGTGAAATTTTATATAGTCATTCTTGTCAATTTTCCATAAAAAATGTTGAAGTAACAATCCAGTTATTACTAACCGTCTTACATGGCTAAGTCTGTGGTCTAACAAAACAATCTTTGTTGTTTTGAGTAATTTGATGAATTCTTCTTTTTCCCACTCATCTTTATTTTTCTCTTCTTTTCTTTATTTTCCCTTTACTGTTGATCTTCTTCTTAATTTAAGCCAACTGTTCATCAGCTTCCGAATCAAAGCTCTCTTAGCATCGACTCACCATGACATCAAAGCCTCCCAACGAGCTCCAATATGTGAAATTTGACTAATAAGATAGAATGTTCGAAAGTCCAATTCAAAAATTTAAGCAAATAAATAAAAGGAAATTACATCATATAAAATTTCATTGTTTTAGATATTTCAACGCTGTTATTTTCTTACTCTAAAACTCCACCGAATCTACCATGCACCATCTCCTTAATCCTCAGCGTGATTTTTCCTTCTTTCTTTGAGTCTCTACTCACGATCTCACGGCTCCACGCCCGGACTTTTCTTTTCACTCACAGCTCTCATGGCATTCATGTTCACGCTCTGATGGTTTTAGCTAGAAAGTTGAACGGACAAGACCATCAAGCCCAATTGTGTCTTTTCCATTACGGAAGTCTGAAAATTCTAAAAAGCGGAACCTCAATAACTTAAAAGCCTCACACATGGAATAAAAAACCGGTCATGTATGGTTTATCGATCACGTGGACCAAGTCTGTTTGGTCCGTTGGTCATGTCGGCCCCACTGTCTTTCCTTTGATCCCTCAATTTTTCCAAGCAAAGCATTTGATGGTTCCCCGATCTAACTTGTGACAACTCGAAGAGTTCGACATTCCTGCTCAGAACGAA
Source organism: Corymbia maculata (assembly GCA_014182735.1). Classification (NCBI taxonomy): domain Eukaryota; kingdom Viridiplantae; phylum Streptophyta; class Magnoliopsida; order Myrtales; family Myrtaceae; genus Corymbia; species Corymbia maculata. Next base: position 25,888,699 of record CM024691.1, read on the forward strand.
GCACGTCACAAAATCGGTAAATGAGATTTTCCTTGTCTTTTCTTGTCCTTTTTGTGTGCACAATTGCAATAGACTTCTTAATATGAACAGCGATAGGTACTCTAGTACCCGGAAAGAAAATGGAAGCTGGAGCAGAAACAAAAGGGGGTCCAACCTCAGCTGATGAGGAGACTTATTGCTGGCCTTCTCTCAACAGTTTAGCCCTCATGAGAAAAGCAACCACGCCAGCCAACATTTCGTTCGTCGACATGAAGTATTGGAGTCGCATGGTATACGAAGGAGTGCTCCTAAAAAACAACACAAAGGCAAAGTCCCATTGCCCTTTCAACTCTATTATCTATCTATCTATCTATCAATACTAACTGCAAGATGTGGTTAGGTTAGTTTATCAATCTCATGGGATCTTGAAGGACCCTTTTACGTGATAAATTGAACCAATCCAAGAACTAATTAAGTACATCGCACGCCATATTCTAAAAGGAAATAGTGGTTAGTGAGAATTTGCACGGTGACATCAAAGACATAGATTTTGTTTGATGATACTGTTTCATTTCTTTAATTTGAAAAGGTACACCTCACACAGTTGTGCAATAAGAACAAAACTCCTACAATCAGTGATAGTGATTATCTAGGAAGAAATTTTCACCTTACTATGGACTTGACAGAAGTTTTGGGTCCATGAGAATCTCCATAAGAACTGCTTCCTGGTCCTTCCCAAGGCGTGTGACATTGCTGGGGACGACGATGAAAGTTGCTGGAGTTGGATCACCAAGGAAGAAAAATGGTACATCTTTCACAAATTCGATCGATTACAAGGAAATTAGAACACTACTCAATGTGGCATCCATGTGTCATATTTGGTTGACGTGCGTCAGATCGTGATTTTGTAAATACTAAAATTCTCTAGGTTCAGTTGCAACAGCATTGTCGACATACCCGTCCCCAAATTGGAGAAGGAATCCCGCCTCTTAATTCAGGGAAGATTCAAGACAAGAGCGCTCTCTCCCAATACAATGTATGAGGTTGCATTCGTGGTCCAACTGATCAGAAGTTACGTTACAGTGCCATCTTCGGCGCAGCTCGAGCTAGTCCTGCCGGATGGGACCAAACAGACCCACAAGGAGGATTTGGATAGAAGGTCGGGCTACGAATGGATAAATCTCCGTGCCGGCGAGTTCATG